>JAMAGK010000008.1:0-600000 GCA_023626135.1 Talaromyces sp. R2412
TTTTAATCTAAATAATATTGAAAGTATTATTTAACTATTTAAATTATTCTTTTAGATTATTTATTAGTCTATTAATAATTTATAGTTAATAGTTTATAATTAATTCTGTATATCTTCGTAATTATCTATTAATATTTAAATATAAATAACTTATCTTAGTTTAAAATTATTTCGTTTAATAATCTAGTTTAAATAAAAACTTTTAAATTTAATTTAATTATAAAATTTTTAAAATTTAGATATATTAAGATAGAATAGACTAATATTTTAAATATAATAAGACTAAGAATTAGCTAAAGAAACTAAAAAGAATAAAAAAAAGATTAAAATATATTATATTAATATTTTATATTAAATATATAATTATTTAATTAAATGAAAAAATTTTAGATATTCTATAAAAAAGTAGTAAATTTATTATTATTACTAGCTATAATTTAATTTTCTAAATTTAATAAAATTATAGATAGATAGTCTATGACTCTATTAAATATAAAAAGTTATTATTAAAAAATAATTTAGAATTAATAAATAGCTATTAATTAAGAAATGATAAAGATTTTAAAATAATAAAAGTAAGCTTACTTAAAATAATATTTAAAAATTTTTTTAGATAGAATAAATGAGTAGTTAAAATATAAAAATGAGATCGATATAAAAAAATAAAAAGCTAATAGATTAAATAGTAAAAAATAAAATATAAAAATATAAAATATAAAAATTAAAAAAAAAAGAGTTAGAATTAAAAGAAAAGTAAAGATCTTTAGAATCCAAAATACTGTTTTATTAAAAGAGAGATAATTCGTTATATTTATAATTAATTACTGTAAAGCTAAGGCTAAGCCTTAAAATTAAGTCTAAATTATTATTACTGCTATTATTATTGCTGATTATTATAATTATAAATAATAATAATTACTTAATATTAGATAGTAAGGTAAGCTTTAGAGAATTTAATCTTAATAAGCTTACTAAATTAAAAGGTAATTATTAGACCTTTTTATAAGTATTTACTAATTATAATTTATTTTAAAAGTAATTAGTCTCTATCTAGGAGTTAGATATTCTAAAAATAGGATTTAATATTAATTTATAATTTCTATATTTTTAAATTATATTACGATTTTATCTAGCTTTTATCTATTTCACTTATTTATCATTACCTAATTAAAGAATCAGTTTAGTTTTATATTTACTATATTTTAGAAGTATATTAATATCTATTATCTAGGTTAAGAAAATAAAGGTTATATAACCGCTACTTAATCTAATACCGTTTCCTATATAAATAAAATTTTTGTAATTATCCTAATTCTTTTCTAGCAATATAATGCAATTACTCGAAGAGATCTAATGCTTCATGACCTGCTGCATGCCAACAGATCTCACCTGTATGTAATCTTTCCTTCCCTTTGTCTTGATCGTTTTAGCAATAGATTTCAAAAATAACGTGAAACCCCTCCTAGATTCATTGTTATCGGGTTATGCAATTTGGAATGTGCTAGAAATGACCTCGGGCATTATCTGCGCCTGCTTACCGATAATGCCCTCTCTCTGGCGAGAATTTTTTCACAGCGGCTCCAAATTGGACTCACCAAAGCAGAAGGGGAGAAAAAGAGCTTATATCAGTGGACCAGAGGCCTGCTCCACACACGGGCAGCTAGGGCGGAACATCGATTACACTGATATTGAGTCGACAGGTTGGTCGGTCCCTGTGCGCCTAGGAGGATGGTATGCACCGGCTGGTAGGTACATATGTAGACCTTTAATGATATCATTCCCTCCGTTACGTACATCTGCCATATTAATTGGAAATGAATGTTAGATTCGCATGTGTATTTCAATTAGACATGGATAATTTGATTCATCGGCTTGCTCAACAAGAGGAAAACCATACTAATAATGGACAGTGAAAAACTCCAATCAATTGACATCAAGACTAATCCCGGGGCCCCTCGATAAGAGTTTTAATCCCCTCTCCCCGTCTAGTAGTCTCCCACGCCTCCGTAGCTTTCTCAAATGGCAGAATCTTTGTAACCAGGGACTTCAGCTTTATCTTCTGCTGCGTTACAAACTTTGCACTCAACTCAAAATCTCCAGGTCCATATCTAAAACACCCCTTTACGGACAATTCCTTCTCACAGACCTCCGCAATCGGGAAATCGATACTTCGCTTCCCCATTCCAGCCTGCACAAGTGTACCGCCGGACCTGAGTGTGTAAATGGCCGTCTGAATCGAAGACTCTGCGCCAGACGCGTCAATAACCACATCGGCGCCGTCTTCTAAGCCATGAGTCTCAATTAGGTGTGTGGCATTCTCCTCTGCGGTTAGCGTTGTATCAGGCATCGCCGTCCTGCCCACGCTCTCGCCGACAAAATCCCGCGCAAAGTCTAGTTTTTGCTGTAGCAAGTCCACCGAAACAACCAAATGCGCGCCAAACTCTCTGGCCACAGCAGCACAGCATAACCCAACAGTCCCCGCGCCAAACACAACGACGCGCTGACCCGGTTTGACGTCTGCGAGTCGAACCGAATGCACAGCAACAGCAAGTGGCTCCATAAGCACACCCTCAGCAAGACTGATACCCTCTGGCAATTTATAACAAAAGTCCTCTGGAAGCAAAAAAAACTTTGTCAGCGTGCCGTGCGAGTGTGGCGGAGCTGCTGCAAACTGCATTTCGGGACAGAGATTGTATCGGCCATTTTTACAGTGTTTGCAGCGACGACAGGGGTATCCAGGTTCGATGGAGACCTTGTCGCCAGGACACAACGAGGTTACGGCGGATCCGACGGCGTGGATGGTGCCAGAGGCTTCGTGGCCCATGGTCAAGGGTTGGGTTTCGGAGACGAACTTGCGGATTCCGCCTTTGAGCCAGAAGTGTACCTAACGACATGTCAAATAATCTGTGAGTGATCAGGTCTAGAGAAGCTCAATGACGTACATCGCTACCACATACACCCGTATAGCCAATGCGGACTATCACGTCGTGTGGATGTTTGAGCTCTGGGATCGGACGGTCTTCGAATCTGGCCTGTAGTGGTCCGTAGAGAAGACACGATGGATTCTTCATGTTCTGCATTTTAGATGCTAAATTTTTTTTAACCTTTAGATATTGATTGTGGTGAGTTCAGGCGTGTGCATGTGGCATCTCTTTATAGAACCCCTCATCGGATGAGATATCGGGGCGGAGATGGCCCGTTGTACATTTTGTATGTAGGGCCGGGGTTCAATGTTGACTGGCGAGCATTCAGCGCATGATTTTCCGACGAATAAACTGTGCAATATTGATCAATTAATTCTTTTATACTCTATAATAAAAATACAATAACAAATCTATCGAGAGGAAAACCAAATCTGATTCTCCCTCAACTTCGATTTTGGCCTTGGAAAGATATTCTCCTTGTACAAAATCGCAGCCAGCGATCCAATCGAACCAAAAGTCATAAACACCGGCCCCCAAAGCGCAGGCACAAACCTGCCTTGCAGTAGATTTCTTCTGACGGAAACGTAGCGGAAGAATCCATAGCCAAAGGACCAGCCGCTGAGGATTTGGCAAATCTGGCTGGCAAGGATTTCTGGTGAATGAATGGATCGGGTTTGGGAATTCTCTTTATCTTTTTTGTTGCTGTAGTCAGGCGAATAACTGCTGTGAATCAAATGGTCGATGAGCCCCAAGCGGCCGAGCGCAATGGACATGGCGGCAAAGGCGAGGCCCATGCGAGTCCACGAGAGAAACGTGCGCTCGTTGGCCTGGTGGTCGCGCAGCTGGGAGCCGGTGTTGGCGACGGGCCTGGAGAGGAGGGATTTGAAGTGGCGTGCTATAGAGGTCATGGTGGATATCAAGTCAGGTGTATATGTATGTGGATGTTTGGTTGAGTGTTAAATGTGGTCGAGAGAACGATAAGAGCGCGATGGGTGGGTCAACGGTCAGCACGTGCGTCGATCATACAAGTACGTATATAATTTTTATTGACTTATTGTCATATTAATTCATGTCTAATAAAGATTCCCTATTCGGCATCTGTATATCTATCTATTTGTAGACCGCCACTCCTCAACCCTCACCAACCAATCCCGAACAAGCGCCCCAAAAACTTCAGTCTGATCAACAGGAAGATCATGCCTCCCCCGATCCAGCACAATATACGTCGACCGCGGATAGAGCTCTAACAAACGAAGACTATCCCTATACCCCACCGTCTCATCCTGTCGACCACAGAGAATGAGCGTTGGCGCCAACAACTTTGTATTTGTCATACTATCCAAATCAAAAGACAAACGATATCGCTGCGGATCTGCGCGAATCGGATCTAGAATTTTGTTGTCTGCTGCTTTTAACGATGGAGACACGGATTCATATCTCGCTTTTAGAGTCTTGATATACTCTGGTGATTGAACATGCACATTCCCGAGAAGCGCCTTGTCGGCGTCTGACAGGCTTGCTATGAGCTGCTCGTTTGGAACTAATACCTCAAAGGGGTCGAGATCGCGCTGACTGTCCACTGGTTCGATCAGCGGTACTCGCAATAGCAAACCGTCGATTTGGTCTACGTATTTCTGGGCGAGGGCACGCGCGAGGTAGCCACCGCACGAGGAACCCATCAGCAAGAATCTGGATTTGCCCAGATGAGCATCCACAAACTGTATCAGACGAAGGTACATTTCGTCTAGATCTTTGACGTTGTTTGCAGGTGTGCGGCCCATGCCTGGTAAGTCTATGTAGATGCGGCGTAGACCTGGGGTTTGTGTGAATATGGGCTCGTAGTCGAGCTCCTCGGCTCTGCCGTCGAGTTGCCAGCCATGGATTATCAGCACGGGGAGGCCGGTGCCAATCTCGTGGGCAGAGAGAGTGTCTCCCATTGTGCATGTATATACATAGTAAGTAGTAGGAAGAGAGTTGAAGGTAGAAATGACGTGATAATAGGACCTTTATTACCGGATTTGGAATAGTATTATGGTGCAATTTGTAAGCAGATTTATTAATAGGGATGAGTCATAATCGATACATATTTATCCATATTAATATTATCTGTGTATCGCAAGGATTGACACTCATACAATAATGATAAGCGAGCTCTACATGTACAGACTCAGGAGATACTGTCGGTCGACGGGTAGTTTAACCGGGTGGCACACTGAGCAGCAACCTATACATGTAACAATAAATCGCTCAACAACATAAATGTGCGGAATTTTTAAATTTTCTAATTTTTTTTAAAAAAAATGGAAAAAATACCGATAATTCCGCCCCTTGGAATTATTGCCATCTCTACACCCTAAAAGTCTGTCGAAAAATCTGTTCAACTGACTTGAATAAAATTCGCACGGCTCTCGGCAGCTGGTGCAGTAGTGTACATATAGGCTCGCTCTTATAGGCTTGCTAAGTTGCTGGCTTGCTCACCGGATTATTGTTAATGCTCGCGTTATACGTCAGCTGCATAAGCCGATGCGTGATTTAGTGATTTGCTCCTCATCTGAAATTTCTGCAGACGCGATAGCCGAGTGTCTTTTACTTCTGCACTGAGGGGACTCTGCCGTACTACAGCAGAGTATCCGTACAGACGACACGTAGATGCAGAACGAAAGGGGCAGGTATTCAGGCTTGGCATTCTCAATAATAAATCTTTGGAAAACTGCCAAGAGGATGCACAGCCAAGCTATTTTGATGTGCAGCCAAGAGTGCCCAAGACTCTATTATTGAATCAGCCAAGAGCCAAGACCAGCAGCCAAGATTCCAGGGTGAGGATCAGGGGGCAGCCAAGTCTTGCATTCTGTTACAATACTGATACAGTGATACTCAACAGCTACGTAGGTTACACTAACAAGTAGCAAGACTCCTTTTGTTAATTAGATCTTCTCTGAATAATGCGGCCACGTACGAGAAATGGGGCCAGCGCAGCCTTGCCGAAAACGGCAATTCCGCGCAAGCCCTAACCCTACGAATACTAATAATTATTGATGGTCTGACTGCTCTTCCAATGCAACCACGGCTGGCCCGAGTCTCGTGAAGCGATGCGATGCAGTGAAGCGATGCAGCGTGCAGTCGTGATTCGCTGCGCCGACTTCGTCTGCTCTGATCGCCAACGTCAGTGTGAGTGTCAGGACTGTCAGAGTTTGATCGAGTGTGCGGGATTTCTCGGGGACGACAGTTTGGTTCGGTTTGACTTTGTTCAGATAAGGGGAAGGATTGTATGAATACAGAAAATTTGTAAATTTTAATCACTACGTACTACGTAGTAAAATGCCACTTAACAATAAACAGAATAAAAACGCCTCTGTAGAATCACTAGAGCGCCCTTCCACGGTGCCTGGGAGAACACCAAGGCTTGGCTGCATCACAGTCAACAGACTCGACATCATCTGAGTCCTGAGAGAGACTACTACTTCCGCCGTGCGATCCGAGCTCGCAGCGAGCCGAGACAAGCCAAGGCCAATAATAATAAATGCTAAGACAATGCTAAGCATTGGCAGCAATGCACGAGCTACTACTTAGTAGTAAGGACTACTGCTAGCAGCAGCCAACCACTGCCTTGGCGGCGATCAGACCCCGCTGAGCCATGCCGACCGAGCCGTCGATGTATTCGATAATGTTCGTGTTAGAATTTGCTATTATTCACACTAATTTCATAGACGATTGCATACTCTATATAGTATAGAGTGCTGGAGTGGAGATGTGCTCGTGCCGCGCCCCTCTTGCTGTATTCTGTATTAAACCCTCCCGCTCCCTCACGCTTCACTTTGCTTCTCCTCCCCCTCCTCACACTCTGCCACTTCGCTCTTTAAACAACAATCTCCTCTCTCTCCTCACATATCGTCCATCATATCTACTACAACTACTACCACCACTACTCTTACCATGAACCGTCTGTGGTCCTTTGAATCGCGCCGCAGCAGCATCCACAGCAGCCGCAGCAGCCTCGACAGCCACTGCTCCCCAAACTCTTCACCCCAAGACAACAGCAACTCCAACAGTCAAACCCACGACTCCGACCCTATGTCCCCCATCGCCTTTGCCCAGCCGCCCGAGCTGCTCATGGCTCGCCCGCCTCTGGCCGGCATCACCAAACTGCGCGACCGGCTGTCGTTCAAGAACGCCCGCGCCGCGCTGGCCGAGCGCGAGATCCTCAAGCGCGAGAACCGCTGCAAGCGGCCGTTGACCGAGCGCAATGTCGATACATTTTTGATTGCGCAGGATCTCAATGATGCGCGCATTCGCCGCGCTGACGACCTGCATGTGTCGCAGTGGCTGCAGCAGTTGCCGTGATGTATGTCTGGAAAAAGTGGTCTGCAAAAGTGCCCGACTAACAGTCCTTGATATAGTTTCTTCAGATCAACTCCTTACACTCCTTCGAAACACCGTCATATATGAACTCTGAACTTCCGAACGATCGCTCGAGCGACACAGTTGTCCGGACACACCATATCATCTATCTACACGATAGCAACGGCTACACGGTTATACCGTATCAGATATAGTACTATCGGTACTGCAACCAAACCAATGGCAGTTCCCAGGTAACTACCTTCTGCCACGCAGAATATTCTTAGCGACCAACGGCGTCGTTATGTCAAGTATTGGTTATGGTTAAGCCGTCACGCGCAGCAGAGACTAGCGCGAGAGAAGGTGCAGGAACATGAACATGAGCATGGATAACAGGTGGACAGGGATTGCAGATAACCCTTGTATCATACTATAGCCTAGTCATAATGCATCATACAATCTGATTGTCTGATTGGACTCCAAATATCTCCCTCTGTTGCTGTCCGGCTACTAGTAGGAGTAAAGTCATATGAGGGGCTGCCCCTCTCAACCTTTTCCCCCTCAACATGCCGAAAAAAGTCGCCATCATCGGTGAGTCAACCCCAACACCATCTTTCTTTTTTTTATATACAATAACTAAGTCACTAAATCAATAGGCGCCGGCCCCTCCGGCCTCGTCACGGCCAAAACCCTGCTCCACGCCCATCCCGGCCGTTTCGCGCCCGTCATCTTCGACTCGCGACGCTGCGTGGGCGGTCTCTGGGCTGTGACAGGCGAGGAGGAATCGTTTATTGACGGGCACATGCGCACGAATCTGAGTCGGTTTACAGTGTGTTTTTCGGATTTTTCGTGGGAACGCAACGTCAACACCGACGGTGATGCAGATGAGTTGATGTTCCCCCGCGCGGCCAAGGTGAATGAGTACCTGGACAAGTATGCAGCGAGGTATATCCCAGACTCTGTGTTGAGGCTGGGCTGTCGGGTGTTGCACACGGATAGAAACGCTGCTGGATGGACAGTGCAATGGTCAGAAAGACAGGGTGAAACAAAACAGGAGCAGTTTGACTATCTCGTCGTCGCATCGGGATACTTTGGCAGCCCACACATCCCATCGATCCCAGGACTCGACACGTTCCCGCCAGAAAGAGTCGTGCACAGCTCCTCTCTCGCGTCGTCATCAACAAAAACCAAACTGCCGAATAATGGCAAGATCCTCGTCGTAGGCGGCAGCATGTCTGGCGCCGAAGCTGCTTCTTCTTTAGCTTTGTCTGCGCCAAATATACAGGTACACCACATCACAACACGCCCGTTCTGGACTGTGCCGATGTATCTCCCGTCTACTTCGACCGACGGCTCGTTTCTGCCACTGGATCTTGTCATGTACGACCTGGCGCGGCGGCCACCGGGAGATATTCAGTACTCGCTTTCTCCGACAGTCTCTACCGAAAGGGCAGCGCTTGTGAATGGTTATTTCGCGGGGATTCTGGGCATGGATCAATCCGATATTGCGCGGTTCGACGCAGACAGCAACAGCGCGCCGTGGGTCGCTGTGTCCGATCACTACGCCGAATTCGTGCGCGCGGGGAATATCACTACAAGTCTAGGTCGTGCAAAAGGTGCCCACTGGCTGACCGGATCTGATACGGGAAGTATCCAGATGGAAGATTTGAGTCTTATCAAAAATGTCGCTGGAATCGTGCTCGCCACGGGGTTCACCCCCTTTGCCGCGCTTTCATTCTTACCAGATGACGTCCTGGCTACGCTTAAATACGCGTCTGATGACCCCGTGTTCCCGGTTTTGCTGGATGATAAAGCAACTTTTCATCCAGATGTGCCGGATTTGGGCTTTGTGGGGATGTACCGAGGACCATATTGGGGTGTGATGGAGATGCAAGCACGCAGTCTTGCGCGGAGATGGGACAACATCAACCACACAGAGAATGAACTATCACTGCAAATGATCAACCCCCGTGTGAATTTTCCGCAGTCAAGACGCGCGCAATTCCCCATGGGCGATTATGTTGGTCTGATCGAAACTTTTGCGCGCGAACTCGGCATCCCCCGAATCTCGCTGGGGGAAGAAGTCGAGACAGAGTCAATAAGAACAAGAGCAAGAACAGGCCCCGCGGTCCCGGTTCGATATGCCGTTCAGACTGACACCAACAAAGATGAAATATCTGCTACGCAGTCAGCGCTGCTCAATCTTCTGCAAAGACCCAGTGGACACGTCCATGCAATCTTTCGCGCGCTGCACGGTACCTGGCGTGTTGAGCGGCAAGCAGCCGATGGGAAATCGTCTATTGGGGCTGCTACATTTCAGCCACGGCTGTCATCATCATCAGATGTTGAGTATTTGTATACCGAGGATGACAGCTCTTCTACCGCTATCTATAGCCTTGTCGAAGGGTTCATACAAATCACCCAAGCGGGGTCGCTGTCTTGGCATCTCGAGTCTTTCGCTGTGAATAAAAACCAAAACGATGCAGCAGAGTCCCAGTACCAGTATCGGCATTCTGCTCGGGGGGTCTTCTCTGACAATGCCCAAGAAGAAATGCGTGCATGTGAGTATGTTTTTCATGTCAAGGGTGTGCAGATTGTCTCGTGGCGGGAGAGTATGGTCTTAGCATCTGGGGAAAAACAAGTCAAAATATACACTAGATAGATAGACACCACGTTAGAAAGACTTGGACAGTCAGTCTATTCTTCTAATATTGAATCCAAGTGAATACAGTATAAAAAACATCCTCATTGCTTAGCCGTACAAAAATTGATTGAAAAAAAAGAGAAAACTCCTAAAAGAAAAGACAAAATCCAATATTTTTAAATTTCAAGAATCAAAAGCACCCCTTTTCAACAATGCGAACAGATGATATACTATTGTTTTTTCCGGTCCGTTGTCTTGAGGACAGACCGGATGACATGACAGCAAGATTCGGATTCGGATTCGGATTCATGACATGATGCGTTATCCAAACGCAGTACAGTGACTGTGACAGTGACAGTGATAGTAAAGAGCAGGGCGATGCGTGGCAAGTGTGCCAGTATGAGATTGTTAACATGGTGGTGTTATATCAGAATACCCTAGTAGACCTTTTTCTTCTCGTCGACGCTGAACTGTCCGGGGCCCATGTTGACGAGCAGGAGGAGACCGCCACTGCATTCAATTAGTAGAGTTCAATCTAGAAATTACGGGAGACCATACACAATGGACAAGACCTGGAAAAAGTCGTACTTGGCAAAGTCCTTGTTGGGGTGGTGGGGTTTGAGCTGCCACTGTTAGCACCGATCATTGAACAAATGTTAAACAAGAGTTGAAAAACTTACAGTCCAGAAATTATTGACGAGCACGTTGAAAATGCTCAACAACACCACCAAAATAACAGCGCTCATCTTGGCCTTGAACCCCACAACCACCATGACACACGCCACAAACCCAATGACACTGACCAGCACGCGCCAAAACGACCACTCTCCAGCAAACACAAACCCAATAAACAACAAAATCAGCAGCACCCGGCCGGCCAGCTGCACGTACATTTTGCGGTCATTCTCATCGAGCTGCGGCAGGCCCGCCGGCATGTACTTTTTGCGCACCCACGAGTCAGACACGACCAGCAACAAACCGCCAATCACGCTCAGATTGCGCAGGAAGAAGTTGAGGTCGAAGATCAGGCCGTATCCGATAGCTTGCGTGATGACGACGCCGAGCAGACCACTGACGGCGTAGTCGCTGTGTTTGCGGGCGATGACGAGGGTGGACGAGACGAGCATGGCTACCACGTTGAAGATGAGGAAGAGGTGTGTGATGCCCCAAGGGACTGGACTGTCAGTTGGAACTGTAAAAAAAAAAAAAAAAAAGAGGCTATGCACATACTGTGTCGGTAGTCACGCAGGAACAGCAATTGGTCGTTCCATTGCGTCACGATTCGCAGGGCGTCCTCGAGAAAGGTGACCACGATCAGGAAGCGGCCGATAGCTGGCACATATCTGGTCTCGTTAGCTCGAAACTGCAAAAGTAAACAAAGGCAGAACGCACGGCTTGATCGGATCCGACACGGTGTCCAGCCAGTCTTCGATCTTGCTGGTCTGCTCGCGAATGGCGTCGAGCGGACTGGGATCGCTGGTTGCGTCGAGTCCGCCAGGCCCGCCAGCAAAGCGGTTCTGATGGCCGAGGTTGTAGCCCGCAGTGCCGCGGATTTGCGCCATGGTGTTGTTGCAAGAAGATAGAAAGGGAAGATACAAGAAAGGAGTGGAAATGAAGAGTGGTATGAAGGACAGAGAACTCGGAATGGGAAAGAAGTCACGCTGGCAGGTTCCTTCGCCCAGAGTAGTCAGCAAGCACCAAGTTACTTGGAGATGAGATGGCTCGAAAGAGGCCACGATGCCTCTGCTGCCCGAACAGGACTAGTCGCCAAGCCCGGGGGGCCAGTCCGCTCGGAGAATCCTATAATTACTACTTGTTTTCTTTGCGATGAGTATGATTCTATTTTTGCGTTGAGTTTGTGTTATGTTGCATTATTTGAATAGCTACGGCAGCCGTACTTTTGACTGACTCATTGAAAATTTGTTGAGCTGACACTGTTGTGACGATGTGACCACGCATGTCTCCTCAGAGGCTCATGCAAGGAGCTACGTACTATTAGTAGTATGAGATCGATCCCCCACTGCAACGCAGATCTTGAATGCCACAACCAGAATACGTACTAGAGAAAGAAAAAATACTGCGTCGTGGCTACTTTCCTAACTTAGTTGTATCTACATCTACGTTACAAACTCGCGCGGAAATTTGATCCGATTCCCAAATAAATATACATACAAGCGCTTGAAAAGAACGAACAGTAATGTGACAGACACGCGACCAAAAGAAAAAAAAAAAAAAAAAAAAAACAATACCTCGGCAACGCTGTCCCATGTGTCACAAACACGTTGCTTCAGTAGCAAAGAATAGTAGCAAGAAATAGTAGCAAGTACAATTGTCAGGGTATGGGGACAGGCATGCTAGAGCTCAAAGTACAATAATCATCAATCGACTTTTGGGACTCATCCGGGAGCGACGGTCGAAGGATACTGTCGTCAACTATAGAGAAAGTGATAACCTCAAGCAGCCCAGTCCGAGTCCAGAGGGTGGTTCTTTCCCCGCGGAATAGGCACCTGAGCGACTGGTGGAAGCGCTGCTTCAGCCGGCTTGCTCTCAGCCACCACGGCGGGTGCCTCCGAGGAGCTGGCCTCATTAGCGCTGTCGTCGACCTTGGCCTTCTTCTTGGTCTTTTCTTTCTTGGATGGGACCGTGGTCCAGTCTTCATCAGGCTGCGGGACACCGAGAATGCGCATCTGTTCCTCCTCGGGCGGCAGGTTGTTGGTCCAAGTGCCCGCGGGCTTAGAGCTGCTGGCCGGAGCGGCGGGCTCAAAAGTATCGAGCAGGGCACCGTTGCTGGCTGCTGGTGCGGCGAAGGGGGCGGCGGAGGCACCATTTATCTTGCTAGCACTGCTCCACGCGTTTGACTGCGGTGCAGCCGGTTTCTGACGGGCAGCCTCCTGGCGCTCGCTTTCGCGCGCAGTGTGGAGTTGCTTCTCCAGAAGCTTGCGGCGCTCGGCCTCGGCCTCCTGGTTGATCTGCTTGCGGGCCTCGTTCTTCTGTCTGTTCTGGCGCTGCTTCTTGGTCTCGACGGGCTTGAAAGCCTGCGCCTTTTGTTTCTTCTCCTTGCTCTCCACCGAGCCGGTCAGGCGGAGTACAGAAGCACCGGGCGCGGGCTTCTCGAGCATGTCGGAAACGTCGGTGGACGACGCAGCGACGTTGTCGGTCGAGGACAGGTCATCGTCGGCATCGGCGCCGTTGCTGGACGCAGCACTTTCGACGGGGGCAGCCTTGGAGCGTTTCTCCTTGCGAGGTTTGTTGTCCTTGGCTTTAGTCTCGCCCACGGCGACTCCAGTTCTCGCCGCAGCCAATCGCTTGGCGAAATCTTTAGTGTCAATGTCCTCCTCATCGTCGGTGGTGTAGACCGGAGTAGCTGTCGACGAGGATGTCTTCTCTGGCACTGCACTCGCGGGCTCGGGCGACTTGCGAGGCTTGGGTTTCTTCTGCTTCGGGGCCGGCGCAGGGGCTTCAGCTTTTTCGGAGACTGCGCGGACCGGTGTCCGGCCTCGCGGCTTGCCTGTGTTGGAGTAGTAGTAGCCCAGGCTCCCGGTGACCACCAGGACGATGGCCCAGCTCACGTACGGATTCATGCTGGCTGCGGCCGTCAGTCAGTCACTGTCTGGCGGAGAGCAACTGTAAACTCACTGAATGTAAAGAGTATATCAGTTGTGACAGTCGTTGACCAGCTGAGCGAACCTAAGCACGTAGGATTTGAAATGAAATAAAATACTATCAATTTGAAGTTTGTTCCAGATCGGCGATGACCAAGAGGTTCCGGAGCTGCGGGGCCGCGTGGTTCGGAGACGCAGGGGATTCCTCGATCGATGCAGCCAGATGTCCTTTTGGAGCTGCTCGCACTGCGCGGCTACGACAGCGTGTGCAGTTTGACGAACTGAGCTAAAGAAAGGCTGTCGTCTCGAAGAACTAACTGACTGTCGACAGTTGACACGGTTGCACGGAGCAAGTGTCCGGGAGGAGAGGAGACACAAAGAGATCGAGGTCGAGTGAGACTATGGGTCAGTTTCAGGGAGAGACAGCGTCGACGAGAAGCCAGAGGGCCAGATGGAGGAATCGCAATATGTTCGCTACTGCACTGGCTTGCTCATCCTGGGCGAGATCAGACGAGGACAGAGGACAGAGAGAGCGAAAGTGAGAAGAGAGTTGACTGTCGTTGATGTGAGGTGGCCTCGGCGCCCGTCCAGGGGGCAGTGGCGCGCTAGCGTTGCTTTGTAACAACCTGTCTTTGACTCTTTGTAGGCCATTGGAGTATATTCAATATATTTTCATATTAATATTTCATTATTGGTTTTTTTAGTCTACTTGATTAATGACTGAACTGTTCACGTATTTAGATTGAAAAGAAGCTCATACATAAATAGCGTCTACGTCAACAATACAAGCACCCCCTAAAATAAACACTATACTACATTATTTAGTTCAGCTTGGCGCAAACAGTTTACTATTAAATTGACGTGCAACTCACTGATTAAAGCTATTGCTAGGTTCCAGATGTCAATTCTCCACTGGAAAATGAACAGTGTCTCCCATCCTCGCCACTGATGACACATTCTATGAATACTTCTCCCACCCTCTGGAAAGAAAGCTGCTCTCTCCCAATCAATCACCCCTGCAACTGCGTCCATGTTTGGATGTAACACAATATTTGAAAGATCCCAGTCCATATGTGACAATACCGGCAAACTAGAAGGGTTGATCTGAGGGATGAAAGGTGCATCTTCGTGTTTGTATGAATCGAGGAAATCCCTTGTGGAAGTAAAAGGACCCCGGTGAGGAAGCTGGTTATGGATGATTTCTCCAGATTCACTCAGTAATCGAACGCCTCCAGCGTGATTGGGCACCTTTGCAAGCTCCTTGATATAACCCTGCACTTGCAGTTTGATGCCTTTTTGTTGGCGAGGGGAAATATTATCCCATACCGGGCCTTCGAAAATTGTCACTCCTGGGATTCTTTGAAACACGTTGAATCTATGCTAATTAATTACTATATCCAACAATGAATATGTACTTGAACCGCTGCTTACCCGTCTCATTGATATACAAGATTCGGCACTGGAATACTCGTGTACTGACGAACAACTTCCAAAACTCGCAATTCGTTTTCATCGCGTTGCGCAATTGTCACCAGGTCAGGCTGATAACCATCAAACCCCAACTCACCCTGCTTGAGCCGTTTTTTCACCACATGGCTCTCGAGCATGTAGACATATCGGTCAAATGGTGGGACTGGCAGAGTCTCAGGTCGGCATTTCTCTAGCCACTCTGTGTCAGTTGAATATGTCATTTTGATCTTGTTAATCGG
Source organism: Talaromyces sp. R2412 (assembly GCA_023626135.1). Lineage (NCBI taxonomy): Eukaryota > Fungi > Ascomycota > Eurotiomycetes > Eurotiales > Trichocomaceae > Talaromyces > Talaromyces sp. R2412. The sequence goes on from JAMAGK010000008.1 coordinate 15,218, forward strand.
TTAGAAAATGAGTACTGTTTTGCAAAACGAGATAAATTACGGTGTCTATCTATTTCCGGTTAGCGCTGCCTATTCTGGCTAGTGTCAATACACGACTATAAAACAACTCCAACGCTCTAGGTACAATCTTTCTTGTTCTCTACATGCTTATATGACATTTTATTTATCCCATAAACAAATAAATGCTCAGTCCAAGACCAAAAACATAATAATCAGAAGTCACAGTCTACTGACCGTACAAATTCGCACTCCACGCCGCATTCAAAGTCCTATTCAACGAATACCACTCCCCAAACGCATTACTATCCCCTCGCCCCAACACCGTCGCACTAACCACCTGCACATCAACCGAATACCCAAACTCACCTTTAACATCCAATCGCCCATTATCAAAACTGATGCTGAGCAAGCTCGATTTTGGCTTAATGCTGACCCCATCATCCAGATACAAATTGCCTGTTGCTTTACCTTGCGCATCCGGCGCAATAACAAACTCAAAGTCTTGCTCGCGCAGTTGTGCGGTCGTGTTGACGCTGTCTGTGTGCAGTCTACGTGGCACTATTGATCCGCCGCGGATATGCACGGGGATATCGGTATAAGTAATGTTGTCGAGTGTGATAGTCGAGCCTGTGCCGTTGATTTGCTGGCCGGTCCAGTAGTCGTAGAAGACATCCTCTGGCAAATACAGATCCACGCTGGTCGAATTCTCGACTGTGACGGGTGACACCAGCACAGACGGGCCAAAGAAAAACTGGTAACTAATGTTATACGTCGCCGGGTCGTTGGGATACTCAAAGAACATTGGCACAATAGTCGTTGGCGACCCATCAACAGTCTGCTGCGCAAAAGCAGTGTAGAAATAATCAATCAACGCAAAACGCGTGTGAATAGCCTTTTGTGCTGCTGCTGTCACCAGCGGCCAGCGGTAGAATTCTTGGAAATTGGCCGAATTATCAGCATGATTCCGGTAAAAGGGATACCACGCGCCCAGCATCGCCCATCTGGCACAGAGAGTCTCGGTAGTATTATACATGAAGCCGCACACATCAGCACCGACGGTGGGGATTTGGAAAATCGATGCAAATTCCATGTTTTGCCAGATTGAGATCAAGTATTGCTCCCATTCTGACGCGTTGTCTCCGGTCCAGTGGCCTGTTTTGCGTCCGTCTCCGGCAAATGTGCTTCGCGAGATGATAAATGGTCGCTCGTCGGGTCGGCGGTTGAGCAAACCTTTATGTGTATATGCAATCATACCAGACGCATAGAGGTTGTGGGTGTCGTAGAAGACATAGTTTCCATATCCGACTAGGTCGGCCCAGATTGTACCACTGTTCAAGGCGCCGAGACTATTGTTGATGGCATAGGGTGGAGTGTTAAAGTTCCGTCCAGGAAGGCCAGACATATTTCCAGTAGTGTTGGCGCTCGTTGAAAGAATAATGCTTCTTGGAGAAAGAGATGCACCACCAATTTCCGAACCATCAGAAGACGGAGGCTGGAAATCAGCGGGGAATCCGGGCAGAGCAGGCCACGTAGTGCGCACAGCAGGTGGTGCAGGAGGAATGTCGTTGTCAATGGCCGATTGAACTGGATCTACGCATGGATATTCGCAGAAATTTTGCGGCTATGATTGTTAGCTTTTCTTCTTTTATTTTTTTCCTTGTCGAAAGACATACATCGTTCATATCAATCCAAATTCCGTCAACGTCCAGGCCGTCCTTTGCGTCAAAAAAGGAAGCTATTTGGCCAGTCCAGAAAGACTCGGTATTAGGATGATACCAATCGATAAACGACACAGCACCGGGCCACATGGTCCCGACAAAGATGCTTCCGTTTGGATTTCTCAAAAACGAGTCCGAGCTGAGCGCTTTATTGTAGGAATCGCTGTCATTCAAGGAAACCGGCGGGTCCACCATGACAATATAGTGCTGCTGGTGGTCGTGCAAGTAGCTCACAAGCTCTTGCATCTTGTCCAAAGGAAAACGATCGGGGTCGAGGGTCCAGGTACGGCGCAAGTCCATATAATCGATATCAGTCCACATGGTCTCCAAGGGAATCTGGGCCTGGGAGTAGTTGTAGACAACTTCTGCCACCATCATGGCGTCTTGGTAGCCGTATTTGCACTGATGGAACCCATAGGTCCAGTACGATTGCTGGGCGGGCTGGATACAGTCAGTTTCTGTTCAGATAAACGTAACAAAGTCAAACGTACTGTACCGACAACGCCGGCGTACTGCTGAGAAACATCTGCAGGACTGGGTCCGGCCAGAAAATAAAAGTCAAGCACACCGCCTATGGTGTTGTACTCTAAATACTGACCATCTTCCTCGGTCTGGTTTATTTTAATATCCATGCCGTTGCTGTTGAACAAAAACACGCCATGGGCAGTGCCATTTCGCATTTCAATGTAAACGGGATGCGATCCGTAAAGATTCGAGTGAGCTGGTAGAAACCCCCTCCCGATATTCCACATTGTGCGAGTGTAGTTGTTTGTCTCCCTTCGAAACGAATCCGCATCTTCGCCCAGCCCATAGATAAAGGGGTCTGATGGAAGAGAGGTTCGGAGACGGACATATTGGCTTTCAAAAATCAGGTTGGCTCCCGAGGAATTAAACAGTGTCTCCTGGTTTGAGCGGCGCTGAACAGCAAACGAGAATGGATTTTCCGTGTAGGAAAACACCAGGTCTGACGAATTCGCCGTCGTCGAACCATCCTGTCCTGTTGGCGGACTCAGAGTGGTCTTGGGGATTTGGAAAACTTGCTCTTGAGCATCGTAAATCTTGACGTGCAGTCGCGAATCTGGCATGAATGAGCATGTTTTTCTTTCTTTTTTCCCATATTGTTATTGAGGGCACGTATCGGTTTGATATTCCACCAGCAGTTTAAGATCGCTGATATCCGTCCCGTAAACATTGCACGCATCGCCGCCGAGAGTCAAATCGGCTGTCCACGACGACTGCGACTGGACGCAATTACTGAGAGTATAGCCAGGACAATCATCCACCGTGGAAGCAGCAGCCACTACAGCCCAAAGAGCGGTGGTTAAAATGTGACGCATATTTTAAATGTACTGCGTTGTAGATATACGCAGATGTAGATACAAAGAAAAAGAAGAAAAAATTGAACAGAGTAGTAAAAGGCGGGGAAACACTAAACACAACTGCAGGATTCAAGCGCTTACGATGATCTTTGCCTTGTTGAATTGTTGTTTATAAACGGCCCTTGTTTGCTTCCAATCATAGTCAATATAGCCCTGAGCCAAGCTTCGGTAGGGCGAGGGCAAGGTTGCAGTACTACCAACTCTAAGTCGAGTCTAGTGTAACCCATTCGGGTAATTACCAAGTAAATTATTCATGTGAGCCCTCAAGGGTCACATATATCGTAATTCATAGCATGTAGTAAAAATGCTTTGTACTGGAATTAGCTTGTCATGGTTGTGTTGTTTGAGTTATTGTGGGTGTGGAATGTATACTTTGGTGGTCCTTTTTGAGCTCAAGTACCGCCGCCTCACCTCGTGCCTCACCCCCATAGTTGAATGAACAATTGCAATGATATACTTCAAGAAGGCGAATTCTCGGTCGACAAAAGAAATTTTGTTGGGCAACCTGCTTGAACTGACTAATTAGATTTGATGGTCAATAACATAAGAGAAGAGTGGGAACAATAAGGGAATCAGAGCCAAAATGATAGCATCAATACTAGTCTCTTTCCGAGGCCTTTATTGACAATAGGAAGAAGATTATAAAAAAAAAAGAGACGGAGGGACACCGCAGGACTTAATGGGAACCGGTGAAGATGGAGATCAGCTGACCACCGGCGGTCATCTTCCCTTTTTCTTCTTCTTCCCTCCATCACCACCGTCTTTTCCCTTCATTCTCTTCACCACTGCAGCTATGGCCTTCAACTATCCTGTCAGCCTATATAATAGACTATGAAAACCCTTGATAGAAGGAGAGGGGCTCTCTTCTTGGCTAGGTGGTAAATGTCTTTCATATCTTCTTTTAAGCCACCGATCAACGATCTTTTTTTCTCACGGTTGCTGCCTAAGCTGGGAATTATATCACAATTACCACGAAAGCAGTAATTAAACCATCTATGTCTGCTATCAGTACATTTCTGACTGCAAAATCAGCGTGGTGTGGTTTCCTACGCCCTTCCTCTCAAGTCAAACCGCAACGCTACACGGACCGCACTACGAAAAGCTCTACTAAGATGTGGAGAAACAACAAAAAAATCTGGCACGACCTAGACAACGTTCATTTTGTTGATATCGGTTTTAAAAAGAAATGTTGCTGCCCGATGAGCGCCTTGCTGCAAAGCAGCCATTCAGAAACATTACATCTCACTTGAAGCCTCTGCGGAAAATCCCAATGACGGCCTGGTTTCTACCAGATGTTTACGCTTTCTCGATGTTTTTAAGTTTGCATTGCTTGGCCATGTGACTGGACCTCTATAAAATTAGCCACTAGCTCTACCAGCTTAGGGTTTAATGGAGATGCACTCCCATGATTGCCAGGAGTCGCGAAAACAATGGCTCGATAAACTGGGATCCATAGAAAATTTAAAACTGAAAACCTCTTCAAGAATAAAGGCACTCCGCTCTTTACTCGATCACATCCAGAAGAATTCGCCCGACGAGCATATTGTCATTTCCAGCTGTTTCTTGCGTTTCCTGGACATTGTCCATCTCATCATAAAAAGAACTGAAAGCCTCTTCAAGAATTAGGGCACTGTACTCAGTGCTTGATCACATTCAGAAGGATTTTCCCGAGGAAAATATTGTCATTTTCAGCTGTTTCTTGCATCTTTTGGACATTGTCCATCTTATCATGAAGGGCAATCCCCACTACGGTTGTCTGCAACACAACGGCGCCATGGAAAGAAAAAAGCGCGAAGCGATTCGGGAGAGCTTCGCGAGAGCCTCCAAGCCAACAATCTTGCTAATCACCAGCGGGGGCTGGTGGTGTTGGCCTAAACTTGCAGGGGGCCTCGGTCTTTATCCAAACAGAAATCTGGTGGAATAAGAACACCGAAAGGCAGGCATACGCAAGAGTGTATCGCCAGGGCCAAACAAAGCCGGTCAAAATCTACCGGCTACACGGGGTCAATAGCGACATTGATAAGACGATCGTCAGTTGTCAGGAGCGTGATTATTCATCAGACGAGGTAACTTTGGAGAACGGAGTTTCATTGCAGGATATCACCGGATTTCTACCAGATGTTTACGCTATCTCGATGTTTTTTAGGCTTGCATTACTTGGCCAAGTGACTGGACCTTTCCATCATTAGCCACTGGCTCTACCAGCTTAGGGATACATGGAGATGCACCTCTATGAGTCTAAGCAGTCCTAAGGACAATGGCTCAATAAACTGGGATCCATAGAGATTTCAGAACTAAAAGCCTCGTCAAGAATAAGGGCACTTTGCTCTTTACTTGAGTACATACAAAAGAATTGACCCTTGTTGTATGTCCTGCCTCATGTAGGCAACAATGGGCTACTGAGATCGCAGCCACGAACAAAGAGGTATGTTCTGAAGTTTTTATTTACGCAGCATGATCGAGACTAATATAACGGTCCAATAGGAACTTCAACCGAAAGTTCTAATCCTCACCGACTCAGCCATTACGGCTCATACTTTGGCTTCCGGCGGCTGGGACTACGTTATAGTCTCATACCATTTCCTCAGTGCTCAACAGAGAGCACTGAGAGAATTCAACAACAAGACACGCCAGCACAGGCTTGGGGACGGCCCGAGTATTCAAAGATCGATAACGTCGCTGCTGTTCGGTTTGTGGGAAGCAGTCGAAGAGCCAATCGAACTTCTGATCCTGGATGAGTGCCATATTCTTAAAACAATGGGGCCTTCTTCGAGGCCATCTCGAAGCTTCATTACAAAGCGGTTTTGATGCTGTCTGGAACGATATTGAACAATAGGTGGACAGACGTCGGGAATCTGGTGGCACTGCTGAAGGGGCAGCCCTTTAAGACAACGCAAAAGTTCGTCCGGGCCTTTTCCCTAACAGACACACGAAAGTCCATATTCAATGCAGAACCGGATGTTGCCGCAATACAACGATTTCTCCTCGCTGTTTCATGCGCAAGGCCGTCAACCTGATTGGAGCTCCCGGGCTTTGACCCAAAAGACGCCGAGTTTAGCATAAACGAGGATGAAAAACGCATCGTTACAGGATGCCTCAATCCTGAATCAAACTGGGTGTGGTGGAACAACACAACCGAGTACCAGGCGTACGCAAGAATACATCGCCACTGCCAGACTAAGCCGGTGAAAATCTACCAGCTACGTGGGGTAAACAGTGACATAAAAAAGTCGATTATCAGTTGCCAGGAGCGCAAAACAAAGACAAATAAAAAGATCAGTTGTCCACTCACACGTACAAGGTCGATTACCATGATGCAGTCCGTATGGATATTCCAATTACGCTTCCTGTGACTATCACATTGGGTCTCACCAGCGACTGCAGTGCTGATCTCCCTGTTCCTAAATTACTCGCAATTCATTATTCGATTGGCCGCATCCTTCATCTCAGTGGAGGTGGAGAGTAAATCAATAATGTTCTACGCGACATGGAGGAGTTGGAATGCCAAGCGGTCAATCAAGGCGGTATGTACGACCCAGCTGGACGAATATGTTCCGAGTTTCGTTCAGAACATTTAACATTTTTCCCACAATGGAGACTGTTCAGAATCTCAGAGATGTTCAACAGTGGTTCGACAATAAGGACTATCAGAGAGAAAACCACAAAGAGGCTCGCAAAGCCCTTGGCATCGATGATCCAGAAGGCCCTCGAATGGCGATTATTGCGATCGTTCAGTAAATATGCCTTTATTTCTCCGTCAGTTAAAGTCAGCGTCTGCATATGCCATAAATTGGCTGCCCAAGGGACATTTGGTCTTTCGGGGCAGCAGTCATTAGTTTAGTTGTTGTTCGCCCTGCTTCTTTTTCAGGCCCAGTGTAGATACCTCACAAAGCATTCGACATCCACGACCAAATGAGTCATGCAGAATACATAATGGATTGTGTCATATTTTTTCTGTAGGAATCTAGAATTTCAATCCCTATTGTCTGTTCCGGAAATAACCCAAGCGTGACATGGAGTCGGGGAAATAAAAGCGGCAAGTCGCACGAACTAGATTTGGAATAGTGGGATTTCGTATTTATGGGGAAGATAGCCTCGCGTGCGAATCTACTACGCCCTGCCATTTCTCTCAGAGGACTTTTGATAATAATTGGAGCTTCTGCTCCTCATTTCTAATATCAAGTCTTCTTTGAAGATTTGGAATGAACCTTACTTCGACCCCATTACCAGCGAACAGAATCACAATGTTGTCGACCGAAACGCCTCTTCCCCTTTCATTATCCGCTGCCTCGTGGAACATATCTAAACCCATCAATGACAATATTTTGTATCGATGGTTGACACTACTAGCAATTAAAATCCTTAAGCGTATTCGGCCTTACGAAGGGAGTGTTCTCATGCTGACAGATAAATTATGTGTTAAGTACGGGCCTCGCGCACATTTATCTAAGGCATCCACAATACTTTTCATTTCGCAATATACATCTCTTCCAGTCTCAAAAGTTCATTGTGCATTTACTCGATCAAAAATTGGACGTATATTGTGATGGAAAGGATCAAGGGAGACATAATTGGCAATGGCTGGGTGAGAAGAAGCAAGGACTCACAGATGAAACTTCTTTCCCAGTTAGAAAGACTGATTTGTGAGATGCGGCAGCTTAAGCCCCTGAAAGATACAGGAGTTGCTTCTGTTGATGGTGGATCACTTTATGACTGCTGTGTTTCTAGCACTTTCTTATGTTTTGGTCCCTTTGAAAGTGTCTAAGACTTCCATCGACATTTACGTATAGGCATAGAATTTGATTCTAGGCTTGATCTCGAAGTTCAGCAACTTATTAGGTAACAAAGCAAGTCTTGGCCCTTGGTATTTACTTATGGTGATCTGAGCAGCCTCAATATCCTTGTTCGCGGAGATAACATTGTTGGTATTATTGACTGGGAAACCGCTGGTTGGTATCCGTCATATTGGGAATATACTACTGCTCACCAAGTGAACCCACAAAACATGTTTTGGGCTGATGAGATTGATATATTCCTACATATAATGCCTGACGAGCTGGCGATGGAACGGATGCGCCAAAAATATTTTGGAGATTTTTGATATATCCTAGCTTGTAAACTATTATTACGCTGCATTAAGCCATCAATTGATATGTTGGAACCTTTTTTATACATTAATTTGTATTAAAGCCACACGCTGATAAACGCATTTACCCCTAGAGGGTAGATGTTTCACGGAATCATTGAAGCACCGCTCGTACCTAGTCGCCCACAGCCAATACTCTTAGTCCAGACCCAGTTATATCTCCCAAGCAATTAGCAAGGATACATAAATCAATTTTAACCCCCTAATTAAGCTGTTATTTGTATATGGATATATTGCTGTATTGATGCCAAATGCAAACATGACAAACAAGGCGGCAGTTACGGGGGCAGTGCGCGCCCTTCTACATCTCGTATCCGTATTTTATTAAGCGTCACGAGAGCACTAGACACTGCCCGTAGTCAACATTTCAAACAAGATTAATAATAAGTTGAGATAAAATCACCTTTAAAATCTCCAACACCTCCAACAGTACTTATGATGTCCGGAACAAGCACAGATTTGATTGGCTACATCGCATAGCAGCCTATCAAGCTATTTAGCAAGCTGTTTAATCTTAAAATCAGAGATCTAACATAATATTTGAAGCATCAATTAAAATTGGACTCTTCCACCATGAACACCAGCTGGCTCAAGAGCCCCAAAAAATGGAAAGGAAACAAATCATCTCTTGTCCAGAGGGGTAAGAATACCCCCTATTCAATGGATAAGGTATGCCGCAAGTCACATTCCCTACTTTCCCAGTTTTCGACTTCCTTCTTCTGACGCGGATAAAAGGGCCTGGCTTCTCTACCAGAAAACATTCTCGGCCTCATTTTCTTCAACCTTACATACTTGGACCATTTCCGACTCAAGATGGCTGGTAATCATCGCCTCGCCTCCATTCTATCCAACCTTCCAAAGCCGGATTTCAAGACCTACGTCAGCCAACTCGAGCAAGACCCGTCAAGAACGATCCCGGATGCTGAAGGGATAGAAAATATGCTTTATGTTGCATGCGAAAATGGACATGAGAGATTATTCTTGAAGCTGTTGTCACAGAAGGCAAATTTTGACCGATACAAAGAGGCTGTTATGATGATAGGTTGCTTGGTCGCTGCAATTTACTTTCAGCAACCACATATCCTGCAACTGGTTCTTAAGTGCCTGAATTCCACGCCTGTTGCCATATTTTCGGCCATTCGATCTCCAGGGGAACGGAGACAGATAATGAGGTATCAAAAATCCCATTTAGCTGAAGCTGCATTGCAGCACGCCGCTGGAGCAAATCGACTCTGGGCTGTCCATATACTTTTGAAACACGGAGCGAAAGCCACGTCAAAGGAAGGACTGGCAGGCCTATACAAGGCAGTCAAAAAAGGTCATCAACAGGTAGTGGATACATTATCAAAGCAAATAAAATGGAACGCGAGGGTCCATCTATCAAAAGCCTTACCCAGCGCGGTTCGGGGTGGCCATGACGGGATTATCAAAATTCTCCTAAGTAGGGGTGCTGTACTATCACACGACCCTGGTTACAGAGGCTATTTACACCGGGCTGCAGAATATGGCCATAATAGCACCATCAGATTCCTGCTTCCGCGGGTTCCTCGGGACTACTATGTCTCCCCGAGCGTTGGTAGAGGAGATATGGAGGACAACCCATACTCATACTGGGCTGGGAAATCAAAATATCAACGCGCTCCTCTCTTTACAACACTTTACTATGAAAATTGGTGTTGTTTGCACTTTGCTGTTCATAACGGACATAAACACACCGTCAAATTTCTATTGGATAACAACATTATGCCGCCAGGAAACCCCGAGTATAGGGCAACAGCTCTGCCTCTAGCAGCTCGGCGCGGTCATGCTGAAATCGTCAAGTTGCTGATAGCAGCTGGATTCGATACTTCTGCGATTCTATGGCGCTACACTGCCTTGGAGCTGGCCGCGAAATACGGTCATACAGAGGTGATCAAGGTGCTATTGGACGCAGGCGTTCCGGCAACCGCGCTTGATCTTGCAAATGCGGTTTCGAGTGGCTTCATACCGGCAGCGTCACTCCTTCTTTCGAGGGGTGCGAACTTGCACGGCATCGCCGCTCGTACGGGCGACACAGCACTGCATGCGGCAGTAGGTGAGCAGAACAAGGAGATGCTTGAATTTCTCCTCAAATCTGGAGCAAATGTAGAAATCCTCGACTCCTCTGGATTGCCACCGTTATACCGTGCCATTGAGAGTCACAATGTCGACGCTGTAAAACTCCTCTTCGAGTACGGGGCTATCGCAGAACCGCAACTCCGATCTGGTTTCAACAAGAAACCTGGCACCGTGAAGAGCGTCTTGCATCACGCGCTTTCCCATAGAGCTGGCCATTTAGTACCGCTCCTTCTCGAGAACGGTGCTATCGACGAAGCCAAAGATAAGGAAGGCATGACCCCATTTCTCCACGCGGCCAGCTGTGCAAGCGTGCCAGCCCTCGAGGCTCTCCGTGAAGCAGGGTGTAATATACACGCTCGTGACAATAAGCAGCGGACTGCCTTGCATCACGCAGCCGCTCACGCATCCAATGGATACACTGATGCTGTAAAAATGCTTCTGGACCTGGGTTTTGATCCTAATGCTCGAGATATCGAGGGGAAAACTCCGCTGCATTTGGCTACAGATATTCACATGGGAGAAGTGCAATCGTTGTTAGCCCGCCATGGGGGAGATGCTAAAGCGGTAGATCATGAGGGGCATGACGTGGGTTATTATCAGCATCAGAGCTACATTGCTAACTATGGCTAGCTCGTTAACATTTAAAAATAGGACAGTATTTTCTGTTTACATACTAAGCTTTATAGTTTACCAAGATAGGTAATTTCTCTTGTGACAACGTCTAGAGAGTAGAATTGGACTATTGAGGCGCGGAACATGCTCGAGATCCTAACCAACCAACCAAATTTATCACAGATTTAGCACACCACATATACGTGAGGCTACTTGGTGGCTATATAGCTAATAATCTGGATTCGTTTTGTTGGTAAACCCCATTCGAACAGTATGTTAGAATTTTGAGAGAAGTAGTAGGAACATTGGAAACTGCTGTTGACTTTATTACAATTTCCAGAAGCAGATGGCACAATTCGATTCCAACTCTAGCCCAAGAACTTTTATGCTAGCTAGCCCTAATTGATACGTAGTTATAGCACTTCCGTTGCCGTTATAAGATCTTCTCATAGTTCCATTACCCCATTTGGAAACAAAGTTAAGAAACTGGCAGCGGAACGGAGCGGGTCGATCTAAGACCCACAGCTGTGCAGGCTTTTATTGGTTAGAAATATACTTGCTGGCTATCGGACCCACTCACCCGAGGATATAATTCTGTGTATTCTTGAAATAGTTTGCATCTTGTTGACCTGCGATTGTCGTACACATGTCAGACAGACGATCCATAGTGCTAAGCCATATATGAAACAGTAAAATAAGCAACCCCTCGCAGCCAAGAAAAGTTCGTATAAGCTTATTCATACCTAGTATCTACATGTGAGCGGGTTACATCGTTTGACCACTAATACGAGCGTAAAAGCAGATTAGTATATAGTTTCTTGAGTCAATCACCCTGGCTGTCTAGTATTTTTGGACTGGGGTGGACTATATGCATGATCGACCGGGTCGAAAGTCTGATCTAGAGAAGCCCACGATTCAAGCTTACATACCGCACAGATGTACAGACTGTCAATGTACTGAACCAGCATCCTCATTTTTATTCTCACACAATTGTAAGAACAGTGTAAATACAATCCATAGGGCTGAATATTTCGTCAGTGTTACTCCAAAGCGCAAGAGCAAATTTCTTTTCTTGATTGGAAAAAAATGCCTGCGGTGGGGCGTAATTCGAACAAAGAACCCTACATGTAATCGACGCAGTCGCGCAATGTAATGCCAATAAATTTATCAACCTCAAGTGCTTATTCTGAACCAGCTATTTGTTTATTTTTTTTTTTTTTTTTTTCTTATTTTTTCTTATTAAAAGAATAACAAGACAGAATGGTAAAACTCCACGGAAATCCACTCTCCAACTGCACACGACGCGTGGTCTGCGTGCTCTACGAAAAGCAAATCGACTTTGAATGGGCCACAGTCGACTACGTGCACGATGCACACAGGACCTCCGAAAAAATTGCAAACCACCCGTTTGGTCAGATTCCGTATCTCGAGGATGATGGGCTTATTGTCTACGGTATAGACCTCCAACCAACAAACTTGTAACCAAAAATGATGTACTAAATTTCTCAACAGAAAGCCGTGCGATTTGCCAGTATCTAGCAACCAAATATGCCGATCAAGGCACTGATCTATACCCCGCCGTGGGTGATTGGGAGGGTCTTGCTCTGCTGCAGCAGGTATTCATCTACATTTAACCCACAGTGTATGTCCCAAAGACTAATGATAACAACAGGGCATCAGCATCGAACAATCCAAATTCGACCCCTTGATCTCCAAACTCTTCTACAAAAAAGTCTTCAAAGCACGCAAAAACATCAGCACGGGACAAGCAGACCCCGTCGGGGTTGCCGAGTACCTTACCATTCTCAAGAGCAAACTCAAAGCGTACGAGACTATCCTGTCGAAACAAAAATATCTAACGGGTGACAAGATTTCTCTGGGTGATTTGTTTCATTTACCGTATGCAACGACGCTTGAAACTCTGGGTCTCGATGAGGTTTATGCCAAGTATCCGGCGTTTTATACCTGGCTCAAGGGGATGCAAGAACGCGAGAGCTGGAAAATGGCAAATGTCGCGTTGGCTGTTGATGAAGAAGGGGTTGCTTGTTTGAAGTAATAATAATTATATCCAAAAGATACAAAATTAATTTTGTTCGCTATTCCATGCTGATGCCTCATACCCGCTCATCAGCGCAGTATACTCGTCTCCAGCTGCTGCCCATCCTTTGATACCCCCTTCTAGCACCAAAGCCCTGATGGAAGTATTTTCTTGATTTTCAAGATAATCTGCGAACCAGCCCGCGGTTCGAGGTCCACGACCTCGCGAAGACCCTGTATCATTCAGTCTTGAAAAACAAGCCGAGTATGGTTTCAGTACTACTACTCACCGCAGTAGAAAACTACATTTTTCACCCCCGCCGCCGATAAAACAGAATACACCGTCGGCAAGGTGAGATAGAAGCTGTGAGCTGGAAAGTTCAGCGAGCCTTTGATTGTTCCGCCCTGTCCACAATCAGTAATAAAATAAAAGAGACAAAAAGTTATATAGTTTACCTCAAAGTCAGCCCTTCGTACATCCACCAACACGAAATCACGACCAGCAACAAACTCCTCTCCTTGAAGCCATTGACGAACGTCGACGCGAGTGATTGTTGATGCTGTGATTTTAGGAGCGGGGAAGGCGGCGTGCCATGGGGTTTCTTCTGTGGGGGCAGCCATGGTGAATTATCATGGAAAGTTGAGGCAGGATGGTTTTGAGAGATGATCAATTATTCATTGTATGAGACTGTCACCCCGCGACGGCGATTGGCTACTGGGGGTGGATACCACCCCACTATCGTAAAGGCTGCTGATTGGCCAACTTTAACTAATGTGACTGTAGATATACTAGATAGATACTTGTAAATTGTGAGAACTCAATTGATGGAATTCTTGGACTCGTGTCCCTATCTAATACATGTAATCCTTCATCTCATATACATCATACCAACTTATATATACATCCCGTCATTAAAACCATAGACATCATCATAAATACCCGCTGGCAGCATTGAACATTGAACATTGAAACATCAAACTCCGAGCGAAATCATTCACCCTCATGCAAATACATCCAAAAAAAAAAAAAATTTAGTCGAGAAAATAATTTTTATCAACGACGTGATGACCCCCGACCCGATCTAGAATCGCGCGTCCGCCGCGTTCTGCGATCTTCTGTGCTTGCGCTGCCTGTCGGGCTGTTAGCTTTTGTTTCCGGGAAGTTTTTTCGATGTGAATACTCACTTTCACTTGGATATGTATAATCACTGTAATAATAGTAAGAACTGCCCGGGCCATAACTGTATTCGCTCTTCTCCTCCTCCTCCTTGTGCCGCCTCCTCAATCCAAGACACAATGCCACCGCGCCCGCAATGACGGCGATCCAGCCCAGAGTTCCCAAGCCAGACTTCTTTTCTTCGCCCTCCGGGCGCGAGGGACGTGTTCCGAACCAGGTTCGTCGCGGTGGTGGCGCAGCGCCGTGCGAGTGGTGTGAGACGTGCTCTTCCACGTACGTCGTATCCTTGCGCTTCCGGGGCTTGAGACCGAGCAGAGCGAGCAGGCCGTCAATGGCACCGCGAATGCAGCAGCAGACGCAAAGCAAGATAAGCAAGAACACACCGGCAATCACACCAATCACAATCCCTGCAATGGCGCCGCCGCTGAGACCGCTGTGGCCGCCCGAGGCGCCCGTGACGACAGTAGACCCGTTGGTTGCAACAGGAGCAATGAAGGCGACGGTCGTGGTTGCAGAAGCTGTCGCAGTGACTGTCTCAGCGCCGCTGCTTGTTGGGCGAGTGGCGGGCGACGGGTTGTCCGTGGCTGTGGCTGCGCCCTCGGTCGAGCTGCCCATTACGCACACGCCGTTGTCGCAGGTTTCGTCAACGCTGCAGCAGCTCGTGCCACATGAGGTCTCGCCGATAGAGATAGCACAGGTGGCCGTGCTGGTGGGCGCGGCGGTGATATAGCTGCTGTAGACGGAGGTGACCGTTGCGAGATCGGTTTGCGTGAATGTGGTGGTATAGTACTGCCAGGAACCAGACGAGCCTGCTTTCGATCCCTCGGCGCATTCGGCTTGGCCGAGGCTGTTTGTTGTGCATGTCTGTGACGAGGTGCAGCACAGTTGCGAGTAGTAGCCGCATGGATTTGAGCAGCTGGCTCGCTCTTCGGGTGATTCTGATGCCTCTAGTTGCGGTAGCGATTCGTCGGACGGAAGAGGTGTCGACTGTGCAAGCTGCGACAGGGCAGCGAGCATGAAGGAAAGCGTTGTCACAGTGCTGAAAGCACGCATTTTGGCGGATGATTTCTTGACCAGGCTCGAGTGGTGATTCGAAAGTAAATACAGTGTAGTTAGATAGCTTGAAAGCGGTGCAGAGGGTCAATCTGTAAAATAAAGTCAATTTAGAAAATACAGACGATGAAATTCCATGCACACATGGAAAGGAAAAGATGAAAGGAAGATAAAAACACAAGCGAGTTGCCAGTGAAGAAGATGCTGCTGGTCGGGTAGCGGGATGGCGGCTCCCCAGCCTCTTCTGTTACCAGCCTCCCGATTTTGAATGCGATCGCCAATCAACGGCGCTGTTATTGTTTGTGGCGGTTTTTTAAAACTGTCTTTTTTCTCCGCTGTAATAATCAATCAATTTAATCAAATGGCTGGACCGATGCTCACAAGGTTCTGGCGCTGTCTGGCGATAATCAACAGGAAAGCGTTACCCCTCATGCAGCCCGGCTGGGAATGGTCTCGACTCGCACCTCACCGCACGTCGCAGCCCAATCTGCTCGCAGCTGGTTACTTAGTAAGTTAGCACGCTGACAAGCTTGATCCGCTGTAGCAGCTGGCACACGTTGACTGGCCGCCGTTTGCTGTCTGGATGGGTCGGGCTGCAGCTTTGAGCTGTCAGGAACAGTCTCAGACTGACTGCCTCACCGCTGGATGGGATGGTGAAGAGTTTTCCACGAAATGAATCAACACAGGGCCAAAAGAGTCTCCAGAGTGAGAAACTCAGTGAAGTGATTGTTCTGACCGAGGAAATAGTAATTCTTATTATAAAAACAATCTGATACATCGTTGCATGGTGATGGTTTAATTGTAGGCTGCGCCCCACAGCTTATCGATAGCTGTCCCGGCGACCGGAGATGTAAACAATGAAATCATCCGTATAGATCCTATGAAATAAGTACGTATGATATCGCCACATTCCAGCAACCACGAACATTCCACGGCAAATAAATTTAATTTATGCTTATTTAGACAGGAAGTAATACAATAAGTACATACATAGCACTGTACAAATCAGTTCAACAGATAAAAAAAAAAAACCGCGACAACGCCAGAGCAAATCAAAATCAAAATCACTTCTTAAATTGATCATAACTCATTGTAATGGCTTTACATCCACCACTGACATAAATTATAAAAACATCCCCAAAGCCCCCGCCGCTGCTGCGACCATAATATCAGACAAGCTCGATCTGCGTTGCGGCGCGTTGCTCCCTGTGACAAATTTCCCTCCGCTGGCCGTCGCGCTCCCAAAGGAACTGCAATACCCTTCTTCCAGCCCGTAGCATGCTCTCGTACTGAGACTCGAGCATATCGACACTGCCGCCGGGGCTGTAGTCAGTGCCGGATTGCCCTGCACCGTCACGCCTCCTCCTCCACCGCCAGCGACTGTCACCCCGTGCTGCCCGCCGAGCGAGGCGACGCAGCTGTTGTATTCTTCCTGGCAAAACGAGTAGTACGAGACACAAGTGGCCGCGTCGGCAAAGCTCGTTGGGATATATATGAATGGGTATGCCGCTCCGACAATCGTAGAGCCCGTAATGCTGGCCGGCGATGCTGATGTCGTGGTGACCCCAGCAGTGGTACTCTGTGGAAACATAAAGCCGCTCGTTGTCGCAGTTGCCTGTCCTCCTCCACCTCCGCCTCCTCCATTATTATTGCCCGTCGCAGTCGCTCCCAGCGTTCCAGTGCAGACTGCTCCCGTCGGGCAGCAAGCAATATTATTCGCACCGTCCACCGTACAGGTTGTCCCCGAGCGACAACAAACGTTGGAATCTCCCTGATCCGAGCATCCGCTATAGCTAGCCGGGCAATTGTCGTCTCGTTTTAATATCCGCAGGATCCGCGATGCTTGGTATTTTGATGCCTCGACCTCGAGTGGTTGTGTGAATGGCGGCGCGCGTTCCTCGCACCAGGATAGGGAGCCGAGGGCTGCCACGAGGTAGAGCAATGACTGCTTCATGGCTGGCAGAATGCCGTTCTTTTTTTGTGTTTCGATGGCAATTGACTCGACGGTTTGTCGGTGCGATGTTGAAGAGTTGGCCGCTTATCGGGAAATAGAGAGACGGTCGAGATGGACGAGGCTTGCCCAAGACTCGGTGAGCACGGCGCTAAGTTCGTATTTAGCCCTGCCACGGCAACGGCCCACCCTGCGATGCCCAATCTGTCTGACATAATTCTGTTCGCCCTATAAATTATTTAATTAATGTGTGTTAACTGACTAAATCTAATTTGTTTAAATCGAAGTTGAATTATTATGAAGCAGATTGTTGCTGGTTCCATGTATCAGTCCTGGTACCACGGACAGGAAAGTAAACAAAGACGTCATCGATTTTCAATAATCTACGTCTCTTTTCTATTAAGAATTGTATCAGCTTCAATAGATCTGTCAGCATTAATCATCATTGTCTGAAGATTTCCATTCAATTTCTCCAATGTTGCAGTTTGGTTTTTTGAATAGCTATTCAGCTTATTTCTGCAGTCTGTATCAAAGTGGGGTATGCTTACATTGTAACCACAAGCACTCAAAAATTGTCCTTGCATTTGCTTTTGACATGCAATAAGTATATCTCACCATATATTTCAAACCACAGACCATGCCAGACAGCGAAAAGAAAATCCCCATTGTGGACTTTTCCGCATGGAAGAACTCCACCGACCAAACAGCCCGGCTCCAAGTAGCCAAGCAAATCGTCAGCGCCAGCAGGGAAGTGGGCTTTGTGTATATCATCAACCACGCTCTGCCAGACTCTTTACTCGACGAAGCCTTTGAATGGTCGCGCCGCTTCTTTGCTCTCAGCGAGGAAGACAAGCTGAAAGCGCCCCATCCCGAGGGATGGGCGGTGCATCGAGGATACTCGTGGCCTGGTCTGGAAAAAGTTTCTCAGGCTATGAGTGAGGGAGATGATGAAGGGCGGATCAAAAAGTTACGCGAGGTTACCGATTTCAAGGTTAGCTATTCAAGCCATTCGTCGAGTTAATTTTTGTCGAGCCAATTTCCATCTCGCTGATGCTGGACTAGGAAAGTTATGACATGGGAAGCGACGAGAACAAAGACCAGCCAAACCAATGGATCCCAGAAGACGTGCTCCCACAATTCCGAGAGTTCATGACGCGTTTCTACTGGGACTGCTTTGGCGTTGCCTCCGACATCATGCGTGCTCTCGCTCTCGGCATCGGACTGGACGACGAAGATCATCTAGTGAAGAGACACTCCGGCCACAATAACCAGCTTCGATTACTGTACTATCCTTCTCTTCCGGCCGAGGCTCTTGAAAACGAGACCATGTCGCGCATGCCGGCACACACGGACTGGAGCTCGTTGACGATGCTGTTCCAGGACGATTGCGGCGGGTTGGAGGTTGAGGACCTTGCGGAGCCAGGCAGGTTTATACCCGCGACGCCGGTGAAGAATGCAATTGTTATGAATGTGGGAGACTTGCTGCAGAGATGGAGTAATGGTATGTGATTGTCTTGCTTGCCTTTCTTCGCATAGACGACACTCACATGATAGATTATCTTCGGTCGACAAATCATCGAGTGGGACTGCCACGGACCAGCGACCGGTTTACAGGAACAAGCAGGATGACGCGCGAGCGTTATTCCATTCCGTATTTCCTTGCGCCTGACCCGACGACAGTGGTTGAATGCCTTCCAGCTTGTACTGGCCCAGACAACCCGGCCAAATACGAGCCCATCACACAGGAAGACTATAACCGCATGAGGGCTTCAGTTCAGTATTAGCTCCGTCAAATCAAATTTCAGTGAAAAGAGAATAATAAGAAAATAAACACAGATAACGGAAAGAATGAAGTCCGATCCTGTAATTGTATGGTAGTTGCCGCTTTTGGAATAGCTCTAGACTGCATATAGACTAGCGGATAAATATCCCCGCCAGCCAATCGGCAGCCGCCGATTCCGTCCGATGACTTCACTCCAGCTTTTCTCGTCTTCAAATATCACGACTCATTGTCTACGCTACAGACGATAAACGATTTTGTACAGGAAGCTACACTGGATATACTTACGAGAATATTCACTGGTGTTGCCATGACCGCGGAGACTGCACGGTTGGCCTAGCAGTACCAAGCCGGCCTCGCCGGCTTCACCCACCATGTCCCATGCCTCTCCGGCGGTATCGCCATCAAACAAGGTACCAGCCTGTAAGTCCGATCAACCCCGAAGAAACAATCAGAAAATCTAAGTGAAAGGCAACAGCATCCAAAACGACATTCCACTTCCTCGCCGGACTGGCTTCTGGCCTCACCTCCTCGATCCTCCTGCAACCCGCCGACCTGCTCAAAACGCGCGTGCAGCAATCCACTCACACTGCCTCACTCTCCGCTACTGTGCGTGCCATCATCTCCTCGCCGAACCCTATCCGCTCGTTATGGCGTGGCACGCTCCCATCTGCGATCCGAACGGGCTTCGGATCAGCACTGTACTTTACATCGTTGAACGCGCTGCGCCAGGAAGTTGCGCGACGGGGGCCTGCTGCTGCGCTCGCCGGGAATGACCGTTCCTCCTCCACTGTAAATAAGAAAACCGGATACTCGTCATCAGCCCTACCAAAACTCTCACACACCGCAAACCTGCTCACCGGCGCCGTCGCGCGCACCGCCGCGGGCTTCATCATGATGCCCGTCACCGTGCTCAAAGTCCGGTATGAGTCAGACTACTACGCCTACCGCAGTCTGGGCAGTGCCGCCCGGGACATTTTCCGCACTGAGGGTGTGCGCGGTCTCTTCGCTGGGTTTGGAGCCACGGCTGTGCGCGATGCGCCGTATGCGGGGATTTACGTTGCCTTTTACGAGCAGTTTAAACGAAACCTCTCGGGACTCTGGGCCGGAACTACCATGAACACCACGAACAAAAACGCAACGCAAAATATATCCTCACCAACTGTAGTAAACTTCACCTCGGGCGCTCTCGCAGCAGGCCTAGCTACAGCCATCACAAACCCATTCGACGCAATCAAAACGCGGATTCAGCTGCGGCCGGAAAAGTATCGGAACATGTTCCATGCGCTGAAACTGATTATCAAGGAAGACGGCGGCAAGGGTCTGTTTCGTGGGCTCGGCTTACGAATGGGTCGAAAAGCGATTAGTTCGGCGTTGGCGTGGACGGTGTATGAAGAATTGATTATGCGTGCGGAGAAGAGGTGGTCTGTTGAGGAAGGGATGAGTTTGTAGGACTTTTTTTTTTGCGGTTCATTTGTTTGGGTTATTATGGAGAACAACAAAATTATGTGTACTATATTATATAGAGGTTGGCGTTTGGGAGGATACTGGATTCGGCAACACCCAGCTCATTTTTAGAGGTTATCAATTGACTAGTAATTAGATGTCGCATAAATAATAATTATGATTAAAAGAAAAGCGCTTAATTCAATGTTCACGTCATAAATTCATGCAATCATATCAACAAAGTATATCCAGTCAAGTAACCATCCAAATCGAAACGAAAGGAAACAAAAATCCAAAATAGCTCAAAAGTCCAATTTCAAGAATCAAGTAAAAATCCAAGCTTTCCCAGAAGGGCTCTTCTTCCGCACGAGATACATCTTGTCTTTCTTGCGGTCGTTGACCTTGAGCTCGGTCAAAGTCGTCGATGTCTCGGTCACCAGCTTGCCTTCGCGCAGGCGGCGAGTGTGTGAAAAGAGCTCTTCTTGGAATTCCTCGGTGATGAATTGCTTGATGATGATAAAGTTGGGGTCGCGCTAGAAGAATATAAGTAAATGAACAAATCGACACAATGCTGGGCAAACTTACCTCATCCCAATCCCATGGCAGGCGGAAGGCATCTAAGGTTGCAGGCAATAGCCATTTTCTGTGTACCTACAGCTTGGGTTAGACAAAAATCATGGTCGAATAAGGGAATATTCTTTACCTTGATGAAGGTGGTCTTTTCTGGCTCCAGAATCACTAGTTTGCCGTCCTTGTTCTTTTCCTTCTTTTCCTCCTTCTTCTCGCCCTTTAACATCTTTTCAATCTGCTCCTCGGTATATCCAAACTCAGCCCTCAGCCTTTCTCTAAATTCCTTATCCTTCTCCTCCTTCTCCTTGATCTCTTTGAGGCGCTTGGCATCCTCGGCACGCTTGAATTCTTCGACGGCCTGGGCCTTGAGAAGGGCCATTTCCTTCTTGCGTTCGGCCTCCTCATATGCTTTGCGTGCCTCCTCGGCCTCGAGTTCCTTCTTGAGACGGTCCTTTTCGGCCTTGATGTTCTCACGCTCTTCGATTTCTTTCAGGTGCTTTTCATGAGCAAGGCGCTTAGCCTCCTCTTCCTCTTCGGCCTTGCGTTCCATTTCTTCAAGTCTCTTGACTTTTGCTCTGACCTCGGCAAGACGTTGTTCCTCTTCATTTCGCTTGATCTTCTCCAAGCGTTCTAGCTTGCGCAGCTTCTCAGCCAGTTCGTCTTCGTAGTAGATGTCTTCAAAGCGGTGACGAGAGTTGGAGTCACGGCGCTCAGATTTGTCACGTTTCTTTTCCTTTTGTCTACTGAGCTGGCGTTCCAAACGCTCGATTTCCTGCTGCTGCTTGGTAATTTCCAAGTCCTGGCGGATATCATTTCTGGCCAGAATGCGCTGGTCCATCAGGACCTCCCAGTCGCGCTGTTGCTGGCGCGGAGACGGAGTCCGCGGTGCAGAAACATTGCTGACAGCCCTGGCGCGGCGATGAGCTCGCAGGACCTCGATATCGTCGTCATCGTAGTCGACGATACGCTGCTGGTGGCGGTCGTGACGGTCGTGGCGGTCGATACGCTCATAGCGATCATGACGGTCGCGCGAGTCTTGTCTGTTGCGGACATCGTTGTTCACATCGATGACCACCATGGGCGGCTCGTCCCTCTGACGGCGCCTGTTTCCCGTGGAGGCAGAGCGGCGCACGGTCGAGATGACGTTGGGGTTGAGATAGGCATTTGAGTCGGGGCTCACTCGATGGCGAGAGCGCGAGAAGGACTGGCGCTTGACACGACGACGGCCATGGGGGCTGCTGTAGGACACGTCTGTCTCGGAAAACTCCGAGGCAGACGACTCGCTGTCGTCCAGAGTATACCGGCGAGGCATCTTGGGCGTGGACTACGTTGTGCGAGCACAAACGGACCACGGATGAGAAGACAAACGAGAAGCAGAAGGTAAAATGGGGATGAAAAAGGATGAACGCAGATAAAAAGGCAGAGACGAAGGACTAGTGTTCAGCTGAACGTGGGTGGCGGGGTGCCCTTTCGTATTTGAGTGCGGAGCGGGGTGGCCGGCGGCAGGTGCGTGGGTGAGCCTGACCAGCCACATTTGAACGTTGAACAGACAATAAATAATAACGTCCCACTCAGGCGTCAAGCTTGGTCGACCCCTGAACTGGTGTAATTTTTACAACATCTTAGTTGGCGCCCAACAACTGCTGCCGTTTTCGTCTTGGACTGTTGTTTGTGCTTGTCACTTGTGTCTGTCTGGCTCGGGCGGGCCGGGCCAGACCCAGCCCAGACTATTCAATGTTCAAGTATTCAAGGTATATACATGACTGGTATAACTGCACCTCAGATCAACCCAGCAGATGCTAAGACGACTAACAATCACGCTGCCGCGGTTTCATCTCTGTCCCAATTCCACTTTCGCTGGCCAGGCTCATCAGTGACAGGTCTGTACAAGGTACACTGACATGCAGCTGGGACTCCACCTTACCCGCCAGCTACGTAGGTACCACCATGCAGTAGTACTTGTCCGGAGAATTGCCTCTGACGACGCAAGGGATGCGCAACCCGGTCTTAGCTGCTGGTTTAGAGCATGGCAATTCCTCGATTCCATGATGAAGTCAGCTGAGGTGCTTCTTCTGTCAATTCTCTGCATGGTTTTTTCCTTTTTTTGTTTTTGCTTGCGGCTCTTTGCAGTGATGTCATCGCCAGCCACAATTAATTTCTGTGCCCATTCGACAGGGCATGTCCTTGCGAGGTCTTTTGTGATGTGCCGATATTCATTCGTACCCTGTCAAATAATCTACAGTCCCATTATTATTAATCTTGTTGCCACTATCGCCAGCGCCTGACGCTGATTGTCGCCGGCTGCAGGATCCGATGACCGGGCTGATTGGGCCGCACGCAACTCGCACCTGACGCCATCCGTTGATCGAATGGGTAGCCAGCATATGATTTGCTTGAAAGTAATGGAAACTATCAAGTAATTTACCATTATTTTTCTTTATTAAGAAAAAACATACAAACATATCGATGAACTGTGGATCTCGTCCCTGATTGGCGGCCTACATATGCAGCGTCCAGCCGCGCGGCTATGCACTTGCAGATGCTTGTTTCAGCTTTTGAATTTGGACTATTTTTGACCACTGCCTTTGATGGTCATAGTAGACTGGAATAAGTAGGTGTTCTTAGATAAAATTCCCCAATGGACCCGTTGTTTCAGCTTCCCCGAACCCGACAAGATGGTTGGGCATGAATGTTTGATACGTCTAATCCAAGGCGCTTACTATACAAGATGTCGTCTCGGTTGAAACGGACCAAGTCAATGATTGACTAATTTATAATTGATGTGCAGATCTGTTTGATCTCTTCCCACACTATATATTATATACATCAATGGATATCAACAGACACGCTGGCCCGCTATATTCGGGGGCAGTGCAGGGTCGGCGGCTCGGTGTTTCTTTGGAATTGATCACTGTTCTTCTCGACAGCCAGGAAATTGATTCGCCTAAGCGTCGTATTCTGGCCAAATCGAACATGATCATATGACAACTGACTGCCAGTATAATCTTGCTGTCTCCCAACAAGCAAGGTTCGTAATGCATTTTTGCTTTTCAGTCACGGCAAATAGAAACTGCGACTCGATCCACCGCTAAAGCAATGTAACAGCCCTTATCGACACACTGCAGTGTTCGCGAACACATCGCTGCTTCTATTTATGCGCTGGTCCCTTTGAGTATCTGCTCAATGTTCTCTTTGCTCTTCTGGTGCGTCGTTTCAAGATAATGCAGTCTCTTCTCCAGGCCAGAGATGTCGCTTTTGAGTGTCTCGGTTTCGGACGATAGTCGCTTGTCGACGGTGTTTATCGGCGAATGGATAAACCTTGGGATATTTATCAGCAGTGTAAACCAGCAATCAGACAAAGTACACACATCTTGCCCACGCCTTCGTAGACATTGGTCTCCTTTGGCAGCGACGCCAGCTCGCTCGACGTCAATTGCAGAAGCCGCACGTCGCGTTGCTTTGTAGAGATCTGGGCCTTGACAACGCCGATCTGTTGCTGCGAGGCAATCGCGCGCGACTCGATTTCTTGGACGAGCTAGGGGGGATCAATCAGCAAAGTCCGGATAATCTTGTTTGCTGAATCTCACTTTTTGCAGAGCTTCCGGCGGGATAGACATGTTGGCAGTTTGGTTGTCAGTTGATCTTGAACAATCTGAGCGATGTTGTTGTCTTGATGTTGACAGGTGCCCCGCCGCCTTACTTTCCTGAGCGCTGACTCAGGGTATAGGGCTTAGGGCTAGGGGAGCGATGTCGTCACTGGTGGCATTTGCGGCAGGATCAAACACTCTATAACTATAGTATACGTAACTACATATGCCCTGGTTGTTATTTATGCTTTGCTTCAACTACTACAGGATATTACTTTTGATACTCACTACTAGACTGCTGTTGGTTATTTTCAACGCGATTGGCGAGTCCGCCGGATGCCTCGGATGAGAATCGGCGATTAATAGAATCACTGCCGAACAGTATCCAGACAAACAACCAAGAATAAATGAAACTGAAATGTAAACAAGCCACTACAATAATATTTAATACCGTGAATTCATCCACTGATATTCCATGAATCACTGGCATGCTGGCCCGCGAGTCGCCGCCCAATCGGCTGCTCGGCACTTGGGAGCTTCCGTAAGCAGCCTGCCTCAGCTTGCCTCAGGCAGCCGCCGCCTTCGTCGACGTCACGGCCCGAATTCTGTATCTGTCTTTTTCTTGAACCTTCATCGCCGGTGATTATACTTGATACCACTTGCTATTCCTGACTGCTCCCTGTCGCTGTGACCCTGACCTCCTGCAAACACCTCCCTTGGCAGCCCAGAGCCGCCCCACTTTAAAAGCTCACAGGCTCACAGCCGTTTTACCAGGCTGCGCTTCTTGCGAATCAGCGACAATGGCGGAGCATTGGCCGCATTTTCCTTTTATTCCCTATCCCCCGTCAAAGGCTGGATACTGGAGCCCGGTGACATCGACGCTGAATTGGTGTGAAGAGGTAGGTGCCGAGAATTCGGGTGGCTTGCAACCAGTGTTCTAACCAGTGTTTCGTTGACAGGACTACTACGCGACGCCGTACTCTGCAGAAATTGTGAATTCCTTGACCAATTTGCTGTTCCTATGGCTGGGTATCAAAGGTGTGCTGAACATTCGAAAACATGGCCACGACAGTGTCTTCCAAGTCGCCTTTTATGGATACCTGCTGGTTGGACTGGGCAGCTTTCTGTTCCATTCAACATTAAAATGCAAGTCCAACCGAAATTTCATGAGCGTGTATGCATGCATGATACTGACCGCCGACAGACCCTATGCAGCTAGTTGACGAGCTCTCCATGATCTACACCACGTGCCTTATGTGCTATGCTTCGTTTTCGTACTCGCGCGCCACTCCAGTCAGAGTGTTTCTCGCCGTGTCCTTGCTCAGCCTGGCCGTGTTTATCACCCTGTACTACCACTACCTCCAAGACCCCGTGTTCCACCAAAACGCATACGCACTGCTCACGACCGTCGTTGTCTTTCGCAGCATGTACACCATGGAAGTAGCATTGCGCCCTAAATGGCGCAAGTCGCGCGAAGAAGACCGTCTGGTCCGGGAGAAGAAGGGGCTACCCGTGCCCAGTAAGGAGAGACAGGAATACGAAAACCAGCGCGATATCAAGACGCTCAAGACTATGTGGTTCATGGTGGTTTACGGCTTGAGTATGTTTCTCGGCGGATTCGGGATTTGGAATTTGGATAATCATTTTTGCGGAACGATCCGCGAGTGGAGGCAGACTATTGGTCTTCCATGGGGAGTTCTTCTGGAAGGACATGGTTGGTGGTGAGTTTGACACGGGGTTTCTTGTCCTTTTTTGGGTTGCTTCTTACATGTTTACTAGGCATTTGATGACGGGTATCGGTGCATACCTGTACCTCGTCTGGGGCATCTGGCTTCGACACGTCCTGAACAAAAGACAAGACGAATACATGCTGGTATGGACGCATTTCTGGAATTTTCCAGAGATTGTCCGCGTGCCGACCAAGAAGGACCTTTGAAAAAGGCCAAACTGGTTTCTTCGGCCTTAAGATCTCAATCGTTGGATAGAGTTATCGTTTTAAAAAAAGAAGTGGATTACGACGACAGCTGTTTCTTTCACATTATAGACAATGGTTTTGGAGTTTCTTTTTATATTTCTTTTAAAAGCCAAAGGAATTATGGATTCAGATGCCTCGTAGCGCATTTTATTTCCTTTTTCTGGCGTGTTTTCACAGCGAATATATACATATCTCACCAAAGACCCGGCAACTGTTTCTGACCTCAGCTGCAGTGCAGAAACCACTAGACCGCAAAACAGACTGGAATATACATATGCATCCAAAAGGGAAATTTCTTTTTTTTTTTTTTTTTTTTTTTTTTTTTTTTTTCGCACCGCTTTATATTTCACTCTCAACCGTTCAAACCCTCACAACTTAGACTTTGAATTGCCATCCGTATTCCTCGGCGGCCTCGACGGCGGCGGCCCAATCTCTTTCAACCAGCGCTCATCAACTGTTGACTTTTCCACCTTTGATTTCGCATCCCACTGCCTTTGGAATTCTTCCTGTTCGACTTTCCACCGCTTCAATTCGGTTACAAAAAACCCTGCCGCGGCGTCGGCGCATTCGACGACTGCTTCTTGAGCCAGCAAGTGTCCCTTATCTTCGAAAAACACAGATTTGACTCGTCCCGCGGCAACACCGCCGCTGCCGCCTGCTCCGATTCCGGTGGTTTTGAGTTTGTCTTCCATCATGTGTGGTGGACACATATTCGATTGGCCGCCAAAAATGTATAGAACACTGGGCCGAACATGTGGTAAATTGTTGAAGATGGTGAACGGTTCTATTCGGTAGAAAGGGTGTGGGTTGTTTTCGTTGGGTAGGAGGTCTGGAGTATCTACGATACTGGCAGGTTGATTGGTCGAGGTGTCGTAGTCGTAATTCGGCCGTGAAAAGGTAAAGACTTCTTGGTGCCGCGTTGTTTTCAGCGTGACTGGTCTCTCGTCGGTATTTTTTGATTGCTGCTGGTCTGTCGATGGCAAAGGGTGGGTGAGAGTTGGCAGTTCTCGGAGTCCATACTGGACCCATCTTTCCAGAACGCGAGGGTTCCAGGCTTTGTAGAAGGGACTGCGGTTAAAGCTCTCTAGTGCCGCTTTTCGAGAGGGCCATGTATCCCGTCTGCGTGTCGAGAGAATGGTGTTGAGAGGGATGAATTTTCCTTTGAACTCTTCTGGATACTGTGTCGTTTCTCGTTGGACCACTGGATCTAGTAGTACTAAACTGTGGAAGAGACGCGGAAGAGAAAGCGACAAGTGTAGTCTTCATACGTCAGCTATTTGTGACTCAGCATGACTTAAAGGAACTCACAGCTGCGCACCCCCCATGCTGTGGCCTATCCCCACAATCGGACGGGGCATTTCATCTCGCTTGAGATTAATCAGATGCAGAAGATCTCTCGAATGATCGAACCAACTTGCTACAAACGTTTGGTTTTCAGCATGTGATAGCATGGAATTTAATCACAAAAACTTACGGTCATTTCCGAGCTTATCCTCGTTCATCACTCCGCTCTCGCCTTGATGCGCAACATCAGCCATCCAGATACTGCGTATCCGGAACCCTTGGCCTTTTGCTCGCGCGTGCAGGTCTTCCCAGAGGGGTTCATAGAGTTCCTAGTCCTTTGTCAGATAACAGTCCCCCTTTGGCAATCAAGACATTAAACTGGCAGCCAACCTTGGGAAACCCATTCGCATGCGCCGCAATGATAGTGACATCGCCTGGCTTGGGGTTGGGGTTGTCCAGTGGGATATACTGCTTAACAGCGAGATGCAGCGTTTCTTCTTGCGACGTCGACGTTGCTCGCGGGTATTCTCTGATATACTGTCCCGGAACGACATGTTCCACGATGCGGAATGGAGAAGACATTGTCCTGTCTTCACAGCTGCGTTAATTGGGCAGATGCTGGGTTTATATTAATGAAAAAAAAGAATCAATCAATCAATTGATGAAGTTGAGTGTTTGTACCTGTCGGGAAAGAACCCGCTGTCACTGCCGCGTCTCCGCTCATTCCCCAGAGCCGAGGCTGTTCTTGTGCCGAGCCAATCAGAACGCGGGATCTATATACAACACAAATCAGTTAAGATCTAGCTGCTAAATATCCTGTGATTATCAAAATATACTATTATGGATAAGATCATGATATTCTCCGTTTAGCCTTATTCATATCTAGAGTGATAGCCCAATTAAGTAGTATTATTTGGCCGCGTTTGTTAAATTCAACCAAGTCCTGACATCGGGGATACTTTTGCCTTCATCCGGTCAATAGTCTAATATTGATCGATTATTGATTACTGACGGATTCGCTATATAGACTCTTGAGATTTTCCAAAGAACTTCCCATGCCCATTCTTGCCCAGACCTTAGACCTGGTGCGTTGTTCACGATCAGCTACCTCTGCGTAGTCGAAGGGTGTCTTTCCCCAAGAATCCTTTTCAAAAAGAGTCATAGGTAACAGTAACATCCCCTGTTCTCTCAAAAATTTGGTAAGATCGTTGAGCAATGCGCCGTGCATCGCCCCGTAATGCATTATGCTTTTCTGCTCGGCATCCTTCGCGTATATATCAACCCCGTGACGTGACAGAAACTCAATGAAAAATACTTTATCCCAGGGCGGCTGGTGCATCAATACATGGATCAGATTCTGCTTCTTTGGTCCAATCCAGCTCATATCAGCACCGCTGTCGATTAGACTGCAGAATGCTGTCCGTTTGAGGAAGTCATGCGGTGAACTAAGATATAGGCTGATCACAGAATCGCCATTCTCGTCGACTTCATTCAATCCCGGTTCGCACTTTAAGAGCAAAGAAATTACCTCCGAATCGCAGTCTTTTGTCATGACGTAAGGACGCAAAAGGTTTATTCCAAGGTAGTCTTCCTGTTTGTCATTCTCCAATATATGGTCCAACATGGACTGCACGACTGCTATATGTTTCTCATCAAAGGCGTAGTGAAAAGGAGTCAACCCAAAAATGTCTCGTATATTAATACGGCAACCTCTGTTCAGCAATATTTGGACAGAAGTTAGGTCACCCTCTTTACTTGCTAGATGAAGACATGTTTGACGTTTCTTGTTCAGATTTGATACGTCGGCTCCTTTGTTGATAAGGTTTAATAATATGCTTGCAGCATATGGTTCTTCGTTGAAGGGAATCATATGCAGTGGAAAGTTCCCTTCTTTGTTGGCAATGTTGACATCAATAGTATCCGAACTTAGAAGTAAGTTAACAGTACCTACTCTTGATTCATAGATCTCTTCCCACATGTCGGCAGGTGTTCTTTTTGTAGCTTGCGTCGTTTCAGATTGAGTCCTTACAACTTGGTTCGCCATAGCCGTAAACTCGATTGAATCCAGTTCCCTCTCAAAAAGGTAGTGATATGGGTTCCACATACAATGGTGTCCAATAGCCAAATGTAAGGGCGTGTCTCCAAACCCACATTGAATATTAGGATCAGCACCATGAAGCAGGAGTAATTCCGTCATTTTCGCTTGGCCTATCAAGGCTGAATAGTGAAGTGCGCCGCCCATTGAAAACCTCAGGTCCTTGGAAATCTTTTTAAAGCTATTTCTCAGCTCATCAGAAATCCCCGCCTTTCTAAATGGGTTAGGGGTCCGTCTTCGACAGTTCCAAGCCTGCCCGCGGATTTGATAATTCACGTCGGCTCCTTTTTCAAGTAGGATTGTTGCCCAATCTTCTCTTCCCTTTGATACGGCATAAAGCAGAGGTGTCATATACGATGCATCGGATGTAAATGTCGGTACTCCTAGACCAATAAATTGCCGAAGCAACTTGCAGCTGTTGTCTGGGCGCGATTTGTCGTCCATGTGACGCGAATTGCTGATGAGATGCAAGGCATTTCGATTCGACCTGGTAACCGCATCAAACTGAGCGCCGGCATTCAATAACAGATCAATAATTCCAACGTGTGAATGCTCTACTGCGAGGTGGAGTGCAGAATAGCCATAGTAACCTTGTGCATTTATATTCCTTGACTTTCTTATTAATACCTGCACGATATTCTCATTTCCGCTTTCTACTGCATGGTGTAAAGCATTATGGTATTGCCAGTCCAATACTTCTGTATCCGCGCCTTGTCGTAAGAGAAAATCGATGGCGTAAGTATTCTGTTTCTGAATCGCCAGATAAAGTGGAGTTAGCCCATCCCGGCCTCTAGCATTAAGCAAGCTTTGCTCGTTAGCTTGGCCACTTGAAGATGCTGTATGCGATTTGATAGCTGTGTTTTTGGAGAAATACATCTTGATTCTGTCAAAGGTTGCAACAGGAGGAGCCACAGCAAAGTGGAGGAGGTTTCGTATGTCCCATGTTACCGCTACATGGGCAATCGTAAAACGCAATTCCAAGAGATTTCCGTAACTTTCCCCCGCCCACTTTGTCCCTTTATCCCCTCCGGATTGAAAGAATGGGATATGTTCTGGCAGAACTTCAAATTCCGTCCGCGCGGCTGAAGCATGTTGGGGCCAGTAGTATTTTGCGTAACTGTAAAAATTTCTGCCCATCTTCTCGTCAAATATTTCTGTTTTGGATCTGATGTTGGCCATAAGATAATCGATACATCGATATGACAAGGTTGCATTTGCTTTCAATTCATTGAAGAAGCAACCCCCTCGAAATCGAAGCAGAAAGTCTTTGACGGATTTATGTAGGAGACGTACAATTCCGTCTTGGACAATAATCATCTGACGACACATCTCAATGTCTTCTTCGGCATTAGCAAGGTAGCAGGTCTCATCCTCATCTTGGTAGAATCCGCATGCGGCAGGTAATTCTGCAAAGCTCAAAGGGCGCATCGCGACGACTACAGTGCTAAGCATTTGTAGTATCTTCTCGCTGTTTTCCTCATCATTGTCCTCCAAAGCTTGTTCTAATAGCTTTGAATACAGGGAATCCAACCCCGAGGTAGGTCTTGCAGGGTTTTTACTGCATCTCTTGACCTAACGCCCTTCAGTTCATCACATGCGATACCAACCCATAAAAATGTCCCTTCTGCTTTTTCTTGAAGTATATTTGATACAGTCTGAGTCACCTTCTCAGGGTATCTTTTCGTCTGGGAAAGCTCGTTGACTTTTTGCTGAATCAGGACTTGGAGGTCACGTTGAACCTTCTCGTAAGAGGATAGGTCCTTGGGTTGGAACCGACGGAGATATTCTCCAATTTCAAGATACGGTCGGCTTGTGATCAAAAAACGTATGTTGGTGCTTTGGAAGCTTTGCGTTATCTGAGCTAAAAGCATTTTCCGTGATTCTGGGTTGCATTCATCCAAGGCATCAATGACGCAGTAGATTTGACCATTCGCCTTGTCATTCCCCATGTCAACGAGTATAGCCCATAGGGCATCAAAATTATCAAAAAGCGGTTTTCCCCGCGCTTCGAATTTGTGAATCAAATGTTTCATCAATTGCGGGCGTTGCTTGACTAGTTGGTATAGAAGGCCACGTAGCATAGCAGTTACGGTAGAGCGCTCCTGAGAACTAGAGTCGCAGAAAAAGTATGCGAGAGTGTTCTCACTTCTTATAAAATCATTTCGATTTGAAAGAAGTTCTACCAACGTAACTGCCATCATCGACTTTCCAGTTCCTGGGTTGCCATATAGCCACAGGATGTTTCCGCGATTCTCGGGGAAGACGTCTCCCTGCGAACTCAGCCAGGTCCGGAGTTCCTCCGTATCCATTATCCATTCGCATGTGCCAGGAGCACGCTCTCCTTTGGTCCGCTTCAGTGCATCTTTGTCTTCGGCAGGATCGGTAACAAACAGGGCTCGTAAGCACTCTTTCTCTGCTTCGTTCAGCTCAACCCCTATGATGCGGTTAGTAAAAGGGCTCTAAAAGTAGGAATCAACATACTCTGTTCTATTTTTGCCTGGACAGAAACGTGAGGAACCACAGACAACAACAGCTTTACGTATGCTGCCGCGGCCAAAGACGCATAATTTTGCCATTGCTTTTGTTTGTGAGAATCGCAATAGTCGCATATTCCACGAATAACAAGACAAGGAAGCTGATCCATCAAGCCTGCTGCCTCCATTTCGAAGCAGATGATGTCTAGCTCTTCGGCAATCTTGTCCCGTATCTGCGCATCTTTTATTACTTGGTTTCCAGAGGCAATTAGCCCATAATGAACAAAAGGCTCGTCCGTCTCTCGCTGCGGACGATCATTTATTAATTGATTCAAGTCGCAGGCCGAGCAATCACAATCTTCTTTTTGATGAGAATATGCCGCGCAGAAAAGCCAGTCGTCATCAGGCCGAGAAAACTGATCCTTCGTCTTCATATTCGTCTCGAGTGCATCGGCAATATTTTGCTTGATTTGTCCTCGTTTCCCAGTGATATGATTGCTCTGTATCTGGCTCACTGCCGTCAACAAGACTTGAGGTGGTTTATTGAGAAACCCCGTACGCTGAAAGCGTCCATCACGCAAAGATTTGCCATAATCGTATTGTATAACACCATTTCCATTCGGGGTAGGCTTGCTGACTACCACATCTCCAAGTCGAATGTCGACTTTTCCAGGCACTCCACCCCCAATACCAGCCATCAGCCCAAAGCTCAAAGATCGGAACGTTGTTCGCATCTGTTCTACGACTTTGGTGGCCGCTGTAGTCCCGTAAACGCCTGATGGCAAGCAGGCAACCACAACATTGTGGCTGTGCAGTCGACCTAGTGTGTAGACATTCTGATCTGTGAATGGTTGAGGCTGAGAGGGACAACCATGTATTTCATCCAACACTGCTTTCGCAGTGGCCATTTCCAAGGGCAACGCGCATATCCATGCCACTGTATAGTCGTCGTATGACAGCGTCACCGGCTCCATTTTAATGTAGACTGTCACGGCAGCAAATCAAAATTATACATTCTTTCTCATGTCATCTCCAGTTATAATAAATGTTTCAGGACGAAATGCCATTCTTGAGAAAGGATAGTGAATAAGCGAGGATGAGCGCAAGGCTGAGCGCGGGGGGTAAAGATATCGCGGGCTGCATAAGCCAATCATTGCGACAAGATTGTGCATTGTAGTATTGAGCTTCGTGTTTTGATCCAACCAATAGTTTTCTAAATTTTTCGACCTAAAGAGCGGCAGGATCTTATCTGTTACTATCCTGCAAGTGATTGTATCGCGATAGTAAGTTGAGTGTAGGTACCAAACGACAGGAAATCTCTCGATTGGGGGTTGATCCCTCTTTGAGCGAGGATTGTAACAGTGATTGAATACTTACTAATTTAATCAATGTTATGTTCATCTTCAAGTATTATGTTGTTGGCGAGAACAGCTTAGCAATAACACTTAAATAGGCATTATCGAACAATAGTCGGTACATATCAGCAAATTAGATAGGCTCGTCAATGTCTGGAGCTGAATCAACCCGTTGACACATTACGTATTGATATATTGTGTATGTGAAATAAAAGAAGAGAAAAGTATTTATGTGAAAATATGCAGCACATGAGTAGTGTCGACATCCAGGTCGAGAAAACAAAGGTCACATAACCACCATTTAATCTAGTATCGCCTCCTATACAAATAAAATTCTTATAATTATTCTAATCTTTTTTTAGTAATATAATATAAGTTAATTATTTAAAAAACCTGATTAGTCAGGATAATTCTAACACTATCCGCTCGGTCGACTGCACCAGTTATCCAACATAAGTTATATATAAATTATTAATTTTACTTAATTCTTTTTGATTAAAATTTTCATAAAGCCATGTTGCAAAATCAGTAATTAATTTTGGTAAGTTTGACCTAGCCGGTTGAGGATTAGTACGATTTGACGGTTGACATTTTACAAGGAAATTTGATAATTAATACGCCTTCTCGAGAAAAAAATTAGTGTGGGTGTCGGTACCATATCCCAAAAATAAACGCAACTGTGGGGCAAAAATACACATTCGAAAGGTACGAGTAGATTTATAGATTTATATATAGAAAGCGTCTATAAATAATTTTTAGTTCACCGAGAACCACAAACATATAGTCGATCCTATTTGCCCAATCGAAACAACCAATATGTTTTCTGTTGAAATTTTGAAAGGAAGGGAAAGACCCCCTATTTCCACTTGCGAAATCCTCGACTCATACTCTTCAGATTAGACGCATTCGTTAACACTATCATGAATCGTGGACGCCAAAATGGCCACCACCAGAATCGCCGAGCTAGCTGCATGGATTCAACAGCGAACACTTGATATCGACTCCTATCTCAAACAGAACCAACTGCCGACTCCCAGTTTTGACGAGGATGGACCGGGTGACTTGCAGTTATCCAATAGCGATATAGCCACCGCTCGTCAGCAGGTTTTGTCAGCTACTCTAGAGCTTCATGATCTCCTTCTGGGGCCGGCTCTTTGCTTGCGCCCAGTGGTATGTTATCTTCAAATATGACCTAGCCATATACAAATTTTCCTAACCAAAGATTCGATACGGAGTTAAATAGTACAACGGAGTTAGTCTACAGGCAATTTACAGATATGATATTGCAGCAAAAGTTCCTCTTAACGGCGAAATATCGTTTGTTGAACTGGCCGAAAAATGTGACATGAGTGAACTCAATATACGACGCATGCTACGTTATGCCATGGCCTATCATCATGTCTTCAAAGAGCCACGTAAAGGGTTCGTTGCCCATACTGCGGCTTCACGAAGGTTAGTCGAGGACCCATTCGCTCGGGCAGGATTGGGTTACATGTTTGATGAGGTTTGGCAAGGATTTGCTCATGTACGTCTTCTCACGCATTATCGAGTTACAAGTTCGCACTTCACCTGGATGGGTTGGGGATATTAACAGATCCTAGACTCTTCCTGCCTTGGAGCAATACCAAAGCGATGAGCCTAATAAAACTGTAAGTACATTTCAGCGGTTCCCCCATTCTAAAACAAGACTGACAGTCATCTATGGAAAGGGTTGGAACCATTACTTAAACACCGACAAATCTGCATGGGAGTACTACACTGAGAATCCGGACAAGGCAGCACGATTTACCAAGGCAATGTCAGCATTCACCGACGGACACGGCAACTCACCCTCTTTTCTCGTAAAAGACTATCCCTGGGACACGATAGGATCCGGCACAGTGATAGATGTCGGCGGCTCAAACGGTCATGTTGGCATCCTCCTTGCTCGAGAATACCCCAAGCTTCGCTGTATCGTTCAGGAACTACCGGACATGATTGTCGGCGCTGCAGAGGCTCTTCCCGCTGATGTCAAAGACCGCATTACGTTCCAAAAACACGATTTCTTCACTAAGCAGACTGTCCAAGCCGATGTTTACCTTTTTCGTTATATTTTCCATGATTGGTCTGATTCCAACGCCATCCGTATTCTCAGAGCGCTTATCCCTGCTTTACGTCAAGGAGCGCGAATTGTCATAAATGACTATGTTCTCCCTGAACCAGGCACAATGCCCTTGTTGAGGGAGCGAGTTGTTCGGTGAGACCAGTTTATAATAACGATATTTTTAGTCATCAGGTTCTAATGGATCACAGGGATATGGATCTGATTATGCTTACCCTTTTTAACTCACAGGAGCGCGAGGAGGGTGATTGGATCGAGCTTTTCAAAAGAGCTGATCCCCGATTCTCAACTCCTAAGATTTGGACTCCGGAAGGTGCGACTATGGGAATTATTGAAGCTACGTGGATGAGCACTATTGAGATACCGTAGTTTAATGATGAGTACTTTAAGTTTAGCTTTAACACCCGTCATTGGACCATAGCGAACCAGTGTTCAACTTTGATTACTTTCACTGAAGTGAATGGTTTTTTTTTCCGCTTGATACTAATATTCAAGATAAATGGAGACGATACTAAAGACCGATATAGTGTTTTTATGACATCCATATATAATATTTTGTATATCTAGGTAACTTACGGGCTGGCTCATTAAAGGATTAACCAATATAAAACTATAATTTGATTTTAGAGTTGAACATCTCAATCCATCTATCGTACTTCGCATAATGTTGGTTCTGACTGATTTCACAGGAGTATATCTAAAATATTCACTAGATAAAAACACTATCCATGACTCAATGGCCATTGCTAATCCCCTGAAGATCGACCTATTCGAGTGATCGTCTTGGGCTTTTTGAAGTATTCTTGTCAATTGGAGATCCTTATGAAGAAGTTTGTGAAAGGCTACCTGTATCGGTTTGAGTAGGAATAGCGACGATAAGCGAGGCAGGTCCGAGGAAAAGGATGATTCAGGAAGGTTCGAATTCCATTTTTGATTATTTACCCGGAGTTAGATAAAGTATGATGCATTATTACGGTGTGGAATGATTTTTAAAAACCACCTAGTAGTTAGCTTTTGCTTAATTTTACGTAACACTTCGATGTCTACAATGTATTCTCAGTCTGCAATATACATATTACTGTATAGCTAGATGCACCGGTTCTAAAACCCTATAAAGCGATAAGATGAACTTCGCTGCATATTATACAGTATAGATCTTATAATATAATTTTAAGGATATTTAAAGAAAAGAAAATAAGCCTCTTAGATCTTCACTGAATCTAAAATTAATCTGTATTATAAGTAATACTAATCCGCTTCTATTTAAAGCGTCTAAAACGGGAATTTTATTTTGTTATTTTATAGGTGCTATAGTAAGTCTCTTTAAAAATCTATAAAAAGATATCTATAATTATAGTTTATAGTGAGTACTTATAAAAATATAATTTTATAATGCTGAGACTTTTAGTAGAGTTAGTAGATATTATTTTAATTTTTTAGAGATACTTTTTTTTTATTAATACTAATTATGCCTGGAACTTTAGTTATATTAAAAGATAGGTTATTATTATTATTATTCAATCATATTTAAGGTGTATACCCAGCCTATAGGCTATGACAGACAGCGATTCTAACTAAGCTTATAGGGCCTAAGGGGCTTATAGGAGAGAGAGACCTCTATAAAGGTCTTTATAAGCTTACTTTAGGATTTAATATATAATAATAATCTGGTACTTTTCTTTTTCTAATCCGCTTATCTATATAAAATAATACAAAAGTTTTTACTTTTTAGTGAATAGTGTACTCACTATTTTCTTTTTATAGTTAATAACGTTAAGACTTTATTATTAATAATAAATAGCTTAACCTTGTTATTTTTCTTCTAAGATCTCTATTCTTTTTTTAGTAATATAATGTAATTACTTAAAGAGATCTAATACTTCCTGACCTGCCGTATGCCAACAAGTAGTGTCTCTATAAAGTCTAAGTAAAAGAAGGCCGAATAAAAAAATGAAATGAAGGAAAAATTTATAAGAATGAAATATGGTATGATGCAGAATTGGCAACCCGCTCCCGACATCGATTGAGCAGAGAAGATCCAGTTATGGGACTACCTCTACCGACGATGGCAGCGGGTGTTGATTTTTATTTAATAGACGCTCATGATGATCCCTTAATACTTTCGTCGATATACGAAATGGCATCATTGATACGCCCGCGAACAGATCCTGAAGTCTGTGTTGGTAATGCCTTCGGGACTCCGGTGGTTGCTGGCACCGAGAAGTGGCTTGAACCAAAGGGAACTGTTTCTGTGACAGATGCCTGCGTGTCTGGTGGGTACGAAGCAGTGACCCCTGAAGGCACAGTGAGAACAGTTGTCATAGTTCGTGCGTTCGAGGTCGTGTTCTGCAGGCTATTGGGGCAGTGGACCATGCTGGGCGAGACACAGTTGACCATGGTGAATGATTTTGTGGTGGATACAGTGGTCGTTACCATATCACGCTGCAGTGCAGCACGGTTGTCAGGGCTTGCCGTGGTTTTAATTTCTTTCTTCGGACTTTTAGTAGTCGTTGAAGACGGCGTTCTAGTTGGCGTTTTGGAGCCGGCGCAGATTGTTGGTAGTATTGTGGAGTAGAAGGCAGTTGATGTTTGACCATATGGACCCCATTGGTATGTTTCAACATCGATAGTTGCTCCTGCGTCAGCCCCAACCGCCATCGTGTACTCGGCGTGGGCAGCCAGTGGGCATTTCTTGTGCTTTGGTTGGGCTTTGAAGTCCATCCAGATGTCAGCAAGGTCGGCATATGCACTTGCTTGAATGCCTGAGCTAGCGCTTAGGATACCAGCAAACTTGTAGGCGTACAGATCGAATCCGATGTCAGCGGAAAGCTCAAGTATTATTTCCAATGAGCCCTCGCCGTTACCACTGGTAGGGAGCATTTCAAAGGCGCTATGTGGACTAGAATAAAATTGAAACATCAGCATTAAATTTCCGTTGACTGCTAAGGCACGGGAAGTCTTACAGCTTGATCCGTGAAACCTTGTTGGTGAACAGTTCAATGTCCAGTGCCAGGGTGTCTTTCAACTTCAGATGAAACCCGCTTCTGATGTCAATATACGTGTCGGAAATAAGCGTAAGCGATGCTTTAATGACAGCTCCAACTTCCATGTTCGGTATAGCAAACCCAACAGGTGACTCAGACACAAACAGAGGAAGATAGTAATTTGTTTCAGCCTCAAGCTCGAGTTCCATGTCGACGTACAAGTCGAGATTATCAAACTCAAATCTTGCCTCCATCGGAGGTAGATCAGAAGGAACATCTTTGAGCTGAAAGTCGGCGTCTATGGTAGGCCATGACGGGATATCATCAATGTCAAAGTGCCACACATCCTTTGCTACATCCTCAACATAATCTTTAATCTGGTGCCAGGCGGTCTCGGTGGAGTTTTTCATGTCATCTCCAAAATCATGGACAATCTTCGTGAGGTTGACATCCTCGCTGAATTTCAAATGACCGTCGACTTCGGTTTTTATGTAGCAGTGCTTGCAAGTGATATCGACGAAATCGTACTTCCTGAGGGACAAGAATGAGCAATTAATTATCTTTGCTTCCTTCGAGAGTAAGACAACTCACGTAAGATCGAATGAAAACAAACTCGCGTCTCTCCAGGTCTTTGCTATCTTTGTTTTTTTCAACTTGTAGACCTTTTCCTTGTCTCTTGCTTCAAGAAGGGCACGTCCAACTTCTTTGGCAACTTGCGGATCGAAATCGTTTGTGCGTACGCCAACATCTCCTATTGCCACTGCGGTGACAGGCTGGAAAGTGGACAGCCAACAGAGAGCGAGGGCAGCAACAGAAGTCAACATTTTGTCGGTTTGCTCGATTACTACAAGCATTAACGGAGAAGCACGGGGAAAGACTGGGCCAATATATTGAGCTACTTTGTGGATTAACTATTGCCAAAAAAAAAAAAATAAATAAAATAAGTAAATAAATAAAATAAAATAAAATAGACTAAAGCATCACTTCTATACTGCATTTTGCAACTGTTGGTGAGATTAGTTGACATGCTGACCGTAGTGTTGCAATATGGCGCAGATCGTGGATGCGCAAAGCGAAATATCTTCCATATTGGCATAAATTAGTATAAAAAGTCTATAGGGAGAAGTACTAATAGCAATTATATTAACACAAAACAGAGTATCCATTAGCTGAAGGGGCATAAACTAGTCATCAAGTCGTTTTTTTGCGCTGACTCCCCCATTTTGTTTATGTTGCGATCCTAACCTAATCCGTCGTAGACGCGAAATCGAATTTCTGAATAAATTCTTAGTGGCTTTAATTCTCAATTCTCAACCTTTAGAAATAGTCAGTTTATATAGTCGATTTACTTATTCTTAGGAATCCAACGTCTTCCTTACCCTAACACTCCCTAGCAATAGCCCTGGTCCGAACCATTTCTAATCCCCAAGCCCTAACTATAGGCATTAGATATGGATTGGAGATTGAGGCTCAAAGATACTAGTAATTTACTAGGAAATTTGGTTTCAAGTCTACAGCGGGGCGCAACAAGTGCCAACATCTCCCATCAAGTTGCGGTGTCAAGTTTCAAGTTAGTCTTTAGTTCATGCAATCGTCCGCTAGAATCACGCTGCTTCAAAATTCTAATAAGCAGACCGTTACCCCTGGACGGATTGACCAGTCGGTATGTTGCCCGCGTCCCGGCGCCTCGGTGTCAGACCAACATTATACAGTTCCCAACTACTAATAATAGCATCAGCCGCCCCGAAGATTTCTCGGCACGTTGGTCATACAGGTCATTTTCTGACAAGTTACAACGCCTGAATGCAGAATGCTCCACTTTCAATTTTACGTCAACATAAATAATGCTCAGATTATTATCAGGGATCCCCTGACAGGAGGTCCCTTGTTCAGCTTCTGGGTACAGTTAGGGCTGAATATTTACTAATCTAGTAATACGCTTGATACGTTTCCAATAAACCAGTGGTTTTGATCCTCAGTTCTACGCCTCATCTCTGATTTGGGTCAGAACAGCTTATGTTTGATAATGATTTAGATTCTTTGAATAACTGTCTAGATTATTAATTTTATAAATTGGGCATTTTAATCTATTGAGAGACAAGGATTGAGGCTTGAAGTAACTCATAATTTTTTAGAACATTTGATGTTGGGGTCTATAAAGCATTCGCGTTGGTTTAGAGTGGAGCGCTCGCTTCCATTCCTTATATGGTCAGTGGTAGCGGGTAAACATTGTCAAAAGAGTATTTGAAACTCGAAACATACCCTCGTGGACCCTAACATTTGAAAAATCCAGCTTTGACCATTATTTATAATATCTATTGCTGACACTTGTCTCAGCTCTGCCCTCTGATATTCCTTTCTTGCCAAGAGGGTTATAACTCAGTGCTAAAGGGCTCGTACGATTACCTTTACATATGTACCGTTGCTCACGAGGGCTAATTTTCTGTAATCACTTTGAACTAGGCCGTCTGGGCTCTGGACTGTATCTTGCTTCATCCCGACACCAGGCTTACCAGTTGGTATTTCTCAATGATTTTGCTACTACCCAGAAAGAGCTTGCTGAGACGAGTAAGCGCCTCACTAGCGAGAAGTAGCAACGCAAGACCATTCATACTGCGGAGAGTATCCAGGCACAGAGAGGCCTTCCCGAACAGCGACAACTTACATCGGTTGATCAGCACTGGCTTCTCTAAAGCCACCTGTAATGGTCATTTTCATCCTCAATATTCCACGACTAATAATGAGCTAAATTCTCCAGAGACGAATCTCGAACAGACAGCCAGAATTGCCTTAGTAGAGCGACCATCATGGGTTGTAAAGACATGAAGTAAATGCTTTCTGGAGTCGATTTCGAGTCCACCAATTGACGTCTGCGTGAGGCACCAGTAGTTCTTATGTTTAGATCATTAGGAAGATGAAATGATTGTCAACTATTAAATTCCGCTACTTGAACTCTCAGTCTGCATCTTAATTTTAAATCTGCCTCACTATCGAGTTTTACGTTAGGTTCTGGGCCCTATAGTAAAATTACATATCCTCTGTCCATGTATAGACTTCAAGCTGACATCTGGAAATTAGCAAAATTAGCTTGCAGGTCATCCTCATCTTCCAATCCCCGCTCATCTTGTATT
Organism: Talaromyces sp. R2412; assembly: GCA_023626135.1. Taxonomy (NCBI): domain Eukaryota; kingdom Fungi; phylum Ascomycota; class Eurotiomycetes; order Eurotiales; family Trichocomaceae; genus Talaromyces; species Talaromyces sp. R2412. Next base: position 57,170 of record JAMAGK010000008.1, read on the forward strand.
TCAAATTTTTCTTGTATTTGTTTCACCTCACCATTCCCACTATTCTAAAATACGACTTCCGTATTTGGAAAGTAAAGGTATAGTTCGGAGTTAATTCGGAATTAGTGTGTTTGATCACGTGCCTCGGCGTCGCGGCACGCGTCCCAGATCGCGTGTTTTTGCCCGCGTCAAATCGTCACTGCCAAACACCACGAAAGTCATGCACTTTCACTTTACTTCTTACTTTCTGTGATTCTGAATTCACCTGTCAACTGTTGAAAGAAGTATTTTCTTGGAGAATGGCAGACCAACCTGGTGGGCATCTGCTCAGCCAGTGTAAAATCTGCGTTGTCTGTTCCTCGGAGCTTGACCAAGATGCGGCAATGCAGGTTAGAAGACTGGTGCGCTTTTATCTATTGAATCAAAGCTGACTAGATAATACTAGTTGGACATCTTGGTCAAAGACCACGGAGGCGAAGTCGTCATACACGAAGAACCCTTGCCGTTTCCCCCAATTCAAGAGTTTACTCACATCATCTCCTCTACGGCCGATTTTCCTGCTTATCAATCCGCCTGCGATGCCCTGATTCCAGTAGTTAAACCGCAGTGGCTACGGACATCGATCACAAGAAGCAAGCTCGCCAACCCTCGACAGTTCAATCCGGATCCGAGGCTGTTCTTTAGCGACGTCGTAGTCACCTGCGGCGATATCCCGGATGGCGACAAAGATGCCATTATTGGGGGTGTGATGGCGATGGGAGGAATTTATTCGCCCAGAGTTACTTCTCAAGTGACGCATCTGGTTGATCTAAGCATGGATTCTGACAAGGCGAAGACGATTATGGCGAAAAAGATGGGCGCAAAGATTGTTCTCCCTCATTGGTATGAGATCATTCAGACATTTATATTTTATGAATTTTCAGTGCCAATATATTAACTCTGCCTAGGTTCGACGACTGCTTGAAACTCGGGCGGAGAATCGACGAACGACCGTATACCCTGCCAAATCCCGAAATCCTCCACGCTGGACCGAATGCCCCAATTCGCGGCGCCGGAAATTCAGACATTGTCGGCGCGTCTACGCCAGAACCAACCGAGCTGCCTACTCCATCGAAGTCACCACACCATAGTCGCACCCACAATCGCAATCTCAGTGTCTTTGAAGGAAAACACGTCATGCTTTCTTCCGACCTTGGCATCGGGTCGCATCTACTTGAATCTATTGAGGATTTGATCGGCCAAGGAAACGGTGTCGTGACAAAAGACCTTACGAAAGCAGACATGTTCATCTGTCGATATCGTGAAGGTTTTGAGTACCGCACAGCATCGCGCTGGAATAAAGATGTTGGCAATCTGTCGTGGCTATACCACCTGATTACCCACAATACTTGGACATCTCCTTTAAAGCGACTATTACACTATCCAATTCATCGAGAGGGAATCCCAGGATTCAAGGGTCTACGAATCAGTCTTTCAAACTATGCCGGAGAAGCACGTGCATACCTCGAAAACCTCATCCAGGCTACCGGAGCCGAGTGCACCAAGACTTTGAAACAAGACAATAGTCATCTTATCACGGCACATGGCAACAGCGAGAAATGCACCGCGGCTAAGGAATGGGGCCTCCAAGTCATAAATCACCTGTGGCTGGAAGAAAGTTACGCGAAGTGGAAGATGCTGCCAGTTTCCGACCCAAGATACACTCACTTCCCTCGGCGAACTAATCTAGGAGAGGTGGTTGGCCAGACGAAACTTGACAGAAATGTGCTCGAGCAGAACTTCTTCCCCGCAGAGACCAGTGCTGATGAAGCACGGGTGATGCAGCTAAAGGATCAGAATATTGCTACCAACCCAGAAAATCACAATAGCATGAATCCTCCCAAGGGCCGAGCCAAGTCTGCCCAGTCCCCGACTCCAACAACAAAGGCCGCGACACCCCTTACTGCCAAATCCTCTCGGAAGATTTCGGCCTTGGAAGCAAAGACACCGCTATCCTCGCGGTTTGTAGCAGATGGGAAAGAAAATGACACACCATCCACAAACAGTAGCCGGAAGTCCAAAGAAGCCGCCGCCGCCCGCATTCACAGTATCGCGCCTGATATCGCTCTCTATGAGAAGGAGAAGAAGCGCGTTGGCGGTGTGATTTACGGCGGACGAAGAAAAACCGATGCAGACCTCGTGCCTCCAAACAACAAGAAAAGACGATCAGCTGAGCCCGAAGAAGACGAGGATGAGGACGACGAAGTGGAAACGAAGCGTCAGAAAAAGGCCAAGCTTCCTCCTATATCTATTCATTTGGTCATTACTGGCTACCAACGATGGGTTGGCAACATTAAGAAAGAGGATGCCGACAAGGTAAGTTATGTATAATTTTTTAAGGGATCAATCACTCTGACTCGATTTAGCGACAACTGCGTGACTTGGGTATTGCCATTGTCCAAGACGCCAAGAAGTGTACACATCTCGCAGCCCCGTCAATTCTACGAACACCAAAATTTGTCAATGCGCTGGCATACGCGCCCGTCATCGTCAACGTTGATTACATTACACAATGCCTTGAAAAGAACGAGCTGCTTGACCCCTCCAATTACACGCTCGCGGATCAGGCAACGGAGAAAAAAGTTGGCTTCACTTTAGCAGCAGCACGTCAAAGAGCCGAAAAGAATAAAAACAAGCTTCTCCGAGGCTATAAAGTTTGCTGCGTGGAGACAATCCGTGGCGGGTTCGACGCGTTCAAATCCATCGTGGAGGCGAACGGAGGTGAATGCACGTTGTTTCGAGGGCGTGTTTCGATTAATGATACCCGCCGTGACGATTCTAGCTCCGACATGGAAGAGGAAAGTGCTGATCAGTCGATGAAGAACGATGTATTTCTTCTGAGTGGCGAAGAGCAAGAACATGTCAAGCTCTGGCCTCGATTCCGTCAGATGGTATTCGAGGTGGGCAAGACGCCTCGTATTGTGAATGTCAATTGGCTGCTCGACAGTGCCATGTCCCAAAAGGTTCGTTGGAAGGACGATTATGAATATACAATGAATGAGGAAGATTCGAGTGATTAGTTATGATGGATGCATACGGCCGTGTACATAAGAGTGTGCCAAACTTTGTCGAGTTTCGTTGGCATACTTGAGGTAGTGTAGTGATATGACGGATTTAGGCGTTGGTTTAGTTTTGGTTGAATACCAGATACCCCCCGTTAAGGGCGTGAGAATTGGCATATATGGAGCTTTTGTCTTCTTTTTCCTTCTTCAAAAGAACTTTACTCCCTTTTCGTCATCGCTGCCGAATATTTGGGCTTTGCCTCGTTTTACGAGAATGTTTAATGATTTCAGCATAACCTCGGGGTCCATGTCATGAAACTCTGTAGACATCGTTGTTAGTTTCCTTGCATGGAAGGTCAATTCAAGCTGACATACCTTGGGAGATTGTGGCATCGCCGTTTATCAATTCATAAACAGTAAGCACAGTATTTTTCTGTGCCGTTTCATCAATCTTTTAATATATCCAGTCAGTCCCTGCTCTCGTAGAATGAACATGCTCGGTCAAGACAAACCCAATCTGCAACCAACGTTGCCCATTCCTCCGGTCTCTTCCACCATATCCAAGCAGCAGTCTTCTCCCCGACAGCAGATTTCAACCCTCCTCCAGGCGTCGGAGGAAGCCATTCAGCCCTTTTCCCCCCTCCGCCTTCTTCCTGCGACTTGGCCATCCAATCTATTATCGTTCTCGCGTCCTGCATTCCAATCCTCTTTCTCATCCGAGCATTATGAAACAGCGGAAGATCAACAGCATCCACTAGAGAAAGACGGAACGTGCGATGGTATCGACACCAATCCACAATCAGATCTGCCCAGAGCTTCATCTGCCGTTGGCGCGTTAGAGCGTTGGGTTGCAGGGTGAACAGGGCCGGGAAGTCGTATTCGGAAGGGAAGACGAAGCCGGAAGGGGACTTTTGTCGGGATCGCGTGATGGTCGAGTCATAGTCTGTTGAAGCTGTGGGAAGGCCTTTTGTTGTTGCTGCTGTCGCTGTTCTTATCGAGGGGTCGCGTGATGAGATTGTGCTGGCTGGTGTGAGCACGCTGCCTGCGGTTGTGGGCGCCGAGAGGAACGAGTTGGGTGGCGACGATGATGACATGATTTGTGTAAAAGTCTAGGGAGAGCTATATATAAGGCAGCCAGAAAAGAAGCTTGTATTGTTCAGTCTTGATGATGCTGCGGGGTATCCGAATGGAGTTCGAAGTAATAGTGGCAAGAGAAGCTTGCGAACGTGGGTGTCGAGTCCACTTATTAACATCAAAGAATGCGATCGTAGCAGAGGATTATTCTATACCGAATATAATGGCGATGAGCGCAAACTAGGCGAATAGGTGGTGATGCTGGGAGGATCTCAGGCTGATCGAAGCAGGCGCGAGGCGATCCCCACCAGCGAGATCCACCCTACGTCAGTGCTTCACTGTCTTCATTGCCGGCCGCCCTCTGTTATGCAAATTTTGAAAATACTGGGATCCGGAATCGATGCCAATCAATAGACAATCTTGTTATACCGGGCTTTGTTGCATATAAAACCGTTGACAGGCCCTCTGGAGCAAGAACGAAGACGTCTAGCGTGGTGGTTTCAGAGGGAAGGGAAAAAAAAGTTTCCTCCGCAAACACCTCTCCGCACGTCTCGCCTCTCTCGCCATACTCTCTCACAACTGAATTTGCAGCCTAAGAATCCTGTGCTTCTACAATTACAATTCGCAAACATGGGTACCGCCAGAAAGAAAGTCCTGCACCGAGACGAGTACAAAAAGCAGCGCCAGGAAGATCAAATTGCGGGCAAAGGCGTGCAGCTTCCAAGGAAGAAGTTCTACCGACAGCGAGCGCATGCCAATCCCTTCTCGGATTATGCTCTGGAATAGTACGGAATACATTCTCTCACATATTCGCCGAGGTGTGCGTTCTTGCTAATCGACGTGTAGTCCGTTAACCCCCGCACATATGGACTGGGCGTCACATTTCCCAGGCTTCGTGAACCCCGATGCATCGCAAACGACTCTCGCAGGAACGAGGAAACTGTTGAAAGATGTGGAGGTGGTTGATATTGGATGCGGATTTGGCGGTTTGCTGATTGGATTGGCACCAGTGCTGCCAGATACTTTGATGGTTGGTACGGTTTATGCCTGGGCAATTTTCTCTTCCACAGTGTGCTAATTGACACTTTATAGGAATGGAAATTCGCGCACAAGTCGCCGAATTCCTTGTAGCCCGTATCGCTGCTCTTCGCTCACAGCAAGAACAACTTCGAAGCGGCCAAGGTTCGGCAAATTCAAACAAAACATCACCAAACAACCAGACCTCACCAGAGACAGAGACACAAGCACAAGAAATCGACCTGCCAGAAGGCGCCCCGGCGCTCCCCGGCGCTGCAGAAGAAAACACTGCCATCATCACCGGCGGATATCAGAATGTCAGTGCGCTGCGAGCCAACACCATGAAATTCTTGCCGCGCTTTTTCGGACACCACCAACTATCCAAGATCTTTATTTGTTTCCCGGATCCGCACTTCAAGGCTCGCAAGCACAAGGCGCGCATCGTCTCTTCGTCTTTGAATGCCGAGTATGCGTTTGTTCTCAAGCCCGGCGGGCTGCTGTATACCATTACCGATGTGGAGGAGTACCACGAGTGGATTCTGGAACATTTCGGCGTGCGCACGGAAAAACCTGCTCCAGTAGAATTATCGGAACAGCCAGAAAATAAAGGCGAGCAGCAGCAACAGCAGCAGCAACAAGACGATGCTGATTACGACAGCGACAACGAATCCAGCCAAGCTCGCGTCAAGGAGCTTTTCGAGCGAGTCTCAGACGAAGAGCTCGCCAAGGACGAATGCGTCAGAGTCATGCGTGAAGAAACTGAAGAGGGAAGAAAAGTGGCCAGGAATAACGGTCCTAAGTTTGTTGCCGTGTTTAGAAGATTGCCTGACCCCGAATGGCCTACGTTATGAGATTCATGGACAGGCCGATATGTATGAAAAAGAAAAAGATATGAAACGAAGACCTGAATATTTAAAAGACCGAATGCAAAACTTATACTCAAATTCAAACTCTAACGCTGCGAAATCAAAACATTTATCAAAATACCAGCTGTTCGTATATCTGCCAGCAAAAAACGTAGCTTCTTAAATCTTCTTCTGTTATGTTAAAACCAAATCTTCACGATAAATAAATAACCTTCCCAATGCTAATGCGAACAATTATCACAAAATGCCGGCTACACAAATGCCCGCGTAGAAAATTCTCCATAGATAGTCAGTTCTGCAATTTGAGCATTAAAGCCAAGAGGCGAAAGCGTGTTAAGACTACGCTTTCAGTCGCTTGGCCTCGCAGGGCTCACAGACGGCCAGTTGCACTGGACCACCAATGATTCGCCCCTTTGCAGTACGTCGTGGTTCGCCTTCCTTGACAAAGAATCGCCCATCTGGTCCGAAATCACCGCCGCATTCATGGCAGACGAAGCACTTGTCGTGCCATTGTCCGCCTATGGCGGTGACGACAACATCATCCATGACAGGTTGCTTGCAGCCTAGACAACGAGAGGCAGTGCGGCGAGAGTGGCACCGGAGACACCAGGCAAATCCGTCTTTTTCTACAAATGGCGTTTCTTGGTTAAAGGGCTGTTGTGTGTTAGTGTGACTGACCTACATAAAAATAAATTGGGGCCTGGAATGCATACATCACCACATTCGGCACAGAAAAAGTGGCCGACGTGCCATTCAGCGCCACAGGCAACCACAACTTCTCCTTCAATTGGAGTCTTGCAGCTCTTGCAACGTGGGCTGAATAGTTCGTGAAAGTCAAGATGGCAATAAAACCGCAATCCCTGGTCCGCCGGTTCATTACTTGGAGCAATAGCGATTCTCTCTTCTCGTGTGGCCTCAGGCTCTTGGTAGAATGCGACACATTCCAATCCGGTACCACAGTGAAAGCACGAGAAGCACTCGGGGTGAAAGCGTGACCCAGCCGCTGTGACAACTCTGCCTTCTATTGGAAGAGCGCAGTTCTCGCAGGTCGCGGTGGGAACCCCAGATCGAGTGAATGGAGAGTACCATTTGCTCTGCGAAGTTGGTGCCATTCTTTTTGGGTCGACGGGCTTCTGGTTTCTTGCCGATGTAGAGCTTGGTGCAGGCTTCGATACCCTGTTGTTTGTCTCTTTGCTGGGTTCGTTAATCGCAGGTGTCACAACAACAGGGACGTTGTCATTGGGCTCGTCTGGAAGACTAATGGTCGGAATTGCTGGGGCTTCCAATACATTTATCGCTGGAACAACAGGAGCGTTTTCACGCGGTTTCTGTGGCAGCTCGTCTTGAGGCTTCCATGACGGATCGAAACTGACAATAGGCTGGCCTGGACGGTCACTGACTGCTGTAGGCATGGGCAAGTTTTGGCTGCGATCTTTCAATTTCATGCTGGTAGCTGCTCTGATATCATTGCTGCGAATCTCTTTTCCATCCTTGTGTGGAAGAGGCGCTTCTTCTTTTTCTTCTTCTTTTGAGCCACCAGATGACGGGGGTGTGGGTGGATTTGTCGTGTATAATGGGTTTCTTGATTGTGTAGGTGGGTTCATGTATATATCAACTTTGTTGAGCTTCCGATCGAAAGGCGAGTTGCTGAAGCGGGGAGCCGCTGATCCGACTCCCTGTGACAGTGAATTTCGAGGCTTAACTTTGAGAGCCGAAGGTGCTGGTGCAGGGGGGCCTCGGTTTTCAGTGTCGTTATTAGGTTCCTCAGGCTCTTCGTAGATAGAATCCTCTGGGTTTCTGAAGATTCCCTTTGAAGATTCACTGCTGACAGTTCTTGGTCTCGCCGGTTTATCACGGACAATCGGAGCGCTGTTGTCAGGTGGTAATGCGAAGTTGACCCTTCCTTTCTTCTTGGAGCCTGATTTTGAAGATTGCTCATTGTAGTTGTCTGGTGACGATGTTTCAACAGAGCTTTCAGACCCTGACAGTGATTTCCTGTGTCTACTCGACGCGTCTGTGAAAACCGGCGTGCTCTGCCGTCTAGCGTGACTACCCTTCTCCAGATGCTGCCGGAACCGATTGGTACCGTAGAGATCGGGGTTGTGGTATGCAGCATGTGGATTTTTGTAAGCAAGGCCTGGATTCTGATGTTCCCAGACAAGCCTCGTCGCCTCGTCTTGAGCGCCAGCATATAGACGCTCTTCCTCCTGCAAATCCATCTCCTCTAAAGCGTCGCGAAGAGAGCGTGCCTCTTGTTTCTCCATCCAGCGCTGTCCACTCTCTCGATACACGCCGCTTGGGCTGATAGAGTTGGGTTGTGAATTTATTTTGGCCTCAGGCGACATATTCTTGTCAACGCCATATACGCTTGGCGGCCGGACCAAGGGTCGACCTGCTGACTGAAACTGTCCTGAATGTCGGTTGTGAGACATGGCGCTGGCAGCACGAGGATAAGGGTCTTGATCGTGGTGTTCAGCGGAGAAAGAGTCGTGTTTGTTCATCGACATTGCTGATGCAGCTCGCGGCGGGGGCTGCTCGTCACGCGGTTTGGGCGGCGAGGATCCGACACTGGGACGAGAGGGAAACGGGCGAGAGCCACTCGGTCTGGATGGAGGGCCGGACCGGAGCTGCTTGAGATAGCTTGCTGGATCATATTGTTAGACGACGGATTGATCTTGCGCCTCGGGAGAGAGAGAGGTATTAATGCGACTGGCAACTTACCTACTTGGTCGTCCGACATGTACGTCGGCCCTGGAGGGCTGACCTTTCTCGAAGGGTCCTTGACTCGATGTCTGTGAATCATGGTGGGTTATTATCTTTGTGTGGAATGCTGAAGGGTCCAATCGAAGACGCAGGTGGTTTGATATGCGCGCGGGTGGGATAGCTATGTGGGAGGTGCTATCGGCGATCTTCAAAACAACTCAGGCGAGTTCCTGCGCAATGATTTCACACTCAAAGCTGGAGAGATCAATTTCTTGAATACGAATAGATAAAGATATTGCGACACTGTGCTGTCAATTTTCGGGCTGCAAAGACTTGGTGGGAGAGAGTTGGCAGGGTGGCGTGTTTGTTGTCAAGAGGGACGCCGGCGACAACAAACAGCTGATACGTATGACTAGCAATTGCGTGCCAGGCCAATTCATCGATCGATAACAGGGAACTAACTAGTCAATCCATTAATAATAACAACAATGAGGCAACTCAGAAGCGACGTGGATCGGCCATCGCCTAATGCACCAGTCGGAAGCATCGAGTCATTGCCAAAACAATCCGTCGCGCGGCCAACGCGGGCTTGGCCAATCACGTACCGGCCCTCGGAGATTGGGCTAGTCGGTTTCGGGCAATAGATCTATATCCTCAGATCCACACATTTCATATCTCTCTATGATATCAAAAATATCATATGCCGTATACGAAACTCTTTCAGTGATTGATACCCGAAAAAAAAGACTAAGAAAGAACATGTATTTGGAAATGGATCTAAAAATACCATGCAGCACCTCCTTTTAACACGCAAACGCCGTAATCATGCCTTTCCCAATATCAGAATTCGGACTTTTCGCTTGCCTGCACCACGTCCACCCTCTTCCTTCACAGAACTGACATTTACTTGAACCTTTTCGAATAATTCCACCTGGAGAGCTCGCTCAGGCTCGGCGTGATTCCTGTCCCAAACGCGCACAGTAGACTCTTCCGGATCAAATTCACTCTCACGTCGATGCGCAATCTCTCTTCGTTGCTCGTTGTCATGCACATCAGGCCTCTCCTTATCTCCCGGTAGCATGAAGTCTTCGAGGCGTACTACTGCCTCAATACCGAACCGAGGAACAAAGACAACCACGCCGTTCTCAAACACTCGCATGACGTATCCTTCTTCGTCCACTCCGAGGTTCTGTTCGTCTCCCTTGTTCTTGGCCATCTCGCCGCGAGCTTTCAGTGCCTGGCCCACATAGTACTCGATGCTAGCTCTTCCTGCGAATTGTGCGTTGCGATGGCGGTAATTGATATTCTTGCAGACATCTTCCAACTGGCGTCGCCGGCTGAGTCCTTCTGCCGAAGTGTACCCAATTGCAGCCGCAAGCTGTCGGTGGGCAATGAGATCCGCGTAACGACGAATGGGCGACGTGAAGTGTGTGTAGATAGGTGACGCAAGGCCGTAATGGCGGAAGTCAGCCTCAGCATGCGCACCAGCAGTGAAATACTCGGCCGAAGTCATGCACCGAGTGGCCAGGATACGGATCAGAGTATTGAAAAATGGATTTTGTTCGTCAACACAGCCATCAAGAGAATCAGCTAGTGCTTTAGAGCTCGATACATCAAGCCTCAGGCCACGCTTCTTCTGCAACTGGTTAGCCAGGTCTTCGAAATTCTGAGGAGGCGGCGATGCGTGTCTTCGCAGTAGAGCCGTCTGAGGGAAAGCGCTGTAGATCTTGGAAGCCACTGTGATGTTGGCGAGAAGCATAAACTCTTCAACCAGACTGTTCGTTGCCAAATGCGCCTTCGTCTTGACATCCGTCAGCGGGTCGTTCAGCTCCGACTCGGTCTCGATTCGAATTTCCGGAGATGCAAGGTTCAAGGCGCCAGCATCCATACGTTTCTGGCGCAAGACTTTGGAGAGATGCAGGAGCGTGCGCATACCCTGAGTCAAATCGTCCTTCTTTGACTCGTCGTCGATACGGATCTGGGCTTGTTCGTAACTAAAAGCCTCTCGCGATCTGATTACTGACTTGGTAAAATCGGCAGACACAATTTCTGCGTCTGGTGTTATCTCCCAGATGGTAGAAAAGGCAAAACGCTCCACGTAGGGCTTCAACGAGCACAAATCAGTTCCGAGAAGCATTGGAAGCATGTCAATTCTTTTGTCAACCAAGTAAACAGTAGTGCCACGCAAACTTGCTTCAAGATCCATGGCATTGTTGGGTTTCACAAAGTGAGACACATCGGCAATATGGACGCCAACCTCGAAGTTGCCATTGGGTAAACGACGTGCGTGCAAGGCGTCATCAATATCTTGACAGCCCGGGGGATCGATACTACAAATCAACAGATCTCGCAGATCCCGGCGACTTTGCCAGCCAGGGTCTTCTTTGCTTGCTGGAACCTTCCAGTCGTGACCCTCGGGGGGGAGACAGTCCAGAACCACCTTGGGGAATGGTCGATATTGCACATCGTATTCGAGAAGAAGAGCTTCGGTCTCCGCTCCTTTGGTCTCCAACTCTCCCAGTGATCTCACAAAATGGCCAGTAGGATAACGGGAGTCACGATCCCAGCTATCGACAGTGACCAAAATCCTTTGCCCGAGGATTTCGCTTGCTTGACGCGTCCGGATTCGGATCTTAGGAATTCGTTTATCCATGGGCAGGACAAAAACGGTTTGCTGACGTCTTCCAGAATTGGTCTGTGAAGATGTTGACGACGCATCAACATGTCCGACGTATTGTCTCCAGTTCCGTTTAATAATTCCGACGACCTTGGCGGTGGGTTGAGGTTTTCCCTCGGCATTCTTCCCATGTGCTTTTTTGACTTCTTCCTGCAGGGCTTTCTTTTCTCTGTCAGTCGTCACAGTTTCATTTTTTTCGTCCTCTGGATTGTCGTTTTTCGTAACCGCCTCTTCGTCAATGATCTTCGACGATGGCGATTTCCATTGGTCTTTGGGCAGAATCTCCACAACAACCACATCACCAGATATGGCCCGGTTGCTATTATCTCGACCAAGAATCAAAAGCGATTTATCGAAGGCGCTCACGTTCACAGTCCCTTCCAGGTAGTTATATGGCGAAATGTTGAACACGCCCTGATACATTGTTCCAGCACGTAGTCCAGTCATCATCTTCGACATCGAATAGTACTCTGGATATAAAAGCTCGGCTTTCTTGCCTTTTTCCTCGCGGGAGTCATTGATCATATCCAGTAACAAGTCCGAGTCTTCGAGACCGGACACATAGTCAGGGAGTGAAAGCGCAACCACGGACTCCTCTTTGGCTTTGCGCAGGTTCTCTTTGTCGTCGGTAATGACTACAATCACTGGGACAGAACTGCCCTTCTTGACAGATTTCTGTAAGTGTTTCCCATACCATTTTGCGACAGCGCGGACAGCTCTATCGTTTCGGTCGTTTATGGACTCGTTGGGGTCTCGACGAACGTGGGTTTCAAGGCGGAACTCATTGAAGAATAGGTAGAACCTCTTCTCATCTGATTTTATAAGAGACAGTAGACGGTTGTAGAGCGGGAGCGAAAGGTTTTTGAGTTCCTCGAGGACAGTTTGGAGGATGATCACATCGTAGAAGGCTCCTGTGTGCTCAAAAAGGTCCATTCCATTCAACAACGCATTGGTATCCGGCACGATGTAGTGGCCCTTTGGAAAAGCTTTGCTACCGGCGGGCTGATCGGAAAGAACAAATAGCGCAACTTCAAATAGACGAACATATTAGTGGTGATCACAAAAAAACTTCAAACGGTGAGTACTTACTGTTACCATTAGCATCCGCAGGCGCATGCGCTGGGCATGTCGTGCAAAGCTTTGACGAGCAAGGAATATCTTGTCTCAAATATAGCTCTCGAACTATTTTCTGGACCTTGCCACTTTTTGTCGAGCGTATGAAGACTTTGCTGGACACATTTTGAGCGTGCGGGTTTGAAGAAAAGTCTCTTCGCAGGCTTTTCATTTTGTTGGCGAGCTGCGAGGGGCCAGCGCGGTGGCCTTCGCTTTGATTTGAAAAGAATTAAGAATTAAACAACAAGAAGATCCTGCTAAGATCTTGTCGTATTGTGCTCAGCACCACTGGAAGCGATGGGAAGGTTTGTGACGAAGTTGGCGGGATGTCGACGAGCGAATTCTTAATCAGCCTTATCGGAGATCCTTATCGGACGAGCACCTCCAGTCTCGACTCTCACCTCAATGCTCACCTGCATTTGTTTCTTTCTTTTTTTTTTTTTCTCGAAATTCTTATTGCAATTCAAAAACGAGCTTTACTATAGATATTTGATCAATTGCTCACAATGGCGATAGCTGTATGCAGCTCTCCTCTCTTGAACCCCCGCAGTACTCACACCCAATCATAGGCTGTAGGCCAACTATGCTCGACAGCGACCATGGCACATAACCTCGCTCAATGCCAGGTGCTTGTGAGAAAGGCTGTAGCTGCTGGTGCCAAGGTATCCATTGTTGCATCTGTAGAGGCAATGGGTCTGTCACAATAGACTAATAGCAATCAAGGCACTGTTCCTCCCCGAAGCCTCCGACTACATCGCCTCTTCAAGTGCTGAGAGCGTGTCATTAGTACGCTCTGTGCAGCAGAGCGAGTTTGTCCAAGGCTTACAGAAAGAAGCCAAAGAAGCGAAGCTGCCTATTAATGTCGGCATTCATGAGCCTGCTCAAGGAGGAAGCAAAGTGAAAAACACCTTAATATGGATCAATGAGAACGGCGACATCACGCAGCGCTATCAAAAAATACATTTATTCGATGTTGAAATAAAGGATGGGCCAGTCCTGAAGGAAAGCGCGTAAGCTATGCTGTGCGGATCGGTTCCCAAGAAATTTTTCTGACATTGGATTCAAGGAGTGTTGAGAAAGGTATGGACATCCTTGAGCCATTCGAAACACCGGTGGGTAGAGTAGGCCTGGCAATATGCTTTGATGTATGTGTAAGCCCTGGCTTCATTTACAGTTGCTTTTCCATCTGACACTGCTTCATAGTTGCGATTTCCCGAGATATCTCTTGCCCTGAAGAGGCAAAACGCGCAGCTTATAACATACCCTTCAGCATTCACGGTACCAACTGGAAGAGCACATTGGGAGGTTCTACTTCGTGCACGAGCAATTGAGACACAGTCATATATCCTCGCAGCTGCCCAGGCTGGATCGCACAATGACAAGCGCCTAAGCTATGGCCACTCGATGATCGTCAACCCGTGGGGAGAGGTTGTTGCAAAGCTGGGAGGGGACTTTAGGGAGCCCGAAATTGCAACTGCAGATATCGATCTCGATCTTGTTGCGAAAGTTAGAAGAGACATGCCACTGCTGAGGAGGACCGATGTCTATCCAGAGGTTTGATCAGAAGCTATGGCGAATATAATTTCAACTTTTAATTACCCGTAAATAAGAATATGAATGTGCTTTTCCATTTCTTTTCTCTCTCATCTATGTCGAGTTTGAAGTGGTATTTTCATCACGGGTAGGCTCTATTGTAGTCTTCTAATTTGTTCCAATACCAACAGAACCTCATTTACCTGAAGCATTTTTTCCCCACTTGATCGTGTCTATATAATCAATACATTTAGGATAAATAAAATTCCATATTTAAGAAACTAAGAAAAAGAATGCATATCAATGAGGAAGCATGTCTAGAAGCATCAACAGTCCCAGCCCCAGCCATCTTTCATACGACTGCGCCGAACCAGATCAGAAATGCCGGTGACGATCTTTATGTACAACGCAGTTGGGGGATAAAACACAAAATCATACATCGACGTCTATTTTTGGGCCTTTGTAGGGTCCTCCAAAATACCTTCAATCTCCAGTCTTCGGCGAGCCTCTTCCAAAGCCCATGTTTGTATCCTAGAATCATTTCAGTCAGTGAAAGTGTTTAAAGAAACCGCAAAGAGCGGCATTTCAAGAAAAATTGTCATCTAGAAGAGAGAAGGGTTCGTCTTGAAACTCAAACTGGGTTGAGTCACTGGATGTACGTACGATGTGTCGGGCTTGAAAACATATGCGACGCCAGCGGCAACCAAGCTTCCGATGAATCCGTAATACCAAACGTTCTCCCATCCTTCCTTCTTGTACTTTTCGCCGGGCTTGACGCCGAAGAGATATCCGCCTGGCGGGTCGTAGTGACTACCGTGGTCAGCAGCACGCAGCTCACTCCGCGTAGAGAAGGAGCGGAGGGCTTGCGGCTGGCGCAATAGGCAGCGCGAGCGAAGGACGAGTGATGGATTGCGAGCCGGCATTGTGCAGGTTGTTGTAGAAAGCGCAATGATGCGTCGTAGTTGAGCAGGAGGTCGATATCCGATGCGGGGGTGACCGAGTTTTCCCGGCGTTGGAACACCTTAACACGAGCGGTCTGCGGTGATCAGACCCCGATAGTCTTGTTCTGTTGACTGGCTGGTATTGGTGCTTCCAATTGGCGAGTGTCGACTTCTCGCAGAAGCTTGGGGTGGTCTGTCTTGACGATGTGAGGTGCTAGCGATGAAGCTACCCAGGAGTTTCCGGCAAAGCGGCCGGTCGACCCAATCCGGCTAGACTGTTTCTGCCTCGAAAATCAGGCAGCAGTGTTATTTCTGCCTCAGGCGCCCACGCTTGCCCGCCAAGTACGCGCGACGCGTCTGCTCGCGTTGATTGAACACACGTGCAGAGTCGAGCTTATCAACAACTGCCAATCTCGTGCCTTCGAAAGACAGTATACTATTGCAGTTGGCCTTTTATTACCTACCATGCATATCATATACAGAGGCGGAAATTTATAGCAGGTAGGCACTGTTTACTTTTGTCTTGCTTGCACCTGATTTAACCATCCCTTGACAGTGTTGTTGCTGCAACCTCGATTGATGCTCGACATGACCACTAAACAGAACTCGTTTATTTCTTCCAACTCACGAAGAAAACTGGGCAATTTTCGATATATCCCACCTGCAGAACCTGAGATGACTTCGCCTAAGAAATCCGCTGCCCAAATTCCGGACGCAAAGGCTGCCAACGCAGACAAGGAAAACCAGAAATCTTGGATGAACGGCGTTGCAAGACCACCGAAGTCGCCCATCAAAAGTCAAACATCAATAGCACCCAAGGAATCAAAGCCATCAAAGGAATGCCCTAAAACGCCTGCAAATAGAATACCACTGGCCGATCTCATCAGCAATGCCGAAGATGCTCTAAGCTTTGCTCCGGAGAAGGAAATGACACCTGACGACTATATATCCTGGCAACCAGCACCGCCGCAAAGCTCAGGAGCAACAAGCGGCACGAAGGGACGAGGAAAGAAGCGCAGGCACAGTTCGTCTCCTACCAGTTCGCCAGGAAAAAGCTGTAAATCTAGCAAGCCGAAGGAGCCGTTCGATTTGAAGACCTTCCAAGCCCTTCTCAAGACACCGCAGAGCGACATAGCGACCGATCTGTGGAACAACTACGTGGGGAAAAGCAAGCTCGAAGGTGCTCTAGATATTCCAGCCAAATTTGCCAATTTATCTTCTTCGCCTCGAACGCCCACTATAACAGAGAAAACAGTACGGGATTCTTCAGGGCTTCGGAGGTCTACCAGTTGCAATGCTGACTGGCCATCCTCTAATGCGAAACGAAGAAGAGTTGATGGTTACCCGGGCACGCGTGCTGCCCGTGATATTTTCTCTCGATCGAGGAGCAATGTTCTCGATTCCGGAAGCTCCAAAAAGATGAGCTTTCTCTTGGATAAAATCCAAAACTCACTGGCCAATTCAAAAGTCTTCAATAAAAATGCTCCACCTTCTTCACCGCCTCTTCAAGAGGATAGAAGAGAAACGTCACCCTCGCCTTCGAGAAGCAAACCAAATGGAAAATTCGCCGCTGGTCAGCACATTCCTGAGGTTGCTATGGAAGGTAATGATTCAGGCGATCAATCACAGACCCGCCCAAAGGACAAGACAGCGTCTTCCTCATCCGATTTCAGCGATGATGAATTCGACGATGATATATTAGCTCTTGTTGAATCAGCAACAGACCCGTTCACCGATTCTAGCAAACCTAATGATAAGATGTCTGACACACCCATCATCAACCGCAGCTCGTTCAATCTACAGCAATCACCATGCCCGGTTCAAAATATCAATAAAGAAAGAGTCGCACCGCCGAGGCTACAAAATCAAAGTGATGATGAATTCGATGATGACGATGACGATTTCGGAGAAGGCATTGAGGAATTACTTGCCCAATACGATGATAAAGGAACACTCCAGAATGGTGCTATTTTCTCGGATGCCAAGGAATTGAAGGCTCAGACAAGTACAGTGTCGAATGTATCTCATCCCGATGAGGCCAAAAGGGTCCAGTCAAGCACGGGGGTATCTCTGGACGATGAATTCGACGATGATGAGCTGGACCTTGATGGCATCGACGAGAATACACTTAATGGGGTGGAATATCAGGACCAAGTTGGTTGCCCTTAGCGTATTTCTCTTTAGATACTTACTACGAATAGAAACCCAAAGCTCAACAAGCCATCAAGCGCTATCTCATTGTACAAATAGCACAGAGCCAGTATGTAAATCAGAAAGGCCGTGTCCAGGCAGAGCAGGTTAGCAGAATTCACTTGATACTTCTGGTCAAAGGTATAAGTAGCTCATTGCATTCTAGGTTCTCTCCGTCGAAGATGAAAGAACTCGCTTTTCAAAAGTCGTCACTTTACGCGATAGTTGGTTCGACACGCCATGCACAAAAAACTCTTACATCCATCTAATCGGAGAATTCGACAACAATGGTCACTGTGTTGTTGACGACAGCCACAATATGATCATTCTTCACCCTGATCATTTGATATCAGCTACTGTCGTTGCTGATGCAGTAACATGCCAACGGCGTGCCGTCTTGCAAGATCGAATCAAGGCAACTTCGGATATTAACAGGCCACAGGTTTTTGGGCATATCCTCCACGAGGTCTTTCAAGAAGCTATGAAAGCCAACCAGTGGGATCTGCCATGGATGCAAGCGATGGTCGAACGAGTCCTGGTCCGATACGTCGAGAGTCTATATGCCATCCACATGAACATGGTTGAGGCCGTGGAATATGTGATGAACAAGGTTCCTGAACTACAGGTTTGGGCAGAAGTGTTTCTTCGCTCTAACCCGAGTGTGAGTTTTGATCCTGAGGTGACAATGACGATTTCTAATATGTAGCTTATAGGCAGAATCGATGGTCGAGGATCGGCATGGCTCCAAAGCAAACTTAAGTATAAACAAACTATTGGAAGTTGAGGAGCACGTATGGTCGCCCATGTATGGACTGAAAGGAAACGTTGATGCAACCGTTCAAGTGGTCTACAACGACGATACCGATAACAAGCAAAAGACATTGACTATACCTCTGGAAGTGAAGACAGGCAAAAAGGACACAAGCCATAGTCACCGAGCCCAGACAGCGCTATACACACTTTTGTTGTCTGACCGATACGGTAGGCTCCGTCATTGCGTAGGAAATAGTCTATATCTGCTAATCTTCTTTCCCCCTAGATATCGAGGTCACCTTTGGACTTCTCTACTACCTCGAAATGAGAAAAATGTTTCGAGTTCGAGGCGTACGTCATGAGCTCCTGCAAATGATTCAAGAGCGAAATCGCCTCGCTGGATACGTCCGTGAGAAGACGGAGCTGCCGCCCATGATCAAGCGATCCCACATGTGCAAGCAGTGTTACTCTAAGACAGCTTGTTTTGTTTACCATAAGCTGGTTGACAACGGTGACGGCGAGACTAGCGGCGTGGGAGACAAATTTGAAGAGGCAGTTAGCCACCTCAACCCTCAACATGCCGAGTTCTTCAAAAAGTGGGATAGCCTCCTCACAAAAGAGGAGAAGGACATGATGAAGTTTCGACGCGAACTGTGGACGATGCTCAGCAAGGAGCGAGAGGCCCTTGGTCGTTGCTTCGGCGAAGTCATCATCGAGCCAAGCTATTCCTACGAGGACGAAAACGCGCCAAAGATAAATCGATTTCAATACACGTTCGTCAAGGCAAAACCGCCGCCGGGCTTCTCTTTTACCGAGTCCCAAATTACAATGGGCGAACCAATAGTCATATCCGATGAAAAGGGCCATTTTGCATTGGCTAATGGCTATGTTCTTAAAATCAGCCAGAAACGAATCACCGTCGCGGTGGACCGGCGATTACACAATGCACGAGTCAGAGGAAAGGGCTTTGATGCGCACACAAATCAAAGTTTCAAGGGAATAATGGAACTCGAGAATGACAACGCTTCAAGCTCCTCGTTTGTCGATGACGGAGCAGAGCAGATGATCTACCGGCTTGATAAAGACGAATTCAGCAACGGTATGGCCATGGTGCGGAATAACCTCGTTTCCATGATGGAAAAGGATCTGTTCCAGGCTCAGGAATTAAGAAAACTCATTGTTGAAGGGCAAGCGCCTAGTTTCAAGACATCTTCTTCGTTTGAGATATCTTCATCAGCAAAGTCCGGTCTCAATGTTGATCAAACGCGAGCTATTGAAAAAGTTATGAGTGCAAAGGACTATGCTCTTGTTCTGGGGATGCCCGGTACTGGAAAGACGACGACAATAGCACACATCATTCGTGCTCTGGTCTCCCAGGGAAAGAGTGTGCTGTTAACTTCTTATACTCACACTGCAGTCGACAATATCCTTCTCAAGATTCGAGACGATGATATCTGTATTCTCCGCCTCGGTGCTACGGCAAAGATACACCCCGAGGTTCAACAATTCGCTGACCTAGCTGCCGTCCCGAAGACCACGATCGAGGAGTTGAAAAAGTCGTATGAAGAACCAAGAGTTGTGGCCACGACATGTCTAGGAGTCAACCACCAAATTTTCAACCAGCGTATGTTTGATTATTGTATCGTCGACGAAGCTTCTCAAATCACACTGCCAGTGTGCCTTGGGCCTATTCGAATGGCGAAGACGTTCATATTAGTTGGTGACCACTATCAACTACCACCCCTGGTTCAGAACAAGGAAGCCCAGCAGGGCGGACTTGACGTGAGTCTGTTCAAACTTTTATCTGATGCAAATCCATCGTCGGTGACAAACCTGGAGCATCAGTATCGGATGTGCGAGGACATTATGCTTCTTTCAAACAACTTGATCTATTCCGGACGTCTCAAATGCGGAAATTCCCAGGTCGCTTCACGCACTTTGGTCATACCGAATTTGAACGAAGGATTGAAGAACCACCATGTCACATCCCTCTCGCAAATGTCCTCTGGACGATGCCTCGGCCCTAATAACGGACGTTGCTGGATCAAGGATCTGCTCGAGCCTTCGGCCAAAAACAGGCTGGTAAACACTGACACTCTATCTGGACTTGCCCCGGAGATTGTAGCCGGTTCTCGCATGACGAATCCTCGCGAGGCAACCCTATGTGCACAACTCGTGGACTCGCTAATCTCCTCTGGCATCTCACCGCGAGAAATCGGCGTGATCACTTTTTACCGAAGCCAGCTGTCATTGCTACGGCACACGCTACGGCGCTACTCACACGAACTAGAAATGCACACAGCCGACAAATTCCAAGGCCGAGACAAGGAAATCGTGATTCTGAGTTGTGTGCGCAGCAACAATGATAACCAAGTTGGCGAGCTCCTCCGCGACTGGCGCCGCGTCAATGTGGCATTTACTCGAGCCCGGACGAAGCTGCTGGTTATTGGCAGCATGTCCACGCTTCGAGACGGCGATCAGTTGCTACGCAAATACGTGGCGCTGATGGAAAAACAACAATGGATATACAACCTCCCCAAGGACGCGCTGGAAGATCACGTATTCGAGTCCAGTGACGATCTAGCACTGTCGCCAACACAACGGCGAACAAAACCAGCAGCAACTTCACCACGATTAATGGACTTGACTCCCAGCAAAAACAATTCCAAAAGAAAACGCCAGTCGCCTACTAGAGCTACTGCTACATCACTCAGTCCATCGGATGGAAACAGAATTAAAAAGGTCAAGCTCAAGACACCGGAAAAGAGAGGCAGTCGAGGGTTTAATGCAGATAAAATTTTGCATACGCGGCCTATATTGAATAACTTGATGAATGAAATTCTGGAATAGAAACGAGACGTTGGGTTTCGTTGTATGAATGTGTCTTGTCAATTTTGTATGAGGAACCGTATAAAATGGCAAGGTTGAAATTTTTATATAACTTTACGATCTTTATATAAATTCTTACGAAAAGTCAAATATAAATCAAATACATTACTACTTGTTGTATTAGATCCCAGGATAGCTGAAGAACATTTGAAGTCACAAAGGAAGATCCAGGATGTGTCGGTGATTTGCGTATCAGCGTTACTCAGTCGTAGGTCCTTTCTTTTCTGATTTTTGGCTGATGCCCAGTTTGGAGAGCATTCTCCCGAGAATCTACATGATATTAGGTTGAGTAAGATAGGTCTTTGCATTGAATGGTTAATAATACATTGACGTCATCTCTACACCGAGAGTATAGACGCATACAAAATGAAATATCCTCCAAAGCACAAAACGCTGAATATATGCCAATTTAGAACACAAACATGAAATAATAAAAATGCTTGCTGATGGAAACCCGCCATTCGGTTTGTTGTCAAAAACAAAGTGCAAGGAAAAACCGTGAGTATGGCCAAAAACCCGACACCAGGCAACCACCAGATGCGTCTATCTAAGAATACATGAATATAATTTTTCTTCTATTATCCAATTTCACATATCCAGACTCTCCATCGGGAATGGTAATTAATATTCTCCGTCTCATGCCGATAAGAATTTGTGTTGTTTCCGTGATGCGTTGAGATACTCGCGAGTGCCGTCTCCGTGATATTTGAAACGAGCGTGGTTGTTTGGATTTGCCCGGAAGTTGGTAGGCATGGACAATTCATCGTGAACAAATTTGATGGGTGTTGAGAGAGCCCTTTTGGAAGACGAGCGTTGTTTGCATTTTGGGCCAGAAGGCGGAGTTAAGGCTGTTGAGCTCGTTGGAGTTGTCGGAGGTGTCAGAGGTGTCGTGATTGTTCGAGGCGATGAAGCTGACGGAGACCATGTCAACTCGGGGATTGGCGTAGATTCGATGTTGTCGGCTGAATTATTGTAGAACACTTGGCTGACATGAAGCTCTTCGACAAGTTGGTTGATATCCTTCCCCTCCCAAGCTGTGGCCCAAGGTGTAAGGCCAAGCAGGCGGGTTCTGCCTGCTAGTTTTTCGAGTATATCGGGCGTATGGGTAGCGAGAGAAAGATGCAAATATGAAGGTCGTAATTCGTCTGCTGTATATATTCCGGGGATGTTGCCAGTAGGAGTAGGGGGCGCAGAGAAGTCGTTGCGTGAATGGATATTTGCAGTGCTGAGAAACGGATCTTCCCAGATGTCGTTCATGTCGGCAGAGACAAGCGTTGGGTCGTCGCCGAGGAGATAAGAATGCGGATGGTGGCCCATTTTCACTACGAGAGGCTTCGTGATGGCGTCTGTCGCTGAGATGAGATGAAAAAGTGAGAGCAAGGCGAGTCTGGCTGAAGAGCTGAGATTGCCGGGTTGGGAAGTGGTAGTTCAGGGGGAAGGAGCGAGCCGGCGAGCGGATTCCTTAAAACGGCAGGCGCAGGCACTCACTCAACCCATACTCAGGCATCCCTACGCCCGCTGGGATGCACCCACGAACTCCCACGACATGAACTTGCTGCGCCAGGCCAGGATGCTGTATCCGTCAGCATTCTCGACCGCATGTCTGTTGAATGCCGTAGCAGAAAGCGCAGCCCAGTCGTTCACCTCGTCAGTGCGGTTTTGGTATTCATGGCTAGTACGGTTAGCATCTATCGCCCATCTACTTGACAAACAGCAAAGACAGGGTTCTGCGCTCACAGCAAAGAAAGAAACAGCTGTGTGATCCAATCTGCAGTCATTGCACCATGCCATCGCAGCGTCACGAGGGTCGAGGATGGCTGCGCTTGCTCCGGGTCTGACTGAGGCACTGAATAGCGGCTAAGATAGGGATCGATGGCGTCGTCGACTGAGATTCTCGGAGATTCAAGCGACACCAGGGCGAGCCATTCCGAAATATCGTTGCAGTAGTCCTCGATATCGGCCTGTGAAGTCAAAGAGGCGACTTCGTCCGTTGACAACGGCGGCGTGTCCATGGGAGGATGGACAATTTCTGTGAAGCGGCAAGTTGCTATCTTTGGCTGGTGTTTGGCGAGGATGCTCATGGCTTAATATATCCAGGTTTAGTCAATGCTTCACAAAACCTTGCGGCAAGCTTACCTTGGTCCAGCGAGCCTGCAGAGACAGACGAGTCGACGAGCAGCAACCAGGTGAGCGAGGAGTTGAGCACGTTGCGACAGGCCCAAACAACACGCTCGAAGCCTTTCTTGCCGTGCAGCATCGATGGCTGGCGGAGATCGAGCTCAACCACTGCAGCAGGTTAGATGAGTGCAGCAAAGAGGAGAAGAAAACCAACCGAATCGTTCTTTGGCGTGTTTCCTGGCGCCGCTGCGAATTGGCTTTCCCGCAAGGCCGGAGCGCTCGTATTTTTCTTTGCCTAGCTCAAGTGTCATGACGCCTGCCAGTTGGGAAAAAGGGTCAGTCAGCACTCCCTTCTCTCTGCTTCGTGTTCTTTTTGTTCTAGAAATGGCTCACTTACCATCGCGCACAGAGTAAACATCGTCTACACCTGGTCGGCCCTCGGACAGCAGGAGAGCAGACCCTGAGTATGTTAGTACTGCTTCTTTCCATTGCAGTCGAAAAGATGAGTACCTGTCTTGATAAAAGTGTTGAAAAACTCCCCTTCTAACAACGCTGACAGCGGCAAAATGACCTGGATATATTGCGGCTGCTCAAGCCTCGAACGCATCGAGTTCCATAAAGCATCATACACATCTTTACGCAAAATAAAATCGGTCTAAAGTAAGGTCAGACGAAACGACACAATGAGAAAAAAACTAAGGCATCCTACTGTGTGCACAATGGCGTGGTGTGAAATTGTCGAGAAGGGCGCCTTTCGAGGCGGCGGCCGTTCACGATCTACATGAGCCGGCAGCTGGCCAAAAGAAGTATAGGTTTTTTCATGAGCGGACGCCTCGTCCTGAAAGTCCAGCATTTTTGCAAATCGTTTTTCTTGTTGGTAAAATCTCAAATTTGCCCAGGAGACGCGTCGCCAAGCGTCCCTCGGGAGCAAGTAGGGCTTGATAAAGGTTTAAAGCCCGGACACGCGCTTCTCAGGGCCAAAAAGTTCTCCAGGAAAATCTCAATAGTCGGCTGAAGTGAAGATAAGCTTGCAAGCTAGAAAGATTTGTGGGGAAATCTGTCCCATTGACGGACTCGCCATTCCTTGTTTAGCGCCTCTCGCCGCCCAGGGCCAGGGCTGCCCGACCAAATCATCGTGAAGAACGAGCATTACTAAGATTCTCAATACACAGTCTACCTTGTCAACGGCATGATGGTTGTTTTTCTCGTTCTCACTTGACATAAACCGAGTGAGAATTTTACAAGGCTGCTGCTATTACTAAGTATCTGCCTGTGTTTCTCTTAAAAAAATTTGAAAGTATGCACACCTACGTAATACGAGAAAATTGATTGCATGTGGCAAAACACTTCTATTGCTAATGTGCTACGCGTAGCTGATCTCCAAGACGCGTAAATTTTTTTTTAAGTAGTTCACGGTTAGCAGTATATGGTTCCGTGGTTCCTGGTAGGCAAGCACTGCCTTTTGTGGACATTGATGCCTAGGTGCATGGAAAACGAACTGCCGTGCCTAATCACAGCAAGTTGAATACTAACGTCAGTACTTAACAGATATTAAGTAGTAACTAAAAAATCCTTGTCTTCATAACTTTCAAAAGAACTAGACATCAGACGTGGGCCCATGCAGCACCAACATAATCGATATATAACAGCTCAATCAGTAAATAATCTTACATCTTCTACTCTAAAGACCTCCCCCAGCAGCCCCAACAATCCTCAGTCCGCCAGCATTCCCACTATCAGAAATTGACGAATACGCAAGCCAATACCGCGTGGGATGCCACGCAACCGCCGGAACCCCCGAGCTCACGGGGATCGTGTGTACACTGTCGCCCGTCTCGGCGTGAAAGATCTCGAGCCCACCAGAGCCAACTTCCTCGCTGGCGCCGCACATGAACCGCCCGTCAAAGCTCCAGCTGACGTCGCGAATGGTGCCGCTGCCTTCGCTGGAGACTGTGCGGCGGCAGACCCAGTCTGTAGTATCCCAGAGGGAGATGAGCGCGTCGCTACCGCCGACGGCCAAGTAACGCGCGGTGGGCGCGAGAGATAGGGCGAGGCAGGCTGAGCTGTGGGCGTTGAGGGTGTGTCGTAATGTGAAGGACGGGTATGAGAATATTTTGACTGTGCCGTCGCCTGTCGTGGCCAGGAAATCGAGGTCTGGGGCCGACTCGGTAGGGACATGATGCGAGAACGTCGTCGCGTTCGTCTGGGTGTTTTGCGGATGTGAGGGCAGTGCTGTATACGTCGACGTGCTTTTCTCAGTCGTGGCTCCATTCGTTATTATAGTCGGCGTCGACGGGCTTTCAATCGATACAGGCACCAGCGTGTCGTCCTAGGCAAAAACCCACATCAGAAAATAAATCCTATAACACTTAGAACCAATTTTTACCTTTCTTCCGACAATCACAACCTTGCCATCCGCCGACCAGGACAGCGTAAACGCCTCTCCACCAACATCCAACCGACTCACACAGGTCTTGGATCGCACGTCCCAAAAGCGCACTGTGCCATCACTCGAGCAGCTCGCAAGCTCCGCATCACGGACCGGATTAAATAGCACCTTTTCAATCCCTGAAGTGTGTCCGCGCAGCTCCGTTGAGTTTCTCGAATTCGCGCGCTCGGGGTTCCATATACGCAGCGTGCGATTCGCAGAGCCCGTGGCGATGAGTTGGCCAGTTGGGTTCCAGGCAAGTGTCCGGATTCTATAGTATCACCAGAATATGAGCTTTTTTTCTTCTTCGGTTTGTGTCTCATTTCGCGATGCGAGAAAGTGTGTGCATTTTTTTTTTTTTGAGTCTTATTCGGGCAGAACGAACATGTGCGATCCAGGTCCCCGCGCGGCGGGATCCTGATAGTTTTGGGTTTTCACTGAGCCAAAGATGTATCCGAATCGATCTTTGTGAATGAATCGCCGGTCTGGTTGTCTGGAGGCCATTGTGGAGGGAGTTCGCCGTAGAGGCTTGAGGAGCTTGAGAAGTTGATGTTGATCGCCGCGCCTATTCCGGGATGGCTGTAGCTGTTATGCGAAGGCCCGCCTTCATGTACATCGTCTCTAGGAAAGTTTAAAGAAGGGGGAAAAGTGATGTCGCTAGGTAAAGGACATGTAATTAGCATGCGATGTCCTGGGTTTTGGAAGGTTGATTGCGAAGACAAAGAAGACAAGGCGGGATGCTGAGCTGTCGGAGACGCGGGCCATTGGTGCCTCAGGCACACAACGCTTCTTTCATGCAGACAACCAGTCCATAAATTTAAACATCTTAATCGTCAAAGTAAGTAACATTGAATATTATGGTAATATAGAAATCAGGTTGTCAAAAAATATACATCAGCACACATGTATTAAACGAGTAGTGGATATCCAAATTCCCTCACGAATACTCCACTGGCACCAAAAAGCACAAAGACAAAACTTCCACACTATCTATTTATATCCCAGCTATTTGCAGTGAAAAAGACTCCATTTACAACGGCTTTAACAAATCATTGAGGCCAGCCGTTCCAGCCCATTCCCTCCAGCATCTGTTCAAACTGGCGATTCGAGAATAGGTCCAGATCATCAGTCATTTCAAGAGAATTATCCTCCAGACCCGTAGCTTGCTGCGTCGGATGGGACCAGCCTGCATTCATAGAAAATGGGTTTTCCATGCCTGTCGGATCTATCTCCGTGTTCAACATCGTCGCGTCGTAGAGTATTGATTTTGAAAAGTCCGTGTTCTGGTACATGTTATTGAAATCGTGGTCCAAAGACGGGGTGGTAACATTTGGAGTCGCCATATCCTTGGCATTGTTGCCATTTGGTAGCTGTGATCTATCCACGCTGGGAGGAGTGATGGCTGTGCCGGATGAAGAGTTCATGGTTGCTGGCGAGGCTTTCTCAGAGCCAGAATTTATGTTGTCATTCGTGGGAGAAATGTTCATTTCACTAACTGGCCACGAATGGCCTTCGTCGAACCCAGGACTGGGGTTTGCAGTTGGCGCTCTTTGTCTATTCGGAAGAGAACCAAAACTATTATTAGAGACGGATGCCCCTCGGCTGTCGGGCGAGTTTGTATTGCTAGCATTCTCTGACGTCGGATTCAATCGTGCAATATGTACACAGTCGGTGTCATTTTGTTCCTACCATACGTTAGCGCAAAGTCGTCTTATTTGAATAGTATATAACTCACAACCGGTCGCCGGCCCATTTTACTCGTAGTCATAGGCGCAAACTCAGTCCCAGCCAAGTCAACATCTAGCTGAATCAAGAAAGATTCGGTAAGAGAACTAAACTGCTTCAGGGCATTCAAAGCCGTAAGCAGGAAATGTAATGAAGATTTGACAGCCTGGTCGTCTGGTCGTGACTTCAAGTATTGTACAAAGACTCGAGCAGCAACGTAGAGGCAGAACGCACAGAAGGGATTCATCTATGAGTCGTTAGTTAATCAAGAAACGAGTGGGCGTATCAAATCTACTCACTGTGGATAAATCCGTGTGGCTGATCATTCTCATTATGCTGGCAACCTGGTCCGCTGCAATGATGCACCTCCGTTTGCTTTCTGCCGCAATTTGATTTTGTAGTTTGTTCTTCTCGGCCTTGAAAATGGCTGCCTGGTGCAAACAAATCGTGGATGTGTGGATACTCATGTTGGCAAAGATAATGTTTGGGTTCGCGATCCCTCGCGGCAAGCGAAGAGAATTGGGCAGCGAGAGCGAGATGTTTAGAAGGATGTTGTCATAAGCTCGGTGGCGCTTCCAAAATTCTCCATTGACATCATTCTCTCTATCTTGAGAGTCAGGTCGATGTAGATGGGTGAGATTTAGTCCAAAAATACACGACATCAATGCCACGCTTCCTAGAGGGGATAAATTCGCAATATCGCCGGCTAGAACATCTTTCATTGTCGGAGCTACTTCGGCCTTTCCAGTCAGGAAAGCTTCATCACTGGCAGGAAGATTCGTCAAAATCTGTAATTAACGCGTTAGCAATATCCTGATGAGAAAAATTATCTCATCACGTACATCTCTCTCATCAAACATCATAGGCCATCCAGTTCCAATACTAGCATAACGGTCATGACAAAACGCTATCCAGAACGTTCGTCTTCGTTCCTCTCTGTCTATCCAGTCGCGGGGCGGCGGAATGCAGTGTTTTACGTCCAGACCAACTCCATCTAACCGGTTCAGACACATCATGGATGCCAATCTTGCCCCTCTTCCCACGCTGACCCAAGCTCGGGGGAACAGCATTTGTTTGAACTCGTATAGTGAAATCAAGAGCCATGCCTGACAGTGGGCAATACTAACCATGTGCTCTCCGTGGCCCTTCATCTCGTCTAATTGGATGTACTTTCGAGCGCGAGCATATAAATGTTCTTCTAGAAAAGAGTACTTTTGTGTAATCGAAGCGGCCAATGCCCACATACTATAGCGTAGGCAAACTGGAGGGCGCATATTAGGGGCCAACTCCATGGCGGCAAAGTATCGAGGTCGATGGATCATTGGGCTAGACGGGTGGACTCTATCCCAGTAAATCGAGGTTCTGCGCCTGCATAAGTAACGCTTATTTGGTGTAAAAAATATGTAAAAACTTACAGATCGTCGACGACCTCCTTAGTTGGTAACGGTTCCTCAAGTCCCAAACTTATGATTTCCCATGAGGAATCACCGTTCAAATTCGGATCTTCGGATAAAAAGTTAGCCGGAAAAGTTTGAGATGAGGCCAAGCCGTCTGGAAGGTGTTGAAAAGGTGAAGTATTCGACATAGACGAGAAATCTGGCAAGTTCGAAAGAGATTCCGGTAGTCCTTGATTTGCGGTTGTCGAAGGCTGTGGAAGGCGACTCGTCGGCTGACTTTCCGATTCTTGACTCTTTATCAAAGTTTCAACCTGGGCTACAGCAAGTCAGATCAGCAATCGCCGCCTTAAACATCCCTCAGATTAATCAAGTGTTTCAAGGCAACATACCGAGTCTTGCCTCCAGCTGCTTCACATATCCTCGCTTTGGGCCGCTCTTCTTGCGCACCTCGTCATAGGCGCAATTATGGCCCACACGGGCGCAAGTCCCGCAGCTAGGTTTCTTTCCATCGCATTTCAACTTTCTCTTCCTGCAGACGATGCATGCCATTCGTTTCGGGCGAGGGACGTAGTTGCTGTCGTCCTCGTTTGCAGACGTCGCATTTCTGGGCTGTGGCTGGGAAGTGTCCATAGACATAGGTTGTCCCGAGAAGTCGTTAAATGATTCCTGCTCCTGAGAGGACATGATAGGCCATATAGTACTGAGAAGTCGGACTTGCGAACGAAGCGGCGAAGCGGCGAAGGCTAGGAGGTTGACAGTGAGAAGACTGCACAGCAACCGCGTATCGGATTTCTTTAAAAACAGTGCGCCCTCCCTCAACCCGGTTTTTTCCAATGTTCAAAGCACAACGAAACGGTATCGCTGGAGGTTGTGGTGGATGCGAGCGACAAGCAACAGCGACGGAGTTAGTAGAAGGCTTGAACGAAGCGGTCCCGATGCGCCGAACGTCGTATATATCAATCTGGCATCTACTGCAGCCAGAAATCAGCATGGGCAGTAGTAAATCGTACGCAGCGCCTCAAACTCACAGCATAAACTCGTAACATCACTATTATTTCACGCAGTCGTTTGAAGGTTTGAGTCCCTCTGGGGCTGCGGATTTCCGGGCGACTGCCTGCTGAGCCCCACGACGTCCGACGCCCGAAAGAAGTTAGACTTCGATTATAAATGCTGCCCACCAGTCATCAATACAACATCCTTCTACTACTTACAAGTGTATGAAGGGAAGTATTAGAGGTCGGATTGACGCATGTGAACTGCTGGTCTCGACACTGCCCTTTAGGAAAATCTTGGAATATAGTACGACACACCTTTGACTCGATCGCTGATCATGATCCTTGTCCGTATACCGCTTTGATAGTTCTTGTACAAATAGGGGAATATATAGAGAATTCGAATGCATTTCTCGCTTCTTCAATTACCTCAAAGACGGAATCTCTTATACAATGCAACTCGAATTGACTGTATATGCATTCCTTGCCTCGTACTAGACTAACATTCAGACCATGACCCAGGCATATCGACCTTCACTTCACTTGCATCTTCCTCGTAAGTCTCGAAGCATGTCGGAGGAGGAAAGCGGAAGGCTATGTCCAAATAATGCATGGTTATTGCTTTGATGAAGTCAAGGTACTTGTCGTCGAATTTCCGCTTGAACTCTTCGGGATCAATGTTTCCGGATACAAAGGCGGCTAGAGCTTCAGCATAGCTATCGATTTGGTTACTGCGACGGCCGAGAGAACTTTCTGGGCTAATGAATTGATGTCCAAGAAAGAATGTTGCATGGTAAGCTCCTTCAATAATTTCATAGTCCACACAGATCTTTTGCGTTCTAGGATCTCCCATGACTGCTTGAGCAACGGCTTTTCGTAATATCAAAAGTACTTCATCGGGTGATTTCAAACTCAGAGACAATAGAGACATCTGTGGAGTCCTATATCTGTCAGGTTTATTTGGGTTTGCTTCCTCTGATGAATTGTACTCGTCAAGGACATCGAATATGTTCTTGAATCATTGTTTTACCTCTCGACGTTCAAGTTTCTGTTCGTATGTCAGTTGTTTCGTAAACAAAAAAAGGTTGCTTCGTTCGATCATCTTGTCTGTGGCTAACAAGCTTTTACAATCAATACCGCAGACATTAAGTCATTCAATCCAAAGATCAAAGTTTCCGGTCAATTTGGCAAGATCGGTTGGAGTGCCGTATGATTCTGCAACAGCGAACAAGTCGGCACCATGCCGAATAAGTAGCTCAATTCGCTGTTTCTGATTGACCCGATCATGTTCGTCGTAGTATGGCTCCCCTCTTTTGCAGATTCGGGGCGTTTGGTCTAGGAATTCCTTGTAATTGGCCACCAAGTGCCGAAATTGACGCTTTTGATATCGAGGCTGAAGAGAGGCTATCGCAGCATGAAGACATGTAAGCCCTTTCCATCGCCGAAATTTTTCATTGACGGAAACTGATAGAGATGCCCCATTGTTCAGATGCCATTGAAAAATATCAAGACTGGCCATGGGATTTGAGGACATGGTGAACAGAGCGGTGCGGCCGTGGTGATCCTTGTCGTTCAGAACTGGTAGAAAGTCGGTCGCAATTGACCTCCATGGGAAATCAGTTTTCGATTGATTAGCATCACAAAATCTATGCCAAGGATTCCGGCCATCAATATCAGGTGCCCAGAGATCGATCTGGCTTCTCTCAGCCAACAAACGGTGCATTTCCCAATTTATCTGGCCAGGTCGCGGGGAATACATGTAATGTACAAGATTCCTATTTCTCAGATGTTTATTAATACCCACAAAAAAGAGAAATTATAAAGGTGGAAAGTTGTGTACCTCCCATGTTCATCAACAATTTGGGTGTTCGCCCCGAGGTCTAGAAAAAGACGTAACAGTTCGAGATTGCCCATAATAACTGCCTACAAGTAGTCACAAGATAAGATTAGCCAAGTTTTTTTGTTCGATATGACGTGGAGTTAGATATTCCCACCTTAGAAATTAAAGAAGTCCCATGCTCGTCTACGCTATTCGGCGAGGCTTCCTTGTTGCATAATCTTTTCTTCACATTCGGGACATCACCCATGATAACATCATATGATATTCCCGTGTGTCTTTTCACGATCTGCACAGTTGACAAGCTCTGCATAAAGTTCAGTCCTCCGGCTGTGTTTGCATAGAGTCTTGCAACAAGACCCTTGCCGAAGAAAAACGAAGGGGTAAACTTCAGCATTATGTCTGTGTATACATGTTGCTGACTTGGATTGATATCGCTTTTTCTATCCTTCTTTGTCAGAACTGACACAGTCAACTTCCCCAGAAAAAGATCGAGACACCGACTCCTGATATGATAAGCTTCGTAGCGCGCGTGTTTGCCAGAGGAGGAACTAGATTCAAAATGATCACTTTTGTTGATATCAAGCTCACTGCTCTGTGAAAACAAAGGTTCGGTCTTGACTTGACAGCTGCAATAGCTGTTAATATGCTCATTTGTTTGAGTAACATCGTTCAAGTCTGTCGGAGAAGCTGAATCCAATGCCTCGATTAGTGTATGAACAGTAACGCAAAGTAGAAGACGGCACGCGTTGGAGAAAACCGTATAGCGTGAGTTATGTTGTATGACTTACACAAGCACTTCCCATCTCTGCATCTATGGAGAGGACTACTCTCAGCTGCGTGTTCCTCCCTCAAGCCAGCGAGATTTTGTTCTATGTTGGAAAGAACCAGAGAATGCTGGGAAGTTGTCTCACTTTTGACCACGCTCAGTAAAATCCCACAATGACAAGAGAAAGTCCCTTCTTACAACTGCAAAATGATTAGAGCGAGGGACAGATCGTCTATCGTCTCCCTAAGTGACGTTCTTGCCGCAGAAAGTTTTTCGTCGAGAGCAAGACCTCTCAATGCTCCTTTGATGTTCCACGGCTTCTGGGTAGCTTTGCTGGCTTCGATTTCCAGTGTAATAGTTTTGACTTTTTCCAGTAGAACTCTGCAGCGTTCCAAACATGGAAGTAAATGGTGATCTTCAGGTTTTTGATCAGCCAAAACCCTGATGACTATGAGGATTCGTTCGATATTCTGCAAGCTGCGGGATATTTCTCGGGAAATAGAAGGCAGATCTCGGAGGCGTCTCCAACATTGCTGGACGGATTTTGTGACTTCCAATAATTCAAGTGCTAATGAACAAGCGCCAAAGGCTCCTGTAACAATCCCGAACACTTCTGCCATGATTTTTTATCGGTAAAATCGTAATTTTAGGGAAAGGTAGGGGGGAAAATAGGTGACGGTTCGGTCTTGGGGAATATTTGTTTCAGCCTTGTCTCTTGAGGGGCTGTGCTGATCCATGCAGATTGGAAGACGCTTGCAGCCTTGCACAGTCTAGTATGTATATGTACTTCAATGTTGAGTACGGCCTAAAAAGAGGCTACTTCGAATGAAAGCCTTGCCTGGATTTTCCAACGCCCAATGCAGAATATGGAACGAGGCTGACTTACGACGGTTTCTTGTTTCAAATAACCCTGGACCCTTCAAATAATGAGTATCCGTCATCTCCCGTGTTATTTTATATATGAATTCAAAAGTGATGGATTCGGGTTATTATACAGCAGGCCAATAATGCCAGACCATCAACCATGGATGCAGAATATGCGGTAGACAATGAGAGTTCTTTTTTCCGCCGCCTCAGAATATTGTACATGCAAATCGCAACGCCCCAAAGAATATTGCATCTCGAACAAGAAATGAAATTGCGGGTTCACATTCATTATTGTGCAGACTAGTTGTAGCCTCTGCGACGCTTGCCCTGGTTACGTACACGAGGCACAACAACATTTTTGTTGACCTTGCGCCTGGGACGAGTCTTGTAACCGGATTTTGTCTGTATCGTAGAGATTAGCATAGAGCGGGAAGAAGAGGCAGATGCCACATACCGGAATGCCCCAAGGACTCTTCGGGTCGACATTTCCCTTGGATTTACCACGTCCACCACCATGGGGATGGTCCATAGCATTCATAGCAACACCACGCACAGTCGGACGGATGTTGAGCCAGCGAGAACGACCAGCTTTTCCGATCTGGGTATACTGATAGTTGGGATTGCTGGCGACACCTACAGTAGCACAGCAGTCTTTGTGAATCAAGCGCACTTCGCCGCTCTGAAGTCTGATGGTGACGTGTTCGGCATTACGCGCCGCTTTCTGTTTCTCACGCTGAGTGAGCTTCTTTTGCTCGACCTTCTCAATTCCGGACTCGGCTTCGAGCTGTTGTTTACGCTCCTCGTTCTTCTGCTGCTCGGTACCCTTGGCAATGACTGTTGCAAAAGTCCCTGCACTTCGACACAGCTGACCACCTTTTCCAGGCCGCAGGCCGACATTGAAGACCAGCGTACCAACAGGGATCATGTGCAAAGGTAGACAGTTGCCTCTCCATGCAGTTCGTGCAGCCAGAACACCGGGATCAATGACTCCGCCCATACTGTCCCAGAGATCTTGAGGGATGCCGGCCATATAACTTTGGATAACATCGCCAGCTCTCAAGCCATCGGCGGCGAGGACGTAGCTCCGTTTGCGAGTCTCTTTCGATCTAAGCAGAGCAATATGAGCGGTACGGCCGGGATCATGCTCAATTCTTTCTACTTCGTGCGGTCCAGGGTCGGCTCTGGCAAAATCGACCATGCGAATTCGCCGCTTGTGACCACCACCACGATGCCGAACGGTGATACGGCCGGTGTGGTTACGACCGCCCTTGCCTTGACCACGCTTAGGGAATGTCAATTTGTGCACAGGGCGGCCCTTCCACAAATGGTCGTTGATAGGTCTCCGCAGATGTCTGA
Organism: Talaromyces sp. R2412; assembly: GCA_023626135.1. Lineage (NCBI taxonomy): Eukaryota > Fungi > Ascomycota > Eurotiomycetes > Eurotiales > Trichocomaceae > Talaromyces > Talaromyces sp. R2412. The sequence goes on from JAMAGK010000008.1 coordinate 91,435, forward strand.
CACCGGGCGTTCGAGGCTTATATCTGCGGACAAGGACACCAACTTCACCTCGGGCGGGTGGAGGTGCAGCAAAGGCGTCGATCGGCTCGGTCGAGGACGAGGGCTCAGGCGCCTTCTCGGTTTCTTGGATGACGGTTGCGAACGACCGAACTGCTAGCGGTGACGCGCATCGGTATGGCAGCTGCAGAGTCCGGGACAGTAGACGGATTTGCAGCATGGCTGCCAATTCGGAGCTGGCCTCTCCCAGGCCGCGCCGGAGAAGCACGTTCCTAAAAAGCTCGAGACAAACGGATTGGAGGTTGACCAGGGGCCAATCAAGTAGTCGGTGTGGTGCAGAGCGAGCAAGACTCCTCGAACTGGCAGCAGAGGGCGGGCGTCGAGGGCAATGGCGGTGGATGAGGTTCCTGCCTATATCACGACCGACAAAAGTAAAAGTCGACGATCCGTCACCAGCCCCGGAAAGTCACGTGGAAGTGATCGCACCGCCACAGTAACAGAGCTGTGGCGCAGTGGCGCGCGGTCACGTGCGCTCGACACGCCACACGGTGCACGCCTGTTGCCCCGGCGACGCGGCGTTGTTGCTCCCCACCGGCGCGCTCCTCGCATGCACCCGCCGCTTGGTACGCAGCAATTAATTGGGCCTGTATCTTTAACAATAATACCACGGCAAAATCTGCGCTGCTTATTATTATTGCTGTATTTATTGTTGCCGTGCTGCCGTACATTTGGCCCTCCGGTATTAAATACTTCTGACAGGCGCGTCATCAATCTTTCTTCGTCTTCTCCCCAACCTCGCTCTCGTATACAAACGGACCCTTGACCATACAGTCTGTATTATCACACTTTCGACGCGTTCCCTATACAACGTGCCCACGGTGAGCATTCCTGGTTCTTATTACGCATTTTTTACCGGTTCCCACTGTCTTTCCCGTACTCAATACTCAATACGGCCTCAAATACGTACGGGCAAAAAAACGCGAGGGAGAGCGCTGGGCGGCCAGTGGGGCTTTACCGTTTTCACGCTAAGCCAAACATCACCTCTCTCTCACTCTCACTCTTATTCTCCCTCCCTCTCTCTGTTCTTCTCGTTTCCACCTTGCCCCATCACCGCCCTCCCCCAATAATTACACAAGCTTTGTACATTCCTCAAGCATCTTGTACCTACTCATTCTCACTCCCACTATCGAACACTGCTCAGCTTGCAGTCTCAAACACGTCTATACCTTACCGTGTCGCGCGCGCATCTAACTCGTGCAGAAGCTGTCAACAACGCCTCCGACGTGACTCCAGCCTATATTCAACTTGCACTGCATCTTGCACCTCTAGTATCTCATACGCTTTGAGATTCTCACAAACAGACTTGACTATATTTCCACGTGAGGTATGTCCAGGGATACGCAACCGCTCAGATTCCTCACCCACTCCACTCTGACGAGTTAAAGCTAATCATCGGAATGCAGCGGGGATAACTGTGACAACGGCCTGACGATCATTGACATTGGTCAATTGTACTTCACCTCGACCTCAGCCGGTTTTTCAACGCGTCTTTTCTACCATCGACGGTTGAACACCATGCCCCCGGTAAGCTTCTAATATTACTATTTGTTTTCATTCGTTTTTCTTGCTTTTGTTTTTGTTTCACCACGTCTGTCAATTGTTTTATTGTCATCGATTTTACTTCCACTCTTTAATTACGAATCATGTCCTCATTTGATGTGCTTCAGACACGGAGTCTCCGTCAACGGACAATCACCAACGAAAACGATGAGAATGGCACATCAACGCGTGTGACGCGAGCAAAGGCAGCCGCTCTCACCTCAACAGATGTCACCACCGCGGCCAAGAAGCCACTGCAAAGCAAAAAGGCCAACTCATCGGTTCCTACCGCCAACGGAGCCCAGAAACGACGCCCTGCTCTGGGTGATGTGAGCAATGTCACCAAGACGGACCTCGTTGACGCCAAGGATGGCAAGAAAACAGCTACCAAGGGGGGCCTGACCTCCAAAGCCACTTCACAAGCTGGCGGCGTACAGAAGCTCAGCCGGACCAACACGTCACGCGCCGCTCTCGGTGTCAAGGACAACAATACCACCAAGAAGTCTACAGTTGAAGTCAAGCGTCCCGGAAGTGGCTCTGGAATTGGCGGCAGCTCCATGAAACGATCCTCCAGCCAGAAATCCGTCAAGGAACAAACTGCCCACAATGAGGAACCGCCTCGCAAAAAGGTTGACGTCGAGAAGAAGAAGTCAGAGACGACGAAGCCCCAAGCCGTCGTCGAGGATGTTGTTGAGGTCAAGGCCCATGATGTCCCCCTGGGCGACGAAGTTTTGGACCTCGATACCGAAGATCTCGATGACCCTCTTATGGCTGCTGAGTACGTGGTGGAAATCTTCGACTACCTCAAAGACCTCGAGCTTGAAACGCTTCCCAACCCAGATTATATTGACCACCAACCCGATCTCGAATGGAAAATGCGTGGCATTCTCGTCGACTGGCTCATTGAAGTCCACACACGCTTCAGACTGCTGCCCGAGACGCTCTTCTTGGCCGTCAACATCATCGATCGCTTCCTTTCTGCCGAAGTCGTTGCTCTAGATCGCTTACAATTGGTTGGTGTCACCGCCATGTTCATTGCATCCAAGTATGAAGAGGTTTTGTCGCCGCACGTTGTCAACTTCAGCCACGTTGCCGATGAGGCTTTCTCAGACAAGGAGATCTTGGATGCGGAGAGACATGTCCTGGCCACACTTGACTACAACATGAGCTATCCCAACCCGATGAACTTTCTTCGCCGCATCTCGAAAGCTGACAACTACGACATTCAAACTCGTACTCTCGGCAAATATCTCATGGAGCTCAGCTTGCTTGACCACAGGTTCATGGCCTACAAACAAAGTCACATTGGTGCGGCAGCAATGTACCTTGCTCGGATAATTTTGGATCGACCAGAGTGGGATGCCACTCTCACACACTACTCGGGCTATACGGAAGAAGAGATTCAACCGGTTCTGCAGCTGATGATTGATTACCTTCACCGCCCTGTGGCTCACGAAGCGTTCTTCAAAAAGTATGCCAGCAAAAAGTTCCTCAAGGCTTCTATCGTTACTCGCCAATGGGCCAAGAAGTATCATTCTCTGTATATCGAGAGCTCGCTCAAGTCCAACGAAAGCTATGAGGCCCATGATTAATCATGATGCAGAATGAGCCACGACTTCTTGATCCTTATATGGACCACAGCTGGGCGGCGCTATAATGGGATTGACTACGTTTTCTACCTGGGCGTTCTTCTCTTTTCATGCGGGTGCTAGCGGATGGGTTCACTTGCATATTATCACGGCATTAGTTTTGTTTTCTTCGACTTACTTTCTTCACCTTTCTCGTCGGCGTTTGGTTTTCCTCAGGCTGGCAACGATTAGCTCTTCAATCTTCTTGTTTTCTTGCTTCCCGTTGCAACTTGTCGGGCGGAGAAGCTGCTTGCTGCGTCGATTCGTGCCTTGGGCTTCGTCCACCTTGCAAAGGCGTCAAGAGGGCTTTGATCAGCATTTCTTACTTCTGTTGCGACAGACTTTATTTCGAACACAAAATTACCGATGTGCACCTGACAGTGGCTGTGCGATACAAAACGGCGCTCATCGTTCAGAACAGAGACATAACACGGAGGAGGAAAATAAAAACACTGTCGCACATGTCTAAAATTCTAGTTTATTGATTGAGGGAGGGCATCCTTGAGCTTTGTGCGAAGTGTGTGTTGCAGATAGCAGTTTTGGCTTGTTGCTATTCGGATAATGTGGGCTTGGTTGGTACTTGAGTTTTATTTGATCCTTGACTGTTTTAATCGGCGTTGTAAATATGCTTTCCTTCGAATGAGACTTTCTAGATTCATATTCAGTATAATTTCTTGTTTACTACCTGGACTTGGACGTAACCATAAACTGGGCCGACGTCAGAGTTGAGTTGGACCTCGGTACAGTCGGCACTCTGCCAATGAGATTTGAGAACAACGTGCGTCTCGCCGTATATCAATCACAATCGCAAAACCTCACCCACGGACGCGCCTAACTCAGTTTGAGTGATGATTTAGGAACTTTTTTGAAGCAACCAATCATTTGCGAGGATCACCTCTCCTCTCATACCCATAAAGTATAGTTACATTGCTCCTCAGAGTCCTCACGCGATTCGCTCTCACTTGCCACATTCTACTCACGCGACAACTTCCACCACTTTCACCTTTCGCCATACAAAATTTGAACGACATCGTATAGATTCCTTTTTTTAATTTTTCAAAATGCCAGTTCACCCAACATTACCCTCCCCAACATGCCCCTTTTGCGCCATCGCTTCTGCGTATCCTCCCATCCCGCCATCGTCAGCTTTGCAACGAATCTCTCATCCACCAGTGCCCACCAGCAGTGATGAATCATCGTCACGGGCGTTCTTGATTCTGGCGACGCAGCATGTACTGGCATTTTTGGATATTATGCCGTTGTCTAGAGGGCATATTCTGCTTACGACGAGGAATCATTGGGAGAAGGTTGGGGATGTGGGGGTTAGAGTAGGGGAGGAGGTTAGTTTCTGTGTCTGTTCAGAGAGAAAGTAAGAAAGAAAAGATTACTTATTTTGAATCCTGGGTCAGATTGGTAAATGGCTTCCTGTTCTCTCTCGAGTAGCTATGCGGGTTGTATTTGGAGAGGAGAGTCTGGCAGAAGACCAGCATTGGAATATTGTTCAGAACAATGGTATTATTCTCTTTTATCCCTTCTTCCACCTTTTAACTGTTTCCAAAACGATACCTAATGAATTCAACAGGTGAACGAGCAGCCCAGGTTGTTCCTCATGTTCATTTCCATATCATCCCGAGACCGCCACTGCTGTCTTCCAACGCGACGAGACAGCTGTCCAGTTGGACAATGTTTGGTCGAGGACAGAGAGATGACCTGGACGATGATGAAGGCGAAGAATTGGCACGTCTGTGTCGAGAGGAGCTTGCGAGGGAAGTGAAGCGGGTGAAACGGGATGAAGGTGTTGATTTGGACGTGGATATAGATCACAAGTTAAAGCTGTAGATTCGTGTGAAGTTTTGTTTCTTTGTATCAATTGATGTCACCCTCAACTTTCAATTGTGAGTTCGTCAAATACACTCTGATTGAATTAAAATGTAGATTCAATTTTCTGTAGTTGAATTGGAGGCCACCTGAGTCCGGGATCTTTCGAGCTTTTCTTCCTTTGTCATAAAATACTATAATTTCCATTAGAAAGAGGAAGATAAAAATTCCGGGTATCATACAACAATTACCTTTCGTCTAAATTCGTTCAAGTCATTAGCCGTCACGCCATTTGCATCATCTGTCGCGCGGTGTATTCTCGTATCCAATGATACTTCCCCCTCAGGCAGTTTCTGATATGTGAGCAGCCGACGTGCCCCTAATAATAACAATTAGTCAAGACACAGTTAGCAGCGAACGGGTACAGAAAACTACTCACAGCCCTTGAAGTGCTGAACACTCACGTTGACGATTTCCAGAGACGGGTTGGTTGGAATCATCAATTCGATTTCCTGGTCGTCTGCAGTGGGCATCCACATTGCTATTCGCCCTCCTTCGACTAATGTGCGTGCAGCGAAGCACAGTATGTCCTGCTGCATTCGCACGAAACCGTATGGTTTCTTGGGCGCTACGAATCCAGGTAGGCTGGTTGTTGTCAGTTAGGTGTCTTGAAAGCAGAATATGTATAAAAACCTACGTATAGGCTGGCTTTCCATCAATATACACCGCCTCTGATACTCGCCCTTCTCTTGATCCGAGAACTCTCAGGCCTTCACGTATGCCGTATGGCGGATCACAGATAATACCGTCCAAAAAGGGAACTTCTCGAATGGGGGTGTTCGTGAGATCCGATGTGAAGGCATTTAAGAAATTACTTTCGGTGCCATATTGAACAAAGTTCGAGTAGAGACCAGGAGGGTTTTCTTTTGTGATTGCCCGCTTTCCCTTATAACTTCTGCCATCAATATCGGCTCCAAGCGTCATGGCTCCATAATGAGCTGCTGCGAGCAAGAAGCTACCAGTGCCAACGAAAGGGTCAAAGAATATCTTTCCAGGGGCAGCAAGGGCCATGTTGGCAGTGACCAGCGACAGCTCTGCGTCCATGGATGTGGTTGCAATGTACTTTCTCTTCTTGAGGTCGTATATATTGACTGTATCCCTGTCGCTTCGACATATCAAGCGGCCAAAAAATGCTATTTTTAGGGTCTCTCCTTGCTGAGTAGATTCAACTTGAGTACCAGCACTCTTTTTCAAGTCTCTCGCCTCTTGTTCACTGATATGATTCTCCAAAATGGCGAATTGCTCTTGGGCATTGTGCATGTCGATATGTCCCTTGATTTCCAAGTGTTTGAAGAAGGTATCGAACAGCTTCATTTTCTCTGCTTGAGATCTCTTGCGGCCGAAACTGTCGAGGACAATGTGGACAGACACAGAGTCGTCGCCCTTCCACCAAGTCTCGCTTTTAGACCTGGTGTCGGTCAAAAGCTCTGCATGGCTGGCTCCACGGCCCCAGAGCTCGTAGACTCCTTGAGCGAGGACGCTACGTGATACTACTTTGCGAGCTGCTTCGCCATCTGGGAATTTTGCCACGCAAAATGGCGACTGAGTCAATAGGGAGTTTTTCTATTAGCCTTGTGTTTTCAGATGTAGTAATGAAAATGTAATTTACGTACGTTTTCATCATACTCAAGAAACTCAACATCGACCCCAGCAAGCGTGGCGAGAGCTTCAATCTCCGCGCGCCGGAAGGTTTCGTGGATGTGCGCAAATCGAATTATACATTCCATGTTCGCTTGAACATTTGAAATTTTGTTTTAAAACAAAATGAATCCGGCATGGGCTGATGTTGCTTCAAAATGTGAAGAGGGGAAAGTACGCAGCGGAACCACAGATTCTTATTTTTTCTCGATTTGGCGGGGATTGTTATACAGCCAACTCGAACGTAAAAACCTGTACGATGCAGCTCAACAGCAGCACTTGAGTTCAATACATGTACTATTGACATATTGATTGAAATAAATCTAAACAACTATAAAGTGGTTTGTTTAATAATTAAAGCGAAAAAATGTTCATATTGAGATCTGCTATCTTGGTATCACGCGTACAAACCCCAACAACCTGACCGACTGAATATAACACGAGAAAAAAACTGACATACACGAATTGATAAAAATTGTACTGCGAATATTCCATAATCTGCAAATCCTAGTCCCTTGCGCCGTTCCTCCGGAGAATAAAAGCCCAAATGTAGTAAAAGTGTGAGCTGTAAATATCATAACGCCTCGCTATGCATTGACAACTCGAAAAGTGTATCGCGATTCATAACCGTCTTCTTTAATGACTTCAACAACCTGGTCCTTGGGTATCATGCTGTGCTGCAAATCCCACCCTGTTTTGCGACAGAGCTCGGAGACGACTACGTCGCAATCTCCCAGCAAATCAATGTCAAAGCCAATGTGTGACACGGGCTGTATTACTATTAGCTGGGGTGAATTGAAATTCAGTATTGAATACTTGCCGTGCGGGATATGTAAATCTGAGGCACTTTGCTTGGTATAATGCTGGGAACATCCGCCACAGGAGCCACTTTCATAGACGTTCCAATCACAATGACCAAGTCTGCCAGCTCTCGATCTTCTTGAACTAAACGACGCCCAAACTCATCAGGAAGATCTTCTCCGAAAAACGTGATATCCGGCTGGAGATTAGTTAGTAATGTGTCTAAGCAAAAATACCATGAGGCTGTCTACTAACCTTCATAACGCCTGGAGTGGGGATGTCATAGTCGTCATCTTCTGAATCGTCTCCGAGGAGATTTTTCTTTCGGTTCGGATGGGACCCATTTGAGCTTCGCTTCCGCTTCATGCCCGGTGGTTGAAGAGCAAGGTGCTCTTTACATGCTTTGCACTCTGGGATATCGCCTGCTTTGACCGTATCGAAAATGGCGTCGCCGGGAACTTTGAAAGAGCACTTGGTGCATGTCGCTGTTGCAAAAGAACCATGACACTGAACGATTTTCTCACGGCTAACCCCCGCATTCGCCTCGATGTTGTCAATATTCTGGGTATAATTCGTCAACAGTTTGCCCTTGTCCTGTAAAAGTTTGATAAAGGCGTGTGTTGGAGAGAATTTCTTCTCGGTGGGTAGTATGTCTTTGGCAACCGAGAAGAAAATGCTTGGGTCTTCATAAAAGAGCTGGATATCGAAGACTTCCTGCGGGTCACTCAACCCCAAGTGTTCCAACCGAGAGTAGAGACCGGTGTCCTTGGATCGAAAGTCGGGGATGCCGAGACTGGTAGATATCTAAGTAAAGTCAGAATTGTAAAATCAAAAACCACCTAGAGCCAAAAAAAGGGGGGAGACGCATACTCCGGCGCCAGTGATGACGATGATATTTTTGGATTTCTCAAGCAACTCCACTGCATCCTGAACTGTATTGTACTCTTCCAATTTCTGCCGCTTCGCAAATTCCCGTGAAATTACAAGGCCCAGCAATGGATGATATGCTTCATCAGGCGCGTCATCGAGGAACGAAGGCGGAACAACGCCAAAAGCCGTAAGGAGCTTCTTTGCGGTGATTGTATTCTTCCCGATCGTCTCTTCTACAAATTCGACCTTTCCAATCTCATGCAAGCGCTTGCGATAGGCAGCGGCTTCCTGAGGTGTACACGAGTCCGGCACTGTGACAAGAAACAGATTCAGCGACTGTAACACAATGACATACTGAATCGGCCGAGAGACTCACCTGAAGACAGCTGATCATCACGGACAAAGTGCAATGCTTCTTCGTAGAGAGAGTCCGTCTCCCACTCTTCCACAGAAACGTCGCTCACCTCATCTCCATCATTTGAAGGTGACGCCAAATCCTTCAATGCTTCGTCTGTAAACGTGTTGGCGGCACCGTGGTCGGCGTCGGCGCCGGCGCTCTCCACCACGTCCAGGTCCACGAGCGGCTTCTTCAACGCCTCGTCCAGGTCTGGAGATTTCACACGGTCCATATTGGGTATGCCAGCAATGCACACCTTTTCCGGCACCTGGAAAGGGACAGCAAACTGCTCACATTGGCGTCGTGGCCGATTAATTTGATACCTAATGCAGACTTATTGATTACACTTATCGGCCGGCTGTTATGTTAATCCGGTCCGCGAGGGTCCGCCTGACTAAGCCCCATTTAGAATAGTGGAGCTGAGATATCGTAGCTTGTTTCTACCACCACAGCAAGGATATCCCAATGAAGAGTAAGGCATTCAGATATTGCTTAGTATGAACATCGCTAACAAGGAGAAACGAGACGTTAAAACACATCTAGCAGTTGATATCTAACATTTGGGCCAGACAGATTCGGCAGAGTATCAAACAATGATCCATCCCCCGCAGAGAACATCTTGGAGAACAGACATGTAGGCACGAAGAAAGATGTCCAAATCTTTCCGGCGGATCTTTTACAGTGTCCAAATTTTCTTGTCAATCTTTTTTCCATCAGTTGCTGAAATATCCAAATCTTCTGGTGGTTCTGCTAGGCCCCAGCAGTACCACATAATCTCGCGCCATTCTTCTTTTTCTGTCGTGATTTTGCTCATTTGGAACTTGACGAAAATCCTATAGGTAGGAAAGATACATTTCAATATGTGGATTACGAAATAAGAACCACAAAACTCACTTACATCCGTTTTTCTTGCTTGCACCAGCGGAGGTTGGTCATTTGAGCGGAATAATTAACAACCCCCAGTTCCGCGAGCGCCTGGTAGAAAAATGAATTATTAAGAATCAAGGATAGTAAGATTTTCAGGAATCTGCACTCACTTGTAGGATTCGCGAAAGGCCTCACGGATAGAATCGCGCTCTTGGCGTGGCAGCGCCCAGAATAGCTGCTTGGTAAGGCGAATGCCTGGCCACTTCTCAAGCGCTATGTATAGAACGTATCCACCAGGAAGAATCCCCAGCCCATTTTGTTTCTCTTGCTTGTAGTTTATGATCTGTGGGCAGAATAAACAACCTTCCCTGTTCAGGATCTTGAGGGCCTTGAACTCGATTGAGGATAGAGCAGATAAATCTTGGGAAGCCTGCTTCATTTTTTCTTCTGAAGTCTCGAATTCTGTCCCAGAGTGCGGAACTCTGAAAAGTGTGAGAGTACGTACGTGTAAGCATAGTGCTGTTGAAGTCCTGTGACATAGAGCTTAGGTGCTTACTGCATGTAGACTAAGAGAGAGGCTTTCTCTTCCTCATTATCTGGATTGACGCATTCAAATAGAGCTTCTGATTCGGAAGGAATATTATCCTCTTCAAGTTGCCATTCTTCAAGCTGATGTGGCGACTCCAAAATCTTCTTTGTGAGCTTCCAGGTACAAGCGCTGTACAGCCCGGTCTCTGAAGACTCAAAATCGATCGTTTTTTGCTCCCAGGAACTATTAAAAAAGACAAGAGTTCTCACCATTTTTCTAGTGCAAGTTGAGTGAATGATTTGTTGCGAAGATGAAGGGGAGGAGGGGAAATCAGACAATAATGGCTTTGATGCCGACTGTATGATGTCAGACGATACCGATAACAACACAAGCCTTTTTTTTTGATAATGAAAGAATGTTTCTTGCTGTTTGGAAGTAAGAAAAAGTATACAAATCAGCACATCCCCATCCAATCCTAATGTCAGGGTAAATTTCCCGTTGTATTACAGGTTTAAAGTTCTTAATTGACAAGGTAAATGATGCCGTTGAAATTTCTACATTTCGGGCAGCATATCACTTTTCATTTCATGTAATCATTTATAGGTCTTTCATCTCATGATCTTCATCGTCATCGTCCTCGGATAGAGCTTCGATTTCTTCATCCAAATCTTCCTCCTCGTCACCACCAGGCATACCAGATTCCGATTCACTATCATCGTCATTGTCTTGGCCAAGTACCTTATTGAGGTCCTGGATCAGGTCAATTGCGTGCAGCTTGAGCCTTTCGTCCTCATAGTCGAGTTTTGCGTAGAGTTTCAAACTTTGCTTGAGCCATTCCCGACTAGCAACCATCGAGTCGTGTCGTCTTTCTTCAGAGGATTGTGCTGATTCCGTATTGGCGGCGTTTTCTTTTTCCCTCTCGGCCATTAAATAGAGACACCATCCGCCCAGATACCAAGCCTCGATACTTTCGTCGTCTTCGAGAATAAGTCTTTCGAGAACCTGCAGTGCTTGGAGTTCCATTTCCACTTCCATGAGAAGCCGCGAGAGACTAATTCTCGATGGGAAATCTGGGATCCTGAGGTCTTCGGGTGGCAAGTCCTTCCAAATATCCAAACTCCGTGAAAGAGAAGCTCGGGCATCGTCCACTCGTGATTGGGATATCCTGACAGAGGCCAGGGTCTGTAGACAGTCCGGTGAATTAGGAGCGACAAGAAGAGCTTCGGTTATGAGGGCCTCGCATCGACTTTCGGCATCTTCTTCCCATCTATACGTTCAATTAGTATAAAAGTATACCACTTTCTCTCCCAAGTCTCACTCACGAAAGATCCGTCATATATATTTCCACTACCCCACAAAGGGCAGTCGCCAGTTTTTTGCGCTTTTCTTCACATAATTCCGCATCTTCAGGCCGCGTGCTTTGTTCCAATGCCTGGATAATATGTCTCAGTGCGCCAACACCCTTCTCATACCACCCCACGCTGTCTGCGCCACCTTGTTCACTCAATTGCGCAAGCCATAAGAATTTCTCTGCACCACCACCTTGTGATTCTGGTATCGTTCCCTCGGGATCTATCTGAACTGCGTGTAGGAACGTCTGGCGAGCGGCATCGATGTCACCGAGTTCGACATATATTTCGCCAACGAGGTTGACGGCTAATAACGATTCCGGAGACTTTTCTGGCGAGAGCTCGAGCACACGCTCTGCGAGAGGAAGGGCAGCTTCGGCCTGTCCTGTCTGAAGTAGAATCGTCGCTTTCTCGAGGAGCTCCGACGTATTCTCTGGCACTTGTGGTTTGGAGATGGCGCCGCCCACCCCGTTGAGGACCGATTTCTTCTGCTTTGGTGAATCTTTCTTATTTTTCATCTTTGATTTACCCATCACTTGGGTCTCCTGCAAGAAATATTATTCAAAAACAGAAAAGCGATCGTTAATTAGTACGCAGGCTTTGGGTGAAATTTATTTCGAGAAAATAAATTTGGGCCGTCTCTAACCACACAATGTTTGCGATGTTTGCATGCGGGACATCTCCACTCGGATGTTTCTTGTCACAATCATCATTTGAATTTATATGCGATCCAGAAACTGGATATCAGTTTGTATTTGATGCTATTTACACATTGCCTTTCCCGCAAATAGACACAAAGACTACCAGACGAATTGAATTTGTGCCCGTCGAGCCTCTATCAAACCTTGCGCAACCACGGGAACCCCTCTCGTAGCGGAGGAAAAAGCCAAAGATGGGTCGCGAAGAGCAGATTGAGGAACGAGAGGTTCTCGACTCCATTTTCCCAGAAGAAATCACAGGTGCGTCATATTTGAACTCCTAGTCTTAGACTATTGAGAGGCTGACCAAATCGCGTTTCGAATTGTTTAGACCTGTCCGAGACCTCTTATCGAATAACGGTCACACTTGATATCGACCAACAAGATGAATCCGAAGAAGAAGCGCCGACACTGATACTACAAGTTTCATATCCCGAAGCATATCCTGATGTGGCACCAGACCTGGAGATTTCGACTCCTCCAAACGCGCCAAAGCATTCGCGTTTTGACGTGCAAGAAGACAAGGCACAACTCATGGAAGCACTTCAACCTAGCATCGAGGAGAATCTCGGCATGGCAATGGTGTTCACGCTTGTCAGCACTCTGAAGGAAGCGGCAGAAAATTTAATAATGGACCGTGTAGCGTCTGAGACCAAGGCACGGGAACAAGAAATCGCAAAAGCGGAAGAGGAAGAGAATCGGAAATTCCAGGGTACCCTTGTCAACAAGGAGAAATTTTTGGAATGGAGAGAACGATTCAGGAAGGAGCTGGAAGAAGAAGAGCAGAGACTCCGTGAAGAAAAAGAAGCGGAAGAGAAGAAGAAGAAGCCGTCTGCTCGTGAAGAGATAAAGCTTACAGGAAGACAGCTTTGGGAGAGAGGGTTGGCAGGTAAGGGTGACTATGATGAGGAAGGCGAAGATGACGTGGCTGTGGCTGCTGAAAAATTGCAAATTTCATCATAATACCCTTGGAAGAGTTATTCAAATGTAAGCATTCGAAGTAAAGACACGAATGAACCTGCTAAGAACCTCGGGACAGGGATTATCTTCTCCATCCATTGGCTTCTAGCTTTGCCAAGCACTTGCATTATGAATATCTTCACGTCTTTGTCCTTGATATCTGTCGGTGGTCATAAAGTCAACCAAACAAACCGAGATCATCGATTACCAAGTAAACAAGGCCGGATTTTTGGGTTGGATGCCCACAGAAATATCGGAAGAATTGGTCTGCAATCAAGGGATCCTTGTTTGGGTAGGGACATTGCATGCGAGGCATGTATGGTTGTACATATAGGCAGCGGTTCGTTGCGAGCAATGATCAACGCGCAAGGTCCGAGTATATAGATCTTGAGTCAACGTGGGGTTCTTCATCCGCTTTGTTTCTCTCCTCTACCTCTCTCTCCGATTCTTTTCTCTCCGCTTCCTCTTTCTCGGCTAGGTCTCGTTCCTTGAGAACGACTTGCCACATCTTCCTCGCCATGTCCAAACTTTTTCGTTCGTATTTATTGTTATCGATCTTCGATTGTTGATAAGACGCCCATGCAGACTCCGGCCATGAACCTTTTAGCCACAATGGTTCCTTCCACCACTCTTCTTCACGGGATATGATTTGGTCTGTCAGTGTTTGGCCTGTCAGAATTCTATCCCAGTCCTCCTCGTCTTTGGCAAAGTAACACTCGACGAGAAGCCTATTCCGGCGTTCGATCAGTTTATCTTTGTATGCATGTTTACTTCGAATTATTTGGCTTAGTATCGCAGGCTGTGGTTTTTTAATTCTCAAGAAAGGTACTCCGCGCGCATTGACGAAGACAGGCACTTTCCGCCGTCCGGTGACAACAGGTCTTGGACGTGACAGAATAGGTTCGGTATCTGGGTGTTTCCATCTGGTTTGACGTTGAAGTTCTATATTTTCGGCTCGCTTTCTTTGTATGCGACTTAGGTTAACTGGCGCGGGAATATTCTCGTCTTTTGGGGTGCTTGTAGGTGTTCGAGATCTCGACGATTGGAGAAGTTGTTGGATACGAGCGAGAGAATTTTTGTTTTCCGAGCATGCCGAGTGGAATAAATCTAAGGCCTTGCAATGTTTGTCAGTGTTGGTTGCTTGGTAAATGACCAGGAGGTTTTTACCTCGTATCCTGCTTGGAGGCAGTGTAGGGTTTTCGTTGGACTTTGTATCCCTTTATACCGATCGAATTTCGTCCTCACAAGGTGTCGAATGGTTTCGGTTTCGGCGCTTGTTTGAGGTAGTCTGTGGGATTGTCGCAAAAGTGCTCGATACAAAGATAGACCTTTTAAAGAGTGTCAGTCAGCACGTCCAGTAAGCCTGCAAAGATTCCTGTATAACGAACAAGCAAAACGATGCACGCCGCTGCTTCTCGGAGATCCCCCAGACCACTTCATTACAGGCTCTCGTAACGCAAAGAGAAGCTCTCGGCCAGCTGAAAAATAAGTAGCAATGTTGATGGTGGTGGTTAACGGGGAAGTCGATCGGAGAAAACGCGAAAACTATATCCTTATCACCACGTGACCTCCATTGAGGATGATCAGCTCAATGGAGTGCTGCTGATGTGGTCTTATGTGTGCCATAATTTGCTAGTATAGGATATTGTTCGGTATTTGTATTATCAATAGACAAAATAATTCAATTACTAATTGACTGTTAAAGATTGGAGTTTTGAGACATTGTGGAATGACATCATGCGGAGATGCTTGCCCGGCGATAAGATGGAAGCTTTCAGATAGTAATTGCTTTCAAGGAATCAGGCTTTTACGATGGAAAACAAACCGTGCTTGTGTCCATATATTTCATTACGTATAGGTACCTAGTCTAGTCAACTGGTGACCGGAGGATCATGAAAAATAGGTGAGACAAAAGGTTTCATTATTTTATCATATTGTAGGGCTACCAGCGAGATCGACTATCTACCATTTCTTCATTCCTTTCATTGGGTCCTATGGAAATGTTAAAACATTCGAGGATCAACTAGAAGCACGCTAATGCCAGCCTGAAATGCAAATACATAATTTAGCAAGAATCGAAAACGAGAATCGCCCCGACCGGAATACTCCATCCTGACCATGCGAAGACGCATATCGAGCGCGCTTATTTTAAAAATTCGATCCTTCAGCTGGCTGGGGAAGCTTCTTGTGCTGAGGCAATGCCATAAACCTACAGCCGAGGCTTTAGTAAGGATTATGTACTCCGCAGGAAACCAAGTCATACCTCCGAAGTTCCAGTAAAATAGTCTCCATTGTATAGTCCCGTTTCCAAGTCGCTAGTGTTGGAAGCTTTCCTAGATCGACCTGCAAAAAAAGACTCAGCAAAGTGCATTAGAGATGTTTGGCATAGAGGCGGAACCTTTCCAGTCCGAGGATCGACGCAAGGAAGGTTTATCTTTGAGACGAAATAAAGGGTCGGCGGGCTGTCGGGGTATTCATCTCCACAGTGGATATTGACGCTATATATTCGGTTTTCATGGACACTCTGCGCAGTTGTGAGTGAGCGAGACGTGAATGAGAGACACGGGGAAAGACACGAACATGAGGCGGTCCGAGAATGGTGCCGTTCCAATTGGTCATCATCAAGTCATCTCCGTCGGCGAGACCATAGGAGCATGCTTCTGTTAGGTGTATTAGTTACTGAATTGCATCTTCTGCGACAGCGGTGTCTTCATACCAGGGCCTTGGCCTTTCTCGCCTTTCTCAAGCTCCTCTAGGAGGCGGAAGTTGCGTGGAATCTTAGCCATGTTTTCCCAACACGGCCTGATATATTGAATAGATACTCGCTGCAGTCCGGGACACACTAGGTAGGCGTTGCGGTGTCAACCTGATAGAGTATCAAGTATCAAGCAATGCTGGAGGGGCAACCTGAACGGCAATCAGCCCGCCTTTAGACTGCCCTTCTATGATTGGCTATCAGGCTCTGAAGCGGGTCGCTTGGCACGTGACGTCAGACCCACTTCCGCACTGCCTTGCGCAGGGCCAATCAACGGCCAGGCTCCTTCTCCGCAACTAGCTCCTTCCTGACGATTCACAGCAGCAGCTTCCCGACGGCTTGGCACGTCGCGAGGACACGCTTCGTGTATATGCGACTCCAAACTGCAAACTGCACTGATGTCTGTTCTTGCTTTCCCAGTGTACGTGAGTCTCGATAAAGCTTCCGTAATGGTCTTTAGGGTCTTTTGAAGAAGACAACCGCTTTGCCAACAAATTATTGATTCTGTCAAGCATTGGCAACGACCCCGAAATAGCTCAAACAACCGCATACTGAGACCTAAGATATGATATCGCTGCCAGCATCCTTCGCTTGATTGGATATGTCCTCCCAGATTCTGCAAGCAGAGCTGGCAAACTTGATCCAGGAGTCGAAGCGCAAACACTCCGACTTGAGAAATGTATGTTGGTTACTTTGCATTATCAAATGATTCGAAACACTACTAATCCCGAGTCAGGCCGCGGAGCAATCGCTGAGTGAGTTGAAGGCATTGCCATCGACTTCCGAGGCGCAAATTACAGCAGGTCTGTAATCTCCTTTTGTTTGTCTTTACTGTTAACATTAGAGAAACTAAACGGCTATTAAAGATTTAATACGACGCCCACAGTTTATCGCTCCGTTTCTCCTTGCTTGCCAGACCCGGCAGATCAAGCTTGCCGCCATAGGTGCTGTTTGTCTTCAAAGGCTTGCAACGTCTCATGCCTTGTCACCCGAACGACTGGGTGACACATTGTCGGCCTTGAGGGAAGCAGCTGGCCTCAGTAAGGATATTCCGTTGTTATTATTCTTCAAATTACTAACATTACTTCAGGTCAAGATGTTCAGCTCAAGATTCTTCAAACTTTGCCGGCTTTATTGCACAATTACTCTGATCAGCTGAGTGGAGAACTGCTTGCTCATACTCTGGAGATTTGTGCTACAATACAACTCAGCAAGGTTGCTGCTGTATCGAACACCGCTGCAGCTACTCTACAGCAACTAGTAATCTCTGTTTTCGAGAAAGTGGCAGCTGAAGATGGTAAGAACTCTATCACTACAATTAGGAAGAACATTGCCGCTTACTTTATCCGCTGCAGGAAACCCCAGCCGCTCAACTGCTACCAAGAGCGTTCCAATAGAAAACGCAAGTATCGACATTGGAATTGCGGCCTACGATGCCCTGCAGGTAATTATCGGCTTATCCGATTTCGTCGCTTGATAGCTGATCCGCCGTTTAGATTCTTGGTGATCTTTGTCATCTCGTCGAAGGCGAGAAACTCGACTTCCTCCAGATAAAGGGGCTTTCTCCGGTGTTTGTTTTAGAGCTTATTGAGAGTGTCTTAGTCAACAATATCAAGTTGTTCCGAAGTCACCCAGAACAGCTGCACGTCTTACGGGACCGACTTATGCCATTAACCGTGAGATACCTCTCAGAAAGACACAACTTTCCTCAAACGCTCCGCATCACGAGAATCCTGCTCATTCTACTAAGAAACTTTATGAGTCTCCTACCGGACGAATGTGAGATGGCACTCGGGCTTCTTATTCATCTTCTAGAGCCTGATGTCTCGGTATCATGGAAAAGAGTCCTCTGTATGGAAGTTTTCCGTGGTCTGCATGCCGAGCACGGCTTGATAAGATTGGCTTATGCTCTCTTCGACGAAGTTGAGGGACGAAAAACTATTGTGAAAGATCACATGGCGTCTTTGTTGCGACTTGCATCAGAGAAGCCCTCCATGATTGGTGTCAGTCACCAATCGACCGTTCCATCTGGGGTCACACATTCCAGGTCTAATACCGAGGACCAAATCACCCTGGAAGCCGGCGGTGTAGCTGGTGTCATAGGAGCTGCAGTAAATGCTGCAGATGAAAATGTGACAGGAATCAGCAACCAGTGGAGTACGGTCAGAGCACCGTACCTTGAACTTCTCGACAAATCCGAGGCTCCGACGCCGCCTGAGACGTACATTTACAGTCTCGTCATCAACTGCGTTAGCTCTTTATCTGAAGGCCTGGCCAGGTTCATTCTCCCTCTCACAGTAACAGAGTCGAGGAGCAAGAGAAAGAAGAAAACTACAATGCATGATCGAGAGCAAGGTTCCACAGGAGACCTGAATGATCTTCAAAGATCAAGTTCGACAAGATCAACTGCGTCTGATTCGAAGAGACAAACTGTCCCTATAAACCCACTTACGTTGGAAGATCACCCCCAGATTGCTGCTATCAAATCTAGTGCTGGAATTATTGAATCATGCTGGCCTGCTCTTCTCGCAACTTGTTCCACATTTCTTTATGCGGCATTAGACGCAGAATTTTACCACAACCTTGTCCGTTCGTTTCAAAAATTGACACATGTGGCCGGACTTTTGCGTCAAGCTACGGCGCGAGATGCATTTCTGACGACATTGGGCAAGGCTACCATTCCAGTCGATGGGGTGAGCACAGCTAAAAGGGGGTCAAGCTCGCAACAGTCCGATGCTCCGGAGACTCCAGGAGAAAATCGCGTTAAATCAGTGGATGAAGCATCACTAGGCGTTTCCAGGACATCCTTGAGCACGCGTAACCTTCTCTGTTTGAGGGCTCTTCTCAATCTAGGAATTGCCCTTGGACCTACATTAGATCAGTCTGCATGGTCTATACTTCTTGAAACACTACAAAACGCGGATTTGGTTATTAAACTTGCTTCCACTACATCTACGAAACAGGCTGCTAACGCCGGAAACGGTGATAATACAAGCCAGGTCGGTCAAGACATCCCAAAGGCAAATATGGGGAATGAAATCCTTGCAGTTCAAACAGTAGCCTCCAAGATGTTTGAAAGCACTGCTGAATATCCTAATAATTCCTTTGAAGCAGTGCTTAGAGCCCTGCTAAATATGGCACTCAATTTTCGACAAAGTTCGGCGGAAAACCCACTCTCTCCTGCGCAATCTTCTCCTTCTCGACGTATGGGGCGAGTTCATCAGACAACCCGCAGCATTTCGCTAGCTGTGGGAAAATCCAGGGTGCAAGACGATGAAACAAATTTTGTACTAGACAAAACCAGAGAGCTCGGATCAGCAAATATCGATCGCTTTTCGAGTGTGGGCCAAGAGGAAGATGTCATCTGGGGCATATTGAACACCAATTTAAACGCTATCATAAATAGCAGTGATTATACGTCGGCCATTCGTCTCAAAGCAAGTAAGACGCTGAATACAATAATCCTTCAGACGATGAAGGACCATTACTTGGAAGGCGACTCACAAAACGCGCTACAACTCCGAAATCTACAATCACTCCAATCTCAAATTGAATCGCTATATCGCCCGCAAGTTCAGCCATCTGCTGTTGATATGGAAGCTCATGAGCAAGCACTTGAAACACTCAAAGTCATGCTGGAGCAATACGGGGAGACCTTTGTATCTGGCTGGGATCTTGTATTCGAACTGATCTCCAGTGTCTTTGATAAGAATGGCCCAGATTCCGAAAATGGTGTGTCAAAAAACGAGAAAGATACCTCGTCAAAACCTCGAAATTTCACACCAATATCGCCTCGACTTGTACGATCTGCATACAATTCATTGCAGCTCATTGCCTCTGATTTTCTTACTTTGCTTCCGCCTTCATGCCTTCTAAATCTAGTCAACTCATTCTCATATTTTGCCTCACAAGACTCAGACTTTAACATTTCCTTGACGACAACAACATTTTTCTGGAATGTTTCAGACTTTTTTCAAGGCCAGGTCGGAAAATTTTCTATTGAAGACTCCATGGACACAAGCATAAGTGAAGAATCACTTACAAAACTAACAAATGATGTTGATGTTCCGACATCCCGTGGGGCTTTGTGGCTCATACTACTGCTTCATATAGTGAGACTCACCACCGACAAAAGATCGGAAATTCGCAACAGTGCAATTCGTACTCTGCTGAGAATTTTCGACGCATATGGACCGCAATTGTCTCCCAAGGCATGGAATCTCTGTCTGAACCGAGTATTGTTTGTAATGATGAACGACGTTCAGAATGGTACTCTTGAAGCTACGACTTCCAAGGAAAATGTGGAAATTGACCAAGCCAAAGCGTGGGAAGAAACAGCAGTCATTATGGTCCAAGGCGGCTCCGACTTGATTGCAAGTTTTTTTGACTCGATAGTCAAAGACACCGGATTCGACGCGTCTTGGAAACAATTTCTTGGGTTTCTCCAGGCCCTCGTCCGAATAAACACACGCGTAATAGTCCAGGCAATCTTCAAAAGTCTCTACGAAATCATGAAGCACGCCGAGACCCCCGGTAGTCTCAGCAATGAAGCGGTCCAATTAGCATGGCTACTATGGGTCAATAATCATCCAGCCATCGACGCCGAGTCTCTAAACATGGAAGAATCAAACCAGGATGCACTCGTCGCATACCTCCAGTCTTTTCAGCAGATCTACAAACTCTACAAGAACAGTATAAGCGAGGAACAGGTTCAGCAGATCCTTCAGCACTTGAAGGCGGCAGCTTGGAATTCCGTTATTTCAAGATACTCAGTTGATGTCGACCATCAATCCACTCTTCAGGAATTGGTTATTGAATGTACAAAGGCGCTTTGCCATGACAAACCCGAATCTCAACCGGCAATTATATTATGTCTGGCAGATTTTGACGATGCCGCCTTGACAGAATGGTCAGCAGACCGAGACAGAAGCCGCCCATCGTTGATTGCATTCTCAAAAGCCGCTATCGAATTGTCAAGTTGGTATATTGCTGAGCATGGCATTAAAGCCGATATTTTCTCAAGTGGGTCGTTGGTATCATTGCTACAGCACTTGGCGCATCCTATTCTCCGAAAATATGACTGGAATGGCAGAGACCGTGACCCTTTTCTATGGCAAAAGGCCACAACATCAGCGATAAACATCATACGTGTCGTTGTACCATATGTGGAAAAGCGATATGATGAGCTTAGAAAGTCAGACATCGAACAATTTTGGTCATCCATCGTTGAGATTGCACGGGGTATCATCACTGCGCAGGTACGCGGTGAAATCGATATCTCGCCCGAAAGAATCGCGGCCGATGAGGAATTTGATGTTCAAGCCTTTCACACGCTTAAACCGCTCATAACTCCCTCCCTTGGATCGAGCCATATCCCTGATAATATCCAGCGAGACTTTTCATGTGCTCTTATTCAATCGTCGTTTATTTATCCGTCACAGCGAATGGACAAGCCCATCGAGACACTGCTTGCGAAACCTCTCCATGATCTATATAAAGTCCGTCGCGGCCGAACATACACCCCGCTCCCTATTGCAAGGTCACACATTGCCTATGTCCTCGTGGATACAATGTTTGAATTAGCACGTGCAATCAACCCTCCTTCAGCACGGAAACCGTCACAACAAAACGGTACTGAAGACCCCATCAGCTCATCGCGAATCACCCTCGCCCGGTCAATAATGCCCTATTTGATCCTCCGGGTCTCTCTCCCCCTCAAGTCGTACATTGCCGACCAGCCTCTT
The DNA here is from genome assembly GCA_023626135.1 of Talaromyces sp. R2412. Classification (NCBI taxonomy): domain Eukaryota; kingdom Fungi; phylum Ascomycota; class Eurotiomycetes; order Eurotiales; family Trichocomaceae; genus Talaromyces; species Talaromyces sp. R2412. The sequence goes on from JAMAGK010000008.1 coordinate 113,145, forward strand.
CGCGGCCGCATGCCGCAGCCCGCACCAGCCCACCGCGAACTCGTACACATCCTCAAAAGCCTGGCCGATCTAGAAAGCGAGCCCATCGCCATTCCAGATGCGCCTAACGGGATTTTCTCGTCATCTACCAAGTCCCATCAGCTGCAGTACCGTAAGCATCTTGGCTGGATGTATCCACTGCTCGTGAAATGTGTGCATGTCGCTGGCAAGGCGACGGACCGGGGATCTCGACCTGTATTGGAGAATCTAGTTAGGATATTGGACGCGGTGGGGGACTGTCAGAATCTTGGGGATGCAGAGGACGAAGATGAGTAGGACTAGATCTCCTCTATTACTATTTATATTTTTTTTATAGCTACATGTAGAATTGTTTTTGAACGTAGGGGAGTTGCAGCGTTGGGCATACATCCATACATACATGCAATAAATCAATTAATTGGCACGTTGCGTCTATTTGTTTGACGACACATACGGTTTTTCTAAACCTAATGTATTTGATATCTACATATACTTGTAGTAACCCATGACATAGTATCTGGGCAACTAGTCAATTTGAGTGAGAAAAAGGAAGTCTTTAAAGACTCAGTAGAAAACGCCTCTGCTGAAAGAGTAAAAAAAAAAAGGCTGGATATTTATCGAGACTAATGCATAAGAAAAGAAAAGAAAATTTACTCGTGATCCTATATCGTTCAAGCAGACCCTGCAGGCTCGACCTCTTGCTGAGCAGGCGGAGGAGGTTGGATGTACTGAGGGTTTTTGTTAGGACCGACAAGGACTTGATGTTGTCTCTGAAGCTGTTGTTTCTGCAGTATCTGCTGCTGCGCAACCTCGGGTGTTGGGGCAATTTCAGGAGCTTGTCGGTAAAGAACGATTTCGGATTGCTTGAAATAACGTCGGGCATCTGCAAGTGGAAAAGAAAATGTCAGTCGGCTGCTTATAAGAATAATATCTGCCGAGTATCCTCCCCGGTTTGATGGTGCTGAAACAGGTAAATTCGGTAGCGTGGGGTTTGGGCAGCGGAAGAGGACTGAGCACTTCCGCGACGCTAACCCCAGTAATACAATAATACCGTATTGATAACGTTTCAATAACCGACGGCTATTGAGTCGGTACCAACATGTACCTTTGCTGAAACCCATTTCCGTACGGCCTCGGCAGTAAATGACACGAATAGGAGATGGAGAAGGCAATAATGCGGGGGTGGACAGACCTTCGTCGATCAAAACTAGACTCAAATAGTACCGAGTCGAGTATTTCTTGTTGACGTCGCGGAACGTTGGGGTCAAGTCGAAACCGCCGAGGAACAGTCGAATAGGGATGGTTTCACCTGAGACAACATTTTTAGCGTTCTTTTGTTTCTATATTACATAGTGCTTCTGTGTGCAAACCTCGTGATGGGGATCCGTCCATGATCTGTTAGTCTCGATTAGCAAAGGGCCTCTCTCGGTATTATCGGATCGAGGAGCTTCACCTCAAATCGCACTAGTGTTTCGCTTTCATTGTACTGGTTTGGTGCGGCGCCAGTGGTTTCCCGCCGAATGACAGACAGCTCCATGTGCTTGATCTTGAGGCGAACTAAAAGGAAATATATCCGCCCGACGATGACATCCTTGAGATGGTATTGCGATTTAGAGTACTCAAATTCAATGTGCAAGCAGTCTTCAATTCCAACGTCCATTTTGATAGGGCTGTTGGTCTCTGGCGGCATGCGATATGAATAAACCCAGAGGTCCTTTTCCCGGATGACATCGGCCATGCGTCGTGAAACTGTGACCCGCACAAAGTACCGCAGCTTGACATTGATGCCATTGTATGATTCGTACTGCTTCTCGACATTTTTGAAGTTGAATGGGAATGTTTGCGGATGCTGGAGCTCGCCGGGGGCCGCAAGCTCTTGAACAAGAGAAAGGAATTCGTAGTGATTACCACGGTCGAAAAACATTTCTAGGAAACAGCGGTCAGCGAGTGTGTTCATTGGGAAGATTGTTTGGGTAGAGAGTAAGGCAAGGTTGCCAGAGCTGGGACCATACCAATCGAGCCGATGAACTGCACCTTGATGCCAGTGTGCTCTAATCGCTTTCCATCCTTGGGTCGAACAGTAACGGCGCCCTTGATGGACTCTCCGTCCATGTACAGCGGGGCCTTTTCCCGACGGTCCTTGTCGAGTTTAACGTCCACAGCCTGTCGGTCATCGGTATCCTCGAGCACGATATCGATATCGACCGGTGTGGAGAAGAAGAACGGAGCCATTGCAGCGCAGAGAGGGCTCGAGTTCTTTTCGTAAAATCAAACGTTGGCGCACGATGGAGTTGTCCAGATATATCAAGCTTCTAGGCCTTGCTCGTGACTGTTGTTTTGGTGGATGCGATTCAATGTTGTTCAGTGTAGTTGTCTGCCTGGCGGGCACAGTTCCATCAATTGATGTTCAGGCAAGAGCTCGGAGCGGGGGTTACGTAATCCACTTGCTCCGCATACAACAATATGCTTGGCCACCACGTGTAGAAGTATATTCTAAATACATCGGTTAATTAGCCAGAGGATAGTGGGGAATCTTTCACCTAAAAAATGATGGCAAGGAATGATGTTTCATATCATACTACGTATCTGCAACGCAAGAAACATCAATAGCTTGGTTGATATGTACATATGTCAACCGACGATAGAAAACAGCCAATGGAGAAGAGAGTGCAACTCTTTTAGAAGTTGGAAATCCTAAATAGACTAATATTTCGATGTTAAAGTGCTATCAATCTTTGGTGCTTTTCAAATGTTTAGATCACTTTCACACATTAGTGCGCGTGATGTCAGAGACCCTCACAGCGGCAACTTTGAAATATAAACATCGTGCTACTAAATGCTCACGTGCCTCGTATGCCTCTAGATTCCATGTAGAACAGAAAAATAGAATGAACTACACTTAGATTCCTAAAATGTACAAGAGAGGCATAAATTTTGATAACTTGTCAGTTATACAAGGTAATTGGCATTAAATCTGCTGAATACAGCAGTTGTATCAACGGTTAACCTCGCACAATAATACAGAGACGTTAGCGTGGGGGTGCCCAGCCGGCATTTATAATAGTACCTGATTTTTACCTGCGCGGTCTCACGCGCGTATTGCAGGGGCCCTTTCTGGGTTTCGCAGCCTGTGAGTGGGCGGGGGTCACTCGGATGATGTCAGAATGCCGTGCCGCGGAATAGCAATACCGTCAATTACCATAAATACGGGATTCAATATTCCGTGGAAAATGGGGTACATCAACATTTACAAGTAAACGGGTCGTCTCCACCTGCCCATGATTTAAAAGTGTTGAAAAACAGATGTGATTAGGTGAAAAGATGTCTAATGCAAGTTATTACATTATTAACTGCCCTGTAAATCCACGAGATGAAAGAACATGTCATTATTGTAATCTTCATCTCATTGGTATTAATTACTAGCGCGGGAGCCCCCCCCCGCGCTGGCCTCCCCTTACCAGCCGGCTGGAAGAGCCTTCTCCACCTGGTCTCGAGTATTGGGAATTACTCCATCCGGATTAAAGAGATCAAAATTCACCAGTCGATTGCCGGGCCCTTTTTTTTCTTCTTCTTCTTTTCTGCTGCTAAGATGTTAGTGCTGGTGGATCCGCCGAGTTCCCCTGTTGTTCTTAAGACCGCATCATCCTTTGTCATTCCTACACCTCCGTGATCACATACATACATCCTCCTTGCCTTTACTCGCTGTCTTCACTCTCCCACCGCCAATTCAGTCGCCTTTGAAACCCAACCTACAACAAACACTCGCAGCAATAAAATCCGATTCCTATCAGTCCTGAGACCGCAATTGGCAGACCCAGCAACGACTCATCTTTGGGTCGTCTTGAGGAAGACCTTGTTTGGTTCACTCTTAAACTTAGCCTTCCCACCTTGTTCCGCCGACGACCAAGATGCTCTCTACCAACAACGAAAAACCTGCAAACGCTTTGAGCACGCCGGTCTTTAGTATGCCAACTTCCGCTACAACCAGCAGCAAGGCATACTACCGCATGGATTCGCACGAGCGTCGCGGCGTGGAAGCGCAGCCGTTGCAACATATCTGGATCGTTACAGGGCCTGCAGGCTCAGGCAAGACGACCGTTGCTCAGAAACTTCAAGCTGAGCTGGGACTGCCTTTTCTCGAAGGAGATGATGTACGTTGTCTTTATTATTTTTTTTTTTGCTTCTCCTTCATGTGTTTCCCCGTAACTGACCATTCATTGTACAGTTCCACCCGCCGGCCAACAAGGAGAAAATGAGCAACGGCATACCACTGAATGACATGGACCGATGGGATTGGTTGATCTCACTGCGCGATGCCGCCGTCAACACACTCTCTTCCCCAGTGTCCGACCCTGTCAATGTGCCCTCTGGCGTGATCATGTCTTGCTCTGCCCTAAAGCTCAAATACCGCGATGTCATCCGCGTGGCTGCCTATGACCACCCCAGCGTGCGAATTCACTTTATATACCTCAAAGCAGACGAAAACAAGCTCATGGAGAGAGTGATGGGCCGTTCCAGTCACTATATGAAGGAAAACATGGTTCGCTCTCAATTCGAAGCCCTCGAGGATCCTTGCGACGAGAAAGACGTGCTTGCGGTCGATGTCGATGCTTCGCCGGATGAGGTCCAGAAGCGCGTCTCCGAGACTGTTGCCAGGAAATTGGCGGAATATAAATGATAGAAGGAGAAAGGGCACAGACAGTGAAATATAGGCAGCGTTTTTTTGGTGTTTGGCAATTGGGTGCATTAGCATGGATTCTTGTTTATATATTGCATTGATTTAGGGTTCTCTTATTTTCGGGGTTTCTACCTTTGTCTTGAGACATTTATAGCAAACAATTATTTAACATTATCAATTGGTCGCACATATACAACCACGAAGTTGAGGGTCTAGTAATACTGACACAATATTCAATTATTCTATACATAATTTACGAAACATGTCATCTCAACCTCAGCAGCATCTTATCAGGCGACTCGATAAAATCACGGACTTTATTCGCCATCCTAGCCATCGTAGCCCCATCAATGACCCGATGGTCAGCGCTCCAGCTGAAATTGACAAGCTCGGCCTTTGTGACTTGTCCGGCCTCGTCAAACACGGGCAGAACCCTGGATCGGCCGACTCCAAGGATGGCGACTTCGGTCGACACGATCACCGGCGCGACATAGGTGCCGCCAATGTTGCCGATGTTGGATACGGTAAAAGTGCCTCCGGTCAAATCGGCCGGGGTGAGCTTGCCCTCCTTTCCGAGGGCGCTCAGGCGGGATATCTCAGCAGCAATGTCTGAGATTGATCGTGCCGCGACGTTTTTGATATTCGGGACAATAAGACCTTGGGGTGTGTCCATCGCGACTCCGATGTTGTGATTCTTGCGCATTATGATTGTTGGTTTCTTGGGGTCGGTCGTGTCAATCTTTGCATTCAGGATTGGGTATTCTTCCAGGGCCAGAGATACGGCTTTGACGATGAAGGAGAGGGAGGTAATTTTTTGAGCACTAGAAGGATCGCTGGAGAGCGTGCGTCGAAGCGTCGTGACAGCATCGAGTTTGAGCTCGTCTGTGAATAGGAAATGGGGGATTTGCAGGGACTTGGTCATGGTCTTGAACATTTGGGACTGCATATGCGTCAATGGTTCGCGCGTTTCGGACTGTTGGGAATCGATTGTCGTGACGGGTCGAGCAGAAGGCACTGCTGGTGCTGTGGTGGTGGGTTGTTGACCCCTTGTGGCGGCGAACTTGTGGACGTCCTCCTTGGTGACTCTGCCATCTTTGCCAGTGCCCGTCACATCAAGGATGTTAACATTCAAATCTTTCAAAAGACCTCGCACAGCGGGTGTTGCGAGTGACGCATATTTTGATGGTGGTTTATTCTCTGGGACAGAAGGGACAGCTTCAGGAGTATCAGGTTGTGACACCTCGGTGGGCTGCTCCGCTGGCGTTGACTCGATCGGTGCTGCCGGTGCAACAACAACGGCGTCGTCTGGATATTGTGCATCATCGACCTCGATATCACATAGTGCCTAGTAAAATGTTGTTTTGTTAGATGTGCATTCTACCAAAGAAAGATACAACCGCAGGACTCACCCTTCCTGTTGGCACCGTGTCATCTGCCTGAAAGTGAAGCTTTTTAATCACACCAGCATATCGCGACGTTATCTGAAAATATAGTTAGATTTATTACATCAAACAAGATAAGTGACATACATCGTCGACGGCTTTGTCGGACTGATATTGACAGAGCGGTTTCCACTCCTCCACATGTGCGCCCTCCTCGACATACCACTGAATGATCTGGACCTCGGTGATACCTGGGCAGAAACGAATTAGTACATACATTGGCAAGCAGAACAACAAAGCTCACCTTCGCCAACATCCTTGAGAACCTGCGACCTGGTCCCCCAGAATGCTGCAGAGCCATGGAAGGCGCGGCGACTGTGGAGACCAGCAAGCGCGAGCGATTGCACAGCAATTGAGCGATGTGTGCTGCGGCTGAGGAGCCGTCTGGAACAGTGTAGCAAACTCATCTTGCGCTGGCCACAGTGTTATGAAAGAAAAAGAGAAGAGAAGGAAAAAAGATCCTTTGTGGTGTTGTAAACTACCAGGTCGGATTGCGGAGGGCGGCTAGAAAGGGCAGAGGGGGCTTATCGCGGCGCCGACGGTAGCCGAGCCCTGTTTATCTCGACTGCCCGCTTGGCTCTTAGTAACTTCTTACCGACCACGCATTCACCACCCCGTCATATAGCCCCGGCGCAAGTCGGTATTACGAGAAACGCTTCTGATACACTGTCCACCAGCCAACGCCGATCGAATACAAACACAATGATGATTTTCTTGGCTGGATGCTGCGGTTTCTGTTTGCGTCCACGTGCCAAGAACAACAGGACTCGGTGCACCGCGGTGATTGGCGAATGCACCGCGATGCGCTGAGTGGAGATGGACGAGCTCGAGGAGGGGCATTCAGCCCTAAGCATTGCATCTATGCATCTCCTCTTCAGAGTCACCAATTACTCCTGCCATCAGCACTGATCAATTGGCCCTCCTGACTCTACACAACTGAACCCATATTCCACGCCACAATGGTCGCGAAAGCTCTCACCATCCGCAACCTGACCTCCACCCCCATCGAGCTCAAGCTGGTGGAACGCTTCCACCCGCAGGAGAGCCCCAAGAAAGATGAAATCGAGGGCTTTGGCGCATTAGCCAAAAACCTCACGCGCATGGTCGTCGACGCCGCGACAAATGTGACTCGCTCCAGCAACACCGCCGAGCCGCTTGCCCATGATGCAAAGCCCTTTGCGCACCAGGACGTGAATGTCCACGTCAACCCGTTTGCTACCAACAAGACGGACATCAAGTTCTTTGAGAATGATGACAAGGAGCGCCTGCGCCTGGTCTTTGAGGTGCAGGGCGAGCGACACCAGATCACACTCCCCGTCCCCACCGTTGAGTCAGCCGAAATGAAGTCGCTCTCGGACAATCCGCGCCACAAATTGACTGGTGTGTTCGTCACGGAAGAGTCTCATCTGGCAATCTACTCGTCGGCCAATCTGCACGCCTGGATGCGCGAGCTAAAAGACGAGGTTCCGCTGTCAGCTCTCTCCATCCCCGGCACTCACAACTCACCCACCTGCCACATTGCTCCCCCTTCGGTTCGCTGCCAGGCCGTGAGCCCCAAGGAGCAGCTGGAGAACGGAGTGCGCTTCTTCGACGTTCGCCTGCAGCCGCAGTACCCCGAAGACGCATCGAGAGACGAGCTCATCCTTGTCCACAGCGCCTTCCCCATCTCCCTGTCTGGCAACAAATACTTCAAGGATTTGATCCATGACGTGGAAGACTTCCTTAACCGCAATCCTTCGGAAACTTTGATTATCTCATTGAAGAAAGAAGGCACCGGAGACGCAACGGACGAGCAGCTCAGTCGCACTATCCGCGATCACTATGCCAAACCAGACAGCCGCTGGTACACAGACCCAAGAATTCCCAAGCTCGGAGAGGTCCGCGGTAAAATCGTCCTCGTCCGGCGATACGACCTCGGTCCAACGCTGAAAAAGGCGCATGAAGGACGCGGTTTTGGTATTGATGCTGGCGGATGGGCCGACAACACCCCCAACGCAACCTGCCCCAGCGGCTTGCTTTGCATCCAAGACTTTTACGAGGTCCAAGAAACCGAAAACATCGAGAAGAAGATTCAATATGTTAGCGAGCACATTGCGCGCGCGGGTGCGGCTCGATACCCCTTTGGAGGCGACCCGAACCAGAAGCATCCGTTCTTCGTCAATTTCATGAGCGCCAGCAATTTCTGGAAGACCGATACATGGCCCGAGAAGATTGCTGCGAAGCTGAACCCGGCCATAGTCAAGTATATTTGCTTGCAACACTGCAACCACCCGGATGGCGACTGGGGTACTGGTATTCTTGTCACCGACTGGGTTGGTCTGGAAGGGGACTGGGATTTGGTGCGGTGTATTGTGGGCATGAACGCAAAGCTGAAGCTGCGAAACGATTAGCTTAGCTGTCAAGGTCTAAAGGATGTAGCCAAGGAGGCTCGAAATATAGAGTAGCCAAAGGAATGCAAATATTCTAAATTATGAAGACAGTGAAGAAATGATATAACCGTGGTATTTTACACAAGAGACAGATGTATTCAATCCCTCAAGATCTGCCCAATCTATGATTGCTTCTCCCCACTCTCACCTTTCTGCTCTTCCTCCAACACACTCCTCCGGCTTTCCATGGTGAGATACAGACTCTTACCAGCACCCTCCAGCGCAGACGTAACACCTCCACCGATGCCTTGCAAAGCATATACAAGCTGGGCACGGAGTCCGTCAATACCGCTTTCAATGCTTCCGACCCACTTGGTACCTTCAAGATCAAATACTTGGCCATCGACTCGCGCAGCAACCAGCATCAACTTCTGTAATCCGTCCTGGACCGTCAATTCGTGGTATCCGGGATTTGCCTTGCGCGTAGGAGCGGAAAATCCAGAGGCCTTGGGGGCAAGAATCGACAACGCCGCTTTCAGATGCTCAGGCGAGACATTTGGTAGAGACAGCACTGCAAGCGGGCCCGAAAGAAGAGTGGCCAGCTCGTGCTTCCCCTTGAGATGGTACACAGCATCATGCGCTTCCCGGGACAGATCGTGCGTGAGCGTCTCCTCGGCGGTTTCTGCCCCTGTGGCCTTTGCAGGTCGGAAGTGGTCCACAATGCGCAACGCAACTTCGAAAATCCGTGTCTGGATGATTTGGAGTTTGACATGTGGTGCCAATGCAACCGTATTATTCCGTCCCTCGGCGGCATGTTGTTCATCTACTTTTTCCAAAGCCCTCACCAGCTCGCGGCGGATTGCCGCCCACTCGGTCGATTGCAGATTGTTGTGCTGGAAGAACACCATCAATGGTGCAGTGCGGATGAGCGACGTGTATTGTCGCAGCAGTTGCGAGCGGCGCTCCTCGGGCCGTCTGTGTGAAGCAGGTTGGACGAATGGAGTTCGTGCGATGCGAGGCGGGTTTTTGTTCATCTTTTCTAGCGACGGAGGTGGGACTGTGGCAGTTGTCGACGACGCCATTGCGGTCGCTGTACTGGCAGCTCTGATGGGAGCTGCATGTTGATATTCCACTCGTTGGAGTCCCCTTTGCCGGCGGACTGCCCGGGAGATATCTGACGACGAAACACGGAGGCGTGGAGCCATTGGCAGGTTGGAAAATGAGGAACCGGCCGAGCGATCTTTCACAATGTCGCAGCGAGCTATTCGGTGTTGTAATGGATACCTTGTTCTTTTTCTTGACCTCGTTGAGCAGGGAATTCCGCGGCGCCGTATATTTTTGTTTTAGAGACGGCACCAACCACAGTAAGAAAGCGGTGAGTTTCTGCCGCCATCGATAGGCATTTTTGTACAATGGCAACAAACAGCATTGATCAAACCTACATCTTTCGTGAAAATTGATTTATTTCATATTGACTCCCATTTACTACACAAATCTTACGTTTCAGTACCCGAATAACGGGAGTTTACCATATGGTCTTCGCGCAATTTGGGAGGGAGTTGCACCTCTCATTTTTAACACAACAAACACTGGCAATGAATGACAATTAATTGCTGCGCGGGAGAACAGATTCTGGCAATGTGCTTCCTATACGTTTCTAGTCTGCGCAGGCCGATTCTATAGCAGTTTTTATCCTCGCTGTGAGGGATTATAGAGTGTTCTCGATGGCAATATTGAATCCACAGGTGATGGAAAACATCAGCGCTTATAAACGAGGCTCATGCATTTTGACACACTTGATGATAAAGTTTCCTGTTTTATTTGAGGTGCTCCGTACAGATAAATTACAATCACCATTTGAAATCAAGGGGAAAATACAAAACATGGATCGCTATGACCCCTATGTACAACCTCGCAGTACGTACAGCTCTGGTCAGCGCTAGCCGGAGCCGGAAACGGAGCTCCCCCCGCCAGCAATTGCCAGCCGCATCTGACAAAGACCTAAAGAATCAGCATACGTTGCAGTTCGACAAGAGACCCCGAGAAAACCAACTCCTCAATTTCAATTGTGCCGTCTGTCCAAATTTCTGAGTGCCTTCACCATGGCAGACACCGACACGCCCGAGCCTGTTTCGATCTCTCCTCTCTTGAAGCGTCTCGCGTACCCCGCTGCCGCCGAAATCCAAGTATCAGCCGAGGAGATTGCAGCTGCGTTCGCTTTGATTTTCGAGAATCGTCTTTCCGTCATTCAGACGGCTGCTCTGTTGACTCTTCTGCATTCCACTGGCAAAGACCGCGACTCAAAAGTAATCGCATTATGCTCACACCGCATGCGAGAAGCTGCAAGCACCGTCGACAGATCGGAATTACGGACCGTGATCAAGTCTCGAGGAAAGTCAGAAGGACGCTACAATGGAGGCCTTGTATGTATTTGACATTCATAATCCAAAGAGTCATTCGAATCTAAGACGAGCATGCGTTCTACCTAGTGTGACATTGTCGGAACCGGCGGAGATTCACATTCAACGTTCAACGTTTCTACGACGTCGTCAATCATCGGATCGGCGCTCTTGATGGTGGCAAAGCATGGGAATCGCTCGCAGACGTCGTTTTCTGGCTCGGCAGACGTTCTAAACTGTGTTGTCCCTGTACCGCCAAAGATTTCCGCCGTCAAGGCTAGTGATATTCCCAGCGTATACGAGAAAACGAATTACCTCTTCCTCTTCGCTCCCAATTTCCACCAGGGAATGAAATATGCAGACAGCGTCCGCCGAGGCCTCGGAATTCGCACGATATTCAACCTGATGGGACCTTTAGCCAACCCAGTTGATTGGGCACTGGAAGCTCGTGTTGTGGGAGTTGCATATCAAAGTCTCGGCCCGGTGTTTATCGAAGCCCTGAGGCTGGGGGGTGCAAGGAAAGCGCTTGTTATTTGTGGGGAAGAAGATATGGACGAGATAAGCTGTGCAGGCCCGACAAATTGCTGGAGACTTTCCGAAGGCCCGGAATCCACCACGGCCGCAGACAACGAAGACGAAGACGACGACGAGGACGATCTCAGCAAAAAGCCGCTCCCCAAGTTCGACATGTTTCAGCTACATCCTCGGGACTTTGGCTTCCCTACGCATCCAATCGAGGAAGTCTACACCAAGAAAATGCCCAAGGAGAATGCTGGAAAACTGATGAGTATTCTTCGCAACGAACTAAATCCCGACGACCCCCTGATGCATTTTGTGCTCATAAACACCGCTGCTCTATTCGTGACCTCTGGTATCTGTGAATCCGACACTAGTAACATGGGCCCCGGAGACGACGGAAAAGTGATCACAGAGCGCGGACCCGGTGGAGGGCGCTGGAAAGAGGGTGTCCGACGAGCGAGGTGGGCAATCGAGAGTGGGCAATCTTTGAAAGCCTTTGAACAATTCATCGAAGCTACAAATAATCTATGATAGCATATAGCTGTGAGTGAAACTTGAAACTTGTATGACCGACGCCTAATTTTCTTTTTACTAGAACATAAACCGAGAATTTTAGTATATAACTTCTTTTCGTTTCTGCCAAGTCAATGTGTTCATGTACTTGATCTTGAAGAAAAATAACACCAATGAAAATAATGAATTATATCAACGAATACCAAACACGCCGTAGAAAAATGCATCATCTCGTAACGATTATCGCGGAGTCGATAAAATGCCACTGCATAAAGCCAGCAAACAAAGCAGCCAAAATTTGTCTGTGTTTTTGATTTTCGAAGACGGACTTTGTTGATCTTTGTCCTCTTGTAGGACGACAAATTACGTCCCCCGCTGAACAGAATGTCGCTCGCTTCAGCGCGCTTCGAACTGCACCATTCTGCAAAAGAAGACGTATTAGTTTTGAGTTTCATTCCCAACAGATTTGGCAAAGAACTGACCTCTTAGTTCGCTCTTTATACAAAATACGATGACCGCAGTCCGGGCAACGCAGAGAAGAGTTTTGTTGCAAGACAAATTTGTGATCGCAGTCACCACAGATGTATCGAACGACCGAATCAGAGGGCGGGGCAAATCCAGAGGCGCCGCCGCCGGCACCCCCGTTGGTGTCGAGGGACGGAACTTGGTAAGCTTCGCGAGACATTCTTTGGTGTGCTTTTTTTGTTGATTTTTGGAGTGATGGTGATGAAGATTCGGTTTGCGACGGCGCAATGGAGGACGGTAAGTAATAATTATTAATAGCGGCGGATTACCAATTCTTTCACCGCCTAATTACTGAGCTAGTACATATGCGGCTAGATACTTTACTTTAACCAGACTAGCCTATATAGGAGGACTTCTAGAAGCTTTCTCTACATATATAACATCATGATCGCTATGATAGGAGGCAGCCAGCATCACAGCACATAGAAGTGATCATATGTTTATATAGGCTGTATGACTAAGTTTGCATGTAGCGCATTCAAAATGTACACAGGGGTTGCCAAATACATCGATAGCTTAATAAAACACCAGTAACGGTAACACGGCAAGCCTTACAACACCGCGCTTGATTGTCCTGTGTGCCGCAACAATTCATCATGCGCAGAATCATCACTCCTTGTAATTACATCTTTCTTGGGGGGGATGAAAAAATGAAAATGCCGACCGGTTGTTTTTCTACTTCAGAGACCGCGCGATACATATCAGATTTCCCCAGGAAAAAAATCCAATGCTTCTTGTTGAAGGTGAAAAAAAAATTAATGACAACGGCGCGATTCGAACGCGCGCGGTTTCCCACTGCGAAGAGTATCGCATGACAAGAGAAAAGTTGCCATAAGAACCTGAACACAGCGCCTTAACCAACTCGGCCACGTTGCCTTATTGGCCTGGCGTCAATTTTGACACTATACTCCTTTTCGGATGATTCGCACATTTTCGAATTGTTCAGTTGTATTATTTGACACCTGCAGCAGGTATGCCTGCTTTTAATCGCACCCTGCCACTCAGGGCGGCAAGCCGCACGATCTAGATTGGGACAGGCAACCAATATCTCGCACGATGTTATATATGTAAAAATGTATTCTTGGAAAGCAGTATATCGCAGAGAAAATAATTCGTCAGGATAACTGTAAAAGATGTATTCAAGCATCCAAATATGTTCAAGCCAAATTGGCTGCCAAGTATATAAAATGGGGTATTTAATGCACATATCGATCACCAACCACCACCAATCTTTCCAGCGAGTTCAATAACCCGCGAAGTGTCGTTAACACTTTTGTCCTTTCCAACGTCACTTTCGACCTTCCTGAACGTTGTGCAAACCAGTTTCTCCAGGTTAACCCCCGTAAGGTTAGTCCAGTGCTTCAAAATGTCGTGTACTCTCGCCTCTGTATCAGGAATCGACATGTTCGATGTCGCGTGTACTGACTCTTCTTCAGACTCATCAGCAGAGTAGTATGCTTCGTCGACACGCGCAAGCCAGGCGCGCTGTTCATGGATTGACGATTTTTGTGTCTGATTTGAGGACTCGTCCGTAGACAAGCCGGGTAGACTCGAGTTTGCCTCTCGGGCATCGTCAATGCGTATCTGACCGCCGCCGTTTGTGCAGCCTCCTGGACACGCCATAACTTCCACATATGTATGATCCAGCCCAGGTGCTGCACTCGACCCAGCAGGGCCGCGCCTATTAGCACCAGGCAATCGTGAGGTGCGAGCTGGTTTCAATCTCCTGACGAGATTTTGGATATTTCTGAACCCGTAGTACCGGGCAGCCTTGATGATAGGCTGTCCTGATTCCGATACAAGGGAGTATTCGAGCACATCGGAGTTGCGACCTTGCTGCGTGACAATGTTACTTCCGGGATGCCGTGCTTGAAAGCTAGAAAGAACATAGTAAAGATAACCCCCAGACGATCCATAAGCGGGATTTTGCTTGGGCCCGCCAGCAAACAGAAACGAATTCACTGTAGCATCTGGAAAGTGAGGCGCGTATGTGGAAGACAGAGGTTTGAGTGGTAAAGAAGAAAGGTTGATGTTCCGAGATGATGCCAGCATCAGTAGTTCTCTCGAGGTGATAACGCAATCTACATCGCGTACGGGTGATTCCGAAGTATTAATACCGTCAAAGCTCCATGCTTCATCGGTAAGTTCCTCCCGACTAGCCTCTAGCTTTTTGTCAAAGCATGGCATGATCGCCAGATGCCAGATATTAGACGGTGATACGCCAAGGACGCGGCTAAGTATAGACTTCAGAAATGTACCTGCCAGCGCCTGAGGAGACTTTAAGCGCGAAAGGTGAGGTAGGACATATGAATGCGTCTTTTCCGCATAGCATATCCAACCTGGACACGCAGACGACAAGATTGGTCGTTTCGGACTGGCAGACTGTTCCTTGTTCGTTGGCGAGTCTCCGCCTTGTATATTTTGTGCAGCTTCTTCGGCAGTGAGTGTGAGCACGATTTGCCGCAAGATGTCAGTGTCCACAACCCAAGTGAACCCATTTTGGTGTCTTCCTCCAGTACGTAGTCCCTGCGGGCCACGAAGAAACTGGTCGATCATGAAGCCCGCTTTGGTTTCCGAAACTCCATACGTAGCAGCCAAGCTGGCCCTGACTTGAGGGCTCACACTTGCGATGAATATCTTCTCATCTTTCTCAAGCTTCCTCGGCAAAGTTATATGGCCGTCTTGTCCGTAAACGAAGGGTGCCGGTTGATTAGCGTCGAGGGTATTCAGAACTTCGGAATGGGATTGAAGCGAAATCAATACTGCTTCGGCGGATGTCACACAGCCCGAGCAAGCAAGACAATCGGTCAAGGATATTTGCGCCGTGCTCTGAGGATCTGGTTGAACTTTGTCTTCGGTCGTAACTTCGTATTCCTATAAAGTTACTATTCAGCAGAGGTCATAACAATCGATTTCCAGTTCTCACATTTAAGTTGTTTGTACCTTTCTGTGGCAAGGTTTCAACAGGTTTGATGCAGGCCACCCCGGGCGATATAAAGTCATTTAAATCATCGGCGGAGAGAATGGCGCTCATATTGACGACTTGGCGTCACACAGAAAGAAAAAAACCGCACCCTTCAAACAGCTAGAAAGAATGTGAAGCAGGTATGTTCCTGTTGGTTGCAGACACGAGTATTATTTTACAGAAAAACAATCTTTCGGTTTGCCGCGAGACGAATTACTGGCCTGGCATTTGTCATTTGCCTTCCGGTGGCGACGAAAGCCCCGCAGCAGGCGCCGGGACCGGCGAGATAAGGTTCACCGCCCGGAGGCTAATCTTTTCTGCCGGACATATTGTGTCCCCCGCATTAATTATTTTCCAACCTTTTTGGGATGATTTCGATTGGATTAATTTGCGACTGATTGATTATGGTACAGCGAAATTCATGTCCTTGTATTCGAAATTTAGATATTCACAAATAGAGGGGAAATCCTTGGATACACAGATCTCATCCCAGTCATGCCGCGACAAGCTAAGTTAGTACAGCATAAAGACAGCTGCTGTGTAACTATGCTAAGTAAGAATCACTTCGTGTTCCGGGCTGAACGCCTTCTGCCGGTCGTTCGATTCAAATCGAGCTCCTCTTTCTTTATGGGGGCTTCATCCTCATTTTTGATGCGTCTTTTCGACGCTGCGCGCTTCGGAGCATGACCCTCGTCTTCCTCTTCTTTTTTAACATTCGTTCGCTTCCGTTTGCTGTTTGCTGACGTCTTAGTGTCATTGTCGAATTCATCATCGTTGGTGACATCTTTGGCAACCGGTCCGGTTTTCATTTGAACAGCAGGCACGACGGCACTTGTTCTACCTCCAACAGTAAGGAACACAATTTTGTTGCCATTTGGCAGTACAGAAGCTTGGTTCTTCTTTCCTTTGCCCCATCGGTGTTTGAAAAGCCAATCTTCTGGAAATTTTTCCGAGTCGGCCAAAAGATCCACCGATGTTGTACATACGTAGTCGATAGACTTGTGTAACTGGATTATTTGTTCATTGGTCAAGGTATTGCAGTACTGCTCCGGATGGATTTTGGAATGATAAAGAACTTCGTCCCTGCGGATATGTTAGCATGAAGACAACGTAAAAAGAATACCGATGCTGGCTTACCCCATCCAGTTGCCTATCCCGCTAATGTTGGCTTGATCGAGCAGTAAAGCCTTAATTGGGACCCTTTTGTTTTTGACTTTGTCGGTAAGCCAGTCTGCAGTAAAAATGTGCTTGTCCAGTACTGGATCTGGGCCATTCTCTTTGAGTGGTGTATGCTTCCGAATATCGTCGGCAGGACAATCAACGAGACGAATTCTCGCGAGTCTTCGAGGGTCCACAAAAGCAGCCTCTGTCTTGGGAGTTTCATCTGTTTCAAGAAGAAATTTCCAGTACTTAGGCGGCCATTCAGCTTCATCAAGGTTTGCTGTGCGGTAATAGTATGTATCTGCGTTTCTTATCTTCATCCATCCAGTCATGCCAAAGTGCATCACAACATGCGGAGCCTTTGCCATTGTGATCCAAAAGTATTTACCTTGTTGACCTGCACCTATAATCTTGTTACCTTGCATGGCCTTCTGGAACTCTGCGGCACTGGTGCCCACTTTGCCGTAGACAATGTCATCGTTCTGTGCTTGCACGACCGACAATGTCTTGCCGACGAGGTGTTTTCGGATAAAATGTACAATACGTGAAATCTCTGCGAGCTCGGGCATCTTTGCAGTAATTAACAAATAAATAGGGATCATATATTGCAACGAAAAATTCTCAACATGAGAGCTTGTTAACAAAGCTCGGTATCGAAGGAAGTAGGTTGCTGGCGAACGACGCGGTGTCCGCGATCGCGTAAGCACGCGTGGTCACGTGCACCATTCAATGAAGTCATCTTCGGCCCAGCGGGCGAACGGCTTCCGTGATAAGCAGCTAACAGCTCACCAATACACCTTTGTTGGATTTGTTCTGAGCTGATCCTACGTGACTCATTCTTCGTTTTATTTTCAATACGACTTATATATATTCTTTAAATTTGATCCAAGAATAAGAGCAATCAAACTGGATTGGTTTTGGGCTCAACGTTCTGATTCAAGCGAAGTGGAGAAAGAGGCAGAGAGGCCGGAAAGAATGTCCAAGCCTTTGCTAGTCAGCTCGCCATCTTTGAGCCCGCAGTTCTGTTTCAATGAGCGAGTACTGCGAGGTGAGTGGTCATGATATTTCCGCCCAGGCATCATTTCTATATGTGCTTGCGACTGATGGAGTATAGACTTCCTTCGCTTGTCACGTACGACTATTGACGATTCGATTACACAAAACCTAAATGCCCTCTTAAGACCATCCCGGGAAGGATTCGACCCATCATCGACTGCTGTAAGACAGCTGGATGCAACCGAAATGCGGAGACTCTCAAGTGAGGCGTGCGGGTCTTTCAAAGACAATATACTGTTCCCCTCATGGCAAACGAGATCAGATGTCCTCAGCTATTGTGCGTCAGTCGCCACAAGCCCGGATCCCGAGGACCCGGATATCATCGCGCGACAAGTAGAGTCTGCAAAAGAACAGGAACGGGTGGTGAATGACCGCTTGGATCCGTACTCTAGTCGATATTTCCCACGGGAGGCTCGCACAGAATCTCTTGCAAATCTTGTTCGAAATGAAAGGAGTGTGGAACAAATCATCAGAACACGGACCTGGGGTGTTGTTGCTGAAAGATGCGATGCTACTGGGTCATGGGAGGATGCGCTTGACCGGTGGCGAGAACAGAAGCACATACAGAGGAAGACGTCTTAGCTGCCCCGGAGACGAATATTGCGTTCTGAACTTGATTTAAGAACAACTACGCTACCTATCTACAGGTAGATACCTGTAGATACGATACATTGCATGGCGCCATCTTGTGTAAATAACAGCGTTTGGAATCTGGCATGATACATTTGTAAATTATTGGTCGTTTGTCTCCGTGGGGAAAGATAATATGATTATTCTTATTAGCCAAGTCTTTTAGGCCCACTCGAAACTCGTGGCTGCATCCAAAAGAGATGGGATGGCTCCTGCTTTATCGAATTATAGCTTTTGGATTTTCACGTCTGTCCCTAATTCAATTGAACGTGATTAGCTTGGTCTGCTAGACTGGCGGCATTTACAGTATGGTTGCTAAATGCCACCAACGGGTGCTGTATCGATGGTCTTTCAAATAACAATGGTAATGAAGCTAGATAGGGCCGATCATGATTCGCTTGCCGACCACCTAGATCCATGTCACTCTGTCAGTAATTGGGGTGGAAATCAAACATACTCTCCCCATGGGTCGCCTTTGGAGCTGAAGGAGAAATCCTTCGGGCGCTTCCTATGACGCCAAAGCCCCGACAATTAATTTGGTATTATTTTTTCAAGGCTCTGGGGGGCCTGATTGGGGTTAGGACTTGTATGTTCTAAGAGGCATAATGAATCTCTAGATACTGTTAAAAAGTGTTGTATTTTCCAAAGTCGGATTTTGATTTTGCCAGGGGGGTTTTTTGATATTACGAGGTAGCGAAGAGCTTACCGCATAGGATGCGCCATAGTGTACGAGAATCCTTAGATAATATATCAAACATGTGTAGAGGCCAAGTAAATCTCTTTCTCCCAAGTAATCTATGGCCAGCGTGTCATTCAGCCATCAAAAACATAGATACTTACCCTGACGACATGGCTCATCGCTCGGTCCTTTTTTGTTCGACCCCATGAATCAGCCAGCAGAGATGGAAAGCAACTGCCCGCCTCCTGAAGCCGCAAAGCTCACTGTGTCATGCCTGCGATGTCGTTCCCAGAAACTGAGGTGTAATCGCGAGCTGCCTTCGTGCTTGCGATGTCGTCAACAACGGGCAGAGTGTCAATACCCTTCAGCCCCCGACCGCCGACGCATTGCACAAAAGACGAGCCAGGCAAGGGCAAGGGCAAGGGCAAGGGCAAATGGAGATGCAGACGAAAACGCAAAAGCTTTGCTGCAGGATGCTGGTGACGGGAACGTTGGCCTGTCCGAATCTCACACCTCCAACATGCCCAACAACAGGCTGCTCAGTAGAGAAGCCCATCATGACACTTCACCCAATTCCGAGTCCTCTAACGACGTTGTTGAGACAGACGAACTACCATCTACAGAAGTGGGTCTACTACTTTTGGAAATATATTTCAAGCAAGTCTACAATGCGACATTGCTTTTCCACAAAGCAGTGACTTTCCAGCTCTACGTGCAAAATGATTTACCAGATTATCTTCTGCGCGCAATTTTTGCACATGCAGCCGTATTCCTGGAACAAATTGATACGCCCTACAAAGAGCACATCAAGATACTGCCTATGCAGACCCTTTTTCAGAAGTCGTGGTCGTGGGCGCGTTCCGCGAGCCAGCAAGTCCTCTCCTACGCGGATGAACCCACGCTCGTGATTATCCAGACGCTTCAAGTATTGCAGTTTTATTACTTCTCGCGCAACAAGACTCAACGAGCCGTTGTTCATGCCTCGCTAGCATACCGCCTAAGTCTCCTCCTGGGATACGACAGGTTGCCGGATGATGTTCCAACTTCCCCATCAGCCTGTTGCGACACACCGTTCGACCATGAGATGAAGAGGCGGTGTTTTTGGGCTAGCTGGTGCACTTTGTGTATTGGTGGATCGCGGTTGGAACCCTCAAAGGCATGGGACAATGTCGGGAGCTTGCCGCTACCGGCCAAATTTGGGAAAAGGAAGCCAGGGCTAGGCGTAGAGCTTGTGCTCGGCCAGAAGATGGACCCTAATTGGGAAATGAGTTTGAAGACCTTTCTGATATGCCGTGGCCAGTCGTCAGGCTCATTAATGGCAGAACTTGTCAAAATTCTGCGGTTTTGGTGGGGGATTCTTTTCCTCTATCTTCCATCGTCCTTAGCATTATGACATGAGTCGAGCTTTATTCTCTATTTCCGCTCTCATATTGCATGGTTTCGAGTATCATTAACCACAGCTGATCGAATATAGGGCCAAAATCCAGGATTTTCTTTCCGAGTCTGGTGTGCAAAGCGACGCACAACGAACCAAGCAACACAGTTTGTTACTCGGTATTCTCGACCTTACCGAGCCCCATATCAACTTGCCTTTTGCCAACCTCTGCGGCCGAGCGGAATCTTACGGCGAGAGTATTGAGCTCATCACCAATATCTACTCTGCTTATTTCCTCAGCCGGCTGCTTTTGAATGCCTCCGTAGACCCGATTCTCTCGGGCTGTGCTGAGCAGCCGCGAGGCTCAAGAGAAACGACTCCGAACAATGCTGAGATAGTTATAGACACGGCCACTGCATTTGCAAAGGTTTTACACCAATACATTGGACACAATCTAGACATAACTAGACTGTGGCCCTTTCTCGGCTATGGGGCTTTCGTGGCAGGCAGCGTGTTCGTGGTACGTAACTCCTGGCTCAATCGTAAGATTGTCTTAGTCCCTTTGTTATTCTTCTTCCTTTCCTCTTCTTTAGTTTCTTCAAACTACCTCTCAGGTGGCCCTTCTAAGTAAACTTTTTACTCTGGAAGCCTAAGCAGGTTGAAGTGCAATCCAAGGTTATGATTCTCATCCGGACAATGCTGATTACATCATGGTTGTTATAGGTGTATAACAATCTTTCGCGGCCTGCAAGGTCTACGAATCCTTCATTACGCGTCCCAGGTCCGGACTCTGACGAAATGATCTCTATACGGACGGTGCTGGGAGTTTTGAGCACCTACTGGAAGCCATTGCGCATATTGGTATGTCTCGGTGCCACCCCCTGTGGTACTATTAACATGGTTTAACATGGAGCAGGCGGAGAAGCTGAACAAAGCAATTGAAAAAAATGAAAACGCTGCCTTAGACTTTATCACCGCGCCCATGTACCCTTGGTACCCTCCATCTTATCCCGGCTACATTATGAATCAATGCACAATCACCCACGTCCGTTACGATGGTGTCGTACCTGTCGTACCCGAGACTCAGCCAATTCCACGCGTAGTTGAGGGTGGTAGCATCCATGATGATTCCTGCCCTGAAGTCCCAAATGGCGAACAGGTTTCCTCGCTGGGAAAAGCTGCTACAGAAAATCCGATTTCACATACACTGAATTACGAATTTCAGTCAGGGTTTGACGACACATTTATGGAAGGCGACGAGAACGAGCTTACCGATTTTAATTGGTGGGACATAATGCCCGCTGTAAATGCGCCGGATTTTCCACTGCCTTTGAAGAGGTGAATAAAAAGAAGCAGACTCAAGGTGGAATATGAATATATTGGAAAATACTAAATATTTAGATATAGAAAGTCACGTGCAGTATATAAACAGAATAGACTGCAGAACAAAGTCGAGAATTAGTACACCTTATAGCGTTCCGCCCCCTGAAAAGAGAGAGAGAGGGAACCCAAGACTGTATTCGTGTGGTAAGTTGATCGTCAACACACTGTACTCTATTACTTTGTAAAGTAAAAAAGCTGCCATGGAGTTTGAATTCGGCCTCCGAATACAACAGACCTCCGAATGTAACGGACCTCCGAATACGACGTCTAGTGCGCCTCAATGTTCTTTGAAGCAAGCTGAACAGGAACTGTACGGATAGCGCATGTAAGTATAAATGAGAAAGCATGTTCTCATCAGATACACACACACACACACACACAAATACTGTGACTTTTACTCATATTGTGATATACCACTACACTTAAGGTTACTTGAAAGCCCCCCCCCAAAAAACACACATATGATTGACTCCGGGCAAGATACATACCTCAACATGCACAACAATCCAAAGTACACCTTGTTGCTCTTCTTCAAGCGCAACCCGAACCTCAGTCCCGCCGAATTCAGGACTTACTACGAGGAGAACCACGCTCCAATGGTCCGGGACATTGCCAAGATAGCAAAGGGTCTGCTCACGTACACACGGCGCTATCTTGACCACGAGGCGTCCGAGCCGGCCATGGGAAATCCATTCACCGTGTTTGGGGAACCAGTACCGACGGTGCCCTTCGACATTGTCAACGAGGTGACGTTTGAAACCAAAGCGGACGCAGTTGAGTTTTCGAGAGTCATGTATGACATTGAGGAGAACGCGGCCAAGATCTTGGCGGATGAGGATAAGCTATTCATCAGGAGTCAAATGAGGGGCATGGTTGTAGAAACTGTAGTGTCTTAAACGGAAGGTCTGAGCTGAACTGGGAGAGGCTTTTTCGGCGACAGAACGAAGAGGACGTTTGTTGTTTACTACATGTATTATGCTCTAGATCCTCTCGGGCACTGCCAAGACACCAATCAATATATCTGCCAACTCTCACAGCACAATGTGTCTTGAATTAGCTTTTCCCCAACGTGAATTTGACATTGACCAAACACATATACTGTACAAGGTTGTATCGGCAACCGGGTCTTTTCGGCTCGGAAAAGCTGTACAGACTCTTCGCAATTTTCGGAGGTAGCTATCGGCACTGAACAAGGCCGAATAGACACCACCGAATCGGACTAAGTACGGGTTGCTAATCGCACATCTAAAAAGAAATGGATGGCATGGAGGGCTGGCACGTTTGCTGTAAGATGTGAGGCTCAGAGCAAAGACTTGTAAGATACACACCCGACGATAGGTATCTTTACTACCTACGTGCTTCGGCATCCGATGAACTTATCTTTAGCTCGAATAGGATTTCTTTGTTCATTCACATTTGGCACTTCTTCCCGGACCGTAGAGTTGTCAATACGTGATTCCATAAAGAAATAGAAAAGGATAGCCGACACAATGTCAACTGATTCTGATTTATTTTCATTTGATCATCAGACAAATTAGTCACGCTCTACGATCATCTTAGGAAGCCGTGTAAAGGTCTCGAGAAAGCAAGTTCTACCTGATATCCACTACAGAAGCATTAGCTTTGTCACATCGTGATATATCATATTTTCTTGGAGATCGAGAAATCAGGTTGACGACGTCCCTTAGATCGGGCAGATTACCGTTAATTTGATCATCAACTGTCCCCAAAAAGGAAATATGGTGGCTACGTCTGGTTTCTCGACTCCTGACGAGTCTTACTCAGTCTCTAATCCACCGTCGCCTGATCCGTCGTCTACTTTGACGACAGATTTCGGAGTCGACGACGTGGCAATCATTGGGATGGCTTGTCGCACGGCCGGGGGCAACGACTCACCAGAGAAACTTTGGAGCTTTCTTATGGAGAAGAGAGACGCCTCTGGGGACAACCCTAGCTGGCGCTGGGAACCGTGGATTCAGAGAGATTCTAGAAATGCCAAAGTCATTGAGAAGACCATCTCCAAAGGCTACTTTATTAGTGACTTGGAGAATTTCGACGCTGCTTTCTTCGGCATCTCTCCCAAGGAGGCGGAGCAAATGGACCCTCACCAGAGACTAGGACTTGAGGTTACTTGGGAAGCTCTTGAGAACGCTGGTATAGATCCCAAATCTCTCTCTGGCTCCGACACAGCCGTCTACATGGGCGTTGACTCCGACGACTATTCTAGGCTTCTCCTTGAAGATATTCCCAATATTGAGGCCTGGATGGGTATAGGCACAACAGCCCACGGAATTCCCAACCGTATTTCTTACCATCTTGACCTCATGGGTCCCAGTGTAGCGGTTGACGCTGCTTGTGCATCATCACTATGTGCGGTTCATTGTGGACGGCAAGCTGTTCTGAGTGGAGAATCTAGGGTCGCCGTCGTCGGTGGTGTCAACGTTTGTTTGTCTCCTGCGTTGTTCCATATGTTAGGATCTGCTGGTGCGCTCTCCCCTGATGGTGTTTGTCAATCATTTGATGACGACGCCCACGGTTACGCCCGTGGAGAGGGAGCTGCTGTCCTTATTTTGAAACGCATGTCTCAGGCCATCGTTGATGGCGACCACGTCCTTGCCACTCTTAAGGGCACCGCTGTCGCTCAAGATGGAAGAACAAACGGAATCATGGCGCCTAACGCCAAGGCTCAGGAACTTGTGGCTAGGAAGGCCCTCAAGGTATCTGACATCGACCCCCTATCTGTCGGCTACATTGAAGCTCATGCCACGTCTACTTCTCTCGGTGACCCGACAGAGATATCTGCCCTCTCTGCTGTATATGGGGACGGGCGCCCACAGCACGCTCCTGCCTATGTTGGATCTCTCAAGCCCAATATTGGCCATCTAGAAGCCGCCGCCGGCGCTATAAGCCTTGTAAAAGCTGTCATGGCTGTGGACAAGGGCCTTATACCACCCCAAGCCAGACTCAACAAACTTAATACGAAGGTGAATTGGAAGGAATCCGGTCTACAGATTGTGAGAGAGAAAACCGAATGGGCCCAACCCAATGGTCCTCGCCGCGCCGCAGTTTGTTCGTATGGATATGGTGGTACCGTATCCCACGCTATCGTTGAACAAACACCAATTTCTTTTACCACTGATCAACCTGAGAACAGTGGTGAAACGCTGTTAGTTCTTTCTGCTCCACAAGAAAAGAGACTGGCCATACAAAGCGCTGCTCAGGCTGACTGGATCTCTACCACTGGCCGTTCGGAAAGTCTTAAGTCTATTGCAGCCACGTTGTCTCAGCGCCGAGCTCAGCACGATTTTCGCGCCGCATTTGTTGTGTCTGATCACTCGGAAGCTGCGGATACTTTGAGCTCTTTTGCCAAGGGCACGCTGGGTGAGTGGGCTACCCAAGGTCGAACACTCGACAATGGGATCAGCAGAGAATCCGTCTGGGTGTTCTCTGGGCATGGAGCACAGTGGGCCGACATGGGCAAAGAACTCCTCAAGAACCCCGTTTTCCACAAGACTGTAGTCCCTCTCGACAGTATTGTGTCCCGAGAGCTCGGCATCTCCGCTATCGCGAGTCTCGAATCAGGTGTATCCCAAAATTCATGCGAAATCCAGGTCCTCACCTATTTAATGCAGATCGGTCTGAGCCACGTTCTAAAATCTAGGGGAATCCAGCCGCATGCAGTTATAGGACATTCAGTGGGAGAAATAGCCGCATCGGTCATTGCTGGATGTATTACCCCAGAGGAGGGTGCTATTATTGTATCAAGACGCGCTCGCTTGTATTCTAAAGTGAAGGGCCGTGGCAAGATGTTCTTGGTCAATATGCCATTTTCAAAAGTCTCTGCTGAGCTTGGGAACAGGAAAGATATCGTGGCTGCCATTGACTCTTCACCATCGTCTTGTGTCGTTAGCGGTGCTAAAGATTCTTTAGACGAGTATTGTGAGGTTTTGGAGCAGCGCGGTGTTAGAACATTCCAAGTACAGACAGACATTGCCTTCCACAGTCCAATGCTTGATGACTTGTCGGGGCCGCTCAGTGATGCCATATTAGGCGAATTCAACCCCAAACAGCCATATATCAAGCTTTACTCGACATCCTTGGAAGACGCACGGTCACTTGCCCCGAGAGATGTGAATTACTGGGTGAACAACATGATTGGCCCTGTCTTGCTAACGTCTGCCATTAACTCAGCCGCCGAGGACGGATATAGGAGCTTCCTTGAAGTCTCTTCCCATCCCATCATTTTGCACTCAATCAACGAGATCCTGCTTGAAAGGGGCCTCAAGGAGTTTGCCTGCATTCCCACAATGATAAGGAACAAGCCAACTGAAAGGAGTATACTTCGTGCCATTTCCCAACTGTATGTCAATGGAACAGACATCAACTTCTCCGCTCTGTGTGGCCATAAGTGGTGCAGCGGCGTTCCAGGGTTTTCATGGAGCCAGAAACCGTTTTGGAAACAAGTATCGTCTGGATCGGCAGGCATGCAGAGTGGACATAATCCCGAGATGCACAGCATGATTGGGAAACGTACAGTGATTAACAGCACCAACATAGCTCTCTTCACGACCAAGCTTGAAGAGAGTAACAAGCCCTTCCCTCAACCTCACAAACTTAACGACACCAATATCATCCCCGCGGCCGTATACGTCAACACTTTCCTCCACGCGACTGGCGCAAGTGTCCTGTCCAACATTACGCTGCGTGTACCCCTTGCGGTAAGTCCTGGGTTTAAATGATCTCTTTCCTTCGAAGTAGGCCTGAGTTACGTTTCTTAAAATAATTTAAAGATGTAGTACTGGCAACGACAATTCGCAACTTTCTCTCCTTTCTCCTAGCCTATTTCTGTGGGTAGTGATAACGACTGACATATTTCGGATTTAGGTCACAGATAACCCTCGAGATATTCAAGTTGTTGTCCAAGGCGAGAAGATCAATATTTCGTCTCGCCTCAGTGCCGCTGATGACTACTCTTGGGTGAATCACGGTAGTGCCGGCTGGAGCAACGAGGCCCTTGTGCAAGATACCCAGGCTTTTGATGTGGACTCTATCAAGAAACGTATTGGGAAAATGTTACCCAAGTCCTTTTCAATCGACTATCTTACCAAAGTTGGAGTGACTGGCATCGCTTTCCCTTGGACGGTGCTTCAGCATTATGGAAATTCCAAGGAGATGATTGCGAAAGTCGATGTGGACCAATACAATGGGGAGATGACTTGGGATCCCAATTCTTGGGCTTCTATCCTCGACTCAGCCTCTTCGATCGGCGCCACCGTATTCTTTGATGATGAAAAGTTACGCATTGTCTCACAAATCGATAGGTTAGCGGTCTACTCCAGCATAGCTCCTCCGAAACTTTGCTATATTTACGTCACGGAGACCACTGTTGCTGGATCTGCCCAAAGCCGATCTGCAGATGTCTGCGTCCTCAGCCTCAAGGGCAACTTACTTGTTAAGATTGAGGGACTGAAGCTGACTGAGATTGGGAGCGGCTCCATACGCATTGCTGGAGGCGTGGATAGCTTAGTGCACCAGATAGCTTGGGTTCCGCCTCGCCTATCTGAGCAGCCTGTACTCCCCAAACAGGTTGTTTTTATATCAGAAGACAATAGCATCCTTGACCAATACGAGGATGATTTGCGTGGATGCGTTTCGAAGATAGTTCGTTGCAATACTGTGCTGGAGTTCAAGAGCGCAAACATCGCCGCTATGTTGGGTGGGAAAGACAACGCAATGATCTACTGTCCGGGACAAGTTCACTCACTGGAAGATGTCGCGGCCTCCGCTCATAGATTCATTTGTGAAGTGGCAGCAGCGGTTAAACTCATTGTCGAGAACAGAGTACCGGTCAAGCTTTTTGTTATCACGGATAGGGTTTTCGACGCTGAGGGGGCTACCGCCCTTGCTCAAGGCCCTCTATACGGCCTTGCTCGCATCGTTGCAAAGGAAAACTCTGACATCTGGGGGGGCCTTGTTGACAATGAGGGATCTCGTTTTCCAATCCTCCCCTTCAAGTACGTCCAAGACCAGGATGTCGTCCGCCTCATAGATGGTGTGCCACGAACTGCACGGTTCAGGCCCTTCTCGATGGATCAGCGCCACCCGGCTTCGACCACTGTCAACCTACTACCTAAACCCGGCGGCACCTATGTCATTACTGGAGGTCTTGGTTATTTGGGTCTTGAGACGTGCGACTTTCTCATAGAAAAGGGGGCGCGTCGCATTGTAATCATCTCTCGTCGTGAGCTACCGCCTCGCCATCAGTGGACGAGCGTCTCTGACAAGATGGCTCCTACCCTCAACAGAATACAGGCCATGGAAAGTCAAGGAGCCAGTATTCATGTCATACAGCTCGATGTTGGTGCCGATGATGCACATGAAAGGTTGATAAACTCTCTAGATCGTCTCTCGCTGCCTCCTGTTCTCGGAGTAATTCACGCCAGCGGAATTCTCGAGGACAGTCTCCTGGTCGATACAACACCAGATTCCTTCGCGCGGGTCTTGTCACCTAAGATCTCCGGCGCTCTTGCTCTCCACAAAGCATTCCCTCCTGGTACTGTTGACTTCTTCGTTCTTTTCTCCTCTATTGGGCAGCTTGTTGGAACATCAGGCCAAAGCTCTTACGCGTCTGGTAACGCCTTCTTGGATACTTTAGCAACCCACCGCAGGAGTAAAGGTGATAACGCAATTGCTTTCCAGTGGACAGCATGGCGAGGCCTCGGAATGGGCACCTCCGCCTTCCTCGCTGCAGAACTCAAGAGTAAAGGTATCACCGATATCACGCGCGACGAAGGCTTTATTGCTTGGGAGCATATGTCGAAATATAATGTCGACCACGCCGTCGTTACGCACATCCTTCCCGTCGACGAAGAGGCACCTATTACATTGTCGCTTCTTGAAGATGTAACGGTACATAGTGCGCGCACAGGAAGAGATGCAGCACCTGAAAAAAGTAAGGGTGACAGCGCAACTCGCCCAACGACTATCCCAGAGCTCAAAGTCTGGCTGGATCTGAAGATTCGCGAGTGCCTTGCGTCGATCTTGAAGATAGGTGATATACAGGACATCGATCCCCGTGTCGCTCTAACAGACATCGGTGTGGACAGCGTCATGACTATCGTACTGAGACAACAGCTACAGAGCGTGTTCAAGGTGCAAGTGCCACAGACTCTGACATGGAATTATCCCACAGTGCTAGCCATGGTGGACTGGTTTCTTGAAAAGTTTCAGAGTGGAGGGAACAAGCTCTGAATGGAAAGCCTACCATTCATGTGCGACAAGGTTTAACAGGATGGATAACAGGCCCTTAATCAATATCATATTGTCGACATAGAGCCTGCCAAGGCACGTTTCTGTCACGTGCAAGGGTCTGTATACGACCGCTCTGTGTTTGTACGTAGCTAAAAATCATTAATTCACACATAACTTGCATCAGCATGGCTTTATCTACTGAGTACAGTCTTACACGTGCCCACGGAGATGGTATTGTATCTACGTATTGACCGTAAAATTCCTCGGAGCCTCCAATTAAATGCTCCTTTTCTCCTTTTCTCCTTTTCCCATGTTCGATGCTACTCAATTCCCTGACAGATCCCAGAGTAAGCGCAGGGGCTGGTTATATCTAAGTCAAGCAATTATGGGTTGCTACAATTTGACACAGGACGCTGTATAGAAGCCTAACTCATAATAAGTTCATTTCTTTTCTTTTTCTTCCCTCTTGACATCTGCTTTACATTAGCGCGGCACTTAAATTGAGCAAAATCCCCATATGATCGATTTCGGCATTCCATGCGTCCAATTTGAACTGATTTAAGCGTACATCGCTGCGCCTGTAGGCGTCAAGTAGGTCTCCAAAAAAATTCAAGCCGATTCGCGGCATGGTCTTGTAGTTATCATATGCAGATTGCCATGCTGGACGAGTTGTAGCCTCCCAGAGTGACTTGGGCGAGGGTAGAGGAATTTCTCGGAAGCCTTCGAACATGTCACACGGCACCCCGATCTTTATATGGATCATCTGAGTGATAACGAGCCACACTATTACCGTTCTTGAGTTAGGAATTATTAGCATAAAACAAAAAGATTCAATGAAAAAGTAGACTTAAAAAAATACCTTCTTCGTGACTCAGCAAAAACCCAATCTTCCCAGGTTTGACTTGGATTTACTCGCTCATCCTGATAGAACGGCTGCTTGCACTGCTTTTTAAAGCTTTCGCAGAGACCCTGCAAGAATTAGAAAAGATCATGACTTGGGAGCAAATTATCGTACCTGCCAAGTACATAATATGTCCATGTTCAGGTCTGGCTCCGTTTGGGAGCCGTCAATAACCCGCATCATCATGTAGATTAACTGTGATTGGATAGACGCAAGAAGATTCTGTTTCGAGAGCTCTGCCTATAGACATGGTTAACTAGGCATTCCATCTTGCAACGATGGTATTTCTCGGAGTGGTGATATTTGTCCCGAATAATCCAAGGTGTTTTGCGAACTTTCGGCACTTGGGACTTGCCGCTGTGAAAGAAGCAGTGAACATACCTGTTCAACAGATGATCTTAATTCCATCCTAATACTGTGCCACAAAAACGGCCTTGTTTCAGGATTATGAGAAATAAAGACTTGCGCAAGAGCCATGCAATTTATAAGCGGCTTTGGTAAAGATTGCTCATTAGATAAACAATGCCAGTGTCCGTGTATGAAGGGAGGATAGGTCTCTCTACGAAGCATCATTTGCGGAAAGGAACGGAGCATCTGCATGATTGAATTTGCTGAAAATCTTGAAACGGGATCTGATATTGGGATTGGGCTGAGAATGTTTGTGCTTGGTCGCTGGAAAAGGTGTGTAGAAGCCGGAAGGAAAGATGAACCATCAGATAAGGCTGTTACAGCAGGCGAGGAAATTTTGGCAACCGACAGCTCCTCTGGATTAAAGTCACCATCAAGATGGCTAGTAGGATCTGGCCTCTCGCTATTGCCCAGGGAGGTTGGGTGGTCAGATATGGACCTGAAGGCCGGTTCGGTGGAAGGCGGTAGGAAAGGCCCTTTTGGACTTTGAGGCATTGGGTCGGTCAGAAAAAAATCGATCGCATCCCAGTCGATCTTGGTATGTCCGTCATCCGTGTCTGTCAGTAGGCTTACTCGATTGTCCAAGTCCTCGGTGGTACTCTTAGGGCTCCTCACGACAGACGTCAAGCCGAACGGAATGCTTTCCATTGATTTCCCAGTAACAAGTTTTCCCGAGTGCGGAGCCATGGCTGTACTTGTGGCTGTAGCTGCTGCATTTTCGTAGACGCAATTAAGACCTCTGCTGACGCATCGCAAACATGGAGACCTGAGGTTGCACTTTCTTTTAGCTAAGCTGCAAGCTTGGCACGACCTGACACGTGTCTTGGGACGATTCTGGGTTCTGCGACAGTATAACAGATGTCGATTGTACGATGTTTCTGTAGTTCGCAGTGAGCTTTGGGGGGGGGAGAGGAGTTGAAGGAGCTGCTCTACCTTTCGAAATTGGTTTTTGACACAAGTTACAGATCCATATGGGGCAAGGCGACGGAGTTGCGTTGTAGTCCATGGGTATAATAACACCAGCATAAAGCGCAGAAATATACGACTGTCTTTGTAGTGGTTTTGCACAATTGTCGTTCCTTTTCCCTGACCGTGAGGTTGGTGAATGGCAGAGATTAGGAATGATGCCTCCCACCGGAACGGCCAATTTGGCCGCACAGCAGCGGAGCGGCTAATATGACCCGCCAGGATCGGCATCAATTGAAATCGAAATATCTCGAGGTACGGAAAACTTTTGGTTACTATTACTTACATGGTTTTCCTCATCGTCGACTTCATCGTCTTCTTTCTTATCAATCACTATCGTACCGCTTTTTCCACCATATGTTCCACCATGGGTTCAGAAGAGTCTACCGCCAGCAAAGACCGAGAAGCCAACCTCGATGTCGAGATACCACCCGACATGCCTGATCAAGAAATTGAAGCGCGTAGCCCACGGACCGCTCATGGTTGGAAGTGGGCAGCAGCAGCAGCGTCTCTGTACGTCGGTGCTTTTATCTACGGGCTGGATGGCACCATTGCGGCAGATATCCAAGCACCCATCATCGAACAGTTCCACACAATCGAGAGTCTCACATGGATAGGCACCGCATTTCCCCTTGGATCGGTGTGTGCAATATTGCCTGCGTAAAAGCCCTATCCCCTAACATCGTCACTTGAGCACAAAAGAAATCCCGTCTGGCTAACCCCGCGTCAAACAGAGCCGCTCTATACGCGGTTTTCAACCTTAAGCCCATGTTCATCTCGAGCATCATTCTTTTCGAGGCTGCCTCTGCGCTCTGTGGAGCCGCTCCGAACATGGATGCCCTTATTGTCGGGAGGGCAATAGCTGGCCTTGGTGGAACCGGTATTTTCCTCGGGTACGTTGTCGCCGTCAAGGATACAGTCAACGCTCTGCTCACGGGAGTTGTCAGGATCTTGAATTATTTTGCTCTATGTACAAGTGACACAGAGCGCGGCCGCTATATTTCCGGAATCGGTGTCGTCTGGGGGCTGGGTGCCGTCTTAGGCCCTGTCATAGGAGGTGCATTTTCCACGTCTCCCGCCACCTGGCGATGGGCCTTCTACATCAATCTGTGAGTTGGTAGAAAATTTAACCAAGCATCCTTCCCACCACGTTCTTTTTTTTAACTTACTTGAACTTTCTTTCAGTGTCGTTGCAGCTATCTGTGCACCAGTTTACATATGGTACCTCCCGTGGGTGAAGCCCTACGGTGCCACTAAAAACGAGCCTCTCCTTGCTAGGCTCAGGACTGTAGATGGAGTCGGCTCAATACTCGGCAGTGGAGCCATGGTTACTTTCACCATGGCCCTGACTTTTGGAGGCTCAACTTGGCCTTGGAACGATAGTCGCACAATCGCTACACTTGTCGTGTTCGGAGTACTGCTTATACTACTTTATTTCCAGCAGCGCTTTGCCATGTTCACCAGTCCGGAAAGGCGCATGTTTCCCCCAGGTCACATCCTTATGAACAGAACGCAAATTTTGCTTAGCATTAACACCGCCATGGCTGCAACTAACATCTACGTGCCGGTTTATTACATTCCCCTGTACTGCGCTTTTACGCATGGAGATTCTGGACTAATGGCTGCCGTCCGTTTACTCCCTTTTATCTGCTTCCTAGCGTCGTTTAATCTAGCATCAGGCTTTCTTTTGCCACGGATCAAC
Organism: Talaromyces sp. R2412; assembly: GCA_023626135.1. Taxonomy (NCBI): domain Eukaryota; kingdom Fungi; phylum Ascomycota; class Eurotiomycetes; order Eurotiales; family Trichocomaceae; genus Talaromyces; species Talaromyces sp. R2412. The sequence goes on from JAMAGK010000008.1 coordinate 146,085, forward strand.
TATTAGTAAGCTCTTGTCATCAATCCCTGCTTTCTTCTTGTTCTAAAATTCTATAGTTGGGCGTTGTACGTCGTTGGTGGCATTCTCATGACAATCGGTAGTGCCACGTTATACACGGTCAACACTGATACCGCTACAGGAAACCTGTATGGATACAGCATTATACTTGGATCTGGGACTGGTTTGGTCTTCAATCTCGGTTTTACCGTCTCGGGTGTTACAATCATGAAGAAAACAGGCAGCAGCCTTGATGTCCAACGCGTCATCTCTGTACAGAACCTTTCTCAGCTCGGATTCCAAACAGTCAGCTTGCTTATAGGGGGCCAAATTTTTCAAAGCCTCTCAATGGACGGCCTAAAACAGGTTTTGAGCAGTTCAAAATTCTCAGACTCTCAAATCAGAAGCGTCATTGCAGGAACACAGAGTAGCTTGTTCACGTCTTTAACTCCTTCCCTGCAAAGACAAGCTATCGCGGCCATCACACTTGCCATGAGCCGGGTTTATATTCTCAGTATTGCGTCAGGTGTTATTACGGTGGTCAGTGGGATGCTAATGAAGAAGGAGAAATTGTTTTCTAAAGCCAACAATATTGCCATGGACTGAAACTAGTTTTGATCGCCTCCATGGCCTCCGGACTGAAATCGAAATTTTAGATGATTTCGTGTTGATGGCAACCCAGTAGAGCATATCCCAAACATATGTACATGCTTATCAGATTGCTACTGGCATAATGGAATTTTTTGAAGCGAAAGACTACTTTTTCGACGAGAAAGTAGAGGTTTAACCATCACAACCCGTCCAAAAATATGCCACCCCACTCAGCGGCTATCTGAGCGTACTTTACAGGGCAACGATAACAATAACTTACATGTAATCACTTACAGACATCCTTTCATAATTCACGGACTAAAAGAAAATCGATTTGGCTTCTTGGTAAAATTTAAGTCGATACTGGCATGACTCTTAACTGAAGAATTAGTAGAGAGTGAGCGAACCGAAACAAGATAGTAGATCATAGATCATTCTGGCCTGGCATCCCTCCTCATCCCTCCAACAAACAATGGGCTTTTCAACATACTTTCCCATTCATGCACCATATCCGTATTCTCCTTGCTAGCGAGGACGGCCTCGTTCCCTCTCGGCCAAAGTTCTTTTTCATACTTCTTGATTGCTTCGACAAGTTCCTCAACCGAATGTTCTTTCATTTCTTTCACGTACTGCAAAATGGAGGCAGCATCAGTTATAGAATTGTTCAGTCCTTGACCACGATCTGCTCGCATGCAGTTAGTAAGCACTGATTCGTCTTCTCTAGAAGAAACATTATTGCAAATACGACAAGGGAGACTAACGGAAGGTCATAGGATGTGCCGCGTCCCCAACCAAAGTGATCCGTCCACCTTGACTGTCCCATTGCTTTGTTGGCCAATAAGATAATCTATTGTGCCACATAGGCGCTCCTTCGGGAATGTTGGCGAACGCTTCCCGGAAGGGTGAACCGAATTCCTTTCCTCTCTCCTTCATATCGTCCAGGATAGCAGTGCCTTTGAGATAAGTAGGCTCTGGCGATCGCCAGGATTGTGTGAGCATCCACGTCCAGTTGGCCGGGTCATCTCCCGTTGAATCATGAACTTCAAGAGTGCACATTTCAGTTTCAAGGATTGGAAAATGTGGAATTTTGACTTACTGCTCGCCCAGCCAAATGTCCCGTTTGGATGAAACATGACAATATAGCGTGAGTGCAATTTCCTCAATTCTTTTGAAGTTTCTTTTGGCAGTTTCGTTAGCGTGAACGAGGCCACCACATCAGAAGATACTAGCTGAGCTTCATCTTTCCCAAGCAGATATTCTCTAACGAGTGAATGCGCTCCTTCAGCTCCGATCAAAATATCTCCTGTTTCCTGTGTATTGTCTTCAAATTTTACAGTAATTGAGCCGTCTTTCTCAACTTGAATCTCTTCCAGACGTTTGCTCCACTGCAATAATGTCAGTCGAGCATCATTGCCATTAAGTGGAGGCATAGTAATTCACCTTGATATCTATATCCTGACTCAGTAGCCGAAGCCATTTTTTCCTCTGAATTCGTAAACTCCAAGGCGCCGGGAGGTTCCTCATCAGGGACCCTGTTTCTCCGTGGTGTACTGGCATAACACTGTCACCGTTGGGAACATAGGTTGGGCTCGGAATAAGTCAGTGCCTAAATTTTTTTTTTGTTCCGACCAAGATGATAAACCCACTCGGTCTGCACAGATTGGATATGTGATCTCAATTCCGGAGTTATACATTCGTCGAGACGGGATTGTGCCCAGTAAATCCCGAAATTCCAATCCCGGGGTCTCTGCGCGTAACTTGAGTCCTGTTCAAAGACCGTGCATGGAATTTGTTCCTTTTAATTGTGTTAGCTACTTTATTGAGAAACTTTGAAGCATGGGCACTGACCCTTCCTAGTACATGAGCCGTAAGTAGCCCAGCAGTTCCTTTTCACGTCTCGTCAGACAAAAGTTATCACAAGTGGCAAAGTATGGATATTTTTCTCACCGGCCCCAATGATTATCACGCGGGGAGACTTCCGTTCGAATGCCATATTAGAGACGCGTATTTCAAACTTGATGAGGTTCCCTTGTTATCAAAAGCAATAAAAAAGAATAGTAGAGGGAATGTCACCAAGTTCAGTCACAACAGTGCTTTCTAAATTGCTCGATAGGCGCGAGACAAGTAGGAAAGCGCCTATCAATAATTGCCTCTGCCAAGTAGCTATCTCTGAATGCAAATTTTAAGTGTAGTGAGAACTTGCATCTAGTTTGTCCAGATTTATTGAGCTCTAACGTCTAATTTTCGATGGCAGAATCCAGAGCCTTTTTAAGAGTGGTATTTAAAGCTGTTTACATGGATATTACGTCTTTGTTTTACAAAATAATGGGTATCAACGAATGATTCCGGTACAGCTGTTATTGTTTTTATGATTTCTTACCATTCTACGGGGTCTCACGAATTTCATTAAGCCGTACGGATTTAGGCCCGGTATTACCAGATGTGCTCCGAAGGAATCCATTAATTCAGGGATATGAAAGTGCATAAGTTGAAAGTAGACCACGAATCGGGAATGCGAGACAAAACGAGAGAGAGAAAAAAAAAAAAGAGAAAGGTAAACAAAAGCGGTGGAGGGGTTCAGGCGCCGAACACATAGTACCGAACGAGCATGGCCGAACGAGCATGGCCGAACGAGCATGGCCGAACAAGCATGGCCGAACGAGCGTGGCCGAACGAGCGTGGCCGAACGAGCGTGGCCGAAAGCATGGCGTAAAAATGTCTTGGAATGCAACTTACAAAATTAGGCCTGAATCTAAAGATCACGGTCAATAAATCGGATACAAACAGCGACTTTTGAGGAAACCTTTTTCCATGATTATTGTATCCAACTAGACAAATGAGTAGTATAATTCTAGACTAGAGGTTAAGCCGTAGGTTGGTTGTTCGAACAATATTTCAATGAAAGCGCGAAACAAAGTCTATTTTCAATGCCGATGTTGTAGCAGGAAAAGATCAACGACATCCGGCAAAGTTTCTTCTAGGATGTGTGCCCTTGGCTTCCATCCAAGTAACAGTTTCGCCCTCTCGCTTCGACAACGTACGTTCATACCACAGCCGTGCACCCTGCGAGTTTGATTGACGAGCTCCAGCCGTGGAGGATGAGTAGCTTCTCCAATCTGCTCGATCGAATTCGTCGATATGACACCCTTCGCCCTGAGAACATGGACGAGTGATTTCATGTATTCGGCAAACGTATAGTTTTTGCCGTTTGCAAAATAATATGCATGCAGTCCCCAAAGCCGATGGTCAGGTCCAGAGGCTTTGGTCGCATCGGCGAAGAGCCTGACGTAGATATCTGCAAGGTCATCCACGTGCACAAAGCCTAGGATATTTCTCCCCTGAGACATGGTGAATCCTTGCCGGAGTTCTTTCACCGTGGTAATAATATCACGAGCTGTGATTGGTATCTGGTTTTCGGTGGAGGGGCTAACGCCGTAAACGACAGTCGGGGAGACAATGGCAACATGTACATTGTGACAACCATCCCGCACAATTTGGTCGCTACGCTGGTGATAGCACTCAAGGGGCCTAGTCATGATGCTTTCAATATCCGTTATGTCGCTCCACACCTTCTCCGATGGCCTTTCTCCGTCTCCTCCTTCCCCGATCAGAAACGCACCTGATGTGTGGATGTAAAACCCTTTGTCAGGCAGCGAGGCTAGGCTACGGAGGATGGTCGTTATTGCTGCAGGGCTCCCACTCAGCTGGTCTGGCGTTGTGTCTGATTCATATGAGCTCGTTCCGCTGAAAAATGAATAGATACAGAGTTTATGACATACTTATCACGATTCCAGCATATTTAGACTCGCTCTCGATTATGTCCAAATCTCCTAAATCTCCAAGGACAGTTCGAATCTTTGGGAACGCTTGCTTGAGTCTCTGGACTTTGTCCTGGTCTCGTACAAGCGCTGTCATCTCAACATCCTTACATTGAGCTAGAGCGTTAAAAACAGCACCACCGATATGGCCGGTAGCCCCAAGACTGCACGCAGGTCAGCAGTAATTTAGCTCTTGTAGATAGCGATACTCACAAGAATGCCTTGACCATTAGCACAAATATCAATGGATTCGTAATTGCTAATCAGTTATAACCACTAGATCTCTAGAGTGTCCGATAATCACTCATCTAAATGCTAACAAACAGGGAGGGTGGATTGCTTTTATAGATCTCTGGTAGGGCATTAGGCCGGTTCGGTTGCTGTACCGTAGACAGACCAATCAGGCCGTAGCGGAAAACCCCACTCGACGATATAACATATGTGTAGGTGTGGATGAAAAGGGAACAGGTAGAAAATAGATTGATAGATAGATAGATCATTATTGAGTTAAGTTCTATTTACACAGACTCTATAGTTTGTATACCAGGCCACGTGAACCAGCACGTGACATGCCAGCTTCTTTTCTGACAAAGGACAATTGAATTATAGAATTAATGTGAGTACAAAAATCTAGTCAAGTGTTTTATAATTTTATATAGAAAATATAACATAAAATAAAAATAGCTTTAGCATATATCAAAATATTAATAATCAATTGATATCCTCATAATATAAGAATTATCATTCTTCTAACTTCTATCAAATAGCTGTTTGTGGGCATCGGCCGTGACATATCACTCACTTATGAAGTGTAGAAAAGAGAATATAAATAATAAAAGTCTAAAGGATTACTTTCGGACAATCAAAAAAGAATAAAATAGCTAGAAACAGAAAGATATCGACAGACTAAATAGGGACTCACTTAGAAGTATGACACTTGACATTTGTAAATTATTGGTCTTTTGTCTCCGAGGGAAAAAATAATATAATTATTTTTATTAGCCAAGTCTTTTGAGCCTACTCGAAACTTACAGCTACATCTAAAAGAGATGAGATAGCTTCTGCTTTATCGAGCTATAGCTTTTACGTCTGTCCCTGATTCATTTGAACGTGATTAGCTTGGTCTGCTAGACTGGTGGCATTTACAGATTGTTTCGTATGGCCATGGTGGTACCGTATCCCACGCTATCGTTGAACAAAAACCACTTTCTTTTACCACTGATCAACCTGAGGACGGTGGTGAAACGCTGTTAGTTCTTTCTGCTCCCTACAAGAGAAAAATTAACATTCTAAAAGTGTATATGGTCAAAATGGAAGAACCACTGTCTAGACTCAATGCGAGATCTGCTTTGTTGCTTCATTTGCACGAATGATGGCCTCTCGCGCCCCCGGCCAGACTTTCCTCTTGCCCGTCTCGAAGTATCGAAACGCATGAGCTGTCTCAACCCCATTGTTCATCAGATACGACATTTTCGGATCCTTGCAGAAAAACGTCCACCCTTTCCAGCCCCATCCCAGATTCTCCATACCGGTTCCAGCGGCAGCGTGCACAAAGCCCTGGTAATCCCATGACTTGACCATTGACGGATCAATAGTATTGTCCAATTCCCAGTTTGAGACTATCCATTTATGATGCTCATCGATCTCCTGTTCCATCTGTTCTCGTGACGGCAAGGGATGGACACCGCGCCAGATATTGCTAATTGCCATTGAGGAGACATCGCAGAAAGAGAAGCCGTTGTTCTTGCCATAGGCCGAGTAACAGAGCATCGCGATCGAGTCCGCATATCTTGGTGGAAAGATGTTCTTCCACAATCGTCTCACAGCTGGCCCCTCGGGGCCAGCAGGTTGGCTTGTCTCGATGAATGGTGCAACCGAGAAATCAGCCGCGTATCCCGTAGCACAAATCACTGCATCGACTTCATCAATGATCGTGCCATCGGTCAATTCCACGGATTTCGGACCAACGAATTGCTTCAGCCCACGTAGTGAGGTCAGTGACCCGTTTTGCAGCGCCGGAATAATGCTTTCTGAGGCACTGGGTAGCACAAGTAAGGGAGATGGGAATGGCAAAATGTTCCATTCAGGATCCAATCTACCCCATTTGGAATTCATGAACCACTCCGTTCCCGCAACAGACAGCCATCTCATCATTTTGGGAAAGTTCCTCGTGAGGAACTGAGATATTTGGCGACGTCTCCACGATACAATAAGGTCTGTAGGTTTGTCGCCTCGCCATCGGCTGACAATTGCGGTGCCGCGTCTGTGTGATACATAGACTTTTGCGGCTACTGGCAACAACGTGTCGATAATATCACTTGCCGTGCTTCCAAGTCCAATTACAATGATCTTCTTATCGCGAAATTGGTCTGGTCTAGAAATGGAGGTCAGTGTAGCAATATATTAGGTAGGCTGAGCGACAGACGACTTGAATTCCTGGGCATGAATCAGCTCGCCCTCAAACTGCTCCTGACCAGCAAAATGCGGCACTTTCGCTTTTGTCTGGTATCCATGCGTAAAAGCAACTTTGTCATATTCCTCAATTTGAGGCTTTCCGTTAATGTTCAACCGCAGAAGCCATTTCGAGTCTTCCTCATTTCTATATGCTTGCTCGAGCTTTGCATCGAACACGATGTGTGGAAGTAAGTTGAAGTTCTCGGCGTATGATTGCATATAAGATTGGAACTGTGCTTGTGTCAAGTGTGGAGGGTATTCTAGCGATGCAAATTAACAATATGGTCGTTAGCGGCTACAAACAAGACCATACCGTCTGGCATAGGATAGTCCGACATTCCACAAGTGTATTTGCTGATATTCGCTGTGGTGGCTATAACATGATTAGATTAACGAAGCGAGATCCGTTATGAACCAAGCATCGACCTTACTCTTCAGCGCTGAAGTGATGTCCTTCTTATCAGACCACGCCCATAGCCCTCCAACTTGCGACCTCCGTTCGTAGCAAGTTACCTTGAATCCATCTTCACGCAGGGTCTTGAGCATCGACAAGCCTGAGCTACCTTGAATAAATAATTAGTTTGGTGATGTGGATATCGGGGTCGATCGGATTTTATTATGCAATAATTGTCTTACCAGCGCCTATGACAGCTACCGTTCTAGATTGATTCATACTAGCTTTTCTGGTCGTCAATTTGTGTGCGTTCATGATGCCGCATTGAACATGGCAGATGGAAACACTGGAGAGCTGATGTTGATGCTGGGAGCAATCAGACTATCTATCCTTCAGCCTCGTGAGTCTATGTCTATTCCGGCTACTGCAACGCGCATGTTTTAATATTATTGGATGCCTCGACGCCGAAGGCCGGCTGTGCTAACTACATTCGATAGGGATTGATTATACGAAGCTACGTACTTTTTTACGACTTCCGAAGTTCCGAGGAATGAGACCATATCAACATTGTGAAAATCAATCATGAAAACCTTTTACAAAATTACATTCATATCATGTTTTAGAAGAGGGAAAAGTAAGTTTATGTATCACACATTAATGTTGTTACTAGAAATATTCAGCGCTAAGGTACGTCGGACTTCGCACTATTAGCCAGGAAATAGACTGATATATTATGGCAGAGAAACTTATGATACAATTTGGCTTCTCAAAATATGCAGCCTACGGATCGTCTAAGCAGGAACGTAGCCGAAAGAGTTCAGTATACCGAAAGAAGCAATGGATGCATACACCTCTACAAGTCATCAATATATACATGTACAACGGGCTTGTCAAGAATATTAGACAATGGATAAGATTATCAATGTCTATTTTTGCAACTGTTAAAGACCCCCCATACCCAACGACTAGAAGGTGAGAGGAAAAGTCTCTCATAAAAGATGACTCTGTCCAGCTTCGAATAACGCTACCAGCACTAGGAAGAATCCAGAGTATATTTTATTAGTCGAAATCAAGTCAAATCACTGGTAGCAACATAAGTGAAATAGATAGAGCTGCCGCTGTCCTGCTGATGACAAGGACTAAGGCCAAGTCTTTTGGGTCACTAATACCAGGTAAGTTCGTGCGGTCTACTGTAGCTGGACTTGGGCAACATCTCTGTTGGGAAGGTAGCAGCAGGCCATTTATACACGTTCTTGGTCAGTGCGTACAGTGACGTTTGCCGACCGATCAAAAGCTTCGCCCTCGGTTAGTGCTTCAGTGGTAATCGCAAACTGTCCATTAATTTCAGATTGTCGTTGCACAATGTGGTTCTTTAGCAGTTTTCGTATTGTAGCATTGGCCTCGACAAATTCACAATTGGCTTCAATAGGAAGAAATGACCGGACTGGAACGAACTGATTGATCAAAGCTACTATCTTCCCTTCAAATACTTTTGGATAACTTTCCGCAAACAACGAGGAATTATTTATGGCGTCGAGTTCGTAACCCAGGACCGCCTTGCCAACGATTTCTAACGAAATCATCAATATCCATAACTGAAGAGCTCGGTTAGCAGTTTCGTGCCACGGCTATGGGAAAGCTGTTTCCTTACCTTCGACTGTTCTCTGTGCTCTCTCACCCACCTTTCCCCTATTAGCAGAGCATAGAAGCTCTGCTTTCTCATCAAAATTATGGTACCAAGTTCTTGATACTACCAAAGGCGAATGGTGCTGGATCACATAGAAAGGGACCTTAGACTGAGGGATTAGAAAACAAGCTACCACATAGAGGGCTACATACTACGGAGTAGTTTTCCTCTGTCTTTTACGTTCTTCGCCTTCTTCAAAAAGAAGTCTCAATACAGCGATTTCTCCCATAGCCCTTTTCCAGAATGGTGGCTTAACGAAGGCATAGCAATGTGTCTGGAGGATCTCTCTATACGCGTTTGGACTGATAACAAGGAGATTTTCCACGTTGCCCAAAGTCAAGAACCGAGTAAAAGTAACACCTGGATTCTGTCGCATCCATTTTATCTGGCATCCTGCAGGCTTTGCCGTGAAAAGCTCGATTGTTTGTCCCAACCATGGGAAAAGGGCTCTAGGAAGACAAATCAATGAAGATGATAGGGAGATTGGCGGTTTCTCCGCCGCACCACTCTTAGCGCCTTCCTCGACGAACGTTGGTCCCCGCACATACCGGACCACACATTCAACCTCGTCAGCCTCATTTCCAGAAGGCAGCTGGAGTCGTGTCGCAGAAAATACAAAGCGGTTGCCCGCCATGGTTCAATTGGGTTCGAAAGACTCGTCGCTGTTTCGCCAAGTGGTGCGCCACTACGAAAACAAGCAGTACAAGAAGGGTGCGTTGCGAAAGACCAGGCAGTCGCCGCATTCGAAGCTGACCATCAGGTGAATACACCGAACAGGTATCAAGACCGCGGACCAGATTCTTCGCAAAAACCCCAATCATGGCGATACGCAAGCGATGAAAGCTCTCATCATGAGCTGCTTAGGACAGTTGGAGGAAGCTTTCGTCCTAGCGAGGGTCGCACTGAAAAATGACATGAAGTCGCATGTCTGCTGGCACGTCTTTGGGTTGCTCTACAGAGCGGAGAAAAACTATGAAGAAGCTATCAAGGCATACAAGTTTGCTCTGAGATTAGAGCCCGATTCCCAGCCTATCCAGCGCGATCTCGCCCTTCTTCAAATGCAGATGCGAGACTACCAGGGTTACATACAGAGCCGCAGCTCGATGCTTCAGTCTCGCCCATCGTTGCGGCAAAATTGGACAGCGCTAGCTATTGCTCACCACCTCGCCGGAAACCTGACCGAGGCCGAGAATGTCCTCAATACATTTGAAGAGACTTTGAAGACCCCGCCCCCAAGGACGGATATGGAGCATTCGGAGGCTGTTTTGTATAAGAACACCATAATTGCTGAGTCAGGGGATCTTGAAAGAGCTCTGGAACACTTGGAAACCGCCGGAAAGCGCAGCTCGGACGTGCTCGCAGTCATGGAAATGAAAGCAGATTATCTTCTTCGCTTAGGTCGAAAGGCGGAGGCCGAGGCAGCTTACATTGCTCTTCTTGAGAGGAACTCCGAAAACTCGAATTACTATGACGCATTGATCAAAGCAAAGGAGATTGCTCCTACCGACCACAAATCCCTGAAAGAGTTGTATGACGAATGGGCTGAGAAGAACCCTCGAGGTGACGCTCCTCGTCGCATCCCGCTAGACTTCCTCGAGGGCGAGGAATTCAAGAATGCCGCCGATAGCTACCTCCAACGGATGCTTCGGAAAGGCGTGCCGTCGCTATTTGCGAACATCAAGGTTTTGTACGACAGTCCAGCTAAGCGGGACACTGTGCAAGAACTTGTCGAGGGATATGCGGCCGGTAAAGCTCAACCAAATGGATCTTCGGATGGTAAGACAAATGGAGATTCTACCGATTTCGAGGCTTCTACTTTTTATTTCCTCGCTCAACACTACAACTATCATCTTAGTCGCGACCTGCAGAAAGCTCTTGCTTATATCGAAAAAGCCATCAATCTGGTGCCCAAGTCTGTGGACTATTACATGACTAAGGCAAGGATATACAAGCACTATGGAAATATTTCAAAGGCAGCTGAAGTGATGGAAGAGGCAAGGAAGCTCGACGAAAAAGACCGACACATCAACACAAAGGCGGCCAAATACCGACTGCGTAACAACCAAAACGAGTTGGCACTTGACGACATGAGCAAATTCACTCGCAACGAAACTGTCGGTGGCGCTCTAGGTGATCTTCATGAGATGCAGTGTGTGTGGTATTTGACAGAAGACGGAGAAGCGTATCTGCGGCAGAAGAAGCTTGGGCTTGCACTGAAGCGTTTCCATGCGGTCCAAAATATCTTTGACGTGTGGCAAGAGGACCAGTTTGACTTCCACAGCTTCTCCCTGCGCAAGGGTATGATTCGCGCGTATGTCAGTATGGTACGCTGGGAAGACCACCTGAGGGATCATCCTTTTTACACAAGAATGGCATTATCCACAATCAAGGCATATGTTCTACTCCACGACCAACCTGATCTTGCTCATGGCCACATGTTTGCTAGTCTCAACGGGGCCGAGGGCGAAGACAGAAAGAAGGCCTTGAAGAAGGCAAAGAAGGAGCAACAAAAATTGGAGAAAGCAGAAGCAGAACGACAAGACTTGAAGAAAGCCAGTGCAGCTACAGCCAAGAGCTCTGACGGCGAGACCAAGAAGGAAGACACTGATCCTACGGGCACCAAGCTGGTTCAGACAACGGATCCTTTGAAGGACTCTCTGAAGTTCCTCAATCCTTTGCTTGAATTCAGCCCTGAAGATATTCGTGTGCAAGCCGCCGGATTTGAGGTCTACATTAGGAGGCGTAAGTGTCTTTCTCAAAAAAGATGGGTTCTATTTAACACTAACTTTCCTCAGAAAAATACGCACTTGCCTTGAAGTGTCTTTTGGCTGCCCATGCCATCGATTCTTCCGACCCGACTCTGCATGTCCAACTGCTGCGTTTCCGCCTGGCCCTCAACAATCTGGCGGAGCCGCTACCCGAGAAGATTTCCGATGTTGTCTTGAACGAATTCGAGGCTATTCTGCCCAAATCCGCAGATATTCAGAAATGGAACGAGTCTTATTTGGCAGCACACAAGACTAGCGCTAACCATGTCCGTGCTGTCTTGTCGGCGCGATTGCTACTCACTCCCGAAGCAAAAGCTGAATGCGAGAAGGAATTCATTTCCACCCTCGACCTTGACAGCACAACCATGGAAATAGCCATTACAGGTCTGGACACGCTGGATGAGTGGAAAAGTAGCGCTGCCACGAAACAGGCCTACACCGAAAAGGCTCAGAAGAAGTGGACTGAGGTCACTGCCTTTAATACTACGCCTTCGGCTTAGTATTAAGCTTTGCAACGAATGATGGGTTGTCTTGTCAGTTAGTATCGGGAGACTAGGGGATTTTATAGGTAACACTCGTGAGCTGGACTTATATAGAGCAAAGGATTATTGTCGACTGTTGATACTCGTTTGCAAATGCTGGGTGATGTGTGAAGAAATCATATTGTTTGAGTATGGGTAGGAGATGACACGAAAGACCTAGAAAAGTGAGCGGTTTCAAACTAAATTAAATACGGATCAATCGAACAGTACTATCAACCGGTGTCGCCTTGTGTTGATTTATATAAACATTGAGGTGTTAAAGTCAAATAAGATGTAGAGATTATCATTGATTCTATTTATTACATGGTTAAAAGAGCACAGATTCTATAAGAGTGCTTCACGCCAACATGCAATGACTAAAAGTACAAAAGGCGAGCGACATGTGCCATATATAATATACAGAAAATGAGAAAAGAAAACTAATATTTCAGCATAGATGCACGACGGACAAGGGCTATAAACAAACTGGTTTACTCGCCGTTCTCGTTGTCCAGATTTCCAATAATGGGCTTTCTCTTGGCCAATTCTGGGTCTTCACTGAGGCCAATTTTGATCAAAGTACGCTGCCAGAAAGAAAGCTCCTTTGGCTTCTCGCCCTCACCCTGAATCCATTCTTGACCGGCAGAGATGCGATTGGCGCGTGCTTCTTCCTCTGGAGAAAGGAAATAACGATGCATCCGAGAGGCGATGCGAGGGTCGATGACTACCTCATCAATCCACTCTCGCTCTTCGTTGAACAGATTTTTGGTATACTCAGTAAACTCATCATTTGTGCTGGAAGGACTTGCGTTCTCCAATTGAAATTTCCGATTTGCGGCTTCCTTGCGGACCGATTTGTGCCATTCTTGCTCCTCGTGTTCAAGAACGGTTTGCTGTTCGTAGGTTGTCTGCGATAGAGACTCATCAGATGGGTCAGCGGCGGAAGCGTCAAGGGCCATTCCATCGAAAGCGCGAGTACCCTGGTCATAAGGCCTGCTGGCAGAGGCGAGAACAGCAGCGGCTACCTCTTGGCCTACTGCATCGGCCAGGTACCGCTTGGTCAAGTAACGATATATACGAATGGGCGTGTTCAGAAAGCCCAGGAGATGAGGGAATTGAATGGGACTGGATGCTTCGAAAGTAGGCGGAATAGTAGAGGGAAGTTTCTGAGCGGTATATTGCGTAGGTGAGATGTATGCAGGTTTTGGCCCTTTGGGTTTTTTCGATTCCTCGGTCTCTGTCTTCTCATCCTCTTTATTCTCATCCTGGGATGCGTTTGAGCCCCCGTTTTGTGGCTCTGACGGTGACCCTTCTTGGGTCGTGGCAATAGGGGTATCCGTCGGTAACATATCGACTACGGCATCGACAGTTTCCACAGTAGGTCGTTTGGTGTCTGTAGGAGGTTGAGTAGGGTTGGTGACAGTCTCTGTTGTGGCCGGCTGTGGTGGTGGCGGCGGCGGCGCAATGTCCAGAGGACCGAGCCAGCCTTCATGAAGACCCCGGATGTATTCCTTCCAGGTATGACGCCCAATAACTAGATCTCCGCGAGGCCCAGGTTCATCTGTGACACCCATTTTTGCTCGCGCTTCGGCAATTGCAGACTCTTTGCTTGGCTCTTCTACCGAATGACTCTTTTCACCGGCTTCCCGTCTGTATTTTCGAATCTTGTCGGCCAAACCTGCACGAACTTCGCCCTCCTTTCGTCCCTCAATCACCTCGTAATCCAAAGCCGCCGATACTAGGATAGGCTTGATGTATTCCTTAAAGTAGTCCCGAGCAGGTCGAAGTCCATCTCCCGGCGGGGCAGATAAAAAGATCGTAAGGCGCTTTCGGTTTTGCTCCAACGGCAAAGGTTCTTTGGCAATGTGGGCGACCAAGTCTGACCATTTCTGCTGGATGTGCCTCTTTTGCCGCCGGTCATACATCACGGCGCCAGTAAAGGATCCGGTAACAGTAAGAAAGATCATCCAATTGCGCGACGGCAGTCGGAGTCTAAAATGCGGAAGCCCTGTATCTGTTAGCCATTGTCATGCAACCGAGGAAAAGCTCGAGGCTTAACTTACCCATCATCTTGAAGACTGGGTTCTGTGGCTTGGGAGGAGCTTTGGGAGGCGCATTTTGGCTGCCGGCTGCCATCCTTTCGGCCTTTTTTTTCTCCATGTGGTCGGTAATGTCCTTGACAGCACTGGCTCCGGAAAACATCTTCGAAAGCTGTAAGGCCGCAGCAAATGAGCTGAGGCGCGGTGATAGTTGACGGCGACACTGGTGATTGACTTCATTATTTTTCCTCCGCAAAATCTCGAGGCTTGCCGGTGGTATTATGTAATCAATTGATTATTGGTCTATGCGCGATTCCGCTATACCCTTTCGGGAAACGCCAAGCCCTGTATTGACAGCTCACACACGCTGGCATTTGTTCGATTCTTGGGGGAAGATTCAATCAATGGAGGTTTTGTTGAGTCTAGTAGGGTCTAGAGGGGATCGGGAAAGTGTGAGGAGAGTGTAATAATCAGCATGGAGTACGCCTTGGCGGTGAAGTCTCGTCCTGTTGGCATGGAAAAGGGTTTTGAGGATAGAATTGATAATTAGATCGATTGTTGACTGAAAGTAACGAGAAAGCTCAAGACTGTGAGATGCGTCTGGCGGTGGCCTCTACCATAATGTGGAGACTAACCACCAAGAGAGCTTGGTTTCTGGTTGATTGATTGTTCAGAAATGCAGTGGAGAACGAGAGGCCATACAGCTCGCAAGTTAACTCTCTGGCATCCTACCAGCTGGCCAATGCCTTGTCGTGCTCAGACAGGTGTCACAGAACTCGCAACCGCCAGCTGGACCAGCGTTGGCGCATTCTTCGCCCAAAAAGCAGCTCCGGACTGCCATTTGTCGTGGTTGATGTTGAGTGTTGACTAGCTGCACTTGCAAGGAACTCTCTCTCCCCCACCACAGCCGCCGTCGCACCACCGAACTAGCCCGGAACGAGTGGTCCTCCCTCCTTCCCCCCTTTGGTCGGTGTGCGCTGGACTTCTTTCTTTCGTCCAACCTCGTGTCAACGCAGTCAACTCGCCCAGTCCGCTGTCTCGTTATCGGTTATCGTCGCTCTGGATAGGGAGAGGCATTCTGCTGATCACGGTGTTGTGTGCGACCGGGCCCTTTGCCAGGCCCTAGGATCAGCATCCACATTTCTCCTGACGGACCGAGTCTATTGAACTGTCCTCCTCTCTCTCCCTTCCTCCTTGTCGACATCACCAACGTAACGCTCCATCCTTGTCAAGCGTTCACGATGGATCCCAACAACAATCGCATGCACTTGAACTTTGGCTTCAACGAGAGAAACTACAATGCGGCCAACAACCGTGTGTACCCCACAACACCCTCCGCATTCCCGCAGCCAATCTACCAGGGCCAGGACTACATGGAGCCTCACGGTGCCCAAGGGAACGCCTATGGACAGCAGCAGCAGGGCTACTTTGTCGGCAGTGCCTATCCTCAGCAGGCCCATTATCCCGTGCAGCAACAGCAGTACCCTCAGCAAGCCCTCCAGTCGCCTCAGCCAGCCTACGGAGCCCGCCCGCCATACGGTGCCAACGACGGCACCAATGGCTTGATCCAGCAGTTCTCCAACCAGGATCTGGGTGCCTCCCCAAAAGCTGGTCTTGCTCCGCGCTCTGGTTCTCCAGGTCAGCGGCCTCGCACTGCGGGCTCGACTGGGCCGCAACAACAACCCCAGCAGGGAGGTCACCTTGCCCCCAATCGCAACTCGAAGCCCCCAGGCGAAGAGGAAGAACTCCAACGATACCCTGAAAGGTACTCGGAGAATGTCCACAAGCGAGGAAAGGCTGCCAAGGAGCTCATCAATGTCTTCTTCCAAGAAAACATTGAGCGCGCACGAGAGCGCAACATGCGGTAAGCATATGTCCCGTTTTGCATGACCCAAGAACGAAACTGCAATACTGAGCTGTATCGTACTATAGATCTGCCAATCTGGACAAGCTCATGCACAGCAACAGCATGCCTGATCTAAAGAAGCGTTCCGAGGTCGAAGGTCTGGCCAAGAAAGAAGCCGATTTCCTTCGCTTCCTGCGTACCAAAGAAACGCCATCGAACTTCCAAACAATCAAGATCATTGGAAAGGGTGCCTTTGGCGAAGTGAAATTGGTGCAACGCAAGAGTGACGGCAAGATCTATGCTCTCAAATCCTTAATCAAGACAGAGATGTTCAAGAAGGATCAGCTTGCCCACGTCCGCGCCGAGCGTGATATTCTTGCAGATTCCAAGGATAACCCGTGGTTGGTCAAGCTGCACGCCTCTTTCCAGGACACGGCTTATCTTTACTTGCTGATGGAGTTCTTACCGGGCGGTGATCTTATGACGATGCTCATCAAATATGAAATTTTCTCAGAGGACATTACACGTTTCTACATGGCCGAGCTTGTCATGGCTATCGAAGCTGTGCACAAACTAGGCTTTCTTCATCGGTACGTTTGATTTATGTTGAATACGGCGGGTGAAAAGTGTTGGTCAAACTAACTGATCGGACTTCCAGAGACATCAAACCTGATAACATTTTGCTGGATCGGGGTGGTCATATTAAGCTTACGGATTTCGGTTTGTCTACCGGAGGCAAGAAACAACACGACAATGCCTACTATCAAAATCTTCTCAAGAACTCGACATCCAAAGACAAGAACCGGAATTCAGGATTCTTCTCTGACGCCATCAATCTGACTGTGTCAAACCGTGGACAGATCAACACCTGGCGTAAATCCCGCCGTGCCATGGCCTATTCCACGGTCGGAACGCCCGATTACATTGCGCCGGAGATCTTCAACGGTCAAGGTTATACCTATCTGTGTGACTGGTGGTCCGTTGGAGCGATCATGTTCGAGTGTCTCGTGGGATGGCCACCTTTCTGCGCCGAGGATACCACCGATACCTACCGCAAGATTGTGAACTGGCGAGAGTGCCTATACTTCCCGGACGAGCTCGTCCTCTCAAGAGAGTCGGAGGGTCTCATCCGAAGGTGAGTCTCGTATAACCCCAACTTTAAACATTCGTGTCTGACTTTGACGTTTAGTTTCCTGTGTGACGCGGAGCATCGTGTTGGCAATGATGGTGGACAGCATGGTGGCGCTACACAGATTAAAAATCACCCCTTCTTCCGCGGTGTGGTTTGGGACCAGTTGCGCAAGATCCGAGCACCTTTCGAACCTAGGCTCAGCTCGAACATCGATGTGTCGTATTTCCCTATAGACGAAATTCCACAGGAAGACACGAGTGCCGCGCACCGAGCTCAAGTCCGCGCAATGCCCGAGGAGCAAGAAGCAGAAATGAGTCTTCCCTTCATCGGATATACATACAAAGCATTCAATGCATTCCAGGCCAACTAAGCCTGCGCATGTGAAGGCCAAGCTACCGGTCTCACTGTATTGCTCCTTTTGCATGTGGTTCTTTTTCTCGGAATGTTCAATGAAGTTTACGATGCATATTATGTGAACTTGTTCATAAAATCTGTTTACAATCATGTCATGCGGATCGAGGTCTTTATATGACCATCAATCAACAATCTGTTTTTTACGACCAGCTTTGATATTTTACTTGCATTTTCATTTACGTTGAAGCCAAATGGCAAGTGCCAATTTGTGATATAAAAAATCGAGTCAGGTAGTCGGTTGCTTTTGCAGCCTCATAAACTTGAAAGTATTTAAATAATCTGACCCCAAAAATAACTCCCACTATTGCTCATTAATGCCAGTAATAAACCATAATGTAGATATCCCATGCCACCCAGAACGCCAGAAGAAGAGGAAAGTGCAGACTGATGCGACTAGGGACGAGGTGCTAGTCCTGGAACACCGGCATATCTCTCTTCACGCTCCGTCTTGAACATGATTTGAATCCAGAATTCCTTGCTATCCTCATCAAACCAAGTCCAGTACCGTTCTTCACGACGGTCAATATCACGAGCCTGAAGTTTGAAAGCACACGTCTGATAGGGCTCGGCGGCCACCAAAAGATACTGGAAATTTTTGTCGGGTTCTTCAATCTTCTGCTCAAAGGCAGACATAAAACGCACTCGCGGCACTACGCCCGGGGTGATCTCCTGATACTGCAACTGGAACAGCAACCCCAGCTGGCGAGTCATCGGATCGCGCGTCTTGGTAATTTTGTAACCCGGTCGACCAATCTTGACCACATTCTTCTTCACTTGCACGCCCATGGCGCCCGGCAAAACGCCATCTTGGGCTTTCCCTTCCTTTTGTTCGCGAGCCGCGCGGCGGGCGAGATTGGTTTGGTGCTTGCGACCTTGGGTATGTGCGAGATAGGAGCCGTCGTTTTGATGGACAGTCAAGCATAGTCGGCACTCGAAGCTGCCGACGTGGTTTTTGAAGAAATATGGATCCTTGTCGAGGTCTATCGTCTCCAGGGCGAGTTTTCGTAGACGTTCTCGTCGGTCAGCATTGGTTGCGGATTGCGATGCGACACCACCGCCACCGAACTTGGAGCCTGCGCGATTCTGCAGAGATATTAGACTGGGCAAATATATGTAAGTATCAAATATGGCTTACCTGGTAATCCATGGCGAAAGCTATGTGTTTGACGTTGGTATTCGAGTTGCTTGCGGAGGCGAAGATGATCGAATTTGGGCGGCAGAAAAAGGCAAAATAATGCTTGCTTGATGCTTCAGACCGCGCTGTGATTGGCCAGCTGCACTTGCACAGCGGGATGTTCTCGCAGTCAACAATTATGGATCAACTTATTCCTACGTTCTTTGACGTCTAATAAACCAGGAAATGAGTCAAACGTATACTATAGGCCAGCGTCTATCCTTTGACAATGCCTTGTGCACCGTTCGATACCTTGGCCAAGTCGAAGGCACCCAAGGAGAATGGCTTGGCGTCGAATGGGACGACCCCGTACGAGGAAAACATTCAGGGGAGCACAAGGGCAGGAGATATTTTACATGTAACCCTCTCTCTCTCTCTTTATTTCTTGCATTTTAAATAACAAACCACTTACCAGCTATCCAGGCATAAGTAAACAACCAACAGCTGCTTCCTTTGTGCGGCCTACACGGCGCATAGACCAGCCCCAGGGCTTTCTTGAAGCACTGCATCAAAAGTACGCCTCAGAGTTTGAAGAAGAGCTCGCAAAGAGACAAGCCGCAGGTCGTGATGATATTAAGATGAACGAGCCGATCCGGTTCAACGGAAAAGTCGCAGAAGAGGTTGGCTTCGAAAAGATCAGAAAGCAGCTTGCAGAGCTGCAAGATATCAAGTTTGTTGTCCTGGACAACCAGCGTATCTCGGGTGTATTTGGCCGTGATGGAGATGCAAATGATGAACGGCGTTATCGTGAAGAATTGGACAAAATTGGGCAGACTTGTCCCAAGATTGTTGAGCTGGATCTCAGTCGGAACTTGCTCGTTCGCTGGAGGGATGTGCGAGATATTTGTGCGCAGCTGAAGCAGCTGAGGACTTTAAAACTAAAGTGAGTTATAATCTCCTTTTTGTGAGTGAGCTGGTTCTGATTGAATAAAAGTGGCAATCGATTTGAAAGGGTCCAGGCTGGCCTAGTATTTGAGAGGATACCAGAATTACACCTCGATCAAACTTTTATGAGCTTGGAAGAGGTAATTTTGGATACCCCCGTTTATTAAAAAAATGCTCATTCTCTACGCAGATATCATCTTTGACGATGCAATTTCCGAGCCTAACAACTTTGACACTATCTACAAATCACATATCAGCCATTTCATCTCCTCTGCCCACCACTTTGCGCAACCTCACGCTTGAAGGAAACGATATTACAACTCTATCTTCGCTGAAACTTCTTGCTCAGCTCCCAAATCTTGAGCGCCTGTCGGTTCGAAGCAACGATATAGATACAACTATAGCCACGCAGCCTGGTAGTAGCGAGACGGCTGGCTTATTTGAATTCTCAAAGACTTTGAAGTCACTGGATATATCACGCAATCGGATCGATTCGTGGCTCTTTATTAATGATTTACCAAGGATATTCCCTGGTCTTGAGTCGTTGCGCATTTCAGGAAACCCACTGTATGACAGAGCTATTGCACCTACACATATCACAGGATTGCCTGAAAAGCCCATGACTGTGGATGAAGCGTTCATGCTGACGCTTGCGCGACTGGAGAACCTTTTTTCACTAAATTATAGCAAAATCACCCAAAACGACCGCACAAACGGTGAATTATATTACCTTTCGTTGATCGGAAAGGAATTATCTGCCTTCCCGGCTTCCGACGAGGAACGCATCCTTGCTACACATCCCCGATATTCAAGGTTATGCGAGGTATACGGCGAGCCAGCTATCAAACGACGGTCGGATACATTTTTAGGAAAAAATATGAAACCGGGCTCAGTGGCAGCCCGACTCGTGAACTTCAAGTTTTACCAAGCAGCACCTCAGTCACCATCGGAGATCCCCGGCGGGCCTTGTCCAGACGAGGAGAAGCAAGAACAGGAATACGAGATCCCGAGAACATTTGACGTATACAGAGTCAAGGGTATTGTGTCTCGCCTTTTCCATCTCGCGCCATTGAGGTTCCGTCTGATTTGGGAGACGGAGGAGTGGGATCCAGTCGAGGAGTTCAATCTCGGCGGGGAGGAATGGGACAGTGAAGAGGAAGAGGCAGAAGAAGAAAAAGAGCCGGGTACTCGCAAAGAGGCCATCACGCCGATGGTTACAAAGGCCGATGGAAGCAAATTTGTCAGGCGTGAAGTCGAGCTCATTGATTCGACTCGCCACGTCGGGTTTTGGTTCGATGACACCACGCGGGAGGTAAGAGTACGCATAGAGATATTCTAGAGATCTATAAATGGAATTTAAGAAGCGTATTTGGTGAGGATAAATATGTCCCTGCAACTTTGATACTTTTGTAGATCGAGCCCGCGAATCAGGACCGCCCAAGCTAGTCCCGATCTGACAGGGTCTTGCCTGCGCCGCCAAACGTCACCGCGACCATTGGTCTCTGCCAACACCACATTATTCAGATTCACAGACGCCATGGCGGAGTATTGGAAGTCTACGGTATGTAGAGCGCCATCTGTTAGTGTGTTCTTGCTGATTGTGTCTAGCCCAAATACTGGTGCAAGCAGTGCCAAATCTACATTCGCGACACCGCCTTTGAAAAAACCCAGCATGAAGCCACCGGCAAACACCAAGGAAACCTAAAGCGATTCCTAAGAGACATCCATCGAAACAAGGAACGCGAGCAGCGAGATACCGCGAGAACCCAGAATGAAGTCGAAAGACTCCGAAATCTAGTGTCGGGAAAGCCAGCGCCGCCGGCGGCAGCGGCCAGGACAAATGCGACGCAAGGTCGAGCTTCAGCATTCCCAAACACGCCGCGGCAGGCGACGGCAGAAGACCGCAAAAAGCAGATTTCGCAGCTGGTGGAAATGGGCGTTGCTGTTCCGGAAGAGTTTCGCAGGGATATGGCGATTGCGGGGGACTGGCAAACGGTTTCTGTAAAGCGCATCGACAAGGACGAAGAAGACGGCGGGGGGCCCCGGCTCAATACCGGCGTGAGAAAGCGCAAGCATGAAGAGAATGAAGCTGAGGAATTTGAGGCTCAGGTGGCCGCGGAGAGCAACATGCGAAAAGGATGGGGCTCGGCAACGCGCTCTTATCCTGGAGCCACTGACAATACTGACGACTTGGACGCGCTACTCTCGAAAACGAAAACTGTTCAACGCAACGAGGATGCAGATATAAAGCCTAAACCGGACACCGAAGAAGTTGCCAAAGGCTTTACTGAAGTGCGGGAACCTGGTTTAACCAAGACAGAGCCAGATCCGGCCGGACTGGTCAAAGAAGACCCTGATTCCCTCGAGGCGTCTGGAGCTCCTTTAGTGAAAAGTGAAGCTGAGGAAGCAGCGCCGGCTATTGTTTTCAAGAAACGCAAAAACAAGGCTACTAAGAAATAGAAACTAGTGCAGCCAACACATTTATACACCATCCGCTGCAATGCAGCATGCGATTACAGGCAGTGCAGTGCTCTACGAAATGCCTCGCAACCCACCAGTCCGCGCGCTGCAGAAATGACAGCATATTAACAGGCCTGTAAGCACGGTAAAAGTGCTAGAGAATGCAACCAAGAGGCGGGCGATTGTGAGAAATGAGAAACGAGAAGAGAATACTTGGCAATAGCTGATTACAGAAAGACCTATTGGTATCAATTAGCATTTCAAATACAATAATTTCACACAGCCTGAGTCTGTTGCAGGTCAATATTAAAAATCGCGGTAGAGTCAATATACACTATATGCGTAGTAGCTTCGGTGCGCAGTGCACGGACTTTGCATTGGCTGCATCCAATTGCGTGGGCAGTTTTTAGCAGTGCGCATTGTATCTTTGCATTTGATCTCTGCTCATCTTCGACAGACCGCACAGCTTTGTGTGTGTGCGAGAGTCATACATGCATAGTTGATGCTCTACATAGACGGCGGTGGGACTGGCGCTGGTCTGGCTCGCTCGTCCCAATTACGGCTCTCCCCGACCAAAAAGATTACTCTCTTCAATCTCTCCATCCAGCAGCTGCTTTCGACCTATATAACGACACCACCGCTCGCCCACGCCCATTTCGCCTTGCTATATCGCAGCGACCGTCCGATTGTATTCCTTGAGACTGTGATTCGTCCGTCTGCCTGCTGGAGAAGATAAGCAACACCTTTGCTCCGGGGTGCCCGCATTCTGTCTCGCATCGACCCTGCAGGTAAGCAACCACAACGAGTTCCTCTGCCACCACTCTCGAAGCTTCACTGCGGCCTTTGCTATAAACTTGATCGCCTTTTTATTGGGATTGATTCGCATGCTGTGATTTACCCCGGCCTTTGAGCATGCTGCTCTTGATGGCTTGCTACGCGATTTGTATTTCTCAGCATCAGATTTATAACTTGCACAACTGAGAATGCGCCCTTTAAACCTCATCCTCGTCAATCGTCAAGCTTTCTACAGCGAATCTCAAACTTCAGGACCAGTCCTTTTAGCTTCGTTATTTTATCGGCCAGAGCTCCTTCCCTCGAGGAAATCGAGGCTGCACAATCACAATACTGACTCGCAACGAACAACAGAAAACTCAACCACGACACCCCTTTCGATTTTGCAGACACAAAACTTGGCTGCTGGCCAGCGCCTGAGTGACTCCAGAGGGAGCGCGCGCCAGAATGTCGGAATCCCAGCCTGATCCTCAAATGGATTCCACTCCTCTCAACGATCCAGCCCCTGGCAGCGAGCCTCCTCCGCTTCCACCGATCTCGAGTGAAGGGACAGAGGCGCCTACGATATCAGCGACGAACGCTGAACCTGCTGTCCCGGACCCTGATTTGACGACGACTACGACGACACCAGTCACTACGATTACAGCCCCAGCTCCTGCGCCTGCTCCTCCAGCTCCAGCTCCTCCTCCTCCCGCACCGGCGCCGTATAACAATGGTTTTGATACAGCACCTGTGCCGACTACTGCCTCCCCTTCGACGATGCCTGCTCCGCCGTCAATGCCACCGTCCCAGCCGCCGCTCGATGTCTCCTCGCCCAATCCACAAGCGATGCAGGCTTCAGCTGGTGCCCCGACGTCACCTGCTATGTCTTCAATGTCTCCCATGGGACAGTACGCCTCGTCCTATTCCCCCGCCATGGCGCAACTCGGCATGCAAGGCGGACAGATGAGCTATCAGCTCCCCGGCAACGCACGATCGCGAGCGCACCAGCGCGAAGTCAAGCGACGAACGAAAACAGGCTGCCTGACGTGCCGCAAACGCAGAATAAAGGTAAGCTACCAGTTTAGCATCAGATTGCTGCCAGACTGTTGTCGGAGTTGTGTGTTGCTGTTGGCGGGTGTTGGGGCGGCGGAAGCAGCTGCAGGCGTCGCTTACCTTCTCCAAGCGGGCTCGCGTCCTGCATCCCACTTTGATAGCAGAACCCAACCCCGCCAGACGTCGCGCCCACTCGCTGCTCTTTTCCCCGACCACGCAGCTCTGCCTGCCCTGTTTTGTTGATCTTTTGCTTCTCTATTTTATTTTCTCCGCCGCAAGTCTCTGTTGACTATAATGCTGACGCGCAATTGGTCTTGAAAAAAAGTGCGACGAAGGCCATCCAGTCTGCCGAAATTGCGTCAAAAGCAAACGCGATTGTCTGGGCTACGACCCTGTCTTTCGACAACAAACCACGCCGTCCGAGATCCGGCCGGCCAGCAGCTCGCAGCCCCCGGTTGTACACGAAAATCACAACCCTTACCCCTCTGCGCCGCCCGGATACGTCCCCGCTGCCTCTCAGCCTTTTGCGCCGTCGGTCCAGTCGGACTCTTCGGTGAAGTCTTTTGACCTGCCAGGCAATCATCAAAACACTGTCGAGCCTTCAGTAGCAGAGAGTGATACCATGTCGGCCCTGGCAAGTGTTCAAGACACCATCGACGGGTCTATTTCTCAGCCGGCAGGAACTCCGTCCACCATAACAACACCGGCGCTGATGCCACCTTCAGGACAAGTCGGCAAGCAAGGTATTTATTCTTTTTAAATTGTTTACCAGGTGTGGAAACTGACCACAAGACACGCAGAGAAGGTGAAAATCCAGGATCTTCTGGCCCTCCAAGGCATTGCGCCGCCGTCTCCATATCCCATCGTTCCCATACAACAAGCTCGTTTAGATCAGATTCAGACTGTTTACCTCCATACGTACGCGCCAGCCATTGACCGGTTCTTGGAAACGCGGTGGTTTCGAGACAAAGGCTTGTCGCAGCTATTGACCAATGCCCAGCTTATGGCGCAGTACTCGGCCCTGATCGATGCTTTTAGCGACCCCAAAATATCCGAACCCGCAGTGAGAGGTCGAGTGGAAAGTTTCGAGGCATCTGTGGTATGGGACACCATGTCTATCTGCCGCTCAGCGCGTCATTTGGTGCGCAACGGCAATCCGGAGCCAATGCAAGAATACGACCTACTGACGACGGCAAACCGATTCGATGTTCTCGAGGCTCTCATTACCGATGACTACCTCAAAGAAAACCCATTACAAGAAGACCTTGCTCGAGAACCACCGCCGAACCCAAATTCTTTACAAGATCAGCTGAGGCGGCGGTCCTTCAATTTCTGGAATTGCATTGGTCACTTCCTCACGCTTCACGATATTGAAGCATCCTCGGCGGTAGAGATTGATGAGACCTTGACTCGCTGTCGTGGACTTTTGGACCAGATCGAGAATCGCGACGTGGTCTACTCGATTGCTATTGGGCGCCACCTTGGGCAACGGTTGTCGGATTATCCTCGCAACAGACCCGAAAACTCTGGTGATGAGCGAAATACCAATACAAAACTTCTCGTCGCTCAGCGATTTATTGAAGAAGAATCGAAAGAAAAAGGCACCACACAGGTCGTCAAGCGCCTTTGCGGCATGGTCCACAGGCTATGGGAATTGAAGAGTATATTACTGCCGCGTATATGAAACTTCCTTACAAGTCGATCGGCCCTTTCTTTGTTCTGATATACTAGCATTTGGCGTTGGGTGTTCGTTATAAAAAAAATTGGGCGTCTTTACACGGCCTTTCATGAAGGACGGCGTTCCGGCATTTTGTCGTTAATGATACCGCTATTAGCGTGACCGATATTGTTATATCCATTGTACACATTCCAGAGGGAATACATTTTTAGCTCTCCTTTGAAAACACCGTTGTCAGCTGTTGCATGCTCGGGTCTATGAATGTCAATCCTCGTTGTTCAATTCTATAGGAATATGTGAAGATATTGTACCATACATAGAACAGAGAACATACACTTTAAAACAATCAAGTGACAAGACATCTGATGTGTACATGATTTTCAAGGAAACAGTCTATCGCTCTATTACCAGTATAAACCGATAATTCCAGATGTTAACAAGCTACATGCTTATATTGATATTATAGGTCTGCCTGCTCTGGCACAATGCTCTTCAAGGTGCCTTGTTCGATAGCCTGGCGAACATTGGCAATTGCCCATTCTTCCATTGCCGTTTGTGTCTGGTCTCGTTAGTTTGACTGAAACAAGAAGAAAAAAAATAGGGAGAAGTATACCTCGACGGTCCATGTACCCATGTGCGGCACAAGCAGCACATTGGGATTCCGTGTCAGACCCGGGTGGACCTTAGGCTCTTCTTCAAAAACGTCAAGACCAGCCGAATAGACCTTGCCACTGTCTAGAGCATCTACAAGGGCAGCCTCGTCGATGACTGCGCCTCGGGCTGTGTTGACGACAACGACGCCGTCTTTCATTTTTTCGAACTCGGCTTTGCCGATGATATGGCGTGTATGCGGCTGTATCAAAGTCAGCAAAACCTAAGAGATAAAGAAAGAGATAGAGAAAGCACACGTTTAGGGGCAGATTCAAACTGATCACGTCACTCTGCGCCAGCAACTCATCAAACGAGACATACTCTGCGCCCGCCGCCAACGTCTCACTGAGCTTCCGCCGATTATGGTAGATGACTCTCATACCAAACGCCTCTGCTTTTTGTTTCAGATTGCGTCCAATGCCACCCATACCCAAAATTCCTAGCACTTTTCCTTCTGGATCATGGCCCAGGCGTGGAAGTGGGGAGCCTCGCCATTTCCCCTCGCGGAGGGCATGCATGCCACTGTTGAAATTGCGCAGGGCGCCGATGATGAGGAATATATTGACGTCGGCGGTGGCATCGTCGACGGCGGTGGGGACGTTAGATACACGTAAAGGTGGGTTGCGCTGGCTGCAGGCGTGGACGTCGACTTGATCATATCCCGCTCCTGTTCGTGGTCTGTGTCAGTTGATCACACTGTACATATGGCCATAAGACAAGAAGAGAGAGAGAGAGACAAACGCACCACAGTGAGCTAGAAACAGCATTGACTTGGGCAACACCGCCACCAGCTCCTCATCAAACTGTCCTGTGATTTCAAAAGAGCCGAATGTCCGATATGCGACAACCACGCCGTCCAATTTACCGTCCCTGCATTCTTGAATAAACTCTGCTCGATTGGTCGCCTGCGTCGTGACAAGATCGGCGACATTGCTGAGAGCTTCCCAGGTTTTTCCAGCGCTGTTATTCTTCATGTCAGATAGTGTTTGATCTGTTGATAGAGGGCGCGCATTGGGTGTTAGAGAGACATACTGGTCGATTTTGCCCAACAAAAGGGCCTTTGGTCGGGCCATGATGCAATCAATCTATGAGGCGAACAACTTCCACTGACACCGAGTCTTAATAACGAAGGGAATGACTGTCTATTTGTAGTAGAATTGGAGAGACTGGAAAGCCCCCGCGGAAAAGATAGTCGGCCGAGTCGATGGCGGGGGCAGTCACGGAGATGTGGCCGAGCCTCTCTTATTGGTGCGATAACTCATACTTCTTACACCACTATATTATTTGTATCAAACAGTCTAGACTCCAACATGGATTTATTATGGCATGAACTAAATATACAGATGTACATGGCTGTATGTGACTCGACAATGTCAACATCAACCCTCTGTCAACACGCGAGTCCAGTCAAATTTGCGCCATCGTTTCCTGAACGGCTCAACTCGACGATCACCGCTGCGACTCCATTTCCCCTGGCGCTTGATGACGTCTGGTTCAAGATCCAGCATGCCTCCGAGGATCTCTCTGGCAAACAAATCTCCGCGTGGCCAGCGGTGCGGGTCTTCCACCACATGGCCTAGTCCGCCATCAAGTTCGAACCAGACATGGAAATAGGGCATCTCCTTCACCAGCGTGCGGCGGAATGCCAGTTTGCCCAGGCCCTGCCGAGACTTGGCAAGCGTATCAATCAATTTTCGATGCTGCGTCCATTCGGAATCTGCCGCCAAGATGGCTTCCTTGAAGAACGCAGGAGATGTTTCACCAAGACTGTAAGGAAGAGGCACGACCTCTAAAGCTGCATGGCGCTTGCGGTCTGGGTGTGCTGCGTTCTCGTAAAATATCACGTCCCGGCCTTGGTCATGATACATTCGAGTCAGGCTTTTCATAAAATTGCGGATTTCCTCCCACTCGTCATCGTCGCACTCCAATAAGTTGGTGCGGTGTTGAATTGGGACAATTGTGCTGCTCCCGTCACTGATTTCAGGCTCCGTAGGCAAAGTCAGATAGGTGCGTGTGGCCAGAGATACCACAGGCGCTACCGGGGGTGTATTGGTGTCTTCATGGTGGCATAGCGGACAGTTATCCAAAACCCTGTTCATCTTGTGGAATTCACTAATGGCTGTGTTCTTCAAATTGAGCTCGGACTTTTGCACTCGTTTGGCGAGCTTTGCCGCATTTTCATCCATGTACTCCAAATCATTCTATAGTATTTTATGTTAATAATTGTCAAAACTCAAATGTCACAATGTTCTTGTACCACTTACATCGAATTTTGCATCTTTTGCGATCCGCTCCGCAAGTCGCAGGCCTTCACCACCGGCTTGGCCTCTATTTCGCCGCTCCTCTCTTAGCATATCCTCGATTGACATGTCGTCGTTCTCCTGCACTTGACCACGTTCACGGCCCCGGCGGTTTTCAACCGGTTTTACCTCGCCCCTAGAGTTGCCGGCCAGCATTCTGTTTTCCATCACTCCGAGCACCACCACGTCACCTTCTTTGCGATTAGCCATTAGTGCAGCAGCTGCATTATACTGCTCCTCCAATTCAGTAGCCTCAGCCGACCCCTTTAATTTTGCCTTCATCATCTTCGCGCGAAGCCGATTGAGCGCTGTTGCATCTAGAAGCTGTGTGGTCCCTACAGGGGGTTCAGTATCCATCGATTTCCCCTGTTCTTGGACAGCTGGTTCATTGTCATCTTGAGCTCCCTGTCGAGAGCTTCTGTGGGAACCTTGCTCGAGCTTTCTCTCCTGGAAGAGCTCCCCGCTTGGTTTTATTTTACCGACGTAAGATTCTCCATAAGTTTCCCTTCGGTCAAGTTCTACTTCTTCCTCCCGTGCATCATCGAAAGAGCGCAGGTCCCCAAACCGCTCAATTGCAACCTCTTCCACTTTCCTGCCTGAATCCTTGGCTTCTCGATAAACAGCTTTAAGCTTCGTCATTCTCCACTGAGAACCGGTGTCGCCAAAGGTATAGTCAACATCATGCTGGGAGGTTGTGGTCTCAATTTGCTCCGCAACTTTACCGTCTCTGAGGTCGCGTAAATGATTGTTGATCTCTCTATTATGAATTTTCGTTGTGAGGTCGGTTTGTAGCATCTTTGCTTGCGGCTGTTCTTGGAGGCGCCGTTCAGGTCTCTGAACGTAATCGATATCAAGTGCAGATGGCGCTTGCATCCATGAGTCTCGTTGCAAGTGCGAGTCATTGCTATTCGAATTCGAGGCAACCGGATCGGCCTCGCTCTTCGGACGGTCGCGGTCATGAGAGCTGTCGTGTCGATGCCGTCTCTTGTGCCGGCTCTCTTCGTCCTCTGCGTTATCGTCTCGCCGCGATCTTTTCTGTCTATGTCTGTCGGAATCCTCGTGATGTCTGTCGCGACCATGGCGCGTTTCTCTCGACCTCGAGGAGCTGCGATGGCGGTGATGATGGTGACGATGGCGATGGTGTCGCGAGCGATCCTTGTCCTCGGAATGTTTCTGCTCGCGGCTCTCAGCGAGCGATTTTTCAAAGTCTTCCAAGGTCATTGTGGATGAGTCGTGGGCTGAGCATTGGGTAGCTGTGAAAAAAAGAAGCCGACGGGAGCTCGAAAGAACATGACGTTGAAGCAGAGGGCAAGAGCGCCCCACTTGCCCCGGCCGGAACGAAACGAAACAATGTCGCCCCGCTGACTACGGGTTTTCTTTCGAGAAGGAAAAAAGAGAGAGAAAAAACATCACCGTCCCTCCGAAAAGGCTTCTCGATACATCTATACGCAGCTGCTACTGTTCCAGACTACTCTATCGATAACCAGAAAACAACAACAATCGTGCACGGCATGGCTGCGACAGCGGCTCCCGGCGAAACTGCCTCGCCTGTGGCGGTTGTCTGTGTTGGCATGGCAGGTGAGAGACGCTTCGTTTTCCCCCAAGAGCCTATAAACTAGAAAAATCTGTCTGCAAATACATGTAGTTCCATGACGATGATGGCTGTGAACAAGTTTTGGACGCTAGTCGATGTGAATACTCACGGATCGCGATCGCAGGCTCGGGGAAGACGACGTTCATGCAACGCATCAACTCATATCTACACTCTCAGCGAAAGGCGCCCTACGTTCTGAACCTGGACCCGGCAGTGCACTCGGTTCCCTTTGAGAGCAACATCGACATCCGGGATTCGATCAATTACAAGGAGGTAATGAAACAATACAACTTGGGGCCGAACGGAGGCATTTTGACATCCTTGAACCTGTTTGCCACCAAGATCGATCAAATCATCGCCCTGCTCGAGAAGCGCACGGCTCCGAACGACTCCGCCAACACAAGCGGACGCCCGATCGAGCACATCCTAGTCGACACCCCCGGTCAGATCGAGGTCTTCGTGTGGAGTGCCTCGGGGAGTATCTTCCTCGAGACGCTGGCGTCATCGTTCCCTACAGTGATTGCGTATGTAATTGACACGCCGCGCACCAGCTCCACTAGCACGTTTATGAGCAATATGTTGTACGCGTGCAGCATCCTGTACAAGACTAAGCTGCCGATGATCCTGGTCTTCAACAAAACGGATGTCCAGGATGCAGAGTTCGCCAAGGAGTGGATGACGGACTTTGATGCCTTTCAGAATGCCCTGCGTCAGGAGGAGGAAGCCGGGACCTTTGGAGGGGAAGGTGGTGCCGGCGGCTTTGGCGCGGGCAGTGGGTACATGGGATCGCTGCTCAACAGCATGAGTTTGATGCTAGAAGAGTTCTACCGCCATCTGAGCGTCGTAGGGGTTAGCTCGATGACGGGAGACGGCGTGGATGACTTTTTCCTAGCGGTGGAGGAGAAGCGGCAAGAGTTTGAACGAGATTACCGCCCGGAGCTGGAGCGCAAGCAGAAGGCTCGCGCCGAGGAGGCCTCACAGCGACGAGAGGTGGAATTGGGTAAGCTGATGAAAGATATGGCCGTGTCTACCAAGAAGACGCCTCGGAAGGACGCGCCCGAAACAGTGAGCGACGCAGAGCAAGACCCACTAGGCGCCGATGCCATTGGTGGTGACGAGAGCGACGGACTGTCGGGGGACAGCGACTCTGCTTCCGCGGTAGGGGACGATGCTGGTCTTACCCAGCGATACCAACAGGCGCTGGGAGAGTCCTCGCAACAGCTGACTCAAGAGGAGCTCAGCTTCATGAGGTACCTGCGTGCCAACAACCCTCAGTAATGGTCTGGTCCGTCATTGGTCGTTGTCGGTGGCATTACTCCGTACACTGTACAGTGTGTACAGTGTACACAGCATCAACAGTCGGCAATTTCTCTTTACAGGCATACTTTCCGACCGTATCATCTGTAGCAGACTAGCACTGCCTTGAATGAACTGGTCCGAGAGCAAAAAACAAAACAAAAAAAAACAAAAAAAAATGACCAAGCCAGCAAGCAAACGAATTCTCCGCACATCCACTGCGTCTGCCGCCTGCGCCTGTGCCGCATGTGCGCTCAAAGCTGCCTTGGAAAGCTGACTGACATCATGCATGGTTTATTTGACTGTTCGCCTGGGTGAAACCTGTTTCGGACTAGGGTGTTGACCTGACCTGACGCTGTCGACTCGAGGCTGTACGGCGAGTCGGCGACAGTACAACAGAGTAAGCTTTGTTGCTTTTTTTGCTGCGTCTCCACCGAAAATCCCTTTTCTGTACGGATCCCGCCAATCAAGGGCTTCTCTCTCACACATCCACCAGTATAACGACAAATCCAGCCTCACCGTGTTGACTTGATAGGGCATTTTGCCAGCCACCGGGGAAAGGGTTTCACAGAATCGCTCCGGTTCCGTGAAGGTTCTTGGTGCATCTCTCTCGCGCCGGCCCGCCCACTTGGTTCCACAAGGACCAGAACCCTGGGCTCTTGGGTGGCTGTGCAAGGCTTCGCTTAGAAGTCAGGCTGTTTGTGAGGGATTTCTTGTTTGTCGCCTTGTCTCTTCAAGGCTGCAGCATGGACCTCGCGCTGTCGATAGCCGGGTCGTTTCTTTGTCAACAGCACGCCTGTGAGGATACTATATTCTGCAATGCAGTTACAACTTACCGGACTGGGCATATAGACCAGGCAATCCTTTGTTGCTTTGTTGCTCTGTTGCTCGGGCGAGAGACGGGCGTCCCGCACCGCTTTGGCCCCAGATTCTTCTACAACTGTGTGATTGACGCCGGGGACATCACGACAGACATTTGGTATGCTATGTGTGTAGTTATGTACAGAGTATGCAATGACGATTCAGGATGGCCCGCTCCCATGCGTACATGCTCTGTAGCAAGTTCAACATGTAGTTGGCACTGGCAGTAGTGTCTAGCCGGACAGCCAATTGAGTCCATAGAGTCCACATGTATTTCATATACTCCATAGCAATAATATACATAGAATTAATTATACATAGTAACAAGGCCACGATGCGGGAGCCGCCGGCGGAACGGACCCCGTTTGTTCCCCGCCCCGGAGCGCGAGCCGGCGCTGGCGTGCAATTCCTTACTAATTAGTTACAAGGCTGGGCTGGCTGAAGCCCAATTCCGACATCAAGGAAAGATTTTTAAGAAAGGTCTTATTAATATCAGCCCTGTTATAGTTTGCCACTTGCCTGACTAGTAGTAGCCCGGATTTGCACGGTTCGGCGGATCTTCTCAAACCGAAAGAGAAACGAAGAAAATCATGAAAATAATGTAAAGAGTAGAGTCTGTGCCACTGCTTTAGCGCCGTGATTCATTAATTAGCCTTTTCCCCCCCCCTCAAATGAATAATTTAGTAATTTGGTGATTCTTTTCAATGAGTCAGCTGGTTAACGAAGTTGGTTAAATCGAAGGGCCCGACCGCCATCGGTCTTTTTCGGTGCGGGATCGGTTCAATAGATTCAATCGAGAAAAAAGTCGATCTCGATATGGAGAAGGTGCATCGACTGATGTAATGGGTGTCCACCCTGTCCGGTGCCCGGAATAAATGTGACAGTCTTAGCCTAAAACACGTTTTAATGACAGGAAAACGGTCTTGGCCCTGTTTGCCAGCCCTGGACTTCTGTATAACCCCCTGTATAGTATGGAGTCGTGGAGAACAGTGCTGCAGCTGTTCAACAACCATCACAGGATAATAAGGACACTAAGACCGTAGTATTTGTCAAACAATAGCACGGGATAAGTGGTACGTATTACTAACTAACATCTACGCCATCATTCAATATTCTTATTATTGGGTGAAAATATTAAAGACTCACCAAAAAGGAGATCCTTTTCCGTACAGCGCTAAGTTGCCAAAAAAGATCGTCAGTAGTGACTCACCCAAAAGAGTCAAGGCTGATTTTGGGGAAAAGCCAGCAAGGAAAAACTTTCCATTACTCAGGGGAGAGAGAGCCTGGAGAGGTTGGTTCATTGTGACTCCCATGTCTTGCGCGAGGCAGGATGAGCCGGCTCCCTTACAGATTCGGGAAAGTGGCGTGCGTAGAAGGGGGAGAAAAAGAAAAACAGGGTAAAAAAATAAAAAAAAAAAGAAATGACAAGAGACGACAAAATTTAGGGGAAACTAGGAAGAAAAAAGAAAACATAGAAAAAAGAAAAGAAAAAAAAGAAAAAGGCGATAACGGGCGCGTCGGCTGTCACTGTCCTGTTCCCCGGAGTGAGTCAATGATACTACTCATATACTTACCTGCTATTACTATAATTACGGTAACGACATCGATCACTTCCCTCAAGTTGTGCAGTAACTCCCCCGGCTCGCGCAGTTGACGCATCCTGAAGTCACATATATAAGACATCCCTATGTGCACCGTCAAAGGCATGGCCCAGGCACTACAAAAAATGGCCAAGTGGTTTCGTCGCCTTCTGCCGGGACAGGACCGGCACTCTTCGCAAGCAGCAAGTGACCCCAGCACAGCAGCTCCAAAGCAGGCATCAGCAAACTCGAGTGTCACTGAATTGACTCACCATTCACCGCATGCGCAGGACAAGTGGAAGTCGCTAAGAACTAAAGAAGAGATTGCCGACATGAATGCGAAATACGCCTTGAGAACGGGTATGCCGGTCAGCTCAGAATACCAACTGATGGTGGGTGGGGATCCGTAAGTCGATCTTGAAGATGGCTAGCTTAGCTGTATGGGAGCCGTGTTGACGCTTTGCGGAAAGATACAAAGTTCTCAGCTGCCCCCAGCTCTTACGGAAAAAAATCCAGGCTCGCCGGTTTTGTACCAAATACAACGCGGATGACCAAGTCTTGGAAGACCAATGTGATATGCCCTTGGAGGATGCCTTCATGGAACTGCGCAAGGCTCGCGAGAAGATGCTGCGCTCCATAGTCGGCCGTGTTGGTAAATTGCCTGTCATCGAGCCACCATTTCACTTCAGCTACGGTTGCAACATTGTCCTCGGAGAGAATTTTTACGCCAACGTCAAGTTCGTCCCTCTTCCCTCTTCTTCGCATTCCTATTGTGTATATCTCCCCCTCCACCTGTGATGCTGACATGAGAATTCTTGTAGTTTCCGGGTCATGGATAGTGCGTTGGTAGTCATTGGTAACAACGTACTCATCGGGCCCAATGTCACTATTGTAACCGAGATCCATCCCAAGGAAATCGAGCCTCGCAGGAACGTTTACAGCAGCCCGGTGGTCATTGAGGATGGCTGCTGGATCGCAGTCAACACAGTCATTCTTCCGGGCGTGACCATTGGGAAAAACTCCGTGGTTGCAGCTGGATCGGTCGTGACCAAAGATATTCCTCCAAATTCCGTGGCGATGGGGGTTCCAGCAAAGCGCAAGGCCACCGTGCCGGATGCTAGGGTCGACTTCCCTGGGGTGTTTTGACACGGCGTGAGGGTATCGATCGGAGCGGGTCTCCTATTTCGGTTTTTCTGAATGACGAATTGCATGGATCGGGGGGGTTTTGTGGGTTGACAGGCGTTTTGGCGATTGATTTTTCATTTTCTAGACGAGGCTTGGGATCGGTACGGGAGTCTGCATGGGCATCAATGGCATTCATGGCATATTTTCTTCTTTCTGACTGAGAATGAATGAATGCATCAAGGAAATGGTGAATATTTGTTAGCGTAGCAGTAATATAAGCAGTCTCTCCATGACTGCAACAAATGATCTTGACATGTGTAAAAAAGTAAAGGAGGTCCAAATAAGCTGGTGGGGGCCCGACTGACAAAACATGACATCATCCGCCGCGAAGCTCTTTCCCTTCCTTCAACCACAACTCAACACGTCCTCCATACAGAAAACAACGTGTTTGCGTTGCTTTTATTTGACGCCAGTAAGGAAAAGAATATCTGGCTGGACCGTGTCGAACATGGATGTGAGTTTTTCTCTGCTAGCACCACCTGAATCGACCGCAGTTCTAAAAACTCTCTCAATCACAATCAAGGCGTTTCACGTTTACACTTACTCAGCCAGTGGATGGCTGGCAGTTCAAGGCCTCGCTCTTACTGCGACTCCTCGGTTCATCGTCACCTTGCTCTTGGATGACAGCCGAGCCCAGCCTACCGGTACGGTGTTGTGTTGATCTCTGTCAGAGTCCATCACTGACGAACAAGAAGACATCGAAACCTATCTATCTCGCTCTCTCGGTCTCGCCCTACTTGCAATCGCACTACTAGTAATCTCTCTAAGCGGCTTGCTACCCTTAACATCACCGACCGATGCTATTTCCGTTGATGAGACAGATGCCCGCGCCCCATACGGTAAATCGACGCTGCTGATCACTACCTTGCTCCACGGCGTTCTGGCGTTCTACAACTATACGTGTTATG
Source organism: Talaromyces sp. R2412 (assembly GCA_023626135.1). Taxonomy (NCBI): domain Eukaryota; kingdom Fungi; phylum Ascomycota; class Eurotiomycetes; order Eurotiales; family Trichocomaceae; genus Talaromyces; species Talaromyces sp. R2412. Next base: position 182,145 of record JAMAGK010000008.1, read on the forward strand.
TTTCGAGTAGCCAGACCGCGGTGGGTGTGGGCATGGCTGGCTCTACGATCGTGGCGGCCACAGGCGTCTGGTGTCTGCTATTTGGTACAAGCAAAGGACGGATCAGCAGTAGAACAGGAGCTGACAAGAGAACCTCTGGGTTTCCTTTCAAGAATGCTGAGGCGGATAAACGACGTTCGGGAAGAAAGCAACTGTAAAGTACGGATGGCTGTAGGATGAACCTCAGCCTGAGAATCTAGGCAAATATACAATGAGCATTGAGCGTCCTCCAGTATAATTTTATTTGAAATCAATCAATTGTTCTGTGAAACCGTCCAAACCATGGCTCAATGACGAAGATCGGCTATGTAGTGGTCGTATGAAGTTACATAGCGCAGTATACCTCTGTGAGTCGATGTCAATAACCTCATTCAAAAAGTTTGTTCAACAAAGAGCAACGATGTTTTGTAGGTGTTGACAGTACCGAATACCAGTATATGAGACTAAATATGTACTCACTCTGGCTATGGTGTCAACCGCATTGCCCAGGTGTCATCCGTGTGTCTTTGTCTTGCTCGGCGTCTTTGTGTGCTTTCAGACTTGACCCCTGACCGGAACCCATTCAGGAGTCGGAGTCCTCCAGAAGTCACATGTTGGGTCCAATCCTTAGTTCTTTGTGTGTGTAAAAATTTTGATTCCTTTTTTTTTTTTTCTCTTCTCACCTTCGCTGCCTACCCGATTCGGGAGAATTTTCCTCTGTAAGTGGCTCCTGAAACCCCCTTCTTGGTTTAAAGACGCCCTTAACCACCGTAATTTTTATACTTTTCTAATATATACATAGGGGCTTCTTTCTGATGCTATCTAGCGGAACACAACGTGCTTTGGCTGTGTCTCGAGCGCCATTATCCGACATTTTGGCGTGAAATAATCACATCATAAGCTCTACCATACACGCCAAACACTCGCATGTCAGACTTTACAAATAATCTTGAGTTATTTTGTGCTAAAGGGGAAAATATAGAAATCTTACTTCTTCCTATCACACCCATATCCGTTCTACCTAGGTCACTGCCTGGAACTGAAGACTATAACCGGTCATATATACACACAACTTGGTACGTTTTGGCGGAGAACTCATGTGTTGCCATCCTAATTCGGAGTTCTAGGCAAATTGGCGCTCCATGTGCAAAATCGAAAGTGATATCTCAAGAGATCCACAGAACACTGAAGATCACACTTTCTATCAAAGTTTCAAGGAAATTTTGTTCATCACATTATCTCTACCACTCATACGTCAGCCTTGTGAGCAACATACCGCAAGATATTGGCTGAATATCAATTGATGTGAAAGACACATGTGAAGACATCAACAGGGAGAAGCCTGTGGTTACGATCATTTAGATTCTACCGGCCATGTCGAGATCGACGTAAAGTTAATGAGCCAAACTTTTTCAATTAGTCGATACTCTCAAGCTGGACACCGATCGGCCACCATCGCAACTGCATTTTTATTACGACGTAGTATGTGTGGTGTCTCATAGAGGACACGGAGTTTACAAATTTGAGCCAATGGGTCATAGAAATGGCCCGGCTTATGTTTAATAAAGTGGTTTGGATTTTTATTTCACGTCCGAGTCTGAGTTCGTGACGAAGATACTATCGACCCCGAAGAAATGGACAACTGCAACGCCGTCTTGGATTGCATACTGCCAGGGGCAAGCTCAAAGTCAACCCTGGGCAGGTGAGGGTCTGATTTTCCGGTAACCTGGTCATGGAATCCTTTCCAAAACCCAGGCTTACCACAACGAAGATTGACCCAGTCCATGCGTGTTGGTAGCCCTGATTGAAAGAGGGAGGAAGACCTGTTATATCAGCTCACTCGGCAAGGGCGTAGTTAGTCTATGAGACTCCTCCTCCTACTATTACTTATCTCGCTCTATATATATCTATCTATTTGCTTTCTCAATTAATTTTATTCTTTGTATCGTCAATGTTGAACATTTGGACGAAGCATTTGCAGGATGTACAAAGGATGTGAGTACATTACGAAGTATAATTGGGCCAAGTAGAAAATAAGTTCTAGCTTTACAATGCAAATAAGTAGCACCCCATTTATAAACCTGTGGATTTACTAAAGAATAAGATTTTCCTGGTAATAGACGCTTCATTTCTTACTAGAGCAATCACCCCAATCCACATCGCATGCTGCTTTAGTATGTATAGATCTAGAGTCTTGGCACATTATCATGCTGCAACATCAATCCCAATTCACCACATAGAAATGCTACCGAGTTTTCAAGAGATACATACAAACCCAAAGCTAAAGTAACTCTGATTTTGCAGCATATAAACCAGTAAGGAACAAAACTAATAAGGACCTTTTGCGCAGTCAACGAGTAAACAGATATTAGAAAAGCGGGGAAATGTTAACCCAGTCCGATGCGCCAATCTCTGGCCCGAAAATCCAGTGCCGCTTCAACCGGACATCGACTTTCTGAATAATCCATGCAAACGGCCCAAAACCACGCTGAATCAATTGTCACGTTGGATAAAAAATACCTTCTGTAAAAACAATGGACAATCCAGGGCTACAGGACCTACCGGGCAGTTTGTCCCTGGGCTCAACGCTGCCATCTGGGTTTGACCACAATGATCCCCAGTCGTTTCAAGGCTTCTCGCACTCTATAGAGCACGGTCTGCCTGCTACAACAGCGTTTGTGAGTTTCCAAACAATCAATTCCCAATTGATCAATTGCTCGAACGAAAATCTCATCATAGCCTACTTAGCAGACAGTTGTCCAGTCACCTCGACCAGGGAATTTTGATCCGCGCGACAACAATGCCAATAATCCCCGGTATCAAGCGCCCCCTCCATCTCGCCCGGCCCAGGGTGTGACTACTACTTCAAACACCACACACATGGGACCAAATCAGCCGACGCAGCGAAGCGTCGCTCCTGCCTCGTCACGAAGCACAGATGACCTTGGCGAGCTTAGCTGGATACCGCCGCTGATTCCCTCTATGAGTGATGCAATTGCCAGCCAGACGGCGGCGACTGCCCAGTCCCAAGAGGCTGTCGACTTTCTGTCCGGCCCTGGTGGCGTGATAGAAAATAGAGATAGTCATTTTGGGAGCATGAAGATAGTGCCTAATCCGCCTGATCTTGATGCGTGGCGCGAGCGGCTTTTCCATGTCGATGAGCCAATCACTCTAACTGAAGAACAGTATACATATTAAATGCTGCTTATGGTGTTCTTGTGTTGACTTTTCATAGATTCAAAACATACTTCCCCCATGTCGACAACGTCTATTCCCATCGGTCCACTCAGAAATACAAACGCAAGCCTTTTGTTTCTCACTACTGGGACTGCCGTTTGAAAGGACGACCTCCGGGGACTCCCAAGTCTGATGATCCCAACAAGAAGAAGCGGAAACGAACAGCTCGAGAGCGTGATCTATGCGACGTCAAGATCAAAATTACGGAGCACTACCCCGGCACTGCAACGGCTGCAGATTCCGAGCTCGGAGACGCGGTCGATATGTTATCGACCGTCAGCCAATCAACGGCGGAGGCAGCCTTCTTCGTAAACGGAGCGCATTCGAGAGAAGGCCAGCAGCAGCCCTTTGGTATCTTGACTCCCAGTCCAGCTCTGAGTACAGCGCATCCGGGCTCCAGGGGCCAGAAATATTACACCATCCAGCGAGTTAATGGGAACGGTGGGAATGGAAAAACAGACGGCATTGGAGGAGGCCACAGACATACGCTAGAGGAGAGTGACCGAGTAAAGAAGAACAGTGTGCACAGACACTTGCTCAAAGTCAGCAAAGAGAAAAAGGACGTGGTATGTTTCATTTCTATTTGTCAATTTGATCAAAAATGCTGACCAGCAGCATAAGCAAACGCAACCAAGGACTTATCACAAGAAGGCGACAGGACAAGCACAATTAACCGTGAAGAAACGTTCAAAAGAATGCAACCTTAAGCTATATGCAAATTGTTACTGGTAAGTTGAGATTATCTCAATTCCAAGTCTCATGCAGCAAATAATAACAGTAAAGTCCAGCCCTTTCGCTCAAAAGGTTTGGATAGCATTGGAAATGAAAGGCATCCCTTATCAATATATAGAGGTAGACCCGTTGAAGAAGCCCGATTTGATGTTGGAAGTGGACCCTCGGGGGCGAGTCCCAACTATCCGAGATGGCAATTGGGGCTGTTACGAGAGCAACGTCCTTCTCGAATATGTAAGTGTGCTGCTCCCCTTAGCGGCACGGCGCTGATTATTATAGCTGGAGGATCTCGACGAGGGCATGCCCCTTCTCCCTCCAGGGGACGCAAGGCTCCGGGCTCATTGTCGTCTTTGGTCTGACCATGTTCGTTTTTACCCACTTGAATTAGCTATGTATGAGCCACTAATCAACAGTGGATAGATACAACGGTCCGTCATTCCGAGTTGGTACAATCTTTTGTTGGAAGTGGACCCTTTGAAACAAAGGGCTTTCGCCGAGGAGCTCAGAAACGATATTGCAAAGCTAGTTAATGCCTCACACGCACAAGGACCGTTTTTTCTCGGTCCAGCTATGTCATATGTTGACGTCCAAATTGCACCGTGGATTCTTCGGTTGAGCCGCGTTTTGAAGCCGTTTCGTGGCTGGACAGAATCGGAAATGGGTGCGCGATGGGCCAGTTGGGTCCAGGCGATTGAACACAACGAGTATGTCATGGCGACCACAAGTGGTGATGAAGTGTACTTTGACAACTATCTCCGGTATTTTGGTAAGTCGGCGATGCTGCGTGGGAGGCCCTCAACTTGCTAACGATCTGTAGAATCCGTTCAACGAAAGAATGGTTCGTGAACGCACTAAATGGCCCCGTTTTTCTTCGCAAGAGTTGTCATGGTGTCTTTGAATTCATTTGTGATAGCGCGGGCTATCCTGTGGAAATGCAAGTTTTAAGCTCCTCTACCACGAGGGCCAAAACCGAATCCACCGCGACCGTTGCCATCGGGGCCTCGGGGGTTTCTTATAGGCTGTTTGGGGACTTGTTGCTCGGTATCAGATCTTTCTGTAGAAGATTGTGGACGATCTCTTCGTTGTAAATATGTTGAATTGGATTTGGCAGCGTAATTTGGGTCGTATAGTTGCCTTTGCTTGCCCGCATTATTATTGTTAGTGCTGTTACTGTTGTTTCCCGGAGAGTCCCGTTTCTCGCGAGTGTTGCTATCCCTGTCTCTTCCACCGCCTCGATTGCGTCCTCGCCCACGGTTCCCATCGCCGCCGCTGCTTTGATGTCTAGATGGCGGAGGTGTGCCGCCGGGCGATGAGGCACCGGAACCCGGAGTAGAAGAACTCCCAAATAGCCTTTCACGGACTTCCTCGTACTTGCGCTGTTTCTCTTCTCGATCTTTTAAAGCTTTCGCGTGTCGCTCCTCGGGCGTCATCTCCGGCGGCTTGTTCGCTTCTTCGTCGGAGTCGTATACTTCTTTCCCATCTGGCCCGAGACTCAAGGCCGAAATACCGGCCGTGGCAGCGTCACCGTTTCTCGAGGCTATCTGAGGCCTGCGACTCAGCACGGTGACTGCAGGCTTGAATTCCTGCTTCAGCGGGACTTCGGATTTGGACTCGAGGTAATGGAACGTCTGCGGGGCATCTCTGGAACCAATTGTCTGATGAGCATGGTAGTCTCTTTGGATTTGATTTGCAGACATACGCTTCGGCCCATAGTTGTCTATTGAATTCTGCCTGCGCAGCTCTGCGCTGCGCTTTGGTTACTTTTGAAGATACCTTCTTTTCCGAGGAGGTGGGTTCGGGGGTTTGGTCCTGCTTCTGCTTTGCATATTAGCAATTGAAGCTGAGGTGATCGAAGCAGTAGAAGCATACATCAGCCAGTGTTTCCCAGTCTGTTTCCCATGCATCGGGAACATTGTTTTGCGTCACACTCATGTCGTATTGCTGCTGAGGAGAGATATGCGACGTGTAGCAGACATCAAAAGCCTTTCCCCCCCCTTTTCTTCCAATGGCGGGGATGTAGATATGTTCACTTGCGAGCGCAGCTAGACAATGTCGAAGAGCACAAAATGCGCAGGTCAGTCGGGATTTCTGTAGAATTGCGTATTTCCCAAAGCAATTAATTGCAGCAGAAGCCAGACACAGGCGGAAATAAGACGAAGACGAAAGACAAAGACCGGCTCAGTTCTTCTGTGTGTGGGCCCCGGCGGTGGCTCGTGCGACAGGCAAAAAGGCGGGGACGATCATGGACGCTCTCTTCTTGCCTTCACTGAGTTACTCGCATATTTATCAGCTGCGTGGCTTCGAAAGTTGTCATCGATCGACCAGCACCATGTCTGCAGGTAAGTGATATACTTTTTATCTATTTCCATTTTAAACAACACCTCGATTTTAACCTGCTCTCGCAGACCCCGACGGCGACTCTGAAATGCTCTCCTCCTCCGGCTCAGCCTCTCCCACCGGCGCTCGCACGCCAACATTCAACCCCATATCCGAGCTTTCTCCTCCTGGCTCCCAGACTGCATCGTATCACGGAGGCCTGGGTGAGCCGTCCATCGAGTCGCCTACACCTACGTTCGACCAGGGCCGTGGTGTTTCTTGGAATGCGCAAACGTCAAACCCACAGCAGCAGCAACAACAACAGTCTCAAGAGCCGGCCGGGGCGTCGTGGAATAATCAGAGGGCGCAGGAGGAGTATACCCGTGCGCTGGACTCGGTGGTAGATAGGGATTTTAGCCTTCGTGAGTCAGGAAGAAATTCGAGATGTCTATACCAAGGCAGTTCCGTGCAATTACTGACGAATGTATCTTGACAGAGGAATTCGGGGATCCATTTGACGAGTCAGATCTGCTGGAAGAATCCGTCGGAAAGTAACGAAAGAAGCAAGCAGGTGATAGACGCCGTTTGAACAGGGTGCTGTGCCCTGGTGGTGTTGCCAGTCGCTGTACACTACTATAAAACCTGTTTCTCACACGAAAAACCTTGCGACATATGACCAGCACAACGAGCCATGATATGATGTACAACACATATTACTCCGTCAATGTCTCCGTCCCGTCAGTGTGGATGATTACCCTGGCAACTCAGTCATGAGCAGCAACGAACTGCAGCCACCCTGTCGCAACACCTGAGTAGAAACATCCATAAACCTCGCAAGCTTTGACAAAGAGTCTTATTGCATGTTTCTTTCACGATACTAGCTAAGATTGTGGAAACTCCAAGCTATGGTTAGACACTTGTGCGCTAGCAGCTCAACAAAGCCCTCAACAAAGCCGATAGCACGAATCTTCAGTCCAAGTAGACATTACTATTTTCAATATTTTTTTCTCCCTTGCATTTCATATTCCATGACACTTCACTTACAATAATCAGTCTAATAAGTGAGTTAATTCAAATCCTCCAAACGTAGAGTATAGATCGCGTTGGCACGGCAACGAGCGGTGGGCCCGCGTCCTTTAGCCTCTTAGCATCTCGGTTTATTTTGATTGCTTCAAGTTTCAACGCCGCGATTCGCTGCATGGAATAGGCGCAGTATCTCTTATAACCCTGGCAGCTGCTGTCTACTTGTTGCAGTAGACAAAGGTATCCTTTTATTGTTGCTTTTTTTCTTGTTTGCATATCATATCGACGCTGCCAGCAGTGATCACGCGATCCACGTGTTTCAGGACAAGGACACGACCGACAACATTCCTCGCGCTTCATTTTTCTACGCATCCGAGGCACGCAAAACCGGGGGAAACATCCTGTCGATCTACTAGTGGATGCCAAAGGAAATTACAGTATTTTGATTAGCTCTATCGCAAAGTTTCGACCTTGGTGCAGCATTCCGCTGTCGCGTGGATTCCAGACATGGAGGATGTGTCGATGATGATGGTCGATTCGCCGGCCATCTCGCACATACAAACACACTCTCTCTTGTCAACACGGTACGTTTCCTCTTCGTTCTACTTGTCGGTGCTCATGATGGCAGTCGGACCTGGTTGGAAGAGTGCAGGATGGCCTAGAGTAGTGGTGTCTGCATACTGACAAGATGGCTGATTGGGTTTAATACAGCATAACACAGGTCACCGATCAAATCAGCTTCACACCCACGGCCGCCGCCAGAAAAACCGTGCCCAGGGCCTGGGAGCGCGTCCCTTCCACTGCGTTTCTGGCGCGTCACAAGTCCCGTAAGATCTGGAAACGGTTCAGGAAGAGCATGGAGTCGCTTCGAGGGCGCGCGGGTCCTGTGGCAGTCAGCAGAATCGAGGAGAAGGAGTTCAAGAGCGAGATCAACGCATCGGCAAATGCAGATTACAGGCGCGCGGTGAAGCGCCAACGCGTGGACGATGGCCACAACAATGATGACAACGACGATGCGCAAACAGGGCGGGGTCGTTCGTTTCTAGAGACCAAATGGGAGTTTGAGATTGGGAAAAGACGGCGTGAGTGGATGGAATAATAAGCAGTGACTCCGATAGGTTTACTAATTTCTTCCCGACTAGGCAAATCGCTCGCCCTCATGCGACAACAGCCGTATGGAGAGCACTCATTCGACAGCGAAGAAACGCCAACGCTGGAGTACGAACCATTGGAAGAATCGCCACGCCTCACCTCGCCAGAAACAGAGACTTATGCAGCAGTGGACGTGCTTAGCCATGACTCTGATGAGGCCATCCGTGACTTGGACAGCTCGCAAGCGTTTGGGGATGCAGTCACCCCCACCATCGAAATAGCAAGTAGCGAGTCAGCCGCAGAAATTGCAGAGATCGTCGCAAAGCAAGGGCCCAACTTGGTGCGCTCGGCTTTGCGAATGAACTCTCTTGACGGCGAAGACGTTGCCTTGCTCAGCGAGTTTTTGTCGCGCGCTCAAGCCAAACGAGCTGCCAACGCTGCCTTGATACTGGACAAGACCGAGGATACCGTTTCTCTGAACTCGCCGAACATGCGATCACGCAGAGCTCTCGAGGAACTCGACAAGAATTCGCCTTCGCCGCAGAAGACTCAGCAGGTGTTGACTCCTGTTAAGGGGGTAGGCAAGCCGGTAGAGTCCCCGTCACCCAAAGCGCTGCCTAGCCACGACGCCAATGAGGACGCTGATAGAGAGAATTCCTCTCCCACTACATGCCGCCGCAGCACTCGAGCGAAACTTCCCAAGGCGCCTGCTCAAACACACAGCCAGCGTCCGGCTGTTCCAAATCAGATTCCGGTTCGCCGCGCCAATGGCACAGAGTTTGTCTTTTTGCAGCGAACAGAGGCACAAGAACTAGCCCTCGTGACCCGAAAGAACACCCGTCGCAACAAAGGACACTCTATGCTTCCCAAGCAGTTCTTGCAAAGCTGCGGCAAGCAAGACCAGAGCGACGAGGACAAGTCTCCAGAAGACGGTGAAGCCAAGAAGAGGGGAGCACGCCCTGGAGCCAAACAAGTGTGTTGGAGAGACGAGCAACTGGTAGAATACGCGCCAGAGAGACAGTTTGAAGCTCTTGAATTACAGTCCCCCGACAGGAAAACTGCCAAATCTCGGAGTAATGCTTTGCCCGCGACGCCCAGCAAGAAAGTGCGCCGCATCAATATGGCTGCTCCAGCAACAACAAACAACCCTATCATCAAGCCGCTGTCTGTTGGCACGCCCATCCCGAAGCGCAAGAAGCTGACACCCAAGGCACCGAGCACCGGCGCTGATTCTACCGTGTCCAAAATCCGTCCCCCTGCAGATACAAAGCCAGTGGAAGCAGCAGTGAAGAGCAGTTCAGTGCCTAAACCGGTCACGCAAAAGGCCAGCGCTATTCCTAAGAGCAAGAGCAAGAGTCTGTTGAAAGCACCGACCTCGATTTCCTCTTCTACTTCTGCAGGAGCAACTCCGGTGGCTAAACGTTTACGAGCTAAGAAGATCCCAGCGTAGGGTAGCATTTTTTAAAAGCCGGATGGTTATGTTGATTCGATACCCTTTTTTGTTCTTGACCATATTTTTTATTCGTTGTGATTATCAATTGATAGCATTTTGATCAATTTCTTGCAATATTTCGTGAATGCCAATTTCTGCAAACCCGGCAGTCTTCATCTACATACTTGACCGCTATTCAACACGGTCCTACATAAACTATCAATTATTATTAAATAAACCTTAGATGTGGAAGACTCGATGATTTTCAGGCTGAGAAGATTACTAAGAGGGGCTGATGTTTTTTTTCCTTTATGGGAAAGAGGGACGAGTAGCATTTCTCAGACTATATGACAGGGCTCAGCGTCACGCCACTTTACGAACAATCGAGAACCAATCGTTGATAGATTTTATCAATTGATACATGGACGAATAAATAATCACTGTCACATGTATGTCCCAGTAAAGGCCAGTAAATATTGTCACGTTTGAATAGCAATTTAAGCAAATTTTAACCGGGCGTGAGGACAAGTATGCTCAAGAAAAGGACATGGCCTAATTTTGTTCTCACATATGACTTACGCACCGTAACTACATCTTTCCCCGTCTTTCTTGTCCTTGCCTGTTCTCATATAGAAATGTCTACTTCGGAGGACCACCCATCAACGAAGCATCGCCTTGGGTCCAGATAACATTCAACACCAACTTCCTAATCTTCCACACACCCTCTTCATCCTTAACAAGTTCAACGAAATACTCCCCGCCCACAGTGTACTTTGGCCCCGCTGGATCCCTACCCTTGCCGGGAGGACAATGCTGTGCCGTTGACGTAGCAGTGAGAGTCGCAGTATCGGCGCCATCTTCAACATGCACGCGGACCATACTGATATTGTGCGTGGTATCCATAGGCCCAACTTTGTCGAGAACATGGGTGCGGATTAGGGAGAGGTTCGGGATGACTCGTTTGTTGTCGTCGTGGATTTCCATTACAACGTCTTCTCCGGCCCATGCAGAGTTGAAGAGCGCCGTGTCGTGATGGTCACTGCCAATGGCGGCTCGGTATAGAGCGTCGGTGATGGCTTCACGCTGGCTGAGAGAAGAGTAGGACTGCGACATTTTGGCGGCTAATGATGTTTGACAGAAGAGTAGAAATGTAAATGTACTTTGTTGATCTCTCCAATTCGTTGAGTATGCTGCATCCCTCTTTTTATAATCTTTCAACGGTTGTTTAATACGTAACGAACTATGAATATTCCAGATGTCCCCGGAATCCTCGGCCTCTAAACATCTTGTGGTCTCGACATCAACATACGCCGTACGAGTAAGGTGAGCTGACTTAGGGTATGCTGGTCCCGTATGCCGCGGAGATTTCTAAAAATTCCGGCCCGAATATCCCGGACCAACATGGCCTCAACTTTCCGCGGCGTGCAGAATCGGTATACTCCTAGAACCACCACAATCTCGCGGTCAAGGCAAAGACGAGTAGATGCAGAGTCGAATAAAGATAGAAAGGGCAAAGACCGGCCGCAGCGCCAGATGGGGCGCGGCCTGCGCTCCGTGTGCGGCAGCAAAGACACGCTGCATTCGAACACAGTCTCATGGACTCCCATGTGATCGATGCCGGAGTTTAGAGAAACACTGCTTGGGTCAAATTCCCGGACCAAGGAAGAAGAGACAGGGAAAAACCTCGTAAGTTCATGTCTTTACATGTCCCGTACCCTGTTGACTCTGTCTGACCAGTGCCAATCTTGACATGAGAACGGCTCTGCCGGAAGAGAGACTCAACAATCTGCCCGACTCATCGAGGGGGCAAAGCTCGAGTAGTCCTAATCATCGTGCCACATCATCGATTGGCAGCAGACCCGACTTGTGCACCTGCATGGCAACAGTGGGCAAGGACGATCTTGTCCCCGTGGAGTCTGACGAGACATTGTTGTCCATCTACAGGAATCAGCTGTCCAGCAGGCTTCCTTTTGTCATCATTCCAGCTGGCACAACGGCAAGGCAACTGCAAGTAACTCGTCCATTTCTCATGAAGGTAATCAGAATGGTGGCTTCTGTCCGCCATCTGCGCTTGATGAGAGGCCAAAGCCGAGCCGTCATGGAACATATCTCTCATGCCATACTCATGAGATCCGAGCGCTCGTTGGATCTTCTGCAAGGCATTTTGGTCTTTCTAGGGTCATACCACTACCATTGCATGACTCATGCACAGTTCAATAATCTGACCCGTCTAGCAGTTAGTCTGGTAGAAGACATGGATTTGAATACTTGCCCCAAGTCTCAACTGACTCTTCCTTTGGTACGCGCCGAGGAGTCCATGTCCAGAACGAACGAAGAGAGAAGGGCGCTCCTAGGCGTCTGGTATATGAGTTCGAAGTGAGTCTCGCAAGTTAAATTATAGCTTCACAAAGGACAAGACTAACTCGATGGCAGCGCTGGCCTGTTCGTGAACCAATTAGCAGTCACAAAATATACTAATTATCTTGACCAATGCCTCAAAGAACTTGAGAATACTGAGGAATATAAGACAGACCAACTTGCCGTACAGCTGGTCCGCGTCCAGCGACTCACCGAGAAAATCTGCCACTTCCACAGTATGGTGGACGACGAATATCCAGTATCACCCGAAACTTCTACGACAGCGCGACTTTATGCATTCCGAGATGAGCTAGACAGACTCCGGAACGCGCTACCTTCAAAGCTCAAATCTGACTGTATGATTTCCCAACTGTTTTAACAAGTCTCGCTAACGTGGTCTCAGACCTTCTATCTTGCTATTACAATAGCGCTTACCTGAGGATATTTGAGCCTCTTCTGGCAGGTTCACACCTCCCAGATGTGGAACCTCAATCCTTTGCCTCGCTCTCGCTCTCGGGCGTGCTGATTTCCGACATCTTTTCACAATTCACTGCCGCGCTCAAGGCATGGCTCGACAATTGGCTTGCCATCCCGGTCTGCTCTTACTTCTACATGCCCCAGTCCGCCTACGCCCAGTTGGTCCATGCCGCCATGATGATCTCTCGCTGGGTGAGAGTAGCCGGGCCAAGGGCGGTCAAGCTTTCCAGTGATGGCACCGCCGTGTCCCAGAAAGAATACACGGCTCCTCCTGCTCTCAGCGGCGTGCCTTCATGCCCGGATCTGAGCTTGCCGAGACCTTCAGCCTCAGCATCCACTCAAGTCGTGTCCGCCCAGATACTCAACACGCTCAGGGCCCAAATCACAGCACAATCTGATCTTCAGGTTGATATTTGCGGTGTCTTAGACACCATGGCGGCTCGTTTCGAAGCTGCAAAGGAGGAGATGGCCGCGGCGCTAGGTGTGGACTGGGAGAACGATACATGGGACCTTGCTGCAGAACATTTGAGAATGAAGAAGGCCAGGGTTGAGAAATGGCGTGAGATGGTCGCTATAGCTGCAGGTGAGGGGAGGAGCCCGCTGACGAATGCTTATGACACCGCTTGTGAACGAGAGACCATGGATATGTCAACAGGGCAAAGCGTCAACGGTTTCGAATGGTTGACATCAGGCTATGACTATGACAGTGTGCAGTGGGAAAGTGCTATGTTTGATGAGATTATGCGGGACATTCATCCTGGGCCTGTCTTTTAGTCCTCAGTCGACTGGAACACAGACATGCAGGTCGATATGGAACATTAGCCAGGACTGCGACTACTACATAGTACAATACAGCTCTGGTAATTTTCCCTATTGAGGCAGGGCGGCACAGCTCAAGTTGGAAATCGTTACCACGCCAGCGAATTTTTTTCGGGGGTGTATACATAGTAGTTTTCAGTAAATCCGTATAATACCGTGCCGATATGTTGAACCCTAAATTCCGTGGGGGTTTCAGTATCTGTAAGCCAGCTTCGAGAACAATCTCACGATCCGGCACATTCCATTTCTACAACACTATAAACGACCGTGAAGGTGCTCTTGCTTGGTGCTACCGGCAATTAGTTTGCCGCGCTAACAATCTGAGTGTTGTATAAACTCCGTCAACTGGTACTTCCTTATTTCCAAATCAGGATATTTTACGGGACCTGATCAGGCATTACACTTTCATCGTTTGGGAATTTTAAAAGCAAGAGAAAATTTTTATTGTATAATGGTTCATTGTTCTTTTCTGCTCAATCTTTATGTTCAAATGTTGTGAGACTGGCTACGACGAGCCAAATAAGGGCGCACCTAGTCTGATAAAAGAGAATAACCAGCAACGTGTTGTGAATCACTAACATCATCAACTACACAATCTACATAGAAAATAAACATTTTAAATATACTCCAAATATAAAAATGCCCATCTCCGTCGCGATCCTGGTCTACCCCGAGTGCGACATCCTCGACATCACCGGCCCTCTCGGAATCTTCTCGACATCAACCCTCAGCAACGCCTTCTCATTCACTATCATCGCACAGTCCGAGCTCACCACGACATGCTCCCACATACGCATCCCACGCGACATGTCACTCGACCACGCGCGCCAGCCACAAGTCCTCTCCGAGTTTGACGTGCTACTCGTCCCCGGCGGATCACTTACGAGTCTGGCCGGCATCGCGCAGGACGCGGCGTCACCGGAGGTACATTTTGTCAAGGCTTTTGCTGAGCAAGAATCTACGAAAAGACAGCGCACGGTGTTTTCGGTATGTAGCGGGGCGCTGATGTTGGCTACGGCGGGAGTGCTGGTGGGAAAGACGGTGACTACGCATCATCTTGCGGTGGAGGCGTTGCGTGCGCAGTGTGCCAGGCATCCGGGAGCTGAGACGACGGTTATTGAGGGATGTAGGTATCAGGATGCTGGGTTGACCGACAAGGGAGTTAGAGTGTTGACGGCGGCGGGCGTGTCGGCGGGCATGGATGCGGCGTGCTATTTCATTGCGACGGAGTTGTCGGTTGAGCAGGCGGACTGTGCGGCCAGGATGAACGAGTATGAATGGTATAAAAATGAGACGGTGCTGGGTATGTCTTGATCTATGTGATAGTAGAGGATTGTATGTCTACGTCCGGAACGCAAGCCCTAACCCTAGTTTCTACGTGTAGCCTGTAACCGGCCCCTCCACGTAGCACGGCTCCGGAATTCCATGGAGGGGCCGGTTACATGTTAATGATACGTTGCTTGATCTTTATGTTAGTCATTTGAAATGCTCCTTACATCCCCATATACTACTACATAGACTACCACCACACTATCCCGGACCACCGCATACAGTAAGCCGAGCAATTAACTAGCGCAGTGCCAGTCGACGAAATGCAGGCTAGCAATGAACTACTTGTTAGCCTCCTACACGACTCATGGAGTCATAGAGCCATCATCATGATCCGTGGCTTCGATATACTATCTAGATGTAGTTACTCTGCTCTGTGAGACGCACGGCTGCAGACTGACGTAGATCAAAACACAAACAAGGTTAAGCCCCTGAAAAGGCTGAAAGCCACAAACGCCGATCTGCCGACGAGATGAGACTATTATCCAGAAGAGTCTCGGAAAACATGTGAAACTGAGTGTTCTCCGGGATGAATCGGGGTTCAACGTAAGGCGGACAGTACGTAGTATCGATACAGAGAAAAGACCTAATACTACTACGAAAACTAGATCTGGGGACCCATAAATTGTTGATATTCATACAGGAGAGAGCTAGTAGCAGCCTAGATACTAAAGAGATACAAGGAGATACTCCTAGAAGCTGGGGAACCCCTCAGGATACCCCGCCTCCCACATCTGCCAGTGTCCACTGTCAGTGCCCAGTAGCGTCTAACACCCCCTCCCCCTTTTCTTCCAATTTACCACCCAAAAAACTAAGAAAAAAAAGGGGTTGTGGCTTCTACCTCAACCGGGAAAATTTTTTGTAGGTAAGAGAATTCGCAACAAAGTGGATATCACGGCCTAGGCTTCCTCGGGCCATACGTCATAACCAAAGGTGTCCTTCATGTTGACGAAGCGGCAATGCCGGTTATCGGCGACGGCGTTGACAGCCGCAAAGTCTTCGTCGGACAGCTGGATCGACTTGAAGTTGGAGTCGATGCGCGCCGGGTTCGAGCTCTTGGGCAGCACGACGTAGCCGCGACGGATGCCCCAGGCAATGAGCACCTGGGCCAGCGTGAAGCCGCGGCGCTCGGCGATCTCGTTCAAAGTCTTGTTCTCGCTGACGCGCTCGCCCGTGGTGGGCACCTGGTTCTGCGAGCCCAGCGGCGAGTAGGCTTCTGGCAGAATGTCGTTTTTGAACAAGTACTGAATCAGCTCGTTGTTGGGGAGGAATGGGTGCACTTCGATCTGGTTGACGTGTGGCTTCACCTTGGCAAACGAGAGCAGCTGCTCAAGGCCCTTGATGGTCCAGTTGGACACGCCAATGGCGCGCGTCTTCTTCTCTTCGTAGGCTTGTTCCAGTGCCTGCCACGTCTCCTGCGGGTTCTCTGTAAGATCCTTGAGGATCACGTACTGCGGGGTTGTCAGCGAAATCGTAGAAACAGCAGGATCATAGAGTATACCTTTCCGTCCGGTCCCAGCTTGGGCTTTTCCTGGCCATCTTTCTCCGAGGCAATGGGCCAGTGGATGAGGAACAGATCAATGTAGCTGGTGCGCAGCTTCTCCAGCGAGTTGTTGATGGACCAGAGGACGTCTTCGCGTCGGTGCAGATGGTTCCACACCTTGGTGGTGATGAACAGGTCCTCACGCTTGACGGCAGGGTTTTCCTGCAAAAAGTCGTGCACGGCATCGCCCACCTCGTTCTCGTTGAGATAGTACCAGGCGCAGTCGAGATGGCGATAGCCAGTTTTCAGCGCGTGGGTGACGGCCTTGTACGTCTCGCCCTTGGCGCCCTCGTTGGCGAAGGTGCCGAAGCCGACGGCGGGGATGGTGACGCCATTGCTCAGCGTGAAGGTCTTGCCGTCGGACATGGTGGTGGTAATTATTGTAGTGGGATATAGGTGGTGTGGATGGTGTATGTGGTGTAGATGCAGAGACGAGACGAAAAGTCGTGGGAGGCGAAAGTCTTAAGAATTATTATCTACAGCGGCGGCAAGAAGTCCGGGTGAGTGCATGAGGCATCTCGAGCTGCCCCTCATTGACTCTCGTCCGAGAGTTCGCGCAACTAATTAGTACTTATTAATGGTTATTACTTGATATGCTGCACGAAAACGTCAATTTCTGGCACTACTACTATTTTTTGCCAGAAACACACTGGGACTGTTCTTATTTTTATTGTTATGCAAACGCTGCCCCTCACCCACGGATCATACTCGTCCGTGCTGCGTTGGTTGAATGATGCCGTCATTCTAACTGCCCCTCCGGCTGGTTCCTCGCGTCTCATACTACGAAGTGCTGTTCGAAACGAATACTAACAGCGTGTGTTAGCGCTACATAGTACTGCTGGTAGCAACAGAGTACAACTACGTAGTACGGCATCCACTGCGTTCCTCTGATTGGCGCCGCGCCATTGTTTGTTTTCGTGGATTGCATTCAAATGTCGCAGTCGCATGCGCTAGTTTGGAGAAAAGAATGTGTCTCTATCTGAATTTTTCTTTGCCGCCTAAAAATTCAGCATATAGAAAAACTTTGATTTTTTTTCACTCTGAAACTCTGCATCGATCCAGCAGCACCATGACATCACCGCCCGGCTCGGGATGGACGAGACAGCCGGGTCCGGCGGGCCCGGCGGGGCCTCTGCCGGCCCGTGTGAGTGGCCGAGCGCAGTCGGCGGGGCGCACACTCGCCGAAGAGGCATGACCCGCCCCGCTTGGCGCGCGCCCGCCGAGTGATACGAGCGCGATAGGCCGCCATGCGCTGAAACCCACAGCCGCTAATGCTGCAGCGCTCCGCTTTCCCGCCCCGCTGCGTCTGCACCGTTGTGGGCGCCGGACCAGTCAGCAGCGTACGGCGGTCACAGGCGGTATGGTCATGGCGCGGCATTGGCGCCGCTGCAGTCGGAGCCCTATGGCCCGGCTCCAGCACGCCCGATTGCTGCACCATGACGCACTATCTATCTGGCTTCTAGTACTACTGAGCAGTGAGCAATGCGCATACGGCACAGGGGTTGTAAGAGTTAGACGAACTGCGCTCGGCATTCCGGTGCACGGCGCATACACGGGAAGTTGAAGAACTCTAATAGCAGTAGCAGTACTGCTAATAATATCTGATACAAATGCTTAACTTCGCATTTACCCGGGACCTGAAGCACTGCGCTGCTCAGGATTACCGCCGTGCAAGGCCGCGCCAATCAGAGCCCTGCTTCGGAAGTATAGCACGGCGGGCTAATGAGGCCAGAGCTGCAACACCATTGAAGATGATAGCACGTCCTACTACATACTACTACTACTAGTAGTATACGACTGTTGTGATTATCACTGTACGCGCTGCGTAGGCTCGCTCCACCAGCACCACTGCTGAGAATCTCCCGCCAGCTCCACCGCGGGGCCCACGATAATTCTTAGGGACTGCGCTGCTCACCTGGTGGAGCTGCGCTACGC
Source organism: Talaromyces sp. R2412 (assembly GCA_023626135.1). NCBI lineage: Eukaryota > Fungi > Ascomycota > Eurotiomycetes > Eurotiales > Trichocomaceae > Talaromyces > Talaromyces sp. R2412. The sequence goes on from JAMAGK010000008.1 coordinate 200,456, forward strand.
CCGTTTCGGCGGTCTGGATATGGGCATTGTACCATTGTTGCCATTTGCTACCACTTCTCCAGAGACAGCGTCATGGAAAATAAATAGAACGCTGTCTCCGCTGTTCCCTAGGTCGATTCCATCACTCTTTCCATTAGCATCTCGCATCTTCTCCTGGTCCTGGTCTTGACGAGGAAAGCTGCTCCTTCCCGAACAACGCATTTAGATTCTTAGATCTCTTTCTGTTTGCCACATCCACCTCTTTCTTCTCCTTTTTCTCTCATCATTTGCATCATCTGCTCGTCTGCATTTCGACGTGCTATCGTTATCTATCACCAACAATGCCTCGCTTTGAAGACTCCGATTTGGGAGCCAACCTCACCGAGGCTCACTCGCCCCGTGACAGCCGCCCCAGCGTCACCTTCGACTCCGGTCTGCCTCTTCCCATCCCCGCTGATCCTTCCCAGCGTAGCCGCCGTGAGAGCGAGGTCGTTGAGGTGCCCGCCTCACGCAGCTCCATCAGCGATGCCGCCCAGTTTATGCACAACCTGAGCCTGGCTCCGTCTATGCTGGACCGACGCTCCTCCCGCAACTCCTTTGGCACCTCACTGCCCATCCCTCGCTCCTCCAGACCATCTCGTCTCTCTTCAGTCGTCAACGCAGATGGCTCTGGTGCCGTCTCTCGCGACATCCTGGCCTCGCAGGTCCAGGATATGGCTACCGAGAAAGTCCTGGCTGCCAAGAACATGGCCTTTGCCTTTGACATTGACGGCGTGCTGGCTCACGGCAACAAGGCCATTCCTCAGGCTAAGGAGGCCCTCAAGATGTTGAACGGTGACAACGAGCTCGGCATCAAGATTCCCTACATTCTCTTGACCAACGGCAGCGGCAAGACCGAGGAGGAACGCTGCCAGCAACTGACTGAGGTTCTGGACAGCCCCATCTCAGTTGACCAGTTCATACAATCACACACTCCCATGCGTGCTCTGTCCGAGTACTACGAGACTGTGCTGCTTGTTGGTGGTGAGGGCTTCAAGTGCCGTGACGTCGCTATTGAATATGGTTTCAAGAATGTCTACACTTACCACGATGTCCTCGCCTGGAACGAGGATATCTCTCCCTGGAAAGCCAACACCTCTGAAAAGCACCGCGCTCAAGCCCGCCCTATCGACTTCTCGAAAGTCAAATTTGATGCCATCCTTGTCTTTTCCGACTCCCGAGACTACGCCACCGACTTTCAACTGATCATCGATCTGCTCATGTCTGAGAATGGCTACTTCGGTACCAAGACGAAGAATCCCGGTGCCGGCAGCATCCCCATCTACTTCTCACAGGGCGACATGCTCATGCCTACTGCCTACAAGGGCCCTCCCCGTATGACCCAGGGCGCCTTCCGCATTTCCATTGAAACCATGTACAAGTCTCTGACTGGTAATGACCTGGAGCGTGTGGTCTACGGCAAGCCTGAATTGGCAACCTACAAATACGCCGACGAAGTGCTCAAGTCGTGGATGGAGGAAATTCACAACGAAAACAAGATCCCTGCCAATATCTACATGGTCGGTGACAACCCAGCCTCCGACATCATCGGTGGTAACATGTACGGCTGGAACACCTGCCTGGTCCGCACGGGTATCTTCCAGGGTGGCCCCGGCGAGAACGACCCCAACAGCCCGGCCAACTTTGGCGTGTTCGACCACGTTCTGGACGCTGTCAAGGCGGTCGTGCGCAAGGAGCTCGGCAAGGAATTTAAGTTCAAGTGGAACGAAAAAGTCAACCCAGTCCTCCACGGCGAGGGTGTCTCCGCCGTCGAGTAAGAAGACAAATCATGGTGCAGGTCGCTTGAGAAGTTTACGAAGTTTATGCATCTCGTTCCAAGACTACGTATGAGGACGAACGGTATCTAGAGGCGTTTGTGACTGTTTACACTCGTGACAGTTGTTTTTTGTTCGTTTTATTTGTATTTGCATGGATATCCAGGATCTGAAGTGGGGATACACTCGATCCAGTTAACTGTTACGGTTATTATTACGACAGCCACGTTTAAATCAGATTGATTATTGATCTTACACCAATTTTTTCATTACAGGTAGAATTTTCTATCTCAGGTGGCAACAGCCCGGCAATTTGCCACTGCCCTCTCCCCCTGCGGATCGATGCTTGTATAGAATATTAGAAAGTGTCGGTGGCATGGCCCTGAATTGAGTTTTTTTAGATTGACGTGTCGATGACGTTACAATTTGCTGAACTTTATTCGTATTACGAGGTACTCTTTGCTCCTTAAATTTTGGCTGGATGGGCGCCTATCCTGTTCTGATTGCCTACCACTGGTCGGTGTATGCCCTAACCCATCTTGGCGGTTCCGGTGTGTCCGGTTATAATAATAATTCTGCCTGACTAGCAGCAATCTATGTGACAAAGGGTTGCAATGTAAATATATTAGTATGAATTAGTTGTATACTACTGCTGCTACAGTAGTAAAAAGCTTTGAAAACTTCAGAGATTTCAATTCCTTGGGACATGATTCGCCGGCCAAGGGCAAATGAGCAATTAGCCCTGAGACGTTGAAATTACTAGATTTAGTTAGCTGCATCTAACTAACTTTTACTAGTGTACTAAGGACGACTTTGCCAAGTCGATTCCGTACTCTCCGTGCATTGATTATTATTTTATGCAACTCCGAGGATGATCTTCAGATCCCAAACCTCCGCGTTCGGGCCGAATTGAGGGATTATTATCATTATTTATCAGCGACAATGCTGGTTGGCTGCATTGCCTTAGTACGGTTTAACTTCATTAGGCACTTTTAGGGTTATAGCCCCAATTCTCTTCATTTCCGACTCTACCCGTTTTTATCATTGGTTTGTAATCTTTTGTTTCGGATTGGGTTGACTCGATTGGGCGGTGCTTTTTTGTTATCGTTGTTGACTCGCTAGGGTTTGTCGGTGAGGGGAATAGGTGTTGCGGTGTGGTTAGTATATTTACGTCGTAGAATGTTTGAACTTCGTGTTGCATGGAGTTATGGGCACGTACTGTTACGAAAATGAAATGAAGGTGGAGTCAGTTGACATGTGTGTCACTGTGGGTTATTGTCAGGGTCGAGGATATGGGGGTGTGGGTATGCCAGGCCACCTGGGGGAATATTATTGTGGACTTGTGGTAAGTAACATGGAGAAGTGCGGAGTGCTCAGGTCTATGATGTTGAGGGACACGTACACGATGAACAACATGTGAATATCTATGCTATTGCAAAAAGAAAAAAAAAAAGTACTCACTGTACATCAAGGAGGAATTCCGAAAAATCCTCCTCCTCCATCAACCCCATGACATGACTATTTCCCGAAAACCAATCAGCCAACTGCGCTCCTCCTCCTCCTCCTCCTCCTCCTTCTTCCATACCGAAATCTGTGCTGCTAGTAGTAGAATTAAAATTCTGCCTCGGCACAAGCCCTAACTGGGACAGGTACATGTCAAAATCATTGCCAATCATGCTCATCATGGTATCCTGGTCCTGTGCTTTGGCACGCGCTTCGACATAAAGCGCTGCCACTTGGTGCAGTACCTGGTACAGCCGGTGCAGCTTTTCGACTGGCTGGGACATGCTGAGTGCCGGCTGCAGGCTGACTACGAAATGGGCAAGCCGTTGGAGATCATCTGTGTTGGATGTTTCGATTACGTGGCAGAAGAGCACGATGAAGGGCGTAAACGGGGTGAAAAGGATTGTCCTGTAGACTCTTGTCAGCCATAAGTTTCAACAATAGGTAAAAAGAAAGAAGAAAATACCAGTGTAGATAGCCAACCTTGGCAAAAAGACTGCACGAGGTCAGATTCATGCATTCTTCATGACATCTAAAAGCAACCCTTGCCGCCTCAATGCACTCGGCATTATAAGTGCTGCTCGTAAACTCCGGGGCACTCGGTATCGCACGATACACCAGGGTCAGGGCCGTCCAGTGACCGACCTCACTCGCCTTGAGCATCATATCGAGATTCGCCACGCGCCACTCCTTGTCTTTGACATCCTGCACGTGTGCTTCCACCAGCGCACGATTTTTCCGCTTCAACGCTTCCGAGAACCCTTGCATTTGCTGCCAGAGTTGCTTGAGCCTGCTCACAAGATGTCGTGCTGTTTCCACGCGCTGTTCGGCTGGCCGGTCCAATGCTGCGGGGCTGTATAGATGCTCGTACATGTCGCCTTGAATTCGGGATGATTCAGTCCATGTACCCAACACGCCCTGTAGCGGGTCGTCGTCTTGATGGCCCCGCGGCGTCGAGATATCCCAGTCTTGGAGGATGGACGACCGCCCAAACCGCAGCGAAAGAAATTTGTCGATTGCGTAGCAAAACCAAAATGTCGATGCGTTTTTCTTAGCTGTTCTGTCTCCTGTATCGCTCAGACGATGCCATCCAAGTGTCCGGCACATGTTTGCTGCGGCGCTATTGAGCTCCCAGGCAAGAGTGAATTTGGAGATGCCAATCAAGTATGTAACCTAGTAACCAATCTCAGAAACAGTGACACACGAGAGTGAGGGTAGAACTTACACCCAGCAACAAAGCCTCGATCATTTCCAGTTTTGGATGAAAGAAGAACGGCAGGTTTGCCAAGGCAGTCTCGAGGTTATCTCTGCAAAGATAATGATACTTGACATACTCTTCGCTCCTGGACTCGCCCGTGACCGACTTTTCCTCAAAAAGCTGATGCAGCCCGGCATTCACAATTATGAACGTTTCCATGCTGTATTCCTCGGTGGCGAAGAACACCTTGCGGCAATTCTCGACAAAGTCGTCGACAGAGACGAATGCACAGCTCATCACAAACATCATTGGAGGTGTGGCTACATCACGTCAGAGAGGTGTTTCACTTTTATGGTTTTACTAACCTCTTATCTCGCGCAGTAGCTTCAAGACAACTTCAGTCGGCGGCAAGGGCAGCTTGCTGAAACCTCCCCTGGGAAGCGGTTTTCGATGCGCAAACTTGCTTTCGTACGGGGTGCTCGTCTTATTCTGAATACGGACTATTCGCTGCAGAGACCTCAGCGCATTCTGAAAGTCTGGGTTTAGCTGCTGCCCAAGCTGGGCGCTTGTGACGGCCTGCTCAAGAAAGTTGCTTGCAAAGACAGTGTGTGCTGTCATGGACGAGTCGCCTTCGAATAGCTCCTGCTGGGACTGTTTATCCCCTCCCGATGACGGCGGCCGTGGCTCGTTGTAGACTACTGGCTTGGGATCTGCACTTGTCGATGTCGCACTGGATTTTGAGGCAGGCAATTCCCGATTCAAAGATGCGGTGATATTGCGTAGCAGCTCTTCAATGCCGTTGAAGCGGGCTTCAAAGCTGTCGATTTTGCGTTCACTTAATTTTGATCAGGTCTATACTGGGATCCCTAATACCAGAAAGATATACGCACTACTGATGAGAGATGAGCACCCTATGTCGGCCCTCTCTTGGTTTTTGAACCAGGCCGTTTGAATTGCATTTTCTCTGTGCTGTTAAGCAATTCGAGCAGGGTCTCTCTTTGTCACAGCGTATCTGGATATCGAGTTAGTATAGCTCTTGCGGAAAGACATGGAAACTTGCCTTTCGAGCGCGGCATTGATCGCACTGATAGAAAGATATCAATTAGCATGAGCTAGCCGAGTATCAGTATAGAAACATACAGCCCGCCGATAAACCCCAGTTCGATCCGAGCCTTCGGACGCTTCAGCCATCTGCTCGTGTCTCTGTGGCACTAGTGAGCTTTCAATACTCCATCAACGATATTTTGGAGTTTAATCATGAACAAGGCATACAGTTGAGTCTAGGATTTATGCTAGGTTCTCCTTGGTTCCATGTGGTGTTGCTTCCAGATGTCCGCGGACCCCGAAGCCGAAAGGCTAGTCCGTTAGAGGAAAGACTCATATACTTACTTGTCCGCGGAGGCCGACCCCGAGAGTTGAGTATAAGTACTCGTTATGGGCAGATAAATAATACTATTAAGTTACTTTTCTATCATTATGTCATAATCTGGAACGTAATTTATAAGATGCAGTTAAAACAAGTTCTTAAACTAGTGTTTTCGCCTTACAAATTACTTGGAACTTGGGGGTGGACTTGGTTGAATTAATTGAAGATAGCTGTGACTAAAAGAATAGAAGTCGAAGTAAAAGCCTCGTCAAAACTAGTTCTCACTTAGAAGAATTTCTTGGTCTCATTGTCGATCGCTCCGTTGATGGTATCGTTGATTTCCTTATTGGCGAATCCGTCAGAGCCTTGCGGGATGTACTGGTCTGCAAACTTGTCGACAGCATTGTCGACAGCGCTGTCAATGCTCTGGTCGATGTTGTTGCCGGAACCACTTTGTTGGTTGTTGTTGTTGTTATTATTGTTGCTATTGTCGTTGTTGTCGTCGTTGCCGGAACTGGCTTGGTTCATGAAGCCTAGTCCAGGAATCGTCAGTAAAGATCATCAACGCAGTAATCAGGCCTCTCCTCACCTTCAGCCTTGTTCAGAAGGCTTCCAAATCCGTCGGAACTCATGATGATAGATAAGTTGAAAATTGTTGTAGCTAGCTTTCGTTCAACTCAAGGATAGTAAAAGATAGCCGAATGTACTTGAACTGACGGAAAAAGAAAAGATAAAAAGCCCACCGAGGGAACTCTTCCATCCTATAAATACCCCTCCATCCGAGCTCAAGCACGCGGGGGCTCAAGTCTAATTGCGCGTATTTCTTTATGAGATATAGCCAAGGAAACTATAAGCGACTACTGCATTAGTGTAAAGCTTGATCACGACAAGCCTCTGCCTCGTGGACCAATCGAGGCGTTCATGGCCCCCAGGCTTTGAACACAAATGATCACGATTAGCTCTACAATACGCCACATTCCCAATCGTTTAATTTCGTGGCCATCCATTTCCCTCGGTGATCGAGCACGACATGAGCGGGGTTACCGAGGAAGCCCACGAATAACGACAATAGTGTGCTTTCAGGGTGTGATCCCTGGTGTTGTGGCTGACACTAGTTGATATCAAAGATCCGCTAAGATAAAGAAAAGACGGATTTTTGGTCCTTGATAGTTCGTGCTAGATAGCTTTGGATTTAGTCTTGTTAATTAGACCCTTTCCGGGTAACCAATAAAAGGTGTGCATTTCAAATGTTGATTAGAGGACTTTGAAGAGCTGTGATAATCTGCTTCTACGAGTTCATTTGTTTTTCTACATGCCATCTGTAAATGAATATTATATGTCTGACCTCCTACAGATGCTAGGCTAGGTATCATGTTCTCGATTAGTATATGCCCATGATTTTTAGAGCTGTAGACTATAGATTAGGGCTTTGATGAACACGCACATATGTACACCTAAGATACAAGACCAAGCCGGTGGGTTCAATATTAATTGCAGTGTCACGTGTTTTGTCTGGCCCTACATGTACTTACCGTTAGAAAAGAAAGTATTCAAGACCATGTCCCTTGGAGGAAAAGAGCCGGTCCTGACATTGGTATTCGGAATATCATACAACATTGAAAATTTAAAGGCTAATTTGGCGCATTTAGATTATTCAATTCTGGCCAGTTTGTAATTGAGTAATTCAACGGGGTTTCTGAGAATCCCTCTCGCTGTTTTCTTCAAGGGAGTTAACCTACCGTCGAATTCCGTAAACAACGCGGCTAATCACCAGTGCATTTATGAAATTGGCCACAGTTGACATTTTACTTCAGCAGCCCAGTAGTCATAAAATCAAGAAATAACTAGGATGTTGAATGTGAATGAAATAGATGTGTTCAAATGTTGTTGTTAGGGCTTCTCGCCGATACGGGACAGACCCGGATAATTACCGGATTCGGCAGGTGTAGGGCAACCGTCTCCTCCGGCGGGGTGCATCGATGCGATACATATACTTATAAATACATGTACACCAGAAAGAAAATACCAAATTGACAAATAAATATCAAGATTAATATCAATAATCGCAAAAGAAGAGGAAAAATGGCGTTCTCACCCGGCTCCGTTCGCGATGTCAACATCACCTCCCCCTTCTGGAGCTCGATGCAATCACGATCTCGCCTCATCACCATCCCCGCAATAATCAAAGCCCAAAAGTCTTTGGGTCATTGGTACTGTTTATCATGGAAAGACGGGCACGAGGTCAAGCCACACGCCTTTTGGGATTCGGATATTTACAAGGTGACCGAAGCCGCATGCTATTTCTTGATGAAACATGACGATGCCGCGCTGCGCGAGGAAGTGGAAAAAGTCGTTGACATGGTTCGCGCCGCTCAGCATGATGATGGGTATCTGAATTCTTACTACACGGTCCGAGGGATTCAGAACAGGTGGACGAATGTGAGGGACATGCATGAGCTGTATTGTCTCGGACATTTGGTCGAGGCTTGTGTGGCGTATGAAACGTTGACAAGAAGCGGAAGACTTTTAGAGCCTGTGATGAAAGCATTGAAGCACGTGGATTCTGTGTTTGGCCCGGAAGAAGGCAAGCTGCATGGGTATCCTGGACACCAAGAAATCGAATTGGGGTTATTGCGGCTTTACGACATGACCCGTGAACCCCTCGCGTTGAAGCTGGCCAAATACTTCATCCTCGAACGCGGCAAAAAGGACGAAAATGGAGAGATATTCTACGACCACGAAGCCAAAGCGCGCGGAGGGGATCCATACGATCACATGGGCTCGGAAATGCTCGCCCACTACACGAAACCAAGAGATTATAGTTATCACCAAGCACATGCGACCCTTGCAGAGCAAGACGAGATCCATGGGCATTCCGTGCGAGCCATGTATTTTGTCACTGCAGCTACCGAATACGTCCGTCTGACGGGGGACACAGAGGTGAAAGATGCTCTGCAGCGGCTCTGGCGCAGTACCGTCGATAAGAAAATGTACATCACCGGCGGTCTCGGGGCATTGAGGCAGCTAGAAGGCTTTGGGCCGGAGTACTTTTTGAGCGACACGGAGGAAAGCCATGGCTGCTATGCCGAGACCTGTGCTACTTTTGCTCTGATCATCTGGTGTTCGAAGCTTTTGCGTCAGGAGCTCAGAGGTGAGTACGCAGATGTCATGGAATTGGCATTGTATAATGGGTTCTTGGGTGCAATCGGGATGGATGGAAAGTCTTTTTACTATCAAAACCCGCTGGCTACGTATACGGGCAGCCCAAAGGAGCGTAGCACATGGTTTGAAGTGGCTTGCTGTCCGCCAAATGTAGCCAAGCTGCTGGGATCACTGGGATCGTTGATATATTCCCATCAGGAGGGTATTGTTGCGGTTCATCTCTTCATTGATAGTGATTTTACCGTGCCAGACAGCAACGGCACTGTGATCCAGCAAAAGACGAGCCAGCCGTGGGAGGGCTCTGTCGAGCTGAACGTTCGGGGCCCTCAGGCCATCAAACTTGCCATCCGTATCCCCAACTGGGTTGGTACAGAGTACACGTGCTCCATACCAGATGGTGAACTGAAAGACGGCTACCTTTATCTTCCCCCCATTGCCAATACGAAGGTGGAACTGACGTTTTCTGTGAAACCGCGAAAAGTGTACGCCCACCCAAAGACGGGCAAGGATGAAGTTTGCATTATGCTTGGACCTCTCGTCTACTGTGCAGAAGATATCGACAACCAGGGTGTTGATATTCATGATCTTGCCTTGGTCGATGATGAGGCCGTGTTAACCGATGTACCCAAAACCATTGCGTCGGTTGAGGACATTGTGACTATGGAGACACAGGGTAAATATTTGGTCAATCCAAACTGGAGTTCCCTGTATGGCTCAGAGTCTTGGAAGTACAGCGAGACGACGAGGAAAGTAATTTTTGTGCCGTTTTTCCTGCGAATGAATCGGGGTGGGAACGGAGGGATGAAAGTGTGGATAAAGAGGATATCTAAGTAATAGTTGATTTCGAATGTTATGGATCATGAATATTACTATACTATCACATTGAATGTTCTCAATGCTCTCAAGGATCCTCCTATATAGGTGTTGTCCCTCATGACAACCAATACATCGATTCATCAGACACATCTCCCCCCGTCAACCTCCAGATCCACGCCTGTGATAAATTCAGCCTCGTCGCTTGCCAGATAACAAGTAGCATTAGCTATATCTGCCGGGGTACTTGGCCTGCCCAGCGGGATGGTCGAGACAAAACCAGCTCTATTTTCCTCCGTATCGGGCTTGCCAATGAAGAGATGGGTTCTAAATCACTTAGCAGTGTCTTATTAAAATGACTTGAAAAAGAGAGAGGAAACCCACAAAGCCGTGCTCCCCACCACTGGACAAATAGCATTAAAGCGAATCCCCTTGGGCCCGTACTCCACCGCCATAGTCTTCGTCGCCGTACTAACTGCTCCCTTGGACGCATTATACCACGTCAAGCCAGGCCTCGGTCTCAGCGCCGCAGTCGACGAGATCTGAATAAAACTGCCCTTGCGCTGAGTCTTCAAAAAGTACGGCACCAGCACGCTCGACGACAGATAGATAGATTTGACATTTACATTCATGACCATGTCAAACTCCTCGTCCGTGACCGTTTCAGTCGGCTTGTTGTGGTACGTCGAACCGGCATTGTTGACTACAATATCCAGCGCACCGAACTTGTCGAGCGTGGTCTGCAGCAGGGCCTCCCAGTCTGCGCGCTTGGTAACGTCGGCGCGTGCGAAGCTGCAGTTTAGTGACTGGGCGATTTTCTGGCCATTTTCTTCGGAGAGATCGGCAATTAGGACTTTGGCGCCCTCTTTCACGAATTTCTCTGCGATGCCAGCGCCGAAGCCTGAGCCTCCGCCGGTGACGATGGCGATTTTACCTCCGAGACGGCCGGGCATGGTTTAAATTGAATATTGGAGTGGTAGTCAAGGGAATCGGTAGGGAATGACGGGTGAGAAGAGAACGAAGATAAAGAGGAAAGTTGAAGAGGACACTTGACGTCAAGCCAGGGCTATAAACAATCGCTGAACCCCGCCTAACCCCGGAACGTTCCCCAGACCCCTCACACCAAGATGTTAGCTGTACCATAAAGCTTTCGGCTACTTGGTCGATTATGGAATGAATCATCATTGGCTGTCGTTCAGAGTGGGCTTGTGCTTGGCTGGCACACAGAGCCTGGATTTACAGTACTAGGTCAAAAGTTGTACATACATATCGGTCAGAACTCCGAGCTACTCTTGAGACTAGTTGGTACAAGCCGGGACTCTGTTTCGGGAGGAATTATATACTGGAAGATCTCGGAATGTATAGATCAAATGAAAAGATAGTATGCATATTTAAAAAGAAAAGATCGTCTTCCCATCCAAGTCAGAACACGTTCGTAAACCTCTCCAGCAGAGGCCGTCGCTGTCGCTGCTCTGATTCACCAGCTACGCTGCTGCTGGCTGCTTGCTGAGCAGCCGCCGCAGCCGATGCAGCGTCCAGTCTCCTCCGCAGACTCTCATACTGCTCGCTGTCCTCTCCGTTCACTCCTGCTGCTGCTGCTCCGGTGGCGGACGCATTCGCCGGGGACGACCTCCGAGCAGGCTCTTTTTCTCCGACTATCCACGCGGGAACTCGCCAGCCTCGTCCAGTCCCTCGAGAGGCCGGAAGAAGATCGGCCCTCCAGGCGACTCCGACGGCCCAGCCGGTGATTGCGGGCAAGAGTGAGGCGGGGAACTGCGACAGGGCGAGTTGTGCGGCGACGAGGTATGTGGTTGACTTGTCAGACAAGAGTATGGTCAACGATGGCTTGTCGGTTTGGGTCTGGTTATTATTGTTGTTGTTACTGCTGCTGCTGTTGGCTGCGTTGGGGTTGCGACGGCCGGTGCTGCCACCGCTGGTGGAAATGCGATATTTGAATGTATGAGGAATCGATGCATGGTATTGCGCCAAGACAGCAAACACAATCGCCGTCGGACCAGAAGGCAGATAGTTCAGGGTATTGAATGAAAGAGGCCGCAGCACAAGCGACAGGAGCAGAGGCGCGATAATGGTGGTGTAGGGCAACACAGAGAGGAGGAACGTCTGCACCATAAACGTCAGCAACTGACTCTTAACAGTCCAAACACTTAAAAACACAAAAGGTAGAACGAACAACAAGTTTCCTAGATCCCCACATGCGCTCAACAACTCGCAAGTGATATGCCAGCATCGCGGCAAACAAGACCTCCGTCGAGTTTGCATATCCAGCTACCTGCCACAGCAAAATCCTTGAAAACTGACCATACTGCCATAGATGCGGGACCACCAGGATATGAGCCAGGTGCTTGGCGTCGAATATCGACAAGGCGATCGACGAGGCGACAATGTAGATGACCAGGAACTTGGTGACGGGCGCGTTGGTAAAGCCAGATGACAGCATTGTGGGCTTCTCTTGACGCTTTCTGTCCTCTGAATTCTTCTTCGCACAGAATATGTAGTTATTATGTATCCTTGCAACCGTCCATCGGTTGCGAATCGATCGTGAAGGGTCAATGTAGGATGTGTCGCAGGTTGAGAGTTTGACGGCAGTGACGTGGCCTGAACGTTAAGCTCCCAACGCGGGTGCAGACAATGACAGTAAACAGTAGAGCGGATCAGGAGGAAGCTCACTTATCGGTAGAGAAAGGCATCGAACAATTCTGGTCTAGTTGACCCCGGCGTCAGGGCTTAGTAGCACGAAGAGGTGAAGGTGTTGAGTGTTGGTGGTGGCATCATCGGACTTGATTGCCCGCTGCGAGCACAGACCAGGCAGGCACAATCCGGGGTGCAGTCGGCATGCCGAGAGCACCAATGTTATTTAATGATACAAATTATCTGGTATAAATCAATTGATACGTATCAAGTAGTACAAGTACAGGATGCAGTTGCTTTCTAGCCATTGATAATTCCAGCATTCTTTGCAACCAATATGGCCAACTGGTAATTCATTGCGAGTAAAAATACATACAGATCTAAGGAGCCAGGGAATCCTCCCTGGACGCAGCAGCTGTCGCCTCTGCGAACGCTTCTTTATATTTGTTGCTTGCCAGACTCAAAGCTGAGATCGTCGGGCCCAATAGCTGGTTAACGACCTTTTCGCCGCCACCAACCCCAGCCAAGTTGACGCGAATCTTCTTCCCCGTTGCGGCGAAGACGTCGCGCGCATTTTGTTTTAGTCGGTTGACTTCTGCTTCTCTCTCGCTTTCAGCGTCTGCTGCGACCGCTTTGATACGGTCCATGGCCCGGCTCAGTGATTCCACGAGAGAGGCAAGCTCGCCGGCGCGCTCTGGGTTTCCTGACAGGAACGCGTGCCAGAATTGATGAAGAAACTCCGTGGTTGTTGCATGAGTTAATGTCAGGCGATCAAAGAGGCTAGTAGACAGTCCCCAGGTCCCTGCATTGGGAGAGACATCGGTTTGTGCTCTGCGCTCCCGAATCGCATCGAATATTTGCGTAGATGCCCGTTTCAGGCTCGCCTTGGACCCAACAGCTTGTTTCGGCGCGGCGTTTTCTTCGTCGCTGTCGTCCTCGTCGGGTTCTATAATCTTGCCTAAATGGAATAAGCCATCGGCATCGAACGTTTTTGCCACATCTCCGCGCATAGAGGTAATGACCTTTTCCGGGTCTTGCTTGGCGAGCAAGTCCCCTTCTTTACCCTCACGTTGCTTGCCCTGAGCAAAAAACCGGCTTTGGTCTCGAATATTCAGCATAATCCGAGTCTGTTCCTCGTCGCCCTTGAGATCTTGCAGCATCAACTGATTGTACGTTTCCTCGTCCATACCGACAGGCGCAGAGGGATCTCCATCAGCGGGTGCGACGTTGGCCATGATCTTTTCACTCAGGGCGTTCAGAGTCCGGATAATGGGGACCTTCTCGATCGAGGCAGGCCGCATGTCAAAATCCGGCCGATTGCCCTGTCGCTGACTGTGGTTGACCTCATTTCCTGCCAGATCAATAAAGTGAGGCACATGGGTTTCTTTGACTCGGTCGGCATGTTCATCCATCGTGAGATATTTATCTAGCACGTTATCTGTGGCGTCAGATTCGGAAAGTCGCTCGCCACGAAGCTTCTTGAAAAGTCGACTCTGGAAAAACCTGGACCAAAACTGTTGCTCGCTGAGTTTAGGAACATTCTCGTCATAGACCTTTTTGACCAAGGGGTGCTGATTGAAGATGAGTTGAATCTGTTCCTTGCTGATATTCAGCTTTGTAACGTTGTTATCAGTCCGCGGCTTCAGCGAGGACAGAACATTGTAGGAACCACGCAACTGCGCCCTCTCAATGGCATGCGCCCGGAGTAAATGCACTCTAGTTGACCAGAACTGCGAGACAAAATTCCCGCCCGACAGTGACTCGGGCTTTGTGCGGAGCGACTCCATAAACATGCGCTGCAGATTCGGGTCACATTTGAGCAACGACTGTTGCAGCTCAGCATCTGTCTTCAGTTTGTTATCGTCATCCCACGCAGCTTGACCCGTGCCAGCCGACGAGATGGCGTTTGCCATGGCCATGGCCGCAGAGACTCCATCATTTGTCGATACCTCGGGTACCGGGGCAGATGCTGCTTTGGCTGCCGTGATTGCCGCGCTGAGGGCTTCTTTGATAGCGTCGGCTTCTGCACGCGCGTTTGCGCCGGACGTAAATGTGAAAACGTAGTTTTCTTGGGTGTCGTTTTGCTGGGCGAAGATTTTCAGCATCACTTTGGGGTTGTTTGCAGGCGTTTGCTGTAGATCTGCAAAAAAGCACAGTCGGCTTTGTTAGAAAAGAAAAACCTTCTTTGGAGTAAGCAACAGTATATACATACTGGTCATATTCTTAACCGCCACAGTCACCGCACCTCCAGCACCGCCTGCTGCTGGGATCCATGATATCGACTTGTGGTCCTTGGACACGGTCAAAGTGCCGTCTTTCTTTTTGTAAGAGGCCGAGCCAGACGGAGCTGCTGCCATCTCGAGTTTTGAGGGAGAGGGTGGCAGTCAGTCTTCACGGCAGTGAAACCGGACGTGTGACACTACTTCCCCCGCCTCCTCCTTCCATCGGGGACCGTAAGAAAGATTTGGATAGATGACCGTGGTTAACTCGTGTAAGGGCTGGGCTGGATTCTCGCGGGCAGAGACTAATACCCGTGGAAGGCGTGTGAAGTGAGAGTGGTGAGCTGTTGCCTCCGACGTCGACCAAAACCCAGATTAAACGCGAGGTCACGTGACGCATCTAGAACTCTCAACAGGAATATACAGACAAGTGAATTAGGAAAGTAATCTAAAAAAGGGGAATAAAGAATTGCAGAAAGAAAATATTTTGATTTGTTTCTATTTCACTACTGGATATAATGATATGACTTTTCAACTCCAAATTCGCCCATTGAACATTGAACTCTCATAAGAATAATTGAAAACAATAAAGCCCACCTCGCCAACGCTTAAAGGTATTTTGCAGTATAAAGAAGAGGTTAAAAAAGCAAGGCTTTCGTTGAATGTTTCGTCCCATGCAGTCATCGAAAATCCGTCAAAACGCTCAAGATGCAACTTTCACGCCATCAATGCATGCTAGGAGATGGTCAGGTAACAGTAAAAAAAAAAAAGCAAAAAGTAAAATCAGAATGACTGAGGCAAGGACCGATCACTTCTTGAACATGTAGTGGCCGTAGATACCGCCGACTTCGCCGACAGTCACAGGGATCTTTCTCATCCCCCACCAACGAGCACCCATCTTCCACCAGCGCGAGCCATCGTCTGCAGCCACTCCATCTGTCTTGACTGGCTCTCGGACATACCAACCGCGTCGGCCAATCTCTCTCACAACCCAGCCGTTGGACCTCGTGGATTTGGTTCGATCACGGAGAGGCGTAATGAGTTTATCGCTTAGCTCGATCACTTCCAGTGGCATGCTGCGCGGTGAAACGAGAAAGCATTTATTAGAGTTGAATAGAGTTGGCAGTGATATTTGCGGAACCCTGCTCAAATCGACATAGTGAAGAGCTGGTGGCTGCCATATCTGGTCAACATTACCATCAGCTTCAGCACCAGTATCTTGGACGGGAGGCGCAAAGAAAGAATTCAAGTCGTTGATAGATAGATCCGCTCCACTCAGCCCCAATTCTTCCAAATGCTTCGTCAGAGGAAGTAGCAGAGGTGCGTGCTGGGATGTAATCCGTGCACCGTTCAGATTCAGAGACTTGAGAGAAGATGGCAGTTTCGGCAACAAAGCAGTCACGTCTTCTTCCTCGAGGAGTCGATAACGAGAGGGGTCTGTCATGAGGTTGAGGTAGACCAGAGACTCGGTAACGGCAGGATGAGTGGTCAGGAATTTGATAACCTGGGGCCCCGATAGCCGCGAGCACCTTGAAAGATTTAAATGAGTCAATTGAGCAGTATCCGAGAGAGAGAACAGCGCGGCTTCTGTAATTTGGGTATGCCCAAGGTCCAAGTGAGTCAGGTTGACGAGTCGTGGAAGGAGTGTTTCAAAAACTGCCGGAGAAAGCCCGCTACATTCATGCAGGGACAGCCGCTTCAGTCGTGGCAAGATTGCTGGAATATCGGTGGATGTCTTGAAAGCTTCTAGGAAGCTCGTCGAGAAGGCTTGCGAGGAGCAACCGCAGAAATCGACCGCTCGCAAGTTGGACAGACCACCAAATATTTTGCTGACCACGGCAGTATTTATATCGGTCTCGACATGCTCTTGCAGTAAGACCTCCATCAGGTCTGGGAACAAGTCGAGACACTGCAAAAGTGTCTGGGCGGTCAGGTTCTGGATCTCCGTATTCATCTGGCGTGTCCGGCCGAGGCCGATGGAGGTGAAGTGAGAAAAGTCAAGGCGACGGACAATGGTGCCCAGAGCTGGGTAGTTAACGACATGCTTTAGCAGCTTCGAGAAGATGACAGAGTGGGGAATGGTGACGTTGCGATACAGCACACTCAAGGTTGCCGAGTGAAGAGTGCGAGAAGTTAGTAGGCATGATATGAGGTCGATATTGCGGGGAGTGTAGCCATTTGGCGGCAGCTCGACTTCCAAGTAGGATATAATTTGGACTATCTCATATGTTAGTAAACTATATGGAATTGAAGGAAACGGGGGAAAACATACTGAGCACTTCAACAGGCAAGTCTTCAATAGTAATCCGAGGGCGCTCGACTTTTTCTTCCAGCAGAGCTTCCCCAAGCGCTGGTCGTCCACCAGTCGTGTCCCACACCCACTCGCTAGGAGAAGGGAGACCACCTAGACGGCGAAGGTCGCCATAGCTCCTGCTCAACTTGCGGCCGCGAAGACGAATCTGTTTCCAGCCCAGAAAGCCACCACAAGGACAGCAAAAGTCGGGCATGCGCTCAACGGCAGCAGTCATCCCGGTGGCGTGCTTATGACTATCAGGCTGTTGTAGTCCTGCTGCTGGTGGATGTCTGACGACAAAAGTTTGGGCTATTCCGTCGGCGTCTTCTTTGACGGAGCCAAACGAACTCCGCCGGACGCTGTCAGATCTCGAATGTGATCTGGACGGCGACTCGGATGAATCTCTAGAGAGGTCTTCTCGAATGGCCCTGACTGGGTTGCGAGGGCTGTGTGTTTCTGCAGTAATTGGAGTTGTTGTAGGGCCTCCCATCGTGGTCGCCACCCAGACGGGGAAGTCTCGTTCTTTATAGTATCTCGGAAGTACTGCTAGTGCTGTACAGTCAGACCAGGAAGTGGTACCGGGGAAAAAGCAAAAAAGAATAGTCAAAAAAAATAAATAATCCCCCAGTCTCGACGGATCGAATCACAAAAAGAGAAAGACAACGAGAGGGGGCGACGAGGGATGTTAGTTGCAGAAAGGCAAGAAGATGTTAGTCACAGATTTGTTTTTTTAGATGGGGCCCAGCGGCGCGGCTGCCGTCGGGGCTGTATGTAACGGCAATACGGCACGAGTATTTTTATCCATTATTAATCTTCGCTGTTGCGAGGGTTTCTTTGGTTCGCGTCGGCCGGGACAAACCCATGGCAGCGGAAATGCTAACACTATTGATACTGTTAAATACTAACAGTATTCTACACACTCCGCATAGAATTCTGATAGATATGCCGTTTACGTACTACCATGCAGATCCGTAAATTACGTTACATGATATCAGCCTCGTGGCAAGCCCGACTAGCCCGCATGCGGCGAACGACAGCATACCTTCACCAGTCAATAAATAATATTATTCATAACAATAATGCCAGCGAGCACACCAGGCATTGTTCTCATTGCGAACGGAACAGCACAACAGCCAACAATTAATTACCTACTTAATTAGTACTACGTAAGAAAGCGAATGGTGTAATGCGGCGCGCCATCGTGGTCATTGCATTCCATGACATAATTAAAACAGCGTACGGTCCACAGAAAACCGGACGGCCCTGGGTTGGTGTCAGGCCCTTGCGACAATTCTCCTGCTGTTTGCGTTATTGTTGCACGAGGCATTCTGGTCACGAGACATACATACAAACACAAAGGGAGTACGTATATACCCATACCCACGTATAGAAAGAGCTAGTTGTATACACAGAAACAGAGAACACAGAAGGAAAGAGCCCTGTGGCGACCGCCCACAGCGGCTCCACCTGCCGCGGCTGCTCGGCCAGTCACAGCGCGGCATCTGCTACCCCAGACTCTTGCGCTTAGTCACCTGATGCAGCCATACGTACGGTTACGTACTCCGTACCACATATACATGTACCTGCTATTATGTCTATTACGTATACTCCGTATAGCACGGCCACCTGCCAAGTATATACTAGGATGCTCTATAGATTACTAGTACTACCAACACCTCAGGTCCTCAAACTTACCTAACGCTGCGAGTCCAGATCATCCGATCATCCCCCCGACGATGCGCTTACCTAACAGTCACTGCTCCCATTCGCCCCCTGTCCCCTCGACCCAAAATACTACTACAAGCAAAATCTTAACTGGAAAGTTAGTTGGCAATAACAAATGCAACGTGGGCCCTTTCTTGCTCCGTCTCGGCTCATCCGCCCAATCAACCCCTGTCTGCTGATCACTTTTTTTTACCCCGGATTCTCGTTGTTCGTCCAGAATTCCTGATCGGTAACGCCTTTTGAATTTTTTTCACGTCAGCTGACACTCAAACACTTGGAACTTGAAAGTGGAATAATGAATAGCAGCTTTCTCTCCGGGACCTTACAGTAGACCGGATCACGCGGTCTCCTAATTGAGTTGCTACTTCTGGAATATTATTGATAATTCAATATTGAATAGTGAGGCGCTACGATTGTGGGGATTCTTCAACAAACCATGGTTTCTCCTATCTACCTGTCATCCCCGTGCTGTTGAGAAGAGCTTTTGCCGGCCAGCCGGTCGGATATACCGGAAAATCATAAACAACATAAACAACAGTAGTGTAAAATTATCCACACGAAAACAAAACCAAACAATCAATCCATATATAATGAGACCATATAGATATACCCCAACAACCTCCGCATGGCTCATGAGTTAAGCACTCACTTGGCCGTCGATCGGCCCCGTTTTACATTTTCCTTGCAATCGGTGCAATACCATTTCACTAGCAAAACTTAGCAACAGTCATAGTCAAAATAAAGAAAGAAAAAGCTTACCATTTCGGCCCGGAGGCTTCGTGAGTCCGACGCACGATAGGTGGAACCATTCCGTCGGACACGAATCATTATCACACGCGACCATCTCTCCGAAACTGACCTGGTTGCAATAGCAGTAACGTGGTTCGCTTTCATCATCCTCATCGTCGCCTTCGTGAGACGATTCTTCATCGCGAGCAGGCGGGCGAGGTTTGTATGTCGTAGACACGCTTGCGCTCTTCTTGTGCCCGCGTTTCGGCGCCGCTTCGCCGTTGTTGCGGGATGACCGGCCTCGTGTCTGTGATTCGGGAAACGTAGAGACGACAGGCGTCGATGTCTTGGACGACCGGCCCTTGGCTTGAGCAGCCGCAGGGATCACTGGAGACATTTGTTCGCTCCCATTGCTGCTGTCCAGCAATTTTGTCTCGGCGCGCTCGCTCTTGTCCGCCACCATATTGACCTTTGTGTCTGTATTCTCTTTTTCACCATCGAGTTGACGAAAGTTGGACCCGGAAGGAACAGGAGGCGTTCCCTCTTTGATCGAGCTTTCTCGTGGGAAATTCGACTTGGCATCAACTGGTTTATCTGCAAGAAAACACTTGATTAGAAACGGGCGCGCAAAGAGCAGTCAAACAAAGGGGAAACACACTGATAGTGTTGCTGCGGCTTGACGCCGAGGGAGGTCGCTGTCGAGAATTGGCTTGTGCTGCAGGCTGTTGAGCTCTCGAAGACTGTGGTCGGTTATTGGTAGTAGGACCAGGGCTGGGAGCACTCCTGGGCGGATTGAAGGTGCCAACCACAGGCGATGAAACCAAAGGCGAGTCAACGTTGGAAGTAACCGTGTTGTTTCTATAATAGCAAAAAAGAATTAGCAAGGATAAATCTATAGTAGGATATATGAACGTACCTTTTGCGACCAGCCGTGGACACCGCATTGGGCGCGCGAGCCCTCTTCTTGACTTCGGTATTCAAACTGTCCTTGGAAACAGCTCGTCCATTGGTCGTGACGGCACTAACCGATCTCTCCATCGCCATGCCACCAGTGTGTACGGGGGTTGGTTTTTCTACAACTTTCCTCCGCTTGGGCGCCGATACAGGCATGCCAGAGTCTGCATTGTCGCCGGCATTGGCGCGGCCCTTACCCGTAGCGCCCTTGCGGTTCACAGTACGAATATCTTCGGAGTCAAGGCCCGCATGGTTTCGCCGCGGCTTGCGAGTTGGTTCCCTTCTTGACTCGCCTCGGTGACTCACACCTTCCGACTCCTGCAAAGCCTGAACAAAATGCGCAGTGTTGGATGCTGCCTCTCTCCGAGGACGTTCATTTGCTGTTGTTACAGGCTTGCTAGCAGTCCGATTTGTGTAGGCCCAGTGGGTGAGGCTACCCAGCCTGGCCTCCTCACTCACTTCTCCGGAGATGTAGGGGTAAACGGTCTTGAGGCGAAAGAGCTGATGGTCGAGCTCGTCATTGGCATTTGTAATAACGTGGTTCTTTTCGTCGGCCGTCATCATCAAGTCGGTCAAAGAGCGTCGGATTCGATCAAAAAGCAGCCTTCGGTTTTTGCTCTCTTGCGATTCGATATTTTGCGGGTCGTCCTGTTGGTCATGTCTGTCGTTAGTGATCAAAAATCTACATTTCAAATAGAACAGAAAATGAAAAAAAGAAGAGGAAAAATCAGATAGAATTCATTTGTATTCAAATCATTCAAATGATGACTGCGTAAACATCGGCATGGCAAGCTCACCTGAGAAACACCATACTCCCTCACAGCCCCATCCACGATCGGGGCAGGATTCGGTGGATAAGGAACAGGCTTCGATTCCGAAGCCGTCAAAAGCAGCTGTTGTAAATTTTCCTCCAATGCCCAGGCTTTAGCATCGACTTCCTTTAGCAGCGAGTTATGACGGCGAAACTCTCGCGGGAGAGCCGTGATGGCATCAGTGAAGTGGGTGAGAGCAGGGTAGAGACCGTGGGGAACAGCCGATGCTTGAGGAGAATCGGCGGTAGACGACTGCCCGTAGAACTGGAACGAGCGAGCAACCGTCTTGGACGTGCGAGACGGGTTTGTGCGAGTCTGGCGAGCCATGTTGTTACGACCGCTCGGCACTTGCGAGAGAGCGCTGCCAGCGGCGGTCGCAGCGTTGTTGGCAGCTGAAGCCATGGGCGCGCTGATGGATGAGGGAAGAAGCGGACGCGACGTCGGGGGGAAAGCCGAGCCGGTGTGTTTCTCAGAACTTGCTGTACAAAAAAATGGAGAGAAACTAATGAGAAGGGAGGCACAAATGCGTCAGGGCTTTTTCTGGCAGCTTCAGAACGACGAGCACGCATGGGCGCGAGAGAAAGCGCAGCTGGGAAACCGGAAAACTGATTAGGAAGGCGGTAGGGCAGGTGGGTTCGGCCCCAAGCAGGCCGGAGCCGGCAGTGACGCAGTGCCGGAGAAATACAGGAACGTGACGAAATTACGTTTTTTCTTCGCGGAAGATTTGATACATACGCGTAACGAAACGTAACTCAGTTCTGTAGAGAATTAGAGATCATTTGCGTCTGAAAACAAAATGTAGTGAATATAAAAGGAAAATATGCGATTTGTTATCATAGGACTATGGGGTAAAAACACAATGAAAACCAACAAATGAAATTATAATAAAAATTTTACACAGGATTATAGCACGTCAAACCAAGTATACTTGGCTAACATCTCTCCCTATACGGCGACTTTCTATGAGCCGAGTTGGAATGGTCACACATTATACACGGAAGCGTCATGCTCTAAGTATGTTCACTCGCCCTTGAGACGCTCCTGGTGGACGGTGAAAGCATCGTTGAGCAGGTCTTGCTCCTCCTTTAAGTGGCTGCCCTTGAGACCAGTGGCAACAGAGGCGCTAGGGGAACGGCCAGCATACAACACGTGGCGGCGGTTGTGGTGCTCAGTAGCGTTGAGCAAAGTCTCAATACGGGGCTGCACAAAGCTCCAAGCACCAGCGTTGAGAGGCTCCTCCTGAGCCCAGACGATGTCTTTGGCGTTAGGGTAGCTGTCCAAGTTCTCCTTGAGTTGAGCCCATGGGAAGGGGTTGAGCTGCTCGATGCGGGTGATAGCAGTGTTGCGAATGCCCTGGCTATCACGGTACTTGGTGAGGGCACCGTAGACTTGACCGGAGCACATGACGACACGCTCGATCTTTTCCGGCTCATCAATGGCGGAACCGTGAGCGGGATCAGGGATGATCCAGCGGAAGTGAGAGTCACCAGTGAACTCTTCGAGGTCTGAGCGAGCAAGAGGATGACGCAACAGGGATTTCGAGAAGAAAATGATAAGTGCTATAATAGACAGACGAATTAGTCAAACAAGAATAAACAAGCGTCTGGAGAACATGTTAACTCACGTTTACGGAACTGGCGGTTGATCTGACGGCGAAGAATGTGGAACAAGTTAGATGGCGAGGTCATGCAGACAATTTGCATGTTGCAGTCTTGATGTTGACGGTCCAGCTTGTCGGGAGATGGGAAGATACGGGGTTCTTCGTTGCTAAGTTGCAACCAACGCTCCATACGTCCGGAGGAGTGTTCAGGACCCTGGCCGTCGTAACCGTGAGGAAGCGACACAACCAGACCGGAACGCTGAAGCCACTTCACTTCACCAGAGGCAATGAACTGGTCAATAATACACTGTGCGTTGTTGGCAAAGTCACCGAATTGAGCTTCCCACATAACGAGCGCATTGGGGGAAGTCAAAGAGTAACCGTACTCAAAACCGAGCCTAGCAAAATCAGCATCGCGATTGGAAGTGAAAAAGCAGAAAAGACATTACTTACACACCAAACTCGCTCAGAGACGAGTTAGAAATCACAAAGGTGCCTTGGTCAGGGGAAATATGCTGCAAGGGAGTGTATGTAGCCTCGCTTTCCTGGTCGTGGACAACGGCGTGACGCTGAGAGAAAGTACCACGCTCAACATCCTGTCCAGAAACACGGACATGGTGGCCCTCCTTGACCAGCGAACCAAATGCGAGAGCTTCGGCGGTAGCCCAGTCAATACCCTCACCCTCGTCAACGGTCTTCTTTCGGTTACCCAAAATACGCTTCAGGTTGCGGTGGACGTTGAAGCCCTCTGGGGCTCCTCCAATCTTGTCACCAATGCTCTTCAGCGTCTCCGCATCGACACCAGTGGGCAAGTGAGGCAGCACTTCGGTAGCAAGCTCCTTGGGGCTCTTAAAGCCGTTCCATGCAGAAGTCAACCATTCCTTACCGGTGGGCTGGTAGTCCTTGCTGCGGTCGAAGCTGTCGTTCAACATGCCCCAAACCCACTTCTTGTGCTCATCGATGTCTTCCTTGGTGAAGGTACCCTCAGAAATGAGCTTCTCGACATAGGTATCAAGCTGACTCTTCTGGGAAGCGATGCGCTTGTACATCAAGGGCTGTGTGAACGAGGGCTGGTCAGTCTCATTGTGACCCTGTTTACGGTAGCAAACAATGTCCACAACGACGTCGCGCTTGAACTCAGCACGCCAGTCAGCAGCAACTTGACAAACGTGGTTAACGGCCTCCACATCGTCAGCGTTTACGTGGAATACAGGGGCATCGATGGCCTTGGCAATGTCGGAGCAGTAAGGCGTGGAACGAGCAAAGCGAGGATCGGTGGTGAAACCAATCTGGTTGTTGACCACGATGTGAACAGTACCACCAGTAGAGTAAGCGGGGAGGGAGTGGAAGCCCATCGTTTCGTAAACAACTCCCTGAGCAGCGAAAGCAGCATCACCGTGCAGCAAAACTCCCATGGCGGTGTCGTAGTTCTTCTCGTCATTGTTGTAGTGCTGAATAGCACGGGTCTTACCGAGAACGACGGGGTCCTCAGCTTCCAAATGCGAAGGATTGGCAACAAGGGACAGTTGTACACGCTTTCCGGAAGGAGTAGGACGCTCAAAGTTCATACCGAGATGGTACTTCACATCGCCAGAACCTTCATCCGAAGGCTCGGTAGTACCAGAGAACTCGCTGAAGATGGACTCATTGGGCTTTCGCACAACGTTGGAAAGCACGTTCAGACGACCACGATGAGGCATACCAATGACAATGTCCTTGATACCGTAGTCGACACTTCGGTCGATGAGAGCCTTCATACCGGGAACCAAAGTTTCACATCCCTCAAGACCGAAACGCTTGTCGTTGGGGAACTTGGTGGCCAAGAAGGACTCGAAACTGGAACTCCAGATGAGACGGTCGAGGATGCGACGCTTCTCATCCACAGAGTACTTGTATGGCTGAGGAATCTCAAAGCGATCGCGGATCCAGTCGCATGGCTTTCGGTCGGGGATATGGATGTATTCGACACCGTAGGAGCCGCTGTAGATCTTTTCACACGCGGCAATGATTTCCCGCAGAGTCATCTTCTTGCGAGATTCCGTTTCAAAGCGGGGCAAGATACCGGGTCCCAGAGTGAACTCCTGGTCGAGATCCTTTTCGGTGAATCCGTAGTGGTCCAACTCGAGCTCCTTGGGGCGGTGGTAACCGAAAGCCTCTGCATCGCCACGGATACCGAGAGGGTCAATCTTTGCCTTGTGGTGGCCACGAGCTTGGTAGGCGCGAACAAGAAGCTGAACCTTCAAATGATTCGACAGTTCGTGACCACCGACGGCCATGTGCTGTGGGACACCGCCGACAGGAGTGGGAACGATGGTGGGAGGAGGTTGGAAAGCTTGAGAAATGGGCATGTTGCCGTCTTCCATGTTCTTGAAATACGTCTGCCACGAAATGTGCACGCTCGAGGGGTCGTTGCGCCAGGCAAGATACATCTCATCGATGTAGTTGGCGGTGTTTCCTTGGAGGAAGGAATCGTTGGAATCCTAGACGTAGAAGTCGCCATCAGCGCATAGAGCGCAGGCGACATTGCTGGTTAGTTCAAGTCCGCTTTATTGTTTGTTTCTAAGCTTTTCTTTCTGCTTCATCTTTGTTTCGTCTCTCCTCTTCATCAATCGCGCTCGAATATGCATGAAACAAGCTCGCTCTTCTCAAACTAGGGAAAATATTGAGCTTACCACCCCTTGGGATGTTCCCTCAGCGCTTTGCGCATATTGTCTCCGTCCACCAGCAGCGCGCTCAACGACAGCCAACGGTTTCCGGGCAGTCAGTTGGAAATTTGATCGAGCACCGGCAGTGGCCAAGGCGCGTTTCGATGAGGTCGCAAGAGTGTAGGATCTGCGGCAGGCCGAGCAAGCAGTCAGCAGACTGCTGCCAGTCGCCTTCTTCAACGCGGTAGCCCTGAGCATGGCGAAGTTTTGGGGGGGGTTTTTCGATTGTCGAAGCTGTTTACAGGAAGAATCCAGGCATGTAAACCGAGTTTTGCGAATGGACACGCGGCAAGCTCGATTTAGAGGGAAAGAAGAGCGGAGAAAATCTGGCACCCGCGGTAAAAGAGGGAAACCAGACACCAATTACTCGACGAAGCCAAAAAGAAAAGAAAAGGCAGCTCAGAAGCAAACACGGCGAGGTCGTCGTCGAGGGAGGTGGTGGTTGACAGGAGAAAAGAGAGAAACGGAGTACGCCGGAGCAAAGGGAAGTCGGGATGATGTCGTAGCTGGCTTTTCGGCTATGGCATGCGGCACGGGAAGCCTTCCGCGCCTCCTGTGTTTGTGCTCTTTCCGTGAACAATCCGAATCAGAATGCCTGACTCACTTCTTACTACATGTAATTCTGTATTTTGTCCTACTCTGCTATCTAGAAACACACGTCATCACCACCCTGACTGAGCGCACTCCCTGTGAGTCATTTAACGAAAACCCTGCTCGCTGCAACACTGCACAGAGCCTGGGGGCAAATGCGGCTTTTTTTTCTCGCTCTGTATTCCGCACTCTGCGATTGGCTGCTGCTGTTGTACTAGGAGTCATCGCAGCAGTCCACTCAGATTACTTCTCTCCGTTGACCTGTCTGCTGCAAGATTGCTTTTTTTTTTTGTGCCAGCTGACTCGTCTCATCAGACACGTGGCGGGCCTTGTGCGGTCTGGGGTAGTACGTGGGTAGGATGCACAGGATGAGGTATATACATTACTATGTGCGAGACTCTGTAGGCCTCTGGTTTGGACAACCATGTACTATATGTGCAGAAAAAGGAGCAAGACAAGAAACAAAAGAAGAAGAAAAACATGCCATGTGTAAAGGAGCAAAGCAGAAAACCTCCAGAAATCGCAGACCCATTATTTTCTAAAGCAAAAACAACAATAGTTTGTTTAGTATCCCATTAAATGTCGCATGTGCAGTTTCGTCCACTCGTACAAATCGTTACCCGAACACAGCTCGGACTTATTTCTCGTATGCAATTGATAGTCCCAAGGAGAAAAGGTGATGAGCTGTCAAAATGTTGATATGGCCCGAAAACAGCCCGGAAACGGCTCAAATTCGGCTTCCCTCAAGAACCTCGCGCTGGTAGACTTCCATTTCACCGCTGTCGCCTGTCTGGCGGCGCTCAAGAACCCACTTGGGGGATCCATCCTCAACTGTCTCTTGCTTATAGCTGATGCTGGCCGAGGTGCTCGCTCTGCTATGTGACGGCTTCGGCGTCGTCCCTAGAGCATCTTCTCCTGGGGCGTCCTGTTCGGGATCGATTGATAGACCAGATACCATTGTAGGGCTTCCAGGGGAACTGCCTTCTTCAGATGTGGGAAAACTGTCCGTCTCAGCACCCGCCGAGTAGTCGGCAAGGTGCGACGGAAACTCTGTAGCGGGATTTAAGTCCACGGGGCTGTCCTCGGGAATGCTCATGAAACTCGCTCGATTTGAATGCCCATATGGACCAGGTTGAGGAGAAAGGCTGCCGGTACTGCTTCGTAGACTGCCATTGCTGCCACCAAAAGCACCACGGCGGAGCCTCATCAGTGCTTCCATGGAGATATCGTCGTCAATATTGCCAAAGTCAAGCAACTGGGCTAAGCCAGGGTTTGCCAAAGGATTAGGCTGTCCATGGGTCGTGAGGGACACGATTGAATTGCGCGTGCTCCATTCGCTCCGCTCCGTGATGGGCGTCAAACTAGGTCCATGAAAGTTGGCTCCGCCGCTGTGACTACGGTTGATACCTCCAGCCCCAGGACCAAAGTATCCGCCAAAGGTGAGTTGGGCATTGCAGTTCTCATCATCGCGTGCGTAGAACCCAAATTCTTGTCCGTAAAACCCTTCGTCGTCATTCTCCAAAGCGTCAGCATTCGCTTCGGCGACCATTAGGTCGTCATCAAACGCATCATCGTCATCGTAGTTGAAGTCGTCAACCGTATCTTCAAACCCCATAGCTTGGCTGTGTCGACTGTCGTCCGAGATAAGGCCCGGATGAGAGTCTCCATTTTGTGAGGTGCTCTCTTGGCCGAGAGACGTCTCACTGAGGCTAATACTGCGGTGAAGGAGTTTTTCAACTGCAGCTTCATCTGCGACCCGGGCTAGAGCACTGTGAAAGGCTTCCAGGTTATGTTCAGATAGTATTCCACCTGCGGGCTTGGGCCCATCTCCACCAGAAAACTTGGTGGCTGCTTCATTATTATTCCACGAGTCCGGGCGAAACTCGCTCGCCAGGCTGGGAACTTGTCTGAGATGTGTAGTTCTACTAGCTGTAGAATCCATAGATTGTAGAGGGATGTCTGCCTCAGGTAAATTTTGAGTTGTGATTGGGATCACTGTGCCTGGATAAAATTTACGCTCGTAAAGCTCGCCTTTCTCATCATCAAAAATTGATTCGTCAAATGCTCCCTCGTTTGCATCATCTGTCGGGAATTCATCAATGTCTCCGTCGTTGAAGTATATATCGTCATCGTCCTCATCCTGGAAGGCTTGCAGGGACTTTTCAGCATTGTGTTGTGGTGCTGGTGCTGCTCCTGTTTCCGTTACTGGCGCGATGTTGGGCTCTGCTGGAGCAACATGTTCTGGTACCGCATCCTTCTCGGCTTCTCCTTCTTGGTCTCCATAGTCCGACAGTGAACGGCTACTGTCAGGATGAGGAGAGGCAGGGGCATCCACGTGGTCGATGGTAATCTCAGGAGCAGCACTAGCGGCAGCGTTGAGCATATTCTGTTGCGGATTCAAAGGACTAATTGGACTGGCAGCAATGGGAGGTAGGGCTGGAATGAAAAGGGGGCCGGGGGCCTTCACAACACCGGCAAACCCACTGAATTGGTCGTCCTCAGCGTCGGCGTTGACTCCTGGAATCCTTTCTTCAAAGAACCCGTCGTCTTCCATTGCATCATAGTCGAAATCATCCTCGTCAAAGTCGCTGTAACTGGATCGACTACGCCGACCGCTTTCCTTGCGTGCAGCTTCTTTCTCCTTGCCCTTTTCTTCCAAGAGCTTCTCTTGAGTGGAAGATTCCACGCCGCCCATGTCGAAGCTGAACCTCGAGGCGTCACTCTTCAGTCGCATCGGGATTTGCCGAGAAGACTCTGCGGACTTTCGAGAGTTTGATGCTCGTTTTGACGGCGTCGATGCTATTTGCTCGGGCGCTTCGACGCTGGGCTCGACATTGTTCTCCGGGATGCTGTACGGTAATCTTCGCGCAAATGCTGGCAGATCCGAGGAATCGCGCTCGTCCAGATGAGCACCCATTAATAAGGAAGACTGTAAATAGCCTTTGTTTTCGACTTGCAGAACTTTGCGCTCTTCCGTAAAGTGTTCCTTGAAGACTGGAGAGTACTCGCTGTGGCGTCTATTTTGCACTGGTCTGCCATTCAATTGATCATCCTCTTTTATTGTATCCTGCAAATTAATAGAACCGGGTACTTGGCGACGGGGCCGCGGTGCTGAAAAGTCATGCACGATACTGCCGCGAATTCTGGGGTCGTAATCGTCCGGAATCGCGGGGACAACATTTTGACCACCGAAGCTGCTGTCCTCTTGACGTGAATGAGAAATCTGGGAAGACCTGCGGTGTGCTAGGAGCGAGATGGGATTGAGCCGATGTAGCTTGGTCCTTCTACCTAGCTTTTGCTGGGCTGGTTCTGTCGATTGTTCGCTATCTTGTCGACTTTGCGTGCTTGCCAACTCTTTCAACGAGGCGCCGCCAACAAATCCTGATATTCCATCGACGTTTGTGTTGATTCGCAGATTCTTCCCTGTGGCCGCGCTGCGTGAGGTGCTCTTGTTATCGTCGGTCGGAGGATTTGCGGGTGCCACATTTTGCTTGAATCCCAAGCGCCAGCTCCCATTTGCCTTGGATGTACTTGCCTGAGTATGATCCGCACTTACAGGAGATTCTTGTGATGGACTATCCTGCACAAAATTGACGTCTTCCGGACATGAATGGAGTCGCACGAGGCTTTCTAACGACGGCGGCGCCCTGAGGTTGCCGAGCGAGTGTTTCGGGGTCAAACCAGACGCCAGCGATTGTTCATCGCCAATATCTCCGGCCTTTTCGAGGAAAGGGGACACTAAAGGCAGAGGCTCGGGCAGACCGGTGGTAGTGGTAGAGCTTGTTGTTGATTCGACGATGGTATCACCCAAGGCGGTTGATGGAGGCAGACCTGGAAGTTGAGGCGGTGCATCAGCAAAGGCGGGGGGCGACAACCCCAGGGGCGATTCTGAACCAGGAGCTGGGCTAATTCGACGATGGTCGCGACGCCAATACGAGAAAACGGTGGAGGGGGGCATGCTCGGCCTGGTCTGTCGTGCAGTGTAAGCCGGAGACAACGCTTTGTCACACCGCTTAGGATATTCTTGGATCAAGTGTCATTATTAGCATCGGCGACTAGGGAGGGCCTTGCTGCGAGACGAAAAGCCAGATTGTTCTCGACCACGTTAGGTCGATGACTCGTAGACGCACAATTTCCACACGTGTCGGATTCGGCGCATGAAACAAGCGATCGGAGGGCGTATACTGCGGGACGGCGACGATAAGTGTCAAGCGTATGGACTATGCCTGGCGTTTAGACTATACGATAATAAAACAGCCGGCAAGAAAACGGATACATATACAGCAACGATGTGTCCGCAAACGGGGATCCCAGGGGCGCTGGAGGGGGATCGAGGTTGTTGTTCTGAAATCGGCAAGATCAGCCAAGACATCATGGAGCTCTGCTAAATTTAGCAGCTGGCGCCAAGACATCTGCAACGTGCAGCATGATGCTATCGAACACAGATCGAAGTCGATTTTATGTTGTTCGTAGAGCTATGGTTCGCTCGCTTAGATTTTTACTTTATTCTACTCTATTTGAAACCTTGCTCACGTCCATCCCAAGTTTGGTCTGAAACTAACACCCCGGAGAATAAACAAATGGACACCAGCGATCTTGTAAAGCGTGGATTCGCGTAGTTCTCATAGTAGAACGCTCTGGCCATACTCTACTTAGTAGAATCGAGGTTAAAATAATCCAATTTCACGAGCACTGACAGCAACTGCTGGATCCGGGGTAGACGGCGGACGCATCGGGGGAATTAACGGCGGACTTTGAGCTTGTAGATTAGTTCGCATAGGTCACATGGGTAGAGCGCTCTGGCGATATGTTATTTACAAATCATGAGGTCGAAATAAGCATATCTCATGGGCATTAACAGTGCCTGCTTGTGTTCGGAGTATATGGCGGACACATCGGCGGGGTTAACGGCGGACTTAGTGAGGTTTAGTTTCAGCATCTGGTATTTCCAATGTGGCAATTCTACACTTGGGGCATCGAGCAGACCTGATTTGTCTATAAAAGGCGTATTTACCCCTTGAGAGCCAAGGGTTTGGAGGAGAATCACGATATCAGAGCCATTGATAATCATTTTAGTATCTCATCACTACTACTCAACAACATGTCCAGCAACATGCTTCATCAACTCGGCAAAAACGGCCCTCTAGTCCCATCCCTCGGCTTTGGCCTGATGGGTCTATCTTCAAATTATTATGGAGCGTTCCCCGTTGACGAAGAACGTTTCGCACTGCTGGACCGTGCAGTCGAGATTGGCGCAACGTTCTGGGACACTGCCGAGTGAGATTTCCAATTCTCTTCTCTCGTACAAACGACAAACCTTTTTTTGATCTAATTATCTATTACCAGTCTATACGGTGACAGTGAAGAACTCCTTGGCAAATGGTTCCGACGCACCGGCAAAAGGGACCAGATTTTCCTTGCGACAAAGTTTGGATATGTCGACCATAGCAAGACATACCAGACCGACAGCTCGGCGGCTTATTGCAAGGAAGCGTGTGCAAAGAGCCTGGAAAAGCTAGGCGTTGACACAATCGACTTGTGTGGGTTTACCCAACATCTTTTGAAGAGTTGCTTTCTCAATGTACCTGAAAACTGAGCGTGGGTAGACTACCTACACAGTGCCAACCCAGAAACACCAATCGAAGAGACCATGCGAGCCCTAGTTGAGCTGCAAAAGTACGTGCCTAAAGTATAACCAAAAAAATAAAACAAAACTAACAGCAAGCTGTTTTCCAGAGAAGGCAAAATAAAGCACATAGGCCTGTCCATGATCTCCTCCACCACACTCCGTCGAGCATGCAAAATTGGCACCGTCGCCGCCGTGCAAACAGGATACTCTGTATTTTCCCGCGACATCGAAGGCAGCGCAGGTACTGACCTGCTCGCAACCTGTCGCGAGCTCGACATTGCAGTAGTCGTTGCTACGCCGTTAGATCGAGGTTTGATTACCGATGCCTTTGGCAAAGGTGAAGCGATCGCCGCCGAAGGCCCGGATGTTCGCAAGGCTGCGATGCCGCGCTTCTCAGAAGAAAATACGCCGATAAACACGGCTACAGTGAATCGATTCAAGGCTCTTGCGGATAAAAAGGGCTGTACGGTGGCTCAGCTTGCGCTTGCGTGGTTGCTGAAGCAAGGTGAGGATATCTTTCCGATTCCCGGGACCAAGAGAGTTAAATATCTGGAAGAGAATTGGGCGGCGCAGGAAATTGTGCTTTCTGATGCGGATGAGGCGGAAATTGATACGTTTCTCAAGTCTGCTACTATTGCTGGCGGCCCTGTTCCTCCTCAATTTAAATCTTATCTTTTCAAGGACACCAAGGAGGAGACTGCTTAGTTTATCAGTTTATTGCTTTTCGGTCAATATGACTTGCGATGTCTCTGTTTTGACATCGATGTTAGCCCTTGTATTGAGTATGACCTGGAATCAGAATGGTATTGATTTCTCAACGTCTGTTGCAGTTACCTGGTCCCGAAACAAAATCCAACACTTTGAATATCATAGAGTATACATTTGATTAAAAATTATTTAAAACAAAAACCTCGCTCACGTCGTTTATAATGCTAACTTAACCTCTACTATATATACACATGAAACAATGAAATGGAAATTTGCAAGGATTGTGGAACAGACCCTCCCAGCAAATCTCTCGACGCTATCTTAAATGCCTAGGTCTTCTTGACAGCACCTACTTGACTAGTGCCAAACGTGAGTATGAATCAACCATTCGAGTCTCTGCGAATGGCTCAAGAGATAATTCTAGTATTCTAGTGAACCATGACGAGGGATATGTGGAAGTATGCTCAAAAGAGCTACTATTTAGATACTTTCGGCACATGTAGCGTTGAACTGGCCTACTAAAGACCAGTGACGCTCTGCCGCCATCGGTCAATGACATCGCGCTGCCGAGGGTCGACGCCAGCCAGGTTCATTTTAGCAGCATTCTGCAGGTGAGGGAGACCTGGAGCGACACCGACATTCATACCCATCTGGGCGTTAGGCATGAAAGCCGCGTTGTAAGCATGATTTCCGTAGGCTCCCTGAGGGACATGCCCCGGTACCTGTCCAAAACTACTATGGTATATCATGCTGGTAGGAAGGGTGTACATTGTAGACACTCGGTTGTGTTGATATGCTGCTCTCGGGTCCCAGGCAGGTTGAACATTCTGCGTGTGATCAACCGAAGCTCCATATGTGTGTTGTCTCGGGTATGCTTGGAGAATATCTGCCATGCTTCTGCGGGCGTTGATGTCAGTGGTGCTCTGAGTCTTTCGTATCCGTGCTTCTGCCTGTAAACGTTTTCTCCGCTGACCTAGAGTTTCTTCTTCCTCTACAGCGGGTGCTTGAGGCTTGGATGGCGTCTGTGCCTTCTTAGTGGCAGGCTCAACCGGGGCAACAGGCTCATGTAGCTTTCCAAGCTCAGTCATGATCTCGCTTTCAAATTCCGCAGAAATTATGCTTTTGGATTTGTCTATCTTTTCGGCCTTGAGGCGACGGCTGCGCTGGGCGAGGGTTTCTCCTTCGTTTTCACTATCGGATTGGGCGGCTGGCACTCGCAGCATCGCACTGGATCGTTTTTTAAGCAGTGGCTCGGGGACTTCGCCTCGTAGTCGCGCACGCCGTTTGCTCAATGGCTCATTTTCTTCCATTTCTCGGCGCTCCATGAGACCCAGCGGTCGTTCCTCCAATGCAGGATTCTTGCTGGCGTAAAGCATACCGAGGGGAATATCCTCATCATCGGCTTGATCAGCGTCGTCGGTGGCTTGCGCGTCCCAAGCAAGCGTGACTCGCTTTTGCCGTCGTTGTTGGCTTTGTGCCTGGGCAACTGCATCCAGCTGCAAAAGAGTCGAGTGCAATCCATTGGGGAAAGAAGTAGCAGCCGTTCGGTTCCGTTGTTTGAGCTCATTTTTCCTCATTTGTAATTCGGCAAGAAGTGTTGTTGGACGCCCAGTATACATTGATTCGTCATACTCCTCTTCCTCCTCTTCCTTATCAAGCTCATCCGCACTTTCGTCCTCGTCACTCGATGAGTCGCTGGTAGATACGTCCGATGAATGCGAACCAGAGTGACCACTTTCCGAGTGGCCGTCCTTCTCCTCTGCATCGGAGTGGACTAGGCGAAGGGAGCTTTGACTGGGGATATCACGAGGCTGCAGGGTGTTTCTTGATCTCTTTTCGCCCAACATTCGGGATGATCGCTTCTTTTCCACCGTAGAGTATACCTCTCTTCCAGCACTACCGACAATCGGATGGTCTACGAATGCGGTGACAGGGGCATGAGCGGAGGCATCCAGAATGCTTTCCAACGTATCCACCGCCGACCTATTTTTGATCTTGACATCCAAGGGAGCAGCTGGTCGATCAAAAAAGGCACTCGCACGTAGTTGCGCCGGAATAGTAGACGTTCTTTTGCCCGCTGGATTATCCATCGCTTCGCCATCTTTCTTGACTGTCGCTGAAGTATTGTTCAATATTTGAGTCCGACGTTTCTCTTGGTCGGCGATCTGTGGCCGTTTGGACAACCGTTGAGGGAGGTTGAGAACCTTGGGAATGGGAGCGGGATAGTAAATCAAATCTTGGCCGGCCTGAGGCTTATCGAAATGCTTCCCTGTCGAGGCGCGCTGAGATATGTTCACGGGGGATTGAATGGCGCCGCCGGATTCTCGCGGATGTGGTACAAAGTGCACGCCATCGAAGTCTAGGAACAGATCGGTCGCTTGCTGATAAGTATCGGTCGACCGCGCAGTCAACGGTCTCTCGGGGATCTCATCCGTTGGTTCGACCAGTTGAAATTCTTGCCTTTCACTTACGTGGCCGGGGAGGAGCTGGGGTGGATGCAACTCATAGGGTGGATGGATATTTGTATCTTGACTCTCAGGGGTCTCTACCGCATTCTCATTCGGCTTCGGTTCGTGGATGTCTTGCAAGGGTGAGGAAAGCGAGGTTGAGCGTAGACGCGAACCGGACAAAATGGAGCTTCTGGGCGAGGTGACGAAAGCGCCGGGGGAATAGCCACCTGAACGAGCGGCGGAATTGAGGCCGATGATGGAATTTGAGACGGATGCGGATGAGAATTGACGCGATGGAGATTCTGGTCCCTGCTGGGTTGACGAGATCGAGGAGCGTCTTTTTTGTTCCTCGTCGAGCTTTCGTAGCTCCAGACCGAGGTCAGACGAAGTCATACTGAGGCGCTCGGCGCTCTTTTCCAGCCTCTCGATGTTCCCTACATACGCACCTTGCAGCGATTGCAGATCAGGAGTCGGATGGCGCAGGTCAACAGACAAGACACTGGGGGTGCGCACCAGTGGATCATCGGGTGAGGCGGACCGCGGGAGTTCATTTTCAGCTTCAGGATGAGACACGGCGTCGACTATTGGGGCTTTAGTGGCCGGTGCGTCGTTAGGCGTGGCGGTTGTTGACTTTTGCGATGGCGCCGTTATCGTGACCGGGCTGATCAGGGTAGGATCGACGGCGGCACCCTCCTCGTAGTCGTCGTCCTCGACCATTTCGTAGTCGCGTGAGGCGTCGGGGTTGATGGTGCGATTGATGAGCGATGTCAAAGGAGCGACGGCGACAGCAGGCTCGTTGAAAGCGGCCGTCGCTTCAAGGGCGACTGGGGAGCCAGGCGCGTGCAAGGCATCGTCGTCGCTGGATTGCGATGCGGCGTCATTCAAATCGTCAACCTGGGCAACGGCGTTGTACGCCATTGAAACGGTCGCAGCCGTAAGGCCATCGAGCAGCGAACTGCAGTGTTGGAGAGGAAATTCTTCTTGTAATGATGGTGATGGTGATGGTGGTGGTGTCGATGAGGAATAATCGAACAAAAAGGCAAACAGAGAGTGGGAGAGAGAGAGAGAAAGTGAGGGTCAGCTGCGTTGTCAGGCCGGCGGGAGGTGGTGAGAGAAGTGAGACAAGGGAAGGAGCGCCGGCATCAGCATCTCGCTGTGATGTCTCTTAACCAACCATGGGATTATGTACTCTGAATCAGACTCTTGTTTTTTATTTTTATTATGACTTGGTATTGCAGGAATGGGGGAGGGGGTTTCGGTTCTGCTAATTTTAGAGGCGCCCACATCACAGGCATTCCAGTGATTCCACAGATTCCAGGCCTTTGCCGGCTAACAGTCCCTAACTATGAAGGGGCGTGGAGAGGCAGATCTGTGGTCTCGGGTCGTTGAGACAGTGTAACAGTGCGGCTGTGTCTCGCTGTCATTTGGGCCGTTGTGGGCTGTTAGCTAGTACAGAGTACAGAGTACTGTACTAATTATTAGTTGGATCGAGTGTCTAGACCGTGTCCCTGAAAGTCTCAGACACTATTCAAGGACTCCATGAGGAGTTGAGCGTTGCAACTATGTGAAGCCGGATTGCGGTCCGCTTCAAAGACCGCGGTCTAGAGCGCATTCACACTGATCATTAGGAGTCATTGGCCGTTGACTGCAGTGCATTACAGACGCGGGGAATAATAGCAGACGAAGAGGACTGGGGCCCATGAAGAGAAACACTGCGGATTCAGAATCGTATAGTCGTAACCCAAATACGCAAGCCGCTTATGCAAGTGCTGTTTCTGCCCTGATTCGGGGCCGCAGGAAACCTTGACTGGCCAATGACAGACGCTGTGGCGAGCCCTCTCGCCCTCTCATAGGCTGAGCTGCTCGGGATCTAGTATGAGCCGCGTACCCTGCTTTACCGTACGATTAGCGTCACTTACATGTGTTTGTCACGTGTGCACTTCCGACGCGATTATCGATCATGGTGTGCGCGTGAGGACATTGATACTCCAATAATTATCTCGGCACCGCAACAATTGACGCGCAAACGTGCCCCCGCCTGCGAGCATGTCGTACTATGACATTGATGCCATACTGACTGACGCGCAAGTACGTTCACGCTGCAGGGCTGAGGCGCGCAACGACTAACCTGCCGCGCAATCTAGAAACTGCCATGTACCTTTGAGCTGGAGGTACCCGGCCTCGGCTTTGTCGAGGGCAATCCTGGGGAAAATGTATGGCTATCAAGACTCCACATTATTTCCTCGAGTAAGCTCCTTGTCTGATTGAAATGTACGCAGGTAAAAGCAGGCACTCAGGTGGATTTGCCATTATGGCTCGGCGAGATGCTTTCCATAGGGTAAGCGGTCTACATATACACATGCCCAAGACAGGGCAATTTACTCATCTGCTGCAGTGCACGGCTCGGCACTTCCCGTCTCGTGACGCTGGACTTGCCCTCGGCGCTTTCGGAGCGAGTCCTTAATGCTCTCAAAGCTGATCCACGGACGGTGGATTTGCGGAACTTGGCGCCTCATTTTTATAGTCTTGGAGTGAGGATTCTTGAGCTGTTTGAAGAGGAAGAGATGGGCGACGTGTTGAGCGATGTGAGTCTTTTCGTTACTTGGCGCAATAGACTTTGTCGTGCTGTGTACAACGCTGATTGACGAGGCAAACAAGACATTCACGAAACGAGCTGCAGAGGTTGCTAATCATGCTCACAATCTTCGCGGCGCCCTGGGCGATGGAGTCGAATTTCTGCGGGGACTGGACGAGACCGAGAGACAGTGTAAGCCTGCTCGCGATTTGTGCTTGGATGGCGTTTCTGACTTGGCTCTAGTATTCCGAATTGCTCACGACAGTGCCAAGGAGGTCAGGATATGGGCCGGCGAGGCCAAGAAGCCCAAATGATTTTGCTGGCATACATTGCTTTGCGTTATGTTAATTGGTCTCGTTGTTGTTGCATAGATGGCGCATTGATGGAGTTTGTAGTTATGACTCATTTCGCGGGGCTTTTCCTTTCTTTTTTTCTTCATCTTTGGATACGAAAGATCGTGAATGATTACGGGCACCCTATCACATATAGATTCGACAAAAGAGAGATGATATTTCAGTTTATTGATAAGAGCAGTCTAAAATGATCAATCGATAGTACGTAGTACGTACCATGAGTATGGCTAGGGATACAAGATTGAAGATACGTATAAAGTTAGCTGATGCAGAGGCCAATAGATATTAAATGTGCATGGATATTCCCCATACTTCAAAGTTCATACTCGTAGCCTAAGAATGATTGGGCCGATGCCATATACCCGCATACCCTTGATAACTCCAAAGTCAAACTCTCAGATGCAAATTGGCAACATGTGCTGGCCAATGCCGATGCATTGCTCAATCAACGGCACAGCTGAACACTGTTGAGTATCAAGACCAAAATCCCAAACAGGAAAGGAGCGGCTGTGACTGACACTGAGTGTTGGTGATACGTTCCCAAAAACCGGGCAGGCTTTTCCTAGTCAGGCCAAAAGCAAGGAGCCGCGGGTCCACTATGGCTGCGGGCAAAGTCCCGATTG
Organism: Talaromyces sp. R2412; assembly: GCA_023626135.1. NCBI lineage: Eukaryota > Fungi > Ascomycota > Eurotiomycetes > Eurotiales > Trichocomaceae > Talaromyces > Talaromyces sp. R2412. Next base: position 238,906 of record JAMAGK010000008.1, read on the forward strand.
GAGCGCCGCTGGACGTGCTACGGGGAACCGCGCAACTCTGTTCGCCGGGACAGCGTCTCCCGTCGGACGCGCGCATAGTTGCACACACACCGGAGTCTCTGATTGGGCCGACAGTGTGATAAGTCCAATGCCGCTGTGCCCGCTACTCCGGATTGGGCGCGCCAAGCCGCCTAGCAGCTCCCCCTGCGCCGGTCGTTCCTGCCTGCGGTCCCTGGAGCCAGCCTCCCGGCTCGCCTGGGCCGTTCCTGCCTCGAAAATCTTCTTGATCGTCGGATGACGAGCAATTCCACTCTCTCCTCTCTTGTCTCTCTCGCACCTCCACCCCTCGCCCATCACTGCCGTGTTCGCGTTTCTTTCGTTATCCCTTGCTTGCTCGCCTGCGTCACACATGTCTTGACTTTTCCTTCCTCTCTTTTTGTTTACCCTCTCGCTCTCTACAACGCACCCCGCAATTGGCAGCTGGACGCCCAGGTGGTTTGCTCGCAGAGCGCTCAAGCAGCCCCTGCCTCACTCCCTCACTGCCCCATCAATCAATCAGTCAATCAATTGATTGATTGTGTCAATATCCATCCACTCACGCAACCACGCGTTCAATCAATTGTACTCTATTAGCCTTTGTCCTCATTGCACCCCCTCGCAGCCGCCACCCTCTTTGGTCTGCTAGCAGACGTTGCGCGAGAACACGCTGCCTCTGATTCGCCTCAATTTCTCCGGATTGTGCTGCTTCCCTGGATGGAAGCCCCGCCATTCACCAAAACGTATTCGGCAAGTTCCTATTTAAATGCGCTGCGCCGTCCAAGATGAGTCTCCTCGACCACCGACACCCCGTATCTTCGGGTCCTTCATCTTCTCCTTTGCAATCTCCCTTCCTCCAACGCACTCGCGGTGTGTCTCCCACGAGACGCACTTCCTCTAGGAGACAATCTTCTCGTGAGCATGCCCTGTTTCCTTTACTTGTGCAAAGATTGTCCTAATAGTTCTGCAATTTAGGCACAAGCGACCGTGCTCACACCCTTCCACGGTCTTCATCAAGAAAAATTTCGCGGAATAATCCTCCACATGTTAACAACGGTAATTAGCGTGCGCAATCAGTTCATGGGCTCTTCAATACTGACTCGTCGCCCTAGATATCGCAAAGTCGCAAATTTCGAATATGAGTTCACAGCCCCAAACTCCTACCCGACGAGATTCTTGTAGGCTCATTTCCACAAGTATTGGAAGGCCCTTTCTAATGACATATGTTTAGCTAGCACAGACACTGCGATTACCCTGGTCAATCCTACATCCACCATTCTTCAAGGTTTGATCAAAGAGCAGCGGGCGAGCCGTGGATCGCGAAAGGCAACCTCAGATATGACTGAAAGCATTGCTGTTCACACGACCCCTTCCTTCCAGTCGCATGAAGACTCGCTTTCCGAAAAACAACGGCGAATTAGCAACGCCTTGTCAGCCGGCATCAGACAACCGCGGGATATGGGAGTCCGCGAAATGGACCAGGTTTGTAATGGCTCACTAATTGCGAGGTCTGCGCTAACTGTCCTGTAGTATGTGTCCAGGATAAACAAACTAAATTTCGACCTGAAGCTCGACATATTTCACCGCACTCAGCAAATGGCGCTTTTGGAGAAGAAGCTAGAACGCATGCAAGCAATGGAACAGGAGCTCGAACGAATGCACGCCATTGAGGATGAGCTGGACGAACTTAGAGAAGTCGAACAAACTAATGATCGACTACGCGAGGCTAACGAGCAATTGCAATCTGAACTCGACAAAAGAGACCAAGCCATTAGTGAAGCTGTCGATATGATCTGTCAGTTGGAATCTAAGGTGGACGAGTTGCAAGCTGGTCGTTCTCGGCCACCCTCATCAACTGCGACACCTCAGTCGAAGAACGGTTTGGGTCTGTCCACACCAGAGCTTGCAGAAGTGAGCACGCCAAAAGCAGAAATTCTGGTTGACATACCAGATCGGACATCGTCGCGAAGAGGAACTCGTCGCCGAGCACGGAAAATGCCGTCTTTCCTACATGAGGCAAACAGAAGTACTGCTGCTCTCCGAAGTTTGTATATGACCGATGAAAACAAATCCGTACGATCCGTCAGTGCATCAACCATGACAACTACGGCCGACTCAACTGCGGAGCCACCATCGCCCAGGTTGAGCATCCTTAGCGAATGCAGCTACTTCAATCCGCAAGACATGCAGCCAAATAACAGCCAGCAGATTGCGTCGGAGCAATTGAACCCATTGGGTCTTGCTGCGGAAGAGCATTCTGGTATGCTGTTAGACATTAGCCATTCTAATGACCAACGTGCGAGTGATATCGCCGACTGGGTTCAGCCCCAAGCCGACTCAAACGGTTCTCTCCGTCGTACAAGAAATCGTGCCCTCTCGGATGTTTCTAGAAGTACACGAGTCCCCTCCGCCACTCTTGGAGACCCATTTCAGCCCGTCCATCTTTCCAAAACTTTCCATGCTGAAAGCCCCATGCAGCTTTTCGGCGGAAGACTACCACCCACTCCTGACACGATGAGCACATTTCGTTTTGGAGGTGGCAGCGGATCAAACGCCAGTTTTTCTATGGACAAACCAGTGATGAACCATGCACTGCCGGGTACGCCATCCTCGATCCACCTGCGTTTGGGTCGACCACGTTCAGCTGGTGAGATGACCACCAGACCAAGTACCGCAGTTAGCGGTGCTTCGGACGGAATTGATACTACTATGAGTGTCGACACGCAGCAAGAGCTAGCAGCAAGTCGGCGCAATGCGTCTGGCCTATTCCATTCGTTCAATCACTACGGTAGAGGCTCTTCCAAAGCCACTCAACTGCTGGGACCCGGCAGCCCGAGCAATCCAAGGTTGAGCTGCTACGGTGGTGATCTCCTGTTCAATGGAGAGGGTGTTGAAGATATTGTCTCAGGTGGCCATGAGGGCCAGGTCCCTATAACACCTGATGTATCCGGCCGCTTTCCGACTGAACTGGCAGCTTCCCCGCCATTATCTCCACAAGAATGGCTTGAAGCGGCAAAGACTGAAGATCCATTGGAGAAGGCAATCATCGACCAAGAATTAGGCGCAACAAATGAATCCTACGAATCGGGTCAATTCGACCTACCTGACGCCAACGATGCCAACACCGAGGACCCTCCCCTTCCCCGAAACAGCCCGCTTCGTCTTCGCGCATGGGCTGACGATGCCCAAAGTGTAGCTGAAGCCCAACCGCGTAGGCGCTTATCGCTGCGTCCTAAATTCCTCAGTCGGCATCGTCAGCCAGAACTGCGATCTGATCCAGTGTCTCCCAATCCAGAATCATCACCAGTTCCACCTAAATCAACACTCTTAACCGTTCCCAAACACCGACGAGCTGGTTCGGGACCAGTATCTATACCTGAAAGTTTGTCAAGGCCTGGAGTCCCAGAGGTTTCCCGAACAAACACTCGTCCTCTACCAAAGCATCTTACAGAATTACGACCAAGCACAGCTTCACGACCAGCAACATCTGACAGCTCAGAACCCCGTCGGAAAGCATCTTCCATTTTGGGCTGGATGAAGGGTTCGTCCAACAAGGAATCCGAATTACCTGTCGGAAACACTTTGCTCCCACGCAGTGCGACCGAGAGACCAAAGTCGACGGTTAGCACAGAATCTCGTACTCTCGATCTTCCTATGGCCTACGGCGATGCATCCGCCAAGGTAGATGATGAACCCGGCTGGCGAGCTCGAAGACGCTCTCGAAGGTTGGCATGATACTTGCCAACACACCCTTATACCATCCGATAAAACATTCTCTACGACGCATGATACCCTTGCTTTTTTTGTATTATATGCATTTATTATTTTGACTTCGGACATTTGTCCTTGTTTCCCACGGTAGATCGTGGCACCTGTTATCGCAAGTAGTGGGCGCCTTCATGAGGCGATTCACTGATTTAGCATCGTCATGTATTTATATGAAGCCTCTAAAAGTTAAGCTGACGGCCTTTCCATCATTCTACTTCATCTCAAGTAGATTTTTTCAGTTGACACGTCCAATGTTACAACAGTAGTGTTTAAAACTACCTTTTACCCAGTTTGCTCAACTTAGTTTTGAGAAATCCAAATTCCAATTGAATTGATTGATATAGTTCGTATCTAATAGTTATACATATGGGGTATGTACGCCGTCAGTGCCAGATATGATCCTGAGACCACGACTGGCATTGCACATGTACAACAAGAGAGGCGGTATGTTTAGGCACCAAAGCGCTTCTCAGCGGCCTTCCAGTTCAAAACCTCCCAGATGGCCTTGAAGTACTCGGCCTTGCGGTTCTGGTATTGGAGGCTGGAATGAATGTGTTAGCAATTTGAGAGTGTACTGTCACTGAGCGAGTTTAGATGCTTGTGCTTACTAGTAGGCGTGCTCCCACGCATCAACACCGAGAAGAGGAATGTATTGGCCGACAACAGGGTCCTGGTTCTATTTGTAGGAGTTAGCAAAAGTCCATCCTGTCCAGACACACAAAAAGAATGAGCATACAGCATAGGTCTTGATGGAGATATTACCAGTCTCCTTATCCTTGACCAACCAAGCCCAACCGCTACCCTGAATACCAGCGAGCGCAGTATTGAACTTAGTCTGGAACTCAGCAAAGCTACCATAAGTCCCGTTGATAGCCTTGCCCAAGGTACCCGAGGGGGGTTCACCGCCACCGGCGCTCTTGGGCGCCAGATTCTCCCAGAAAAGAGAGTGGTTGATGTGGCCACCGCCGTGGAAGTTGATCAATGGCTTCAACGCGATTTGCGCGGAAATGTCGTTTTTGGCCTGTGCTTCTTGCAGCTTTTCGATGTTGGTGTTGTAGCCGGTCACGTACACGTTGTGGTGGCCCTTGTGGTGAATTTCCATGATCTTGCCGGAGACAGAGGGCTCGAGAGCGCCATAGTCGTCTTTTGTGTTTGTAGTGGTTAGTAACAATGTCTTGTTATCTCCACGGACAATAGCAATTGACCGTTATGTTGATTGTCGCAATGGCCACACATAGATGTTAGAAAAGCGCATACTCACATGCAAGGTCAGGAAGCGTGACTTTTGTGCGCACAAAGCTGCTTCCAGCAAGACCAGCAGAGCGAGAAGCCGAAGCTCCGGCGCGCAGAGCTGTTCTGGCGGTCGAGGTGCGGAGGAGCGAGGCCGACATTGTTTGGTTAAGATTGTTGTAAATAGAAGAGAGTATCGCTATCTATTCGAATTGTCAATGATTGCTTGAGTAGACAGGGGTTTGGCAATTGTTGCACCGACAAATTGCTACTGGATTGATCTGAACTCCCTTGAGAGGTGACGTTGAGAGAAAGACACTTCTGATGGAAGGTGCAAGCAAAACGTCATACTCGGTAGCTCTCGGGGCCTCGGGTGACGAGCCGGGAGCTTTGTTTCTCCGCTTCCGGCCTACAGCTTCCCGAAATAAACTTAGTTCGTCGATGATTATCAGATTCGCAGGCAGACAATCTCTGGTGGCGCGTTTTCGCCGCAACACGCTATCTTTATTTCCGTCTTTTGTCAAGGGAGAGTGTTTTCGAGTTCCTTATTTTGTATAGATATAGGACCGAAATTCTTCCCCCCCCAAAATGTCCGCGGCCATGGACTACGATGACGATGACGAGTACGATTTCCCGCGGCCGTCCTTTGCGGGTCAAAAGCGCAAAGTCGAAGAAATGAGTTCGTCGGATGAAGAAGAGGCAGCAGCAGCTCGTCCGTCGTTTGGGTTTCAAGGATTTAAGCGCGCCGCATCACGTTCAGAATCGCCTCCGCCAACGATGAGCGGCCTTGGAGGAGGCGGGGCTCGTCGCAGTGCGTGGAACAACAACAACATGTCTGCGAACTCATCCAGTGCGACGCCGAACCGGGCATCGGGGGGTGCTGGCGCCGGGGGAAAGCAAGGTTCAAGTCTAGGAGGAGCGAACTCGTTTGCGGCTCGTATGATGGCGAAGATGGGCTACGTCGAAGGCCAGGGTCTAGGTTCTACTGGTCACGGTATTGTCAATCCGGTCGAAGCGCAAACGCGACCCCAAGGTCTCGGTCTCGGTGCTGTCAAGGAAAAATCAAAACAGGCGAGAGATGAAGAGAAGCGGCAGGCTGCTGCCAGAGGCGAGGTCGTGGAGGACAGTTCGGACGAGGAGCGACAGCGTCGTCAGAAACGCAAGGCGCAACGCAAACAGCAGGAGGCCAGAAGCGGAGCAAGTACTCCAGCTGGACCCCGGAAACCGCGATTCAGAACAGCTCGTGAAATGGAAGTGGAGGCAGAAGGGTTGGAGGTGCCTAGTGTGCTCATGTCGCTGGTCGACGCCACAGGAAAGGAGCAGAAAGTTCTGACAACTACCGCTGGGCTGATGACGCCAATGGAATTTATGAACCATGAAGAAGGTGAAGCCCTCAAAATCGCACGACGCGCAAGACACGACCTGGAAGCATTTGTCGACGAATGGAAAGGCCTAACGGAACGAAAGAAGTTTATCGAATTCGAAGAAACACAAGTGGTCCACGAAATCGACACTCAGCAAGTGAAGGCGGATCAATTGACAAATCTAGTCTCAGCTCTCAGCGAACTGCAGGTATCGCAAGATCAAGACGACGTCACGACAGCGTTTGAAGGGGTTACAAGCAAGCTTGAATTGATCGAGGTGGAGTATCGAGATCTGATTGACGAGTACCGACTTTCAGACGCGGCAGTCGCAGCTATCCATCCTCTTTTCCGCAAGGCTGTGGAAGAATGGGAGCCGCTAAAAGATCCCACATATCTTGTTGCACAACTTCGCCGTTTGCTACCGCTTCTCTCTCGACCGCGTTCGGAAAATGGCGAAGAGCGCCAGCGGCAATCTACAACTTCGTATGAAACCTTGATTTACTCAATATGGCTGCCTCGAGTAAGATCTGTTCTATTGAATGAATGGGACGTCTATGAGCCTTCGCCTGCCACCTCGCTGATCGTTGCGTGGAAAGACGTGGTTCCTTCATTTGTGTACGCAAATGTCCTCGACCAGGTAGTCGTTCCCAAACTCAGCGCAGCTATTAAAGAATGGAGACCTCGCTCCAGTCGACGTCATCAGACTTCTTCTCAGCAGGGTTCCAGTTTTCCTTGGTGGTTGTTTACCTGGCTTCAGTATCTCGACGAACGACACACAGACCCTAGACATGCCACCGGTCTTTTATCGGATGTTAAACGGAAATTCAGAGCTTTGTTGGACAAATGGGACCTTCATAAAGGCCTTGTTGGTGGCATTGAACTTTGGAAAGAGGCTCTGGGATCGGAATTCGATGTTGCGCTTCAAAACCACCTGCTTCCACGCCTGGCAAGACACCTGCGGAATGATTTCGAAGTCAATCCACAAGACCAAGATCTCACCGCATTTGAGAATGTTCTAAAATGGAAGACTTACTACAAGCCCAAGGTGTTTGGATTACTTCTAGTCTCTGAATTCTTCCCTAAATGGCACAATATTTTATATGTGTGGTTGACCAACGAACCTAACTTTGAGGAAGTCGGGGAATGGTTTACGTGGTGGCGGTCACAAGTGCCGGCGGATTTCAATGAAATAGTCGCCGTCGATGACGAGTGGACTAAAGGGTTGAAGATGATGGACCTGGCCTCTCAACTGGGCGAACGCGCAGTGACAGAGCTGCCTCCTCCCGAAATTACTCCCTCAGCAGCACCATCAACTCCTGCAAATCTTCGCCCAGACAAGGTCGTTCCTCCCACCGCAGCAAAGGTCAAACCACAGCCTGCCACGGAGGTTGCTTTCAAGGACATTGTCGAAGACTGGTGTGCCGAACAAGGGCTCATCATATTGCCCTTACGAGAAGCCCACCCTCAAAATGGTCTACCTCTTTTCCGAATCACCGCCAGCGCGAGTGGGAAAGGAGGCACCGTGGTTTTCTTACAAGGTGATGTCGTCTGGGCACAGAATCGCAAGGCGCGAGATACTTGGGAGCCGATGGGATTGGAGGATCGCTTGGTCGATCGTGCGGAGGGTAAATAAAGAGCCAGGAAATATCAATGTGTCTTTTAAATTACATAGACTTTATACCCAAGTTTTGAAGTACATACGATCATCCACGTTGTATCTCAGTGTAAGACTTCATTAATCAAATCATGCGTCGCATAATTTCAATATTATCTTGACCTTGTGCAAGAATATTTTGACAACCTAGTTTGCGTAAAAAATACACATACTAGTCGGCATTGATTACTTCATGTTCAAATGTTATGTATAGACATCAATTAATTGATTTGGTCATTTTATCTAACCATGTACAGTCATTAAAACAAAAAATAATAAAGAACACACAATAAATCGTATATAGTATGTACACAGAAGCCTAACCTAATATCAGATGCATGCATCACCATGGCCAAGACGAGACCTCCAGAACCAAGATAAGTTCGTGTCTATTATTGTCTCATGGCAAGGCTACAGTAATCAACCCTTTGCATTGTACTTCTCATTAAAGGCATTGACCGCTAGAAAAAAAAGTTAAGAGACTTGTCATCTAAAAATTGGACGCTCTGCACATACCTATAGCAATTTGTTTGTATAGCCAGTTTCGTCCACTTTCATCTTGGACGGGGATGAATGGCCCATTTGCACCGCCTTTGAGTGTGATGCTCATTCCGGTTCGCTCTTTGGAGATGGTTTGGATGTCGGTGAGCTTGATTTCCCATTCAAAGCGAAGCTTATTAGATCGTATGAGCATGATACGGTCGTAGGTCAACATGACAATCATATCTCGACCAGGCAGCTCAAGGTGCGCAATATAATCTTCCTTGAAGAATTTGCCATCATCTGTGGTCTTGAGCCAGAATTGTCCGAGGGCCTCGCGTTGTGAGTAAGGACGGACGATTCCATCCATGCCAATAAACCGGGTGAGGCGCACGCGATCCAGACCATCTGCATCGAAGACAGTAGTAGTATTTCGCACTCCCTCAGCGAGGTCTAGACTTCATGGTTAATCAAAGCTTTCATCTTTTGGAATGGAATATGACATACTGGATGCAAGGTCAAATGCTCCGATTGCCGGTTTCGTAACAGCTCCAAGCACACCTACTCCAACACCTTTCATGAAACCCCCGAAGCCTCCCTTTTCTGCACCCTGTAGCGGATGGCGGGCAAGCCCACCTATTCCGCTGGCTAAACTTCTGGCAAACGCATCACCGCCAGAAGTCACACCATACAGAGCATGTTTCGGTCTATTACGTGCCTTTGACATCCGTCTTTGGGCTTGGAACTCCTTGTCAAGCGTAGCGGCTGCAAGACCCTTAGACATACTTCCAGTGATCTTTGCCATACTGTCTGAAAATCCAAACACTGATTTCTTTACAAAGCTACCGGCACCCTTGGCGATTCCGTAACCCAAGTCTTGAGGGCGATCCGTAACTAATCCTTGATATGGTTCGTAGAAAATATCCGCCACACCAGAGCTGACAGTGTTGAACAGACCCACTGGGTTTCCTAAAAAGTCTGCTGATCCCAGGACAATATGCACTTGACGAAGGAATTCCTGGGTATAATGTTTCCTAACATTCGTAATGAGCAGAGGAATCGAGACTCGGGCGTTTTCCAGTATGAGAGCATTCAGCCTAACAGGGGCATCATTGACGTTTCCAATAGACATCGTCATAACGTTGACAAAGAACATGAATGGGTTAGATGGTTGTAGTTTGTCTTCCGCGTTCACCCGCTCTGTCCGCATAAAGGAGATATCCACCTGCATGGGTTGCAAGTGCAGCAATTCGAAGTAGACGTCTTGTGTGACTTCATCGTATCTTGGCTCAGGTATATCCAGGTCTTCATCACAGAGCTTGCCATCTTGCTCAATTGACCACGAGGCACCAGGAACTTTGGCAAAGTCAAGCATGGCAAAGACAAAATCTTCATCGAGTTCTAAAGTCATCTGCTGCAGAAGTAAGGTAGCATACTTAATGTAGAGCACACCGTATGAATCGTCCTTGACTCTTGTGACCATGACATGGAAGATAGGATGTGCCTCCATTTCTTTTCCAGTTTTAGGAACAACACTAGGATAAAGAAGAATGGGGAAAATTCCTCCATAGAGCTGGTTATCAATTTGAATCCACTTGATAGTGGTATCTAATGTTTGATAAACCTTGGACTCGCGCAGTTTGATCTCAATCTCACGGAATGTGCAGTAGAGCAGCTCTTTCATGGTCTGGTTAATCAACGATATACCAACACCACCTAGACGTAGCTGTGCTTTGAAGGTGATATCGGAGCTTTCCACTTTGACTTCGAATCCTGCCGCAAGGCTGGTCTGGGACGTTTGTTCTTTTTGTTGCCTGTATATACTCCTAGACGGTTTGAAGTTGGAAAGAACAAGCGTCTGCGTAGGTCCCTCGGCAACAATGTTGAGATCGACAATTTTTTGGCCGCTCGAATTGGGATGCATGGGAACTCGCATCGGAATAAGATTACCAATCTCAGCAAGTCTAATGTGCCTTTCCTTTCCATTGCAATTCAGCACAAGAGATTTGCTCTTTGCTGCAGGGTAATCCCAGGCGTATGGCATGATAGAACGAGGGGGCAGGCGGTAACGTATCGGTCGCCAACCGCTGTTCGAATCGTCATATTCTTCTTCGTCGACGTTAGGGTTGGATTGATAGAAGATAAACTCCATGTCACTTTCATTCCTCATGGAGAAAGGCCAATGCCTTGTTTCCATACTGAAGTGAATGAAAATAGTTGCATTTTCTGTCACAACCTCTGCTTTGATGAGTCTCTGGCGTTGTGATGCTTTGGATAGCTTAACATGGGCCGTTCCCACGTCCGCGATGTTGAAAGGAGATGACCACTGGTTGTTGACACCTGGGAAGCACAAGCACAATTGTTTCTCTGGAACCTGGCGAAGGAAATGAAGAGGAACGAGATCTCCTCCTTTCATTGTCACAACATTGGAAGTTCCAGGCTCCCTAACCTGAAGGTCTTCGTTCAACTTGTTATTGAGAATAAAGCGAGGCGTGATGGTGACAACTCTTGTCAGCTTGTATTTGCCTTCACCCTCAACAACTGACACTCCAGCATGGAATTCTGCTCGAGACGTTTTAGCCGGAACGACGACCTCAAACGTGCTGCCAATGGCGTCGAAACTCTGCGGTTTGCTCCAGTGAGAATCACCAATCCGTATTATGGATCGGTTTTTCTGGTCATCCGTAGGGTAGGAGAACATGTATGGCTTCGCGTGGCCTGCGCTTGCATCGGCGTTGATCCCTTGTCCAGCCGCAGATCTTGCAGACTGCATGAAAGCTTTGCTTTGAATTTCCATGCTCAGACCTGTCTTGTTTAGGATCAAATATGGACTATAGACACTGACTTTGAAAGCGCCCCCGCTGTCAGGAACGTTGAAGTAGTGTAATTTCAGTTTCAATTGTACACCGTTCTCGTCTTTCAGAGAGAGACTTTCTTCGCGCCTGAAGTCTTGAGCGCTGCCATTAATGATTGCGAATTCGCTCTGCCTAAAGACTGAATCCTGCATGTCAATGCTTAGTAGTAGCAGATGAGACAGCTCTACGACATGCACAGGGCTAACTCCGCCTTTCCTCAAGAAATTCGTCCAGTCTTTGCGGGTGTTCTTGTCGTATATGCGATACTTGAAATCGTAGGGCAGTAGATTCTGAATTTCAACCGGCGCGGATATCCGTATTTTCATATGCGGGTATACATTGATAACAGGATCTCTCTTGTCATATGAAGCATTCAATTGAAAGTAGAATGGTGGCGATTGCTGCCCACTTTCACTCGCACAAGTGATTGTTCTTGTCGGGCGACGCAATAGATCCTTCCAATATAATTGTTCAGTTGACCAATCATACCCAAATCCTTGATCTGGGCGCACAACGACTTGATGCAGATATGCAGAGCCAACTGGCGCAGGGCGAGCATCACCTGGCAGAATCTTTTCAATCTTGAGGAGATGGCCATCGTCGGGGCTGAATATGCCCATTTCAACAGGGATCTGAGTGTTGTTTTCCAACTGCAAAGGAGAACGGAACGTAACGTATTTGACATTGTCTGTTCCCAGTTTCACATCGACAAGTAGCTTGTGTAGTACTTTGTCTTTTTTGGGCTTGAGGTTGTACAGTGTCTCTCCTTCCCTAATCACTGGTATATGATTGATACTATCGAAGCCACTTCCATCAAGCTTGACGCCCACCAGGCCTGCATTGCCCTCAGGGGTGAGATTCTCACGCATGGTTGTCGGGTCCTCGAAACGCCAAGGATATTCTTCTCCATCACTAAGTTTGGCAGCTGGTCCACTCTCTTCAGTACCGACATCTGCCCATACTCTGAGATCAAAGCCGGTGTAATTGCGAATCCTATACGGTGCATCAGCACCTCTGGGCTTAGACAGCACGTCTTCGTCGGTCTTCAAGAATTGGAACGACTTCGAGGCGAGAGCAATAGTTGCAGAGGTAATGGTCAATTCTAGATTCTTGTGCGAATAGGCATCAATAGACAAGACGTCGGGGTTAATTTCCTTTGCCATATGGAACCCCAGTTGCCATGGTTCAACGAGAGGCTCCCAGGCTGACTTCGAAAAGTTGTACACATTGACAAAGGTATCAAATGTGGTATCAGCATTTAATGTCGAAGACCAGTCTCGTACATCGACATTAAACTTCTTGACGCTCCAGTCAAGTAAGGGCAATTCGTGCAAATCGCCAATGAGAATGACTCTAATACCATCTATTTGCGCCCCGAGTTCCTCCTTTTTGATCACCGCTGGCTGCTGTGGAGCAAGCCTTTGCTCTGGAATTAAATTGCCAACTGTTGCGTTCGATGTAGACCTTGCCCTACCGCTCGAGCGTCTCTTGGATTTTGTACTTTCGCCCTTGACTTCTTTGATCCTCTTCGGTTCGTCAATGCCTTCCTCTTCAGGCGGCCCTGTTCGCATTTCAGATACCTTATTCATGATCTGTGTTGCGAGAAGAATATCACGCAATGACAGTCGCAAAACAAGAGGCTCCACGTGAACATCAATGCTTGTCAAAGCTGATCCTTTGTCTTGCGGGCGACTGTCAATAGACAGCTCTAAAGTGAAGTCGTCAAGTATTCGCAGTCTGCTTGTTTCAAATTTGTCCATTCGACACAAGAACATACCCACTTTATTGATCTGAAGTGTGGAAACATTTTGGTGCGAGAAAAGTAATTGTTTTGTTCCCAGGACAATTGCTTCAGTGTTTGAGATTGTAGGATTGGCGATCATGATAACTTGAGCATCAACAATATCCGCTCTGAACGAGAAAGTCATTTCACCCTTCTCAGCAGGCGCGCCTTGAACTTGGCCGACAGTTGGGGCCTTGTAACCACCCGCAGCACTAAAAGCAGCTTCTGGCTCTTCTGTTGTTTCAACATCTTCCTCAATTTCGTGTGTTAGTCCTTGTGAGAAGGCCTCGCTTGCAAAGGACTGTAAAGCGATTAGGTAGTCAAAAGCAAGGATTACACGCGGACTGTCAATGGTGAGCATAGCGATGACATGTCTGTTGGGCCCAGGTGACATTGAGACGCTGGCCATGAATTGCTGCTGCACATCAGTATTGATGAGAGACATGATTTTTCTGAACTTGTTTGTCTCCTGTGATCGGCTATCCCTGATAGAGAAAGAGTGAATTAAAAGTTCCGACTCCAAAGCTCCATCACTCAACATGCGCACTTTCACCCTAGTATCATTTAAGGAAAACTTGGATAAGCTGGCTTCCTCAACCTGACCAACGGGCTTGTTCTCCTTGGCTAAGATGAGCTCTAAGCCAATGCTATCGACCTTGAAAATCATGTCAAGCTTAACCCAAGTTTCCTTGTCTTTCTCGATCTCGGGGCTTTGGATGGTATTGTTCAGCGCTGTCTGGAGTCCGGATTCCTGAGTCACAGGTTCCGTGCTTGTCGCGGGAAGAGACTGCATTGCTTCGAACTCTTGTTGTTCGCTGTCCGGTGTGAAAACTGTTGGTACGGTTTTTGAAATGTCTAGCAGAAATTTGAGTTGTGCTTGCGAAATTCGAAGCTTGATCGAAGACATTGTGCCCTCCACTTCGATATCAGGACGAGGCTGGTCTTGTTGGTGTTCAAGATAGCAGATGCTGAAGTCAAGATTGACCTTCTGTATCATTTCTAGCTGTTCGTGTGTTCCATCTTCAAAGTGAAAGTCGGATATAAGGCGAATATTGCGAATCCCAGTGGTGATCACGTTCACAGCTGGGCTGTCTTTACGGTCGTCAAGGGGGACAAATGTATTGCTTGCATAAATTTCACCAAGCTCAGCGGTGATAGAGTCTCGTGGTCTATCATCTATCAGAGGCTTTGGGAAAACAACGATAGGTGTTCGAACAACGATGTCCAATCTCATGCGTGATGCGTTCTCTTGCATTTGAGTTGCTTGGTTAGCCGCTGCTTGTCTTGCCGCATTGAATATTGCCTGCATTTTTCCGAATTTCACCAAAAAGTTGACAATTTTCCGATACGGTTCTTCTAAGAACTGAATCTTGATCGATCCTGACCTCAAGTATACCTCTGAATCATAGCCAGGATATTCTGAAGACTCAGGATCAAATGTCTGATATCTAAAATCAGCAAAATCTTCACCCTCGATAGTAAGAAGCCTTCGAAGGGATGAATCTGCAGATGCGCCGACATTCACATCATCAATCAATGTCAAACTTCCAATTCTGGATTGAATCTGCATTGCCTTGCCGACTAGGAAAATACCAACGTCGGCGGTGTTGAGGCTTAAAGTTGCAAGTCTAACTCCGTCATTGTTGAGAATTAACGCAATACTCTTCAAGTTCGATTTGATCCGAATTTTCCCAGCTTCCTGCGGCTGCTCCTCTTCCACGTCTTTGATGGCGTTGCCAGCCATCTGCTCCACGTCATTCGGTTGATTAGGATTAGTAAAGGTAATCAAGATAAAGTCCAGAAGTGTCAAAAGCGTGCGCCTTGTGACAACCACGTTGATGGTTGACACTGCAATGTCAAGATTTGTGTTAACTTCCTCGTACGTCGATTTGAATTCAGGGGATTCGGGTTTGACACGAATGAATTTGAGATTAAACAAATCCTTGTCTTCTTCGGCATTGAAGCCTTTGGATGAAATTATTTGTTTGAACTCGGGGACTGGGTTCTCCTCAATATAATCGTCCACGCTAAGAGACTTGAGGGTCACTTCAGCGACCATGTCGAATGGTCTCAGATAATAATCCAATTGGAACCCTTCAGCAACTAGTTCAGCAAGTAGTTGATCTGGCTTTTCTTCCTTTGGATCTGCCTTGAATAGAGAACCACGTAACGTTCCCACCGTGAATTTGAACTCAAAGTCGCGTTTATGTAAGGCAATCGTCTGTTCTTTGTTGTCTGTGACCACAACCTTGCGTGAATCTTCCGTATCAGATTCGTCATCTACTAAAGGAATTTCTCGAGCAGTAGATGGCTGGAATGAGGCTGATCGTGCCCTGTTCGCAGCAGCTTTTTCAGAAGTCTTGTCGACGGGGGCTATACGTTTAGAAGGCGGCTGATCAGTTGCTTCTTCAAACCTGGGTATAGATATGTCGATGAGCTTCATCAGGTTTTTGTACTTTTTGTCGGACATAGAGGCATGTAATTCCGGTAAATGACCCGAAACCCGAGTCCTTGTTAAGTCTGTAGATTTGGGAACAATACAAAACTCAAGGACAAAGTCAACGTTTATTCGATCAATAATGTGGAGGTCTTTCGCAGGGTCATTGGTGCTAAGCTGTGACTTTGTAGCTTCGATTCCAGGACCAATAAGCACCTGGGTCGAATCGAGTTTGATTAGGAACTTGTCATAAAGAAGATCTTCGAGATGACGGTAGTCTTCTTCGTCGTATTGCCGTTTTTGTTTTGATTGCAACTCCATCATCGTTTCTCGGTTGACTAGCTCGCTGTTGACACTGATATGACCGGCATCCAAGATTAAGCATAATGAGCTTTCTTTTGTGATGCTTTCGGGGACGATGATAAGGGGTGCTTGTAGGTCAAATTGAGCGTCTACCTTTTTGTGTTCTTGAAGGGCATACTCCAGTCCAGCCCGGGTCTGTTGTCTTATCTCTTGAACAGTAGCACCGGCAGAATCAAGAAGAGCTCCAAGCGATTCCATATGCCGTTCTGGTGGTCTAAAGAAACGTGCAACCTCAACAACGAACGTCGGGTTATAAATCACTTCGAAACTCTTCAGTCTCACTTTAACGGCGGTATCGGCATCGCTTCCAAGGGGATTTTGCTCAAGTTGAAGATGGAACAGACTATTTTCTACTCTTGTTTCATCTGAATCCTCTTCAGCGTCAAGATGCTGCGATTGAATCGAATCCGCATCACCATCATGATCTCCTGCGTCTTTGACACGCACGATCTGGGGGAAGATGCTGCCTTTGGTGGTCCCATCATAAACTCTTAGACCTCCGAGATCCAGGGCAAGAAAAAACGAATCAGGACGTTGTAGTGCTTTCGCTTTGAAGTTGTCGAACACCAGTTTCATCACCTCGGTTGCTTCACCATGCGGATCACGTTTCAAAGTCAAACTGCCAGCTCTAAGGCTCGAATTAACTTGTAATTTAACAGAATCCCGAGGGAGGTCGACACTCTCAGCCAAAGCCTTTTTCTCGTCCCAGTCAATAGCATTGTATAGCTCTTGACGTTGTTCTTCCGTCATTGCTTCCGTTTCATCCTCCGGTTTTTTGGAGCCCCAAACCCATTCGCCCCATGTTTGCGCCCTTTGAGGCTTTTTGACACCCACATTCTCTTTCCTCAATTGGTTTCGGGCCAACGATCGCCAGAATCGAAGATCTTCGTATGTGTATTTTCTTTCCAGACCGTCCAACTCCGTGGATTGATCAGGCGAAAGCCCCTCCTCCCTTTTCTTCTTCTTGAAAAGACTGATATAAGCAAGGCGATCGTCTCTTCGCTCCTTGATATATGCCCAAGTCCAACGTCGATTCCTATCGTGGATCTTTGACAATATTGCATTTCCGGCAAAACGGAACCAAGCTTTCGGGTCCTCTTTCGGAGTTGCCGAGGGTTGAAGTTTTTTGTATTCTTGATGGCGTAAGAAGTAGTGAAATAGATCCACAAGCATTAATGTGTCTCGGTACTGGTCACTATCCAACACAAAACCGAGTTCATTGAACAAAAGTCGTGTTTTCATTCTTGGTCGATCGAGTTTTCCTGTTTTATCCATTTCGAGACCGGCACGCCCACTGACAGGGCGAAGAATGTACTGATTATTCTCGTCAAGTTCGATGCCTTGTTTAAGCCTTGACATGAGTTCGTCATGTTCTATGCCCTGTGCTTGTGCGCCGAAATGAGCGCCGCTGCCAGTCCCCAACAGTTCAGTGTCAGTGTTCCAATAGACAGCGAGAGCACCAAGGACGGCCAGTTTGTGTGTAGTTCCCGAGGTAGATTGAATGAAAGTTGGGCGCCACTCTGAATCGGTGCTCACTGCACTAAGTTCCTTCAGTGTAATACCAGCGGCAAAGGGGTGGCCAGGGGAGGCAATGGAATCTTCATATCGCACATGAACATTTTTGATGGAAATTTGTAGATTGTCGACAATGGCAGTCATGAAACTCTCTGTGAAGCTCTGGTTGCGCCTCTGTTCCTCCTGCGACATACCCTCTGTGTTACGCTCGCGAAGGATCTCTGCGCTTTCTAGTTTATCCATCTTGATGACATGGGCCCTCCTCTCTTCTTCCTCTGGATCGTAGTCATTATCCTCCCTAGGTGCAGCGAGAAGGAAAACATCTTCGATATCCACCCTGACCGGCTTTCCTCGCAAATTCGACCACGGAATAGACAAAGTCAACTGCCCAAGGTGTCCTTCAACGACGTTGAGAGGTAGACGAAGTTGATCGAGAGCCTCGCGACGCAGTTCGAGGTTATGAAGCTTGACATCGCCTGACCAGATGCCTATATTGAGTTGTTTTGCATCGAAATTCTTGACATACATGCCCAAGAACCTGTTGAGCAGGTTTGCAACCACGCCTTCGAGCATGTTGGGCAGCTGGTGGCCGTAGCCCGGGCCGGGTATCTGTTTCCGACACTATAAAGCAGCTCAAGTATTCATAGAAATCGGCCGGCCGTTCGAGTATCGAGGTCCGTCTCAATCCTGGGTAGCAAAGTTGTTAGAAAACAAACCTGAGTTGCTCGGCGGACAAATGCAAAGAGAACTTTGCGATATCAATGCATTTGGACTTACCAGATAACCTAAGCTAAATGCATCAGAGTGCTCAGGAGCGTGTGATCGGTTGGTTATTCTCGCCAGGCGATTCCGTGATGCTCCTGACGTGGCCCAGTGAGCTGGCCGGGGCTGTCTGAGACGCGCAAGTCGTGGACCGAACAGTGTCAGAACCTGATCTGTAGTGAGCAATCAAGTCATCAATGTGTGAATGGCGGATGGATGAGGTTTTCTGGGCGGTGGGCGCAAAAAGAATCTGCTTGTTCGTCTTGTTTGTGTTCTTGCGGGGAGGAGTGAGTGAGGCTTAGTTGGAGCCGAGGGGGCCGGTGACGTCGTCCCTTAGCAGCGACAGGCAGCTGGCACCAGCCAATGACAGCGGATTTCCACTTGATATGTATTTTCCGAACTCTACGCTGCTTGATAGAGCTACAATATAGTAGTTTCTGCTACGTTTGATGATGGTAGAATTATTCCGCCAGCGAAACATGAGGAGGATAGCGAAATAAGACCAAGCAGTTTTCTTAGGCGTTCATTTGCTCGATATACGTGTCTTGGCCCAAAAGGACCAGAACTACTGCGCAGACAAATAGTTTAGGAAGAACCAATTAGCGATCTTGATAGCTTGCCGTCACTCAATCCGTTACTATTCCAGAGTCTGCCTTATAAAAGATCTATATCTTCGCGACATGGTGCTTGTATTACTTGGACAGAATGCACAGCATCAGCGAAATTATTCTGATTGAAGAAAGTGGCACAAATTATTCCTCGTCCTCCTACGAGGCATTGGGTCAATTCAACAAATCCTTGAATATCCGGGAGACCTCAGGAAAACACGATAATGATCATGTGGATGAGTGGTGACGAATAAACAGAAGGGTTTTTTGGTATGAAGTACTAAGTAGTAAGTAGCCGACGTGGCACGTGACGGCGGCCGCAAAGCGGAAATGGCACCCAAGCCAACTTCGGCACGGCTCCTCATGCTTTCATCATGCTCTGACTTCGACCTCGCACTGCCCGTCCAGCACCGCAACCCTCGACCACGCAAGTCGCTCCGGCGCCAATTGAGCTTTCCAACCCCAATCTCCACTCTCGGTGTGCTTGCCTATCGCCTCATATAGGCCAATTGGCCCGCGCCGGCTGTCCTTGCTCACTTCCTAACCGTCCCGAAGCTTTTTCAACCTCACTTCACAATGCTCTACCGCATGTCGGCTGCTCGTGCGGCCTTCCGCGCTGCGTCGGCCTCCAACACCTCTGCTGTCGCGCGCTCTGCTCTCTGTGGCAACGTGTTCAAGGCCCAATTGACCTCCGCTACCCGCCAATCAGCTCGCCTCGCTCCTGGATCCTCGAAGCTCGCTCTGGCCGTCCACAAGCCCGTCACCACCGCTCTCGTCCGCTATGCTTCTAGCAAGTCCCAGCCGGTTAGAAATTTCCAAGAGCACTGAGTAAATGAGTATCGATTGACAATGTCTATAGACTGTGCCCGAAGATGAGGATATCGACATGATGGCTGGCGTGAAGAACGACGTGGTAGGTTTGCGACAGACCTAACGGACCTTTTTTTCTCTCTCAGAACCAGCGCTTATGAACCTTATCTCAACAGAAAGTCATCAAGGAGACCTTTACCCTCAACGAGGTACCCAAGGAAGCCTTGTACTTCGGTTTGGCAGGTGTCATTCCGTACTTGGCAACCTCTATCAACACCTGCTATCTTGCATGGGAAATCAACAGCCAAGCCGTCGGCGGCTCTGGCTTTCTGCTGTCAGCCGACACCGCCTCGCTCCTCTTGCACTTAACTGAGCCTATCCAAGTTGGCTACGGTGCCGTGGTAAGTCACAACCCGGATTACATGCAAATTTGCGTGACTGAGACCCCGTCTACAGATCTTGTCCTTCTTGGGAGCTATCCACTGGGGATTGGAGTGGGCTGGATATGGTGGCAAGCACGGTTTCCGACGATACGCCACTGGATGCATTGCTCCAGCTATCGCCTGGCCGACACTCTTGTTCCCCGTCGAGCACGCTCTGATCACGCAATTCCTGGCATTCACCTTCCTGTACTACAATGATGCTCGTGCTGCTACCCGCGGACTTGCTCCACACTGGTACGGCATGTACCGATTCGTCCTGACCTTCATTGTCGGCGCCAGCATTGTCGCAACTCTCATTGGTCGCGAGCGCATCTCCCAGAGCGAGGCCTCTGAGCACACCCTGACCGAGAAGATCCAGGCCCTCCTTTTTCTTCGCAAGAAGGAGATCGAGGAGGCCAAGCTCCGCGCCGAGGAAGAGAAGAACGCTTCTCTTGAATAAATAAACCGCACGAAGCAGGAGGCGGTCCATTGCCCATGGATCACTCTTTTCAGATCCACGTTTTTTAACTGTTTCTATTTGGATGTGTGAAAAAGCTGTGCGTCGCTCTCGTACAACTGACGTACCTATGTATCCAACAGCTGTCGATCAGTTCTTTACCCTATAGCAATTTCCTTTGTTTTTTGTGTAGAATATAAAGAAAACAGATTTTGTTAAGGTCTTTTTTTTTCTCGGGTCCTCTAATCTCTTTAAGAGCGAAGAAGTCATTCGGCTGCTAATAATATAATGCCAAAGTCGAGGGTAGACATCTGTTGCGGCTGCTCCCGTCACCCATCTGACGAGCACCTTCCACGTGCAAGGTTTCTACGCGAACACAACCCTCGAATGTCTTCAGTGTCCACAGATTCAATCTCCACCAAAGCACCCCGGAGAAATCAGGCTGTCCAGCAAAATGGAGGGAAATTTTGGCCAGCGGAGCCTAGCTGATAGGCTTCCAAGCACTGTCTGGAAGTCGCAACAGCCTTCATCTATAAATATCGCCCACACGACTTTTTCTGTGTCAGCGGAACCCCCAGTCCACACAAAGAGCTATATTTGCCGACGAAGATCTGAGGACGCATTGGTTTTTGATTAGCGCCAGCTAGGCTTACAGGCTCAGCCGAGCATGTCCAGCCCCGCGGCGCCTCTACAACTTTGAGCCTCACGAGCTCGAGCGAATATCTAGGCCCATGCTATGCAGCAAGTCCCAGAGCCGAAGTACTGGCCGGGATGGCATCCGAATCCTATGAAGATATCTGTCATGACATCTACATGCGACTGTATTCGAAGTTGGAGAGAAAGGATGAGGAAAGGTACCGGTTTGCACCCGCCGGCACTGCCAAGGGTGTCCTTCACCACGATATTCTTATGCGCTTCTTTCAGAGCTTTCTCCCGCTAGGAACTGCAATAATCGACTTTGATCTGACGGATGAAGATCTTGTGCGCAGAATTGATGAGAGACGACTTCACGATTTCCTGGCCATCTTGATGTTCGCGACGTGCCGTGTTCAGGCAGCCAGAATATTTACCACCCAACTCGTTGCAGGAGACGAATGGCCGGTAATAAGCAGCAGTACAGGAAAGGAACTACATGGCTTGCCAGTAGGTCGGGAAGAACTGTTGGAGCTTTTTCATGGTGACATCGTTACCGTTGACAAGTTCCTCGCCACACAGGCGTGCTTCTGTCCTGTGGTGATTCAGAGAAGGGAGGAGGTCAGTGTTAAGAGCCTGGAGGAGCGTCGCCTGCCGTATATAGCAGAAAGTCCACTCAACCAGGGCAGCTTTGGCATGGTATACAAGGTCAAAATCGCCAGGGGCCACTTCTATGATCCGATATCCAAGACAGTAAGCTCTGATGACATGGAAATAGCACGTAAGGATTATCGCATCAGCGAGAATGCCCATATTGAACACGAGATCATGGAGAAGATTCTCAGTAGCTCGTCTTGGGAATGCAAAAATATTGTCGAAAATTACGGCAGTCTTCATATCAGTCCAGCAACGTACAGTTTGTTCATGCCCCTTGCCAATTGTGACCTGATGGCCTATATGAGAGACATTCACAAAACGAAACCCGGAGACGTTGTAGAGAAAGCAAAGATTATCAGATCCGCCATTGGACTTGCAGCCGGTCTGAACTTTCTCCACAACAAGTTAAAGACATCTGAGGAAGAGGACCTAGTGTGCTATCACATGGATCTCAAGCCCGATAACATCTTAATGTTTAGAGAGACAAAGAACAACGAGACGAATTACATCTGGAAAATTAGCGACTTTGGGATGGCTCGTGTCAAACTGCGAAATCGATCCCACAAAAGTGAGAGGGAGAGAGATTTCAACAGTTGGTTTATTCAGAACAAAAAAACAAAGGATCATTCTTCACTGGCCACTTTAAACCGGCGTGGCGAGGGTACTTATCTGGCCCCCGAGTCGATTTCAGCCATGCCGAGCATGAAAACCGAAAGCGATGTTTGGTCTTTGGGCTGTGTCCTCAGCGTTGTGTTCACCTATCTAGAGGAGGGTGGAGATGGTGTGGCCCGTTACCAAGACGCAAGATTGAAAGAAAATCACTCGGACGGTATTGATCGATTCTTTCTTCGCGGCACAAGATTCACCTCCTCCAAAGTTCTTCCGATAATAAGAAGATGGCATAGCGGGCTGATCGACAAGGCAGGGCAACGAGACGATAGGGAAGGCAGAGCACTGAAATTCATATTGAGATATCTCGAAAAGTCTGTTTTTGAGATCAATCAAGCCAAAAGAGATGGTGTCGACGCGGTAGAAGAAGTTCTGCGAGAGACTTACAGAAGATATAAGGAGTTAGAAGTAGCGAGAGAAGAAGTGCCAGAGAGACGAGCGAGACTTCCGAAGCCATTGAGGTGAGAACCGTTTCTTTCCATATATACTATCACATTCCATATGCATCATGCGAAATCGAATAATAACATTTTGCATAGATGGTATTCCAGTGACCCACAAGTTGAGAGATGGAATCTAATTCCCTCTGAAGCTTTCAAAGGCTGTGCGATATCTCCTGATGGAAACTTGGTTGCTTATTGGACAGACGATAAAATTTCGCTCTACACGTCTGAATCGCTGCGGCTCCAATATCTCCATACTGCAAGTCCGGCATCGAACTATTTACTGGACACACAATATAACAGCATTCGTATGTGGAAGGCTGTCGCTTTGACACAAAGGTATCTAGTAGCCTCCACTACAGGAGGAGATTTTCAGGTAAGAAGTACACCTACCATTGAGTTTCTAGAGACAAGTATTGATAGTCGTTGCGATTGAATAAAGTGTTACATTTTCAGACTCGAGGGCGGAAGATCGGTCGATTACAGTCTTGATCGATGTTATAAAGTTTCTTTACCGCGGTCGGAAATCAGCAAACTGGCGATTTCACCCGATAACAAGGATCTCGCATGCATTCTACACAATAAAGATGACCCTCAAAGCACGAGCACTTTGATTCGTGCGCCTATATCTGAATTGATTCGGGTTGGGGAGAACCCGTAAGTTTCTTTCTTTGAACTCTATGAAAACTACCCTATACTAATTTGAATGTCTATTTTTAAAAGACAAAACTATCCTGTTCAAGGAGCTTTGGTTAATGAGTTTGCCGTTGACCAATTCAACACTACTGAGGGCGACCCCTGGTGGCTAGGTAAACTGGACTGGCCAGGAACAGACATTGCCCAATTTCTTTTCTCAACAACATCGGATATCTACCTCGTCGTTCGGCCAGAGCTCACAGCCAGGAGCACTGAGCATAAAATACCTATCATACATATAGATCTTCGTACCAAGAGGCTTGATACTTTGATCATAGGATCAATGGTAGGTCTTATTTCTTCTCTCATCTTGAATTCTTGTTTTCTTTCTAATCAACATGAGAAACAGGGTGTCGACAGCATCCCCTCGTCGACTCTATTTACGACATTCGCCCCGTTTCGGAAACAACCTGCCACCTGTGCTGTTGTCACGCGGGAAAAACAACTACACATCCAGAATCTGATGGGAAATGAGTTGTCTCCTGCCATTCAGACCAGAATCAATAATTACAGAGTGCTGAAACTGATGATGGGCTGGAACGACGAGAAGATGTTTGCTTTGGGAACGCCGCCGGCCAGCCATAAAATGTTGCTGCTGGAAATGACAATTCCTCGATCAGGGACAGATAAAATCTATGCGAAAGAATTGGCTCAACTTCCAGGCCTTTCTTGTGATGATGAATTCGTGGAAATGCTCTCTGATGATAAGAGTGAGCAGAGACATGTTCTTATTGCCACATTGGCGGGCGCGAATCAGTGTGCTATTTACCGAGTGCCCCTTCTCGCATCATAGAATACATGAAAAAGGGGTCGGAACTTTCAAATTCCCACCGTCAATGACATTCATAAATTTATCATAAATCAAATAACTTTTTCTCTTCAAGCCTGTGAATCTTTTTGGCTCGGGTCGACATTCAGCCTTCTCATTTCCAGCCCGCGCATCATTGATTTCCAATTCCAGTGTATTTGCATCCGGGGGATGAGCCTGCGGTTGGCTTCTCGCTGTACTCGCCAGTAGTAGATGAAGACGGTAACAGCCGTTAACAAAATTGTAGAGATAATAAATATCCAGATCATAGAGGTGCTGGCTATGCGATTATTTTCCTGGTCAAACCCAAAGAAATTCATGCCGAAGAAAGACTGTTGCATGAAGATGTTAGAAAAAGATCAAATCTTGTGGATGGTGCATATTATACAAATTACAAAAGTCAACGAAAACTTACTGTTAAAAAAGATGCAGGTAAGTAGAATAGAGTCAAAAAGGTCACAAAGACAGCCGACTTGTTTAGTTGGAGCATGTTTTCGGTTTGCTGTTTCGCAACCACCTGGTCACGGAACGACAGCGTATCAGTCAGAAGTTGGGCGGTCATTTGAGAACGATGCTGCAGGTTTGTCGCCATTCTGGAATAGGCAACACATTGCCGATTGTAATTTCTGAGTTGCTGAGTACCAGGGTGGTTTGCTATTGTTTGTGAAATTGACTTGAGCAGGTTATCCATCGCATCTAGAACGTCGGCGGCTGGGGCCAGTAAGGTAGATATCTGGAGGAACTTTTTTTGGAGGCTCATTGTCATGCTTAGGTTTTCGAAGCCAACTCGGAGCTGTTCGTCGATATATGCCACATTTACACCGTTAGCTATGGGTAGAAATTCACGCTCTAGCGCCGCGATGTATTGCCTCCATGCAGGGAAGTACGTCGCGAATAAGACTCTGTGGAGCCAGAAAGGTTCGGCTCTGGTTTTTTGGCTATGGTTGCAAAGCTGTTCCTGCGCCGCGAGGTGTCCTTTGGATAAAGGTACCGGATTGAATAGCACGTACACGCTTTGGCCTGTTGTCGAATCGAAGCGATGGTGAACTGCGGTCTGCCGAATCACCCATTCATCGGCGCGTGGTTTGTATTCAGGGTATTTCAAAGTATATGATATCTCTACTCGATCACTTCAGTCAAAGCTGTGTCTACATGCCATCGTGGATGGCTGTCGTACCTGTGATGGGCCCTTCCCTTAACTCCGTGTAGGGGACGCAAAAGACCTCTTCAAGTTCGAGGTTGCGGCGATAGAAGCACGATGGTAGGTCCCAGAACTGCGAGCTGAGACTATTTCTGGCGACTATCAAGTCCAGTATCGACTTATTAGTCTGTAGTGGCTGCCATGAATTGCGCTGGCAGATGGATCTAGATTGCGGGTCTGTTAGCGATGCCGATGACTCGAGGTAAGATGCTGCTAACATCAAACGACATGAATAGTCGCGATTCTGAACAAAATGTGCGGCGAGATCTTCAGCTGTCAAGAGCTGCAACTGCGCAGAACATCTTGCTGGCTGCTGCTGGTCGACTTCGATGAGGTGGAGGGGCTCCGTGATCCGGTCAATGAAGCAATTGTCCAGCGACGACATGGTACTACAGGAGCGACTAAGAAGAGAACAACAACAAGAGGAAGAGATTGACGATAGAAACGAACGGAGAAACGAATGGCATTGATGAGTCTGTTGCTACAAATACAAATTTCGAGGCAATCACGCAGGCCCAAGGCACACGGCCAGTGCGCCTGCCCCGTCGCCAGGCTGGCCTGCGGCCGCTCCTTCCCGCCGAGCCACGCTCCAAGCCTCACGCCATCGTCCATCTCGTCTGACACCAGACTCTTTCTGCTCTTCCTTCGCTGCTGGTTTGCTGGTTTGCTGCTTAGGGTTCGCGCACTGCCCTAGTGGAATCTGCATGTCAATATCGAATGCATGGCTAGTCGACTGGCTTAGTACTTACGCGATTTTCTCCTGTGGTACAAACGCCGTTAGTCATGGAAACACGATGATTACGGCTGTGATTGGGCTCAAGTGCTTACGTCTTCTACCTTTCGGGGTGCGGTAAAACACCACTGGTCCCCTAGCATCTGCCCGCATTGTTGAGCCTCAGATCTGCGGTGCTGGGTCGAAACAAACTCACCTCTATGTGGAATTCGGTCTGTCCGGGGAAGAGCTCCTCGAGCAGTTCCTGGAGACGCGCCTTGGTCAGGTAGCGGGACGTGGTGTTTTGCGAGACGCTTTGCTGTTCGCCGAATTTGGGCATACTTTGGCATTCAAAATATCGGGGTATAAAGCAGAGGAAACAGAATCAAAGTCCTTCTTTCGCCGGAGGTTCACAAGATCAAGTGTCCGCATTTTATGAATCAGTCTGGTGAGGCTCTGTCCCCTTTCTGCCACGTCATTTTAAAGGCACGCGGCCTTGTCAGGAGGGTTACATACTAGGCATACGTATTAAGAATCGAATTTGTCTTATCGCCGCTTGGTGTGGCTTTGCGTGGCTCAGCAATGTTTTGCCCGGGCCCGAAAGAGGCCTGATAGCCGAATTCAGCTGGGCATGGTCCAACCTCTGCCACCATTGGCAGGGACACAAGCTCCAAGCCTCTAAGCCGTCTCGCTTACTATTAGCGGGTGAAGCGCTCCAGCCTGTATGGTGAAGGTCGGAGTCGACTCGCTTATCTCCCGTCAGGCTAACTAATAATAACAGTAGCCAATTAATGAGAAGTTGAGAACGCGGCTCGGGGGAGATGCAGAGGTCGTATTTCTTCATGGCCTCCTCCCAGGCTTCCCTCCGTATGCTCTGCAATGCAAGGCGATGTAGAACTCGTGGACATGTCGGAATCGCTGGAGCTTCCATCGTGGTACCCTGACTGGGCAGCGAGGCCGTCATCGCAACAAGAACAACATGAACAGACCCCACGGCGGGAAGTCCCGAGGCTACCATCCCCATTTTTGTCGACCCCGGAACGAATCCCAGATCCCCAGAGTCAGACGTCAACTTCACAGCCGTCAGAACATGGGGAAATTGAATGTCGCGATGGGTTTACCCGTCCACCTCCGATAAATCTCGACGTTTTGCCTCGCAAAGACAGAACTGTAAATAGAAAGCTGCGTGGGATCCATCTGTTTGTAAGTGTCATTTGGATCGCTGTGGAGACTACAAGTCCCACATATATTTGATACGGAACTAATCAAAACCAGATGATCACCATTAATGGTACGCTGGGAACAGGACTGTATTGGCGCGGCGGCCAGATTCTCGAACTCGGGGGCCCATTGGCTGTTCTACTGTCCTTTCTCCTGGTGGGTCTCCTATCGGTGGCTGTGATGCAATGCATTACAGAAATGCTTTGCATTTGGCCGATACCAGGTGCTTTGTCCGTTTATGTCAGTGAGTTTGTGGATGTTGAGCTCGGCATTGCCGTTGGCATAGCATATTGGTATGTCGACCGGAGAAGTGCAAGAGAAGGCTATCTTCTGCCTGAGACTGTTAACCTGGGTGGTATAATGCTAACAGCTGCGTCAGGTTTACATATTCAGTCTCTTTCTCAGCCATTATTGCGACCTCGGCTGCAGAGCTTGGTTTCTGGCCCGGGATCAACGGGAATGCTGGCATAAATGGAGGCATTATTTATTTGTGCATCCCGCTGTGTCTGGTTCTTCTCAACGCGTTGGAGATCGAAGTAAGCCTGATACATCCATCCCACTCTAGCTATTTCCATGTTGTTTAAATTGGTATTGACTGCCATCCAAGCTATTCGCTCTTTTTGAAGTTGTCACTGGAATCATCAAGCTTTTATTCCTTCTTGTCATCGCTGTTTTCTTGGTAGTCTTAAATTTCGGAGGTAAGTCTTCATTCTAACTAAGTTTCTAAAGTACTTGACTAACGGTAAAGAAGTCGGCCCTAATCAGCACGAATATATTGGTGCTCGATGTAAGTAGTAGCGGCAAATCACTCCGGGTAAGGAAACTGAGATTCAACAGATTGGTCCGCACCAAAGGCTTTCGACTCTGAAGCTGCTGACAACTGGGCTATTGCGTTTCTGTAAGTTCACACGAAGGAAGAATACTTTTCTGCAGAAGCACATAGTAACACTCTCTCCACTAGTATGAGCATATCTATCGCTACATTTGCCTACGTAGGTCTTGAAATTGTTGCTGCATCTGCCCTGGAAGCTCGATGGCCCCGAAGAAATGAGAAGGATGAGGCGGCACGAAAGACATCAGATGTGTCCCTTATCGGCAATACAGTGAAATTTACGGCAGTCTTCCTTTCAGTCTTAGTGACATTTGCATATTCCCTCACGGGGTTACTTGCAACTTTCGACATCCCACGAGACGACTGCCAGCTTCCCCGGCTCAGCTGGGTCAAGTCTACCGGCTGTTCCATGCAGCTAACATTAAACACAACATCTGCGTTTGTTGCAATCGCGGTCCAATCGGGAATTCCTCATTTGGCAGACGTCTTCAATGTTTTTCTCGTACTCACCAGCCTGTCCTGCGCCAATACCAACCTCTATGTAGCGTCCAGGGCACTTTTCGGCCTCACCAGTCGTTTGGATGGAGGGAGCGGCCAGTCCTGGTTCCTGCGCCTTCTTTCCTGGTTTGGGAAAACAAATCGGCACAGAGTACCGATGCGAGCTATGGTCTTCTCCGCTGTTGCGTTCTGGTGGGTACCTTTCTTGCAGCTTAGGGGTGGCACAGACACTCGTACGACGATTGGCACGGTAAGGCTTTTAAGGATTTGCTCTTGGCCAATGGATGAATCTAATACAAAATTAGTTCATTGAAGTACTCGCCGAGATGGGATCGGTTGGAGTCTTGATAGTATGGCTTTGCGAGTGCCTGGCGTTCATTCGTTTTTATCACTGGTAAGTCCGCGTCCATAATTTTAGGGGAAAGGTGGTTTATTGATAGATCGGCAGCATCAGGACACATCGGAAAGTTCTCCAGGAACAAAACATTTCGCACGTGCGGCGGTGGGATGAGGATGACTATCCTTATCGTAGCCACGGACAGCCGATAACGGCGTATGCAGCGTTCACGGGGTGCTTTGTTGTTTTGGTAGTGATTAACGGAGCGTCCCTATGGAAAGGTTTTCACAACTTGCCGTTTTTGTCATCGTATATGATAGTAAGCCAATTCAGTTCTAAAAACTCTGACGATAGCTAATTCTCGTATAGGTTCTGGCGTTTCTTGCATTATGGGTACTACTGAAGCTTGTCCGAGACGGGGGCGAGGCGAATTGGTCGTTCGTGGACCTTTCGAATCCTCAAAAGGTGATTAACAAGATATTGACATTGCACGATATCCGCATGGGAACGGCGGCATGAAGTATATAAATAATTAGTAAATACTACGCCCAAGATATGTAGATATGACAGTCAAGTATGAGCTCTGTGGAGCCTCGAAAGTAAGTACTCTGTAAGAAAAAAACGAGTAAGTTCCGGAGCTGCCGGGGGGGTGGCCGAGACTCCGGACATTGTAGACTACTAGACAGACGGTCAAAATGTACATGTACACATGATCGATGAAGACCCCGCTGTACTCCGTAAAGTGATAGAATTGCGCGCTAAATGCGTTAGCTGCAGGAATGCCCATAGAGTTGGGTTCTGGTTCTGGCCCATCTGAGGGTTCTCACGTTTCGGTGCAGGTCTACCCCGAGCTACCCGCTTTGTGGCGTTTATTATACTTTCAGTCCACGGGAAGTTTTCATTTATTTGATTTTTTTATTTTTTTTTTATTTTTCCAAGTCAAGTTTGTGATCAATCAGTTAGACACACGTCAGCTGGTAGGAGGAGTGGGATGATTTAAATATTCCGTACGGAGTACAGAGTATCCATTGGTAAATACGAGGGGGAAAGAAAGAGGGGAGTCAAAATCGTTCCGACAGAGCGGTGAATCATCTACTTTTATAGACCAACGAACGCGATCCACCAAAGGGAACAAGAGCCCAGTGCACGGGGTGCCCAAAATAGTAGCTTTCCTTCATAAAAATTTACTACGTACATTACTATGTACCAATGCCGGTGTTCTAGACAGACGATCGCAGAGATGGTTCCACTTGATAAGCTATATGTGTCTAGCAGGTTAGCTACGTATAATTTTTTTTTATCGGTCGCGTGACAGATGTGTGTGTCCATATTCCGTAGTAATTCCTTGATATATCCATAATGGTCATCTTGTAATCCGCAATCCATATTTGATGATCCGCCTTGTACATCCATTCCGCCCCTTGCGCGTACAGATGCCTGACGGGATCTATACAGAGAATTGATGTTGTTGGAGGTTGTACAGGATTGTAATAATAATAAAATTGTTACACGAATGCTGTGCGTCTCCGAATGTTGTTGGTAAGTATTTTAATCTTTCACATTTAGAGAGAATTGTAAGACTACAAGAAAAAAAAACAAATCGGAAAACCCGAGTTTTTAATCTTTGCATGATCAACTAAAAAATTGTCTAAATCATCAACGGCGATCATTTGTTTCAAAGCAATAGATTATAATGCCGGTGTCTCTCGCTCTGTCAGCACTTGGTGAGCTGTAACCCGCTACTGCAGGGTAAGAGTATGCAAGTGTATGTGTGACTTTCTTTCTTCTTTTTTTACCTTGATTTTTTAGTGAATAATAGGTAAAACAGGGCAGCACAGCCCCAATGGTTTACCCACTCACTAATAGGAGACCAACAGAACGGTCTCACGCGTTGGAATTGGCAATTATTAATATGACACCCGGGACTAGTGCTGCCAACCAGTTCCATGGCCCTTTGGCCGTGATCGGCATGCTCAGTCAGTGTAAGACTCGAGGGTCAGATTGCAAATATAACCATTATTAATGTGTATGAAGATATATAGGTATATTACACACCTATCTATATACATATATGCATAAATTTACAACTCTTTGAAGAACTGCTCAGGATGCCGAATGGGTCAGTTAAACTGGTCTGGGCCCGGGCTAGCGTTGCCGAGAAGCATCGAGAAGCCGAGCCGGTGATTGCTGGAAATCGGGACAGAGAAACGCCGCCCACCATGGGACGCGGATAATGTCCGTTCGCTTCTTCTTGCTGTATTGTATTCAATTCAATTCAATTCAGATATTGCACCATGTCAGTCAATTTCTACAAACATATACATAAA
This sequence comes from Talaromyces sp. R2412, assembly GCA_023626135.1. Taxonomy (NCBI): domain Eukaryota; kingdom Fungi; phylum Ascomycota; class Eurotiomycetes; order Eurotiales; family Trichocomaceae; genus Talaromyces; species Talaromyces sp. R2412. The sequence continues at coordinate 270,463 of JAMAGK010000008.1, forward strand.
CCTGTACGGAGTATATATTGTTAGAAATGTATCCATTGACAGAGTATACTCCAGATATAGACTTGTTCCTGGCTAGTGCTCCGCGAGTGGAGAGCAAAAAATCGCACAGCTGTCCCAGCGGCGATCGGACCCACGTTCTCTGGCAGCGTTAGCACTTAGTACTAAGTAATAATAATCTCTGGAGGTCGTCTGATCATGAAAAAAAAAAAAAAAAAAAAAAAAGTAGTTCCCCCGCCTAGAGCGGTCGTCACGACTCACTCTGTTGCGGGGAGAGTCCTGCATGCCGCGATTGGCTGGTGGGGGGCCCCCCACGCGGGCGGGGCTCTGGAAAAAGGGCAAGAGCGATGGACTCTCCGTAATTACTTAGTACTTTCTGGCAATTCTGGCAACTGCTCGCGTCAGGATGAAGTCCCGAGCAGGAAGGCGCGTCCCTCTCGTAGTAATTAGTTGTATGGGCGCCCCGGTTGCTCCTTCCTCGCTGACTTCTCTGCTGTGTGACTGTTTTCATGTGTCGCTCCTGCCTGCACTGGCCCAGCCGGACGGTTCCACCGACTCCCATTATTAAAGCCGCGGCACTCGCCCTCGCTGTCTCTCTGTCTCTTCTTCCTCTTCTTCTTCTTCTTTTTCTTTTCTTCCTCCCTCAACCATCACAAGAACACCAACGTCCGGCCACGGCTTCGTGTTCCTTTGCATTGCGGTCTTGTTTAGTGCTGCTGCGTCGCTTCTCCCATTGGCCTTGGCAGCGACCATACCCACCCGCGCTCATCGTCACAATACGTCACGGACAGTTGCCCGCCTCCACTGCAGCGCCTGCTTTCCGTTTGTGTTCCAAGCAAGAATCATACGGCGTCCGGTTTTTTGTCGAGGTACACACGCTCACCTCCCCCGCGTCGTAATTAGTCTGGGTTCGACCAGGGCCGTAAAGACCAACATACATCATACCCCCCCCACCTTTCGTTTTCTCGCCCATATATTTTTTCCATCCCTGCTGGCCCGCCATTTACTCCTATTATTACCTCGTTGTCTGCGCCCTCCGGCATCGTCCTTATTCTTAATTAAACTATTTATTCTTCCAATTCTTTCGCCATGTTTACTCTGAACGCCCCGAACAGCGCGCCTCACAGCCGCCGTGCCAGCCGCATCAGTCGCAGCCGGCCCAACAGTCGCCCGCACAGTCGCCGCCAGTCGGTCATCACCAAAACCACCACCGACGATGGCGCGCGGTCGCTCATCCAGGATGAGACTCGTCGCACTGACAATCTGAAAGATCGCTTCATCGGCGCCATTGATCAGGGAACTACCAGCACCAGATTCATTGTCTTTGACGGCACTGGTCTGCCCATTGCCTCTTACCAGTCCGAATTCCGTCAGATCCACGAGCACTCAGGGTATGCATATATAGCCGGATTTGCGCGCGGTAGTTACTAACGTCGAGATTTTCCTCCAGATGGCACGAACACGACCCCAAAGAACTCGTTGCTTCGGTCGAGAAGTGCATTGAAGAAACTATGAAGACCTTCCTGGCCCTCGGCCACTCAAGAACCGACATCACAACTATCGGCATAACCAACCAGCGTGAGACCGCTGTTGTGTGGGATTGGGAAACCGGAGAGCCTCTCCACAACGCCATCGCCTGGCCCGATACCCGTACAAAAGGCATGGTGCGAGAGCTGAGAAACAAGGAGGGCGCCGACGGCCTCGACAAGATCTGCGGCCTGCCCCTGTCCACCTACCCATCTTCCGTCACCCTCATGTGGCTGCTCCGACACCGCCCCGAGGTCAAGCAAGCCTATGATGAGGGTCGCCTCGCTTTCGGCACCGTGGACTCGTGGCTGCTGTACAATCTCAACGGAGGCGTCAAGAACAAGGTCTTTGTCACCGACGTCACCAATGCCTCTCGTACCATGTTTATGAACCTGCACACCCTCAAGTACGACGACGAACTGTTGAAGTTCTTCGACTTGGACAAGACCAAGATCAGACTCCCCAAGATTGTCCCGTCATCCGACCCCAAAGAGTTTGGAAAGTTGGACAGCGGTCCCTTGGCAGGGACCACAATCACCAGCTGTCTCGGAGATCAGTCTGCTGCCCTGGTAGGCCACTGTGCCTTTGAGCCCGGCCAGGCTAAAAACACCTACGGAACTGGTTGTTTCCTGCTTTACAATGTCGGCGAGAAGCCGACCATTTCGAAGCATGGGCTGCTCGCCACAGTGGCTTACCAGCTGGGAGCCGACCGAAAGCCGGTGTACGCGCTCGAGGGAAGTATTGCCGTGGCTGGAAGTGGTGTCTCCTTCCTGATGAACAACATGGGCTTCTTCCGAGATTCGAAAAAGGTCAGCGAAGTCGCCGCAACGGTACCAGATAACGGCGGTTGTGTTTTCGTCACTGCCTTTAGTGGTCTTTTCGCGCCATACTGGATTGATGACGCGAAGGGAACAATTTGTAAGCTTCTTACCTCATTCTCACACGGTCTAGACTAACAGAATGCAGTTGGTATCACGCAGCACACCCAAAGGGGCCATATTGCTCGTGCCACATTGGAAGCCGCTTGCTTCCAGACCAAGGCGATTTTGGATGCAATGGCCAAGGACAGCGGACACAAGCTGTCAGATCTTGCCGTGGATGGCGGCATGAGTAATTCGGATATTTGCATGCAGGTATGTTGGATCTTTTGTGGGGGTATTTTTTAGCAGGCAACTAATTGAATATACAGTCCCAAGCCGATATCATTCAGATTCCGCTAGAGCGGCCATCAATGCACGAGACCACCGCTCTCGGAGCCGCCATTGCCGCTGGATTCGCTAGCGGAATTTGGTCGTCATATGATGAGCTGCGACACATGAACCGAGCCAACCGAGCCGTGTTCAAGCCGTATTTGGACGTCCAGGAGAGCGCTTTGATGTACAAACAATGGTCCAAGGCCGTGGAAATGTGCCGCGGCTGGTTGGATGCCAGCGAAATCGGCATGGAGGAAGAAGACGAAGATTCAGAGCTGGAATCCGAAGACGAGGGCGAAGACATCGCCAGATCGTCCATTGCTCCCAGACCTTCCATCGTGCTTTCGCCGGCTGAACAAGTCTCGCAAGCCATTGCCGAAGTGGCCATTATGGAGGACAGCGACGACGAAGTGGCCATCAGCTCGGGTTCCGAGTGATGCGTTTCTTTTTTTGAAATAGATTTTTGGGGTTTGTTTTCTTTTTGAACATGAGCGATGATTTGGCTTCTTGGTGCAAGTGAGGGCGCGTGGTGTCGTCATGTTTTAGCGAGATATAGCGATTGTGTAATTATTCATTAGATGTACATAATACAAGCATTTAAATAAGTTTGTTGACTTCTATGTATAGAGACCGTTAAAATGTTTGTAATAACATTTTTGTACCATACTTGTATGACGTGCATGCGGCCCGGTCCGCCAAGTCCCGAGGTTTTTTTATTTTGCGTCAAAAAATTTCTGGCGCTGACAGTTTGACATCATGCGCAGTTGATAATAATATTGCTCATATGTCTGACAGTCTGACATGACAGGCTTGGGCCCGGTTTTTTTGGCTGCCTGCCTCGATTGGCAATTTGACAAGAAGCATGTATTCTTAACCCTTGCTTCGATTTGTGGTTAGATGTGTGCAATGTCATAATTTTAGGGCAAAATAGTAGCTGATAGTTACGTGATACGGAGTAAGGTAAATTGTAATAAAGACCAGGGAGAGAGAAAATTCAACATGACATACCATTCAGGCAGGAAAAGAACCAAAAAAGAAAAAAAAGACGTTCAAATTTTGACATGGGTCAATGTAGTATCGTGCCGTGTGGCGTAGCCAAGTGATGCACGAGCCATGGGGGGGGGGGTTTACTTTTTACACTTTTAGCAGACAGGAAGAAAATGGTCTTGACTACGTGGTATTATTAATAGGTACGTAGTTGGTGATCTGATGATCGTAAAGAGAGGGGGAAAAGTGGCCAAGAAAGTTTGTGACTGATCTATAAAAAAAACTAGGAACATATACGAACATAAGGAGAGGTATTTATTTACCCCCGTACAACAAAACAACTGTGTCGCGGAACAGGAGAAGAAAGGAGAAGAGAAAAAAAAAAGAGAAAAAGCTCTCAATGTTCCTCCCTGACATATATGCATGCATGATGCAAGCCGCGCCGATCCATGCGCTATTTTAGTACGTGCGTAGCAGCCTTAGGCTTAGGCTTAGGCTTAAAAGCCTAGAATCTGGTCTCGATGTTGCAGGTTGAGTTGCAGCAGGATCATCAGATCCACGATTCTGTGTTGGCGGTCAGGTTCTAGCCGTTCATTATTACTATTACCGTCAGCTTTTTGCAAGTTCATTATTAAAGCTCTCTATCGTTATGAGGCAATAATAGCTAAATGATGAGCGCGGGATTTAGCCCTAGGCATTTACCCTGGGGATTATTATAATTGTTAGGGTTCTAGTCTTTTCTAGACAACAGCCAAGTAGCAAGGATCAGGGACCCATTTTCTGCGTGCATTTTTATCTTTAGATTACGTCTGTCAACTTCGTATTATTACTATCGCAGGAACACCCCCAAACATGCTGTCATTTTTATCACTTTTTTATTATCTCTTACCATTACACACACAGCCCCCCGCTCTACCCCAGGGTAACAAAACATGGATCGAGTCTATCTTTCGAACTCCTCCATAAAAAAAGGCCCACAGGGCAAGCTATGACATTGTGCCGTTGTTGTCTAATATTAACTTTTTTTTCCCAGGAATTTTAACTCTGCTTTGGACTCATATCAGAAAAATAAAAAAAGTCGTGCTAGGTGCGTCCTTGTTCTTCTGTAACTTCTCTTGCTCGCCTTGTTCGTCGTCTTTCTCCTTTGACTTACTTTTTGCTCGTCTATTGACTTACCTTTGCTCTTCGTTTCTATCGACTCACTTTTTCTTCGTCTATTGTTCCCTTTAAATACTCGTCATGGTCTTCATATCCCTTCTTTCTTTCTCCACTCTTCACCTACTCGCCATTTTCAAACACCATCTACTCCTTATTCAGTGAGCACGGTGATCGAAAAAAAACGAGAAAAATCCAAAGGCAATATGTGCGACCACAAGCTCGTGAGATACCGGTGTGGCCATAACCGTACCATTGTCTTGTCTTGGTGTGAGACTTATGCTCGAACACAAGTTAAATGTCCTCCACATATTTTGTATATGTAAGTTTGTGCGTGTGTGTGTACATATATCGAGATTGCAGAACCGTTTCATGGCTAATTTAGGTTGGGCAGAGAGGATTGCCTTGATGAAGACTGCAGTATGTCCTATGTCCCTTATCTGCTTTCTCCCTCTATTTTTCTCTCTCTCTTTTTTTTTCCTGGTTTAGGAACGCAAAAAACCGTTGTTAGGCGCTCATGTTTCCCGAAAACCTTAATTTAACTTTTTATGGGGCAGTTTCAGAATTTAATCACTGACAGCTCTCTTAGTGAAGAAGGGCTGCCCAGGTTGACCAACCTTTTTTTTTTCCCTCCTTATATCTCATCATTTTTTGGAGTTTGCAACTCATGTACTTTGCATCGGCATCAGCATTCATTCTTATCGGGCAGGCTTTTTCCTTTGGGGAGTTGGGGGGGTATTCTATTGATTGGGGTTTTACTTGTCATTTTCTCGGCTATATAGATATCATAGAGGCATTATTAACATCAATTTTATTAATATTAACGAGTGGAACGGTGGCTTGCGCACCCCCATTTCCTTAGCCAAGCAGCACTATGCAAAATAAGTGGGCTGTCAGGACTCAGGACTCTCAGCCCTGGCGTTGTCAGGGAAAAAACAAATACGGGATGCTAATACGTAGTAGATTAATGATTGATTACGCCCTCATGTACGTAATGAGTAAATGATGGACGTTTCCGGTATTGAACTAGTAGCGAGGAAATACATAATTTCGGGATCTTAGGCCCCCCAAAAATTTGCCTGTCATATGCATGTAATCTATGTCTAGTTGCGTCACCAAAATGGTTAATCATCAGATCATTGTTCCTGTCAGATAGGTACCTTGCCAATAGGGGAAAGACTTTCGCCTTTGCCAGCGTGTTTTATTTTAGGACCACATTATTATCAAATCTACGAGGACTCGTTCTCAGTAATAAAAATTGTAACCTGTTCAGTTTTACTCTTCTGAAGACTTTCGTAAAGTAGAGTTGATGGATGCGTTATGACCCTTTCATTTGGAAAAGTATTTATCCCCCCCTCCAAAGTCAGAGTCACGCAGTCGCTGTGGTCCAGAAAGCCACCTCCACTTTGGCAAAACAAAGCGAGGCAAATGATCATAAGACACGGTTTTCCGGCAATACTTTCAATCTGAACTTAGAGTTGACTAGGTGTATGCATGTTTTACGACGCTACGCCCTATTAAGAGGACTTTTGATGTCGGTGGCTTTACTCCGCATGTTGACCATTAAATAGAGATTCATTGGCAGATTGGTCAGCTCATACATCCATCGTATATTACATGTCTTAACATTTCAGGTTTTTAAATCGTTGCGAGCAGAATGCAGAGTTGAAAGAAATTATGCCTAGACAGTTGCTAAATAGGTGAACTAACACACAATGAAATGAAATACAGCTCTTCCCTTTAGTTCCATAAAGAGAGCAAAATGAGTATAAACATTGCCGAATCACGACTCGCTCCCTGTTGGCACCTGAGGAACTGGATTTATCCTCGTCGTTGCCAGCGCGTCTGGCAGCTTGAGCGGCGCCGCCGGAAGCGACTGCAGTTTCTCCAGCTTCTCGCCCTTGAGCACCTTTTCCATCTCTTCCTTGCTCAGCGTCTCGTATTCCATCAGAGCCTTTGTGAGCAGTTCGAGTTCGTCTCGCTTCTCCGTCAAGATGGTTGTCGCTCGGTCGCGTGCCTCTTCGACTAGTCGTCGGACTTCGGCTTCAATCTCTTGCTTCGTTTCCGACGACAGCTTGTCGTAGTTGGACGACAGATCCACGTTTCCGAGCTTCTTCGAATACCCGAATCGAGTGACGAGGGTGAATGCCGTTTCCGTGGCTTGTTGGATATCCTGCAACAAAAAAAAACGTTAGTCACGCAATCGTGGATATGGAATAGCCACACTTACCGCTGAGATGCCGCTGGTAACATTTTCCGGACCAAAAACCAGCTCCTCTGCTGCTTTGCCACCCATGGAAACGTCAATGTCTGACAGGTATTCGGTATAGTTCTTGGAAACGGTGTCCATTTCAGGAAGGAAATGAGTGATACCAAGGGCCATGCCGCGAGGTACAATAGTGATTTTGTAAAGAGGTGTGGCGGAGGGTGAGAAATAAGCGACAAGAGCATGTCCGGCTTCGTGGTATGCGGTAAGCAGCTTGTCCTTATCTTGGATGATACGGCTTCGCGCCTCTGCACCCATCATGATCTTATCCTTGGCCCAGTCAAAGTCTCGTGGTCCAACCCGGTCTTGCTTCTTGCGACTGGCATGAACGGCGGCTTGGTTGACAAGGTTTTCCAGATCAGCTCCGGAGAAGCCAGGTGTGCCACGGGCGACAATGGCAACATCAACATCGGTGCTTACTTGGACGTTCTTCATGTGGTGCTTGAGAATGTCCATGCGGCCTCGAACATCAGGAAGACCAACCACAACTCGGCGATCGAAACGGCCAGGACGAGTCAGAGCTTTGTCGAGGAGTTGAGGGTAGTTGGTGGCCGCGAGAATGATGACGCCGCTGGTTTGCGAGAATCCGTCCAATTCTGTCAGAAGCTGGTTCAAGGTTTGCTTGACATACGCCGCATCGCGCTCGTTTCTCTTCGCACCAATAGCATCCAGTTCATCAATGAAAATGATCGCAGGCGCCTTGGTCCGTGCTTGATTGAACAGGTCGCGAACACGTTTGGCACCAACACCAACGTAGACTTCGTCGAATTCCGATCCAGACATGTAAAAGAAGGGTACACCAGCTTCACCTGCCACTGCTCGTGCTAGTAGAGTCTTTCCGGTACCAGGAGGACCAACCAAGAGGACACCCTTGGGTAGTTTGCCACCCAGAGTGGAGAATCGCTCGGGGTTCAGCAAGAACTCTACCAGCTCCTGCAGTTCATCCTTGGCTTCGTCACATCCGTGCACATCGCTGAAACGAACCTTTTGCTGTTGTGGCGTAGCTTCGTTGGTCTGGGTACCTCGGACATTCTTAATCAAACCGGTGGTTTCGACGAGAATAGTAATCAAAACAAGAGACATGTAGGCAAAGAAACCAAAATATAGGAAGAACTTGACCCAGCGGAAAACAGAGCTTCCAAGAGACTCTTCAACAACCACATACAAAGGAGATTCTTTTGCACCAGTGCCTGAATGCTTGGTCGACATGCCAACTTGACTTCCATGGGCGTGAGCTGCAACGGCCTGTCCCACGGATTGCAATTGTTCGGCGTCCAAATTTTGACCGGCACCTTGAGCAACAGCCGCATCGCCACCGAGTCGTTGGAGCGCTTTCGCGTAAATTGCCTCGGTTGCCGGGTTGCTTGCGTATTGACCGGTACGATGGCGTTCAACGATGATGGCGGGCATATTGGCTCGGAGTAGGGACTGATAGAATATGTTCTGGGCGCTTGCGCTGCTAGGGTTACTATTTGCAGCCCTTTCCTTCTGAGCCAACAAATTATGCGACAATCCTCCTCCAAATAGATACCTGTGTTGGTTCGCCTTGGAAAGCCCCATCGTGTTCGCTGGTCTCCGTAAAAGGCGTGAATTATCGCAGAATAGTGATGAGTACTTTCGAGACGACTGTATCGGGTTACTTGCGCCAGGCAGCATAGTTGGGCGCACTGTAGTTTGACCAAAGAAAGATCTGGACTGCAGCAGACCGGAGACTCGGTTGGCGCGCTTCATGGTCGATAAAAGTTCAGATCTGGCAGCCTGGAAACCCTGCAAGAAGAAAAGCCAAAATTTAGCAAAAGAAATGGATCCGAAGTGAGAGATGTTGAAGACACGTACCGGCATGTTCACTGAAGCGTTGAGAGCCATGATGACTGTATGTTGAGCGGCACCTGGCCGCAAGCCACACTAGAAAACGCGATTTCCGGTGACAAGGGCTTCGAAGTCGAGTTTATTCGAATAAAAAGAAGTGAAAATCTAGATGGGCATGATAGAAAAGCCCAAGTATGATGGGATGGAAGAGGAAAGAAAAATGAGCGATGGACTCTCGTCCGGCTCCGGAGCGGCGAACTTCCATGCGTTGCCTTGCCGCTGCGGGTTTTGCCGCGCGCCGTACTGCCGGGCAATCTTCTTGTTTGCATTGTTTGCATTTTGGGCTGTCACGTGCCGTATCTCCCCTACATAGATGCCTGTTTTATGCAAATACATCCAACCATTTTGTGTGAAATAAACTGAGAAAGGCTGTGTATATTATGAAAATGCGGTGCTTCACTCCTACCGAGTATGAATTGCGCCTTCAGACTTTGCATCTAAATAATCTGGATAAACTCATTTCCGTGGCCGATCTTGCTGCCTCAGCCACATGTGTACTTCAAGATTTTGTTACCATTAACTTATTAAACTGCCAATTTACTGTTATTTACATTCTTATTTCTTGATAATTAGCAATGGCTTAGTACTAACCACAGCCAGTCATGTTTGAACGTGTCTCAAAGAAACTGGCGGTGTGACGTCTAAAAAGCTAGCCAAGTTATTCAGAGAGGATGGCGGGGACATATCTTGTTAATTATCAAACATTAACTACTATAATAAGCAGTTAAAGACTATTCTTATATTTGTACGAAGTAATAACTTAAATATCTAAAGTAGGATGATATACTTCTACATTGAATTATATAGATGTATAAACGCACGCTTATTAATCGTCGCCAAGACTCCGGAGCTTAACATGGAATCTGGAGAAAGCTTCTACCACAAGCATAGGCAACGCGCTTCTGCGCCTCAGTAAACCTACATGCAGCGCTTTTATCTGCTCCTTTTTCTCTTAATTGCCTGATACTTCTCAGAGCCATGCTCTGCGTGCGTGCATGTCCCGGAAAACCATCTTCTTGATGGGCGCTCCATCAGGAAGATTACGCTGGGATGAGACCGACCTTTTACAAACTGCAGTGCCGCCATTCCAAGATGCACCCAAAACAACATCTTCCATCGCAGCTGGCGATGTCAAATGGAGAGTCCTGCAAGGACAAGCTGCCGAACCTGTCTCTGCCCAGGATGACACGCTTTTCCTGAATACCGTGGACCTGCAACCAAAAGCGCCAGGAGATGTTCTCTTGTCGCACTTTTATGAGCATTCCATCTCTGTTCGAGACACGCACTACCTTTCTGATTCTAGCTATGACGAGACTACCATGTCGCTGGATGACAGCAATGTGGTTGAGAGCATGGCCTCGGGCGACAGCTACTCAAATGACACGCGTTTCGAGTTTGCGGGGGAGATATACGATCTCAAAGACATTCCCAATGCAACATATCTCCGATCAATTATTCCACAGACCATGAGCGTCACTTTGGTTGTGGCTGTCATTGGCATCAATCCGCCACGACGAGTCACTGCACGGTACTCGAACCAGCAGTTTGATATCCTTGAACTTGTGGTTGGCGACGAGACCAAGACCGGTTTTGGAGTGACTTTTTGGCTTCCTGTAGTAGAAAATGCACGGAAAAAGCAACAGACAGACGCAGAAAGAGACGATGCCTATAAGAAGAAATTGGCCGGACTGCGGCCTCGAGATATTGTCCTCATTCGCCACGTGGGACTCAGCTTCTTCCAGGATCGAGTCTATGGACAGAGTTTGAGGAAAACAATGACCAAGATCGATCTTTTACATCGGCGTCCGGTTGACGCGACTGATCCAGGTGGCATCTACTCTGCTCGAACGATCAACGTAGCCACAAAGGAGGACAAACTGCTTCACAAAGTACAGGTCGTGCATGATTGGATGATGAATTTTGTTGGGATGAAGACACACGACCGCGGTGGTATTGCTGGGCGGGTTTTGCCACCTGATACTCAGTAATCTTCATATCTTTTACGATGACATGTTTATTGCTGGTGTATTTTAGGGATTGCTAGGGGGATTTTCCACCCCTTATATCTACACCTAAACAAAGGTAATCTAGAGCAGAAGCTAGATACCTAATCTATATAGGCGACTTAGGACTCAGTCATAGGTTCCCCAGTTCTAGCTATACACTCGTCAGGCATTAAGAATACAACATAACTTTTTGTCAAGAAGACTCAAGGCTCAGTATTGACCCTACTAGCACGACGGCCCTCGTTTGCGTTTCTATCAGCAGCAAGCGTGGATGCAAACTTGCTGCGGGCGCGGATCTGAGGGCCCTTCCAATAGAACACATAGATAGGCAACACCACCAGACAGGACAAACAAGCCAGAATCGTGGAGGCATACTCAGTCGGATACCTGTTGCCGATGTTGGTATACATGGGCGTGGCATACATGGCAGATATACCAGCCAACAGGTCTCGCGCAAAGGCGTTTCCGCCGGTAGCCGAGGCCGAGTAGACTCCGTAGGAGGCAACCATGTAGTCTACTGAAGACAGATAAATGGCGTAGTTGGCGATGCCGACGCAGGCTGAGAAGAGCATGGAGCCGATCCAGTGCACGTTGTGTGCGCGGCCCAAAGAGGTCCAGGCAAAGCCAAAGAGACCAATAGGTTCGAGTGGCGCGAGAAATAGAAGCCATTTCAGACGGCGTTCCGGCACCAGTGAGTCATTGCCTTTTGCCTGACGGATGGCCTCGTCTCTGCGGAACCAAGGGAAATATGTGAAATAAGCAATCACATAGGCGACATTGATGGGGATGACGGCCCAGGCCTGAGCGAGAATACCAAAGCCCCATCCCTGTTCGTAGACAATGGCAAAGCTCTCCAGGAAAGTGAAGATCAAAGCGTCGGAGAATCCGGAGAGAAGCGACAAGCAAAGAACAATGGGTTCTCGCACGAGCATGTGGAACGGTCGAATCCAGATCTTCCCTGCCTCTTTAAGTGAAATCCGGGGCTTCTTGAGCTCGTTGGGTCCGTAGATATTGGGGTCTTCACCGCTTGTGCGCCGGCATTTGGCCTCTCTGTCAATTAGAATGGTCGAGCGACTCTCGGGCATGAAAAAGATAATGGCTTGCGTAACTCCTCCGAAGATAAGTTGGATCCAGAAGAACCATTGCCACGAGAGGTCTGTTGTCCTAATTAGAATGAAGGACAATAAATGCAACAAAAGCAAAGTCTCATCACTTACAACGCTGAATTGGCCCACCAATCACACCGCCGATACTGGTGCCAATACAAGAAGAGAGCACAATAAATGCAAGAGGAAATTGCTGTGTGTCCGGTTCGTAAAGGTCTGCAATCAAACCGAGGGTAACGCTACCGCCAGCGGTTGAAAGACCGCCCTATAATGGTACTTCAGTCTGTTGATTCTAGTATGCAGGACAAGGAAAACCAACCAATGCTCGAGCCACTACGTGACTTCCCCAATTCGGGGCAAGGCCGGCCAGAATCTGCCAGATATTGATCAAGAACATGGAGAGCTGCAAAATAGGCCATCTTCCTAGCTCTTCAGACCACGGTGCCCATAATTCGCACCCTATACTGTACGTGACAAGATAGGCCATCTGTCCCGTTCGAGCATGTTGCTCGCTAATGTTGAAGGCCTCTGAAAGGGGTATGATTGCATTGGGATATACCGAGGTGTTGAAATTCATCGACACTTGAACAAAAGCGACCGAGGCGAGGTAGGACCATTTCTTCCATCTGGGCCAGCAATAGCCAAGAATTTCGTAGCAGTCGTTTTCCTTGAGTTCACGCTTTTCGTTGGTGAGACCTTCTTCCTTGTTTGACGCGGCGTCGGAAAGCTTGACAGGGGTATTGATTCCTTCGCTGACTCCAGAAGATTCATGTGCATCCAAAGTTGGTTTTGGCTCTTCTTTGAGGCTTGAGTCAAACATCTTCAGGAATCGCGGCAAAGTTAAGAAGTACACGAACAAACTCGGAACAAAGATTTGCTGGAAGATTTTTCCGCGTGTTAAATGGTTTTTCTGTGCTTATTTCGTCCATTGCTTTTTCCTCTTCTCGGTGTGGGCTGTTTCAAACCGAATTTTGATATAAAAGTGGACTATGCGGGTCAAAATCGTTCACAGCGCAGTTCCTGCATCGCACTAGCCAGCTGGTACCTAGGTGCGCGATTATTCCATTGCAAGCAAGTACGTCATGCGGAGTACTTTACTGTGCTCTTTTTTCTGCATGTTGTTCGAAAATCAAGGATGATATCACCGGACGTGGTTGTTCTTATCTTATGCAGATCACCATGTATCCAATTATAGCTCGCCGTGATACATCATACTAGCTGTTGCAGATCACGAAAAATAAACTGAGTTTCTCAGGCACGATTGGCTTCATCTTTCGGTCCGTGGAGACACTTCTGGGACCTGGCTGCATTGCCCAATGCCGAGATACGTTCCACCCGAGCCTGACTTTTCATGCATTCTGCCTGACAATTGCCCTGACGCAATGCCAAGTGTTGGTATGCAGTATGAACAAAATGTAGCCTTGGTTGACTCCATTTGCGAATGATGTTCTCGACATGCTGTGTCTTTTCTTGTCATTGCACATAAGAAGCTGTATTGTTTAGGAGACCCAGCTGTTGTGTGCAAGCCCAGTACGTGCATCAGGTACGACTGTCACATTTTCATGAGTCGTTTGTAACTGTAGGAAAAGAGACAATTTGATGTGTGCGCATGTACTCCGTACGTGTGGCTGAGAAGGTTGAAGTTATCCAGGGCAAGCGCGGGCCAGTCGGGTGCTCGGGTTGTGCCTGTGCCGAAACTGTAAATGACATCATCGCCGATAGCCCTACAGCACGAACTACGAAGTGGGTTTTCTCTATAATGACTACGGACGAAGTGAAGCAGCCATATAAAAATATTAGGGCTTCTGAGATTATCTTCGGCCTGTTGGAGAAATTTAAACATTATTACTTGATACTAAGCATAGTAGCAATACAGTTCAACAGTCTATAAGTCCCAGTAGCTCCGCGCTTACTACTCGTATACATCTATAAGAGATAATTGAGAAAAGACAATCCCTTCTTTTTCGTCATGGAGCTGTTCGCTTGAATTACTGATGCATCTTCACAAAGTAAAGATAAATTGAAGCCATGTTGTACTATAATGTCTTTTCAAGGTCACGTGTTGGTTCAAAAGCGGTATAGCGCCGTGTTCCACCCACTCACTTAAACCATGCAAGTCACACAGTACGCAAATAGTCAGTGCCAAATACGTACATGTATAAATTGCACGTCACTTTTTCCAAATGGGGAATCAACGACTGAATCAGAGCAGCTGACTTCAATGTCTTTCTATAGCAAACCGGTAAGAATGTGAAGCGGTCGATCTCGGTGTATACTGCAGAAGGATTCAAATGTTGCAGCCATTGAGGCTGAGCAGCGCACGTGAACAGTTTTTTGCCGGGTTCATGACTGAAAATGAACAATATGACAGGGATGACAGCAATTTAAATGATTCCTGTGCGCTACTAAGTCCGGAGCAGCACATAGCATGGACATTAATGTTGGGGCTGTTATGGATGTTTTTGCGCTTGTCTCAGTCTCACACGGCGACGCATGCGCACACGATTGGCTGAGTGATGGTTCTGGCTGGTCTCAGGAGTCAGGAGACGTACCCAGTCAGAGTGACTCCAGTGTAAAGTACGCGTAGCCTAAACATAGAGCGTCGAGAAAGGGGCTCTAAGGCGGCTGCGAGTGGCTCGGCTGCAAACGTCCCCGGCGGGCCTCGCGGCCCTCGCCCAGTCGCGATCACGGGGGCGCTGCAGCCTCGCCCGAAACGGCAAGGCACCTTCCCCCCCCTCGACCCGCACTGCAAAAGCTCCTAAAAAGTCCCGTCTCGACACCTGGACTGAATACCCTCGTTTCTTACGCAAATAATAATTCTGTCTCTCGTCGCCGAGTGACTGTGCTGTTCCTTTCTGCTCTCTCCGCCTCCAGTCACTGCTGCCCCGGCGCTCGTCCTTGCCCTGATATAATACCTGCGACGTTCCTTCGGGTCTCGGCGACAACACGTGTTTAGATACCACCGCTGCGAGACCATCTCATCAACAACCTTCAATATGAAAGGTAACTCCCCGTTTGGCTCTTACCTAATATCTGCGCACTCCCATCTGACAACACTGCTTGAACAGCTCTCATTCTCGTCGGAGGGTTTGGCACCCGTCTACGACCCCTCGTGAGTCTGCCCCTCCTCGCCCACCGGAGCATAATTGGAAGAAGAGCAAAAGAATTCAAAAAAAAAAAAAACCCCCCGATTGAAAAAGCACATTCTAATGAATGACAGACGCTCACTCTCCCCAAACCCCTGGTCGAGTTTGCAAACCGGCCCATGATCCTCCACCAAGTCGAGAGCTTGGCTGCTGCTGGTGTCACCGACATTGTCCTGGCCGTCAACTACCGTCCTGATGTCATGGTTGCGGCACTGAAGAAGGTACTTTGCTCATGTTTTTGGAGAAGAAGAAAGAAGCATTGGACTAATGCAACCCGTCTGCATATAGTACGAAGAGCAATACAACGTAAAGATTGAGTTCTCCGTCGAGTCCGAGCCGCTGGGCACCGCCGGCCCCCTTAAATTGGCAGAAAAGATTCTCGGCAAGGATGACTCGCCATTCTTTGTCCTGAACTCCGACGTCATTTGCGAATACCCTTTCCAGAAGCTGGCCGATTTCCACAAATCACACGGCGACGAGGGTACCATCGTGGTCACCAAGGTCGACGAGCCGTCCAAGTACGGTGTAGTCGTGCACAAGCCGAACCATGCTTCTCGCATCGACCGATTCGTCGAAAAACCCGTGGAATTCGTTGGCAACCGTATCAATGCCGGCATCTATATTCTCAACCCCAGCGTTCTCAACCGCATCGAACTACGTCCCACGTCTATTGAGCAGGAGACCTTCCCCGCCATCGTCAAGGAAGGACAGCTGCACTCTTTCGACCTGGAGGGCTTTTGGATGGATGTCGGCCAGCCCAAGGATTTCCTTTCAGGTACCTGTCTGTACCTGTCGTCGCTTACCAAGCACAATTCGAAGCTGCTGGCGCCATCTTCGGAGCCTTATGTGTACGGTGGTAACGTGATGGTGGACCCCACCGCCAAGGTCGGCAGGAACTGTCGCATTGGTCCTAATGTTGTGATTGGACCCAACGTTGTTGTGGGAGACGGAGTCCGTCTCCAACGCTGTGTGCTTCTCGAAAACAGCAAGGTCAAGGACCATGCCTGGGTCAAGTCGACCATTGTCGGCTGGAACAGCTCCGTGGGCAAATGGGCTCGCCTTGAGAATGTCACCGTTCTTGGCGACGATGTGACGATTGCCGACGAGGTCTACGTGAATGGCGGCTCGATTCTGCCTCACAAGAGCATTAAGCAGAACATTGATGGTATTCCCCCCCTCTTTTCTTTTTTTCCGCTGTATGAACATGCTAATTTCTACTGTAGTTCCCGCCATTATCATGTAAAGCTATGACAACGTCGGTCATACCACCTTTACGCCATATTATTTGACCATAATCCTTTTCTTCGAGTCGATGCTACCCCTTTCTAGGCCCTGGTGGTGAAGAGTGGGATCCTTTATAATCTTTTTATTTCCTTTTATAGCATTCTCCGTTGATCTGGAGTTAGTTTGTTGGTCCTCTGATGTCGATATCGATCTGCATACCAGCTTGCATGCGTCTCATCTCTGCTCTCGTCTTTTTCTGTTTTTCTGTCTATATCATGTTCTAATGCCTGTTTGTCCATCGCGTTGTGTCCGGATATTGTTGTGCTGGAGGGAATCGGCGGTTAGTTCTAGAAGTGGCCCTTCTATTATTTGTTTAATGGGATGGCAAAGGGGATATTTGGAAGAAAAAAAATAAGGGAAAAGGAAAAGTTGATACTGGTTTTGTATATATTCTTGACTTTCCTTCCTGTTCATCAAAAGAAAAGAGAAAAAAGAGGAGCCGGAAGAAAAAGGGATAAACATGGGTTTACCATTATAGGCACGTAATGATAATATTGAAATGATCAAAAAAAGGAAAGACAGCAGCACATGTAACCTTTGTAGAAGGATAAATAGTATTAGCAATCAGGAGTATATATCTAGTATTAAACATCTTGTGTAAATATACATTTGAAATCGTCCATCAAAATCATGACTGACGGAAATCAAAGAAGAGAGAAAATTTTCCAGTCACTATATCCAAATGATCACTGCGACTTCTCGTCAATGTCGAGCAGCCTATCCCACTCGACGCGCAGTTCTTCCATATACTGCCACGAGCGACGGCCCAACTCCTCAAACTGCAGCCTATCCTCAGGAGTCTGAACCTTCATACCTCGCTTGCGGCGACGAGTGCGGTCCTCGGGCACAACAGGCGGCCTGTCGACGACACCGCCATAACCCCAACCGTCGACTTCCGTGTTGGCGACGCGGGGGCGACCAAGTCTGTCCGTTGACGACCCCCATTTGGAATGTCCGCCGCCATTGTCGCGATATGGTTTCTCGGCTTCGTCGAGGACTTCTTGTGGGCTGAGGGCGAGCCAGACGGGGGCGTTGGCGGCAAGGTATGTTGTCACAGTGTGCCAGGGAGAGCCGAGCCAGCGCGAGATGTAAAAGGCTGCGAACATGCAGTACCATAGAGGTAGGATGAGGGGCACGATCGAGGAGCCAAAAATGCCTGGGTGGGTTACATAGTTAATGGGTGGAGGGCCGGTGGATGATGACGAGTCGTCTGGCGACGAGGATTCGACGGCCAGGAACCTCTTCACCCACGGCGCTGTGCTGGGTAAGTCGGATGTCAGGGCCAGGATGTCGGTCAGGGCCTTGGAGCCCTCGTAGGGAGCCTCGCTTTTCAGGGCTTGCATGTCGTCCGCATCAAAGAATGATGTTGTTGCCTCGATGCTACTGATCCATATCACGCGTCCTGCGCCGTTTCGTTTGTTGCCTGCCCGTCTGAGCAGAGGCATCAGGTTGTGCGCCAGCATGTAGTGGCCAAACACATTGGCGCAAAAGACCGCGCCCAGGGGCTTTTCGTCGGCCAGTTTTGTTTGTCGAGGCGCAGTCACGCCGGCCTTTGCGAGTTTGTAAGAGGGCCATGTTGTCGCGTTCACCATGTCTGTTAGTACCGTGAAAACAGCCATTGGCCAGTCGAGGCCACTCCACCCTCCCCAGCCGGCATTGAGGATAATGGCATCGATTTTGGTGAAATTGCGATTCAGACGGCGCGACAGGGCCCGAACAGAGTGCAGGCTAAACAAGTCGAGCTTCTCGGCGAGAAACTGTACGCGGCTGGTGACCTGGGGCCCGTGGCGAGCTGCGTACTTGTTCAGCTCGTCGCGTGTCTCGCGGACTTGTGCTGGTGGGCGGCGCGTGGTGAAGAGGATGGTCAAGCGATAAGTGTTTGGATAGGTTTTGACGAATTCGTCCACAAGGCGGCAACACGTCGAGTATCCGAGGCCACTGCAATATGTTTTTCTTAATTAGCTGGCCAATGTTGTATGTTTTGTCATATCGTTCACGCACGTGTTGGCGCCGGTGATGAGGGCAACGACATTTTCGTCGAGTTTCTCAGGCGCGATTTGCAGGCGCGGCTCGCCCTCGGAGCTAGACATGGCGGGGTAGCGATTGGGTTAGTTGCGGTGGTCAGAGGCGCTGCATGGTCGATATTTCTGGGTTATAGGAGTGGTGGTTCATCATCGACATCAAGGGACAGGGAACATTTGAAGCCGTATTGATTTCTTTGCGGGTGCCTGGTTCGCCGCGGGAGCCCCACCAGAGGGGTGTCATTGGTCGATCTGGATAGGCAAGCATATACTCGACAGTGAGGTGTATAAATATAAAATATTAGGTGTTTAGAGACATTCAATGAGGTGGTTGTTATCAATACAGTACTGTGTAGGACTAGTGACCATTTCCAGGCTCAAGCGCTCGCCATGCAGTCTGACTCGTGCGACATTGTCAGCTAACCAATATTGAATTACAGGCATTACAAGGGGTTACCAATTGACCTATGATATTTCTTGGTGTAATGAGTGATAAATCGATCAGTCGCTATCCAAAATCGAAATTTCTATATTACATATCCATATATAAGACTGATGAGCAAGCATCATTAGACAAGCTTTCATGTTGAAAACAGTCGATCAAAGCCATTCTCAATCAATACAAGACTCCTGTGCATTATTTCAACACTACAGTTGACCAGCAAAACTGATATTCAGACCATATTGACGATGGGTATATACACACATGATTGAGTCTTCGTTATGCTGATGAATGATATTGACTACATTCTCTCATGTAGGAATACTTAGTATGATTTAAAATCATTGGTTATTAACGACACATCAATAGTAAGTGCTCCGTTCCACCGTATCACAATCTACATCATATGTAAGACATATCCAACAAGGTTCAAATGCTAGACACGGTCATGACTAGCAACCACGTTCGACATTCGAGTGCCAATATCTACTACCTCAGCCGACCTTTCACATCGAGTCATTCACTCAGCCATCGTATCAATGTATACACCATACTCGCAGGTTCTGACATCATCCAAGAAGCAACCATTCGCAAATAAAACCACTCACGATTAAAAAATAAATAGAAAAAAAGCCATCCAAGGCTAGATGACACCACTCATATCATCATGACAACATCCAGCTATCTCCTCTGTAGCTGTACGAAGTTCCGACTATGTAGCACCGCCCCATTGATGCACGCCGCAACTGAAGCAAACACCGATATAGATACGCAAGTCTTGGCACTCGAGTCACGACCATTGCATTGCACACAAACAAAAAAATAAACACCGAGTCACGCGCTATCAACGTTGGGCTTCTTGCCTGTTGGATTCTCTCTGATAGGCAGATATGAAACTCCACAGTCATCAATTGACCAATTTATCCAGAGAGAGAGATCCACAGAACTGGACGATTCGCCCCCATTTCGGTATTTGCATTCTTTGCAAAATGTACAAATACGGTTTTTTAAATTACGAGATGGCGTGAAAATCTCAAGTGCCAATTGGACCGTGGCAGGACAGGCTGTACCAGTGAAAAGCGAATCACGATCGGCGATCAAGGGATGACCTCGCTTGTGTTGCGGTCTGATTGGTGGAGAGTCTTGTATGGCTTTATATTCTTTACCGGGGTATTGTTTTGTAAGGTTAAGTAGTATTTTTGCTCCAGCGCGGGGGGCATGAATCGTAAAACACATAGGAATATAACTCCGTATTTGATTACCAAGTAGATTGACATGACTATCGTTGCCGTTGAGGTCGTTTTAGTAGTTTGTTTAGTAGACTCCATATTTAATTACTTAGTGTAATAGTATTCATTTTATACCCATGTCAGTAGAATGAACGAGGCATCGGAACCGACATCCGGTCCAGACAGCTCCGTGTTTCTGCCACATGGCGATGTAGTGAATTGATTGATAGAGTACATATACGTACATGTAACATTGAATTGTGATATACGGAGTATATGCTACGTCAAATTATATGTACTCCGTCTATCCTCTTTGCTGCTAGACATGTCAAGTCTGACCCAGAATAAGCTATAATTTCTTATTTCGTATTATTCAAACGGCTCCAACACGTGTATATCATTTAAATAATTTTAATCTCGACTGTTGAGAAAACAAAATGACGCCCCACCGCCACGAGGAGTCCTGTAGCGTGACCAATCACGGCGGCAAATATAAGCTAGTAGAACTTGATAGTCGATACTAGACAGTAGTAATTTTGAATATTAACATGATAGTCGTCGCCGGAGTTTTTATCTGAGGGATATAATCAGTAATCATGAATACAAATGCCCGGAGATTCTCCGTAACCCCCATGAAAAAAAAAAAAAAACGTGGTACCGTTTACGAAAATCGACATGATATGCAGTATGTAATCGTCTCGCCTCGTCTGCTCAAGCTACCCACTGCTCAGTGCGTACTACTACTACTCCACGGCGTAGTGATGCTCACCGGCCAGCCTAACTGATTAGTTCCCGTCTAGTACTCCGTAACTGCTACCGTCTAATTACGTGTGTACAAGGATTTGATCGACAACGTCTCGACTCTTTAATCTCAGGGTCTACCGGTTAGAGTTTCCATGGAACGGCGGATCTAGACTCGCGGTGACAACAGCAATAGCAATTTCCTGTCCCTGTGAGTGTGGAGGCGTGGAGGTGTACATATGTAGACATCATTGATGATTCTGCCAGAGTACTCTATAGAGAACGCAAAGCTACATGTATGTATCTCACACTCTGTACAGCCAAGACATCAAGTGATTAATAATATATCATCGACTAAGCACATTCGGAAAACCATTCGAGTCCATTGAATAAAAATTACTTCTCGTCTCAAGTTCAACCTGGTCCATCAGTTTCCCTTTCTGACCATGATCCACATTGGCGCGATTAACACGAGAAGCTCTAATTAAGTTAATTCTCTGATAACCCGCTAATAGACTTTAGCAAGTTCACTCAAGCACAGCCATGATCTTCAAAGACAATCCAAAATTACTCCGTTGCGCCGAATGGGTCAGTTGATTTAAATTACAAGTCGTCATGGGATGTCACTACTTGCAGGTTATTGGCTGGAATTTGTGGGGCCATGGTGTTGGAGACCATGCTCTTTTCGGGACGCACTATTCTTTAAGGAATTTAGTGTTGACACACCCAGGCTAACTGCTTGTGGACTACGGCGTGGACTTCAAACTGTGTTTGGGAACAATCGCCTCCGGGGCGACTCATGCCAATCTTGATGGCTCGGGCCATGATGCTTCTTTTGAACAGACACCTCTACTACTAAGCGTACTTCTATAGATTAAGCTAGACTAATATCTTCTACAGAGCCGAAACTGGCAGTATTAGTGTGGCTGAGTTTCTGCAGTGCTAGATCGTCGATTCAATCCGCCAAGGTTTCCAACGGATCGGCACGTCTTGTTCGTACTTTGCCGACAAAGTTGCATACGAAGTCAACTACATATACGTGCATACTACGTAGACCCAGCTACAGAAAATAAAAGCAATTAAAAAGTCAAAATAGAGAATGCAGAATGATAAACACGGCTGCCTGACCTACCAACCGACCGACCGGGGACGAAACCTGGAACAGGGAATACGAGGACGGGACGATCCACAGCTTTGGAGACTGGAGCCCGGTGTGCTGGGACGGGCATATTTCTTTTTTTCTTTTTCTTCTGTTTAGTATTTTCCCCATAATAATAATCAACGATAAAAAGGTAATCTTCAGTTAAAACAAGTTTTAATCTAAAATTAACGGAATACGAGGTCTTTTTTTCTCACAGCTCTTTTCTTTTTTGATAGCCCCAACGGTACGGCGAGTACGGAGAGACAGGCAGACAGTAGACAGTAGTATGGGCGTTCCCCACGAACGCCCCGCGTGGCGGCAGTCATCCTGGTCATCCTGGTCTGTGACCCGAGCCAAGCTTTTTTGGCCTGCCAGCTGATTGGCTCTGCGCCACAGAATAAAAGCGGGCCATGTGTGCGGTGTTTCCTATTTGGGTAATAGCGCACTACGAACACCCACGTCTCGGATACATCCACTTACTAGTGTACTACGTATCCGTACTAGTCTACTGAAACTAGTACTACTACGACTAGTATAGTACGTACTAGCATCCTTTTTTTTTTGCTTCTTTCTGACTGTGCAGCCAAACCCCGAACAAAATTACACTTTTCTCTCTCTCTCTCTCTCTCTGTTTTTGCCCCGCCCATCCCTTGATTGGCATCTGGCAAACCTGGAATGCCACTAATGGCCATCCAATGAATGCCTCCCAGCCACGCAAGTCACAGTGAAACTACTAATACGGAATAAGGCAGGTTGAAACTTTAACGACATTAATGATGTTGATGATCATATTGTCTCCATAGTACATACTTTTGTCACAACTACTACGTACCGTACTTACTACGTAAAAGTGAATTTTAATACTAACCTGGACCCTGATACCTGGTAACTTGTGTTTCAGCAGCCACATGCCGGTCCTATTGGGACGCTGGTCCCCGACCCACGGGTGCTATCCCTTGAATTGCTGGCCTTGCTTGGCTCGATGTCAAAATCGATCGCTGACCCAGCTGTGGGCAAGTGATTGGCTGCACGCCACCACTTAATGTTTTTGACTCTGGCCGCAAATTGGCTTCCCGAGGAGAAGACGAAATGTGAATGTGGCGATAATCATAATGATAGTGGTAGTAGTAGCAGTAGTAGTCAATAAGTACTAAGTAAATAACTGGACTGTTATGTAATAACAACTAGGGTATCACATGCTATCAAAAGCGCCTGTCCGAGATTGGCAGTCGTCCGATATAAACAAACATCAAAGGGGGGAAATTGCAGTAATCGAGACCAAGTCCAATAGTAAATACAGTATGTCGTTATAGATCACCGAATGAAGAACCAAAAAATTGCAGAAATCCACTCATAAACAAAACGAACCCTTTTAACAGACGTCCAACTCCGGATCGTAACAATCGTTGAGGAGGGAATATATATAAAAAAAAATCAACTAATGCCAAGGAAACCCCAGTCGGTCCCCTCTTGCGAGTTCAGGATGCGCGCCGGCGGTGGTTTGTATTGGTACTCTGGCTGGTACGACATCATCATCGGGTGCGGCTCCGACACCATCGAGTGTGGGTGGTGGCCGGGGTACGGCGGCGGAGGCTGCGGCGGGTATTCGGATGGGATGTAGCTGGGACGCGGTGTCGGATTGTATCGAGGCTGCATCATGTGCGCGTACTGCTGCTGCTGCTGCTGCTGGTGGTGGTGGTCCACGACTGGGGCTGGCGCAACTGCTGCTGGGGGCGCATGCACCGTCGAGACCGAGACCGGGTGCGGCACAATGCTAGGCGGCGGCTGCGCGAGAGGAATGGTATGTGGTGGTTGGTAAAAATCCTGTTGGTGGTAGAGGGTTGGCGCAGGCTGGGCCAGCATGTATTGTGTTGGCGGCATCGTCGTGACCACGGGCGTCTGGTACACATGCTCGGGTGTGGTCTCGGCTGAGGACAGGCGCGAGTCGTCCTGCGGGTGCGAGCGAGATTGGTGTTTTGTCAGGGTCGTTTTCCGGCAAAAGCTAGCAACGGTCAGTCAGATCTTTGGTGTTTTTTCATGTCTGGCAAGTAAACCAACCTCTTCTCGCACGCGGGCTCCTGGCAGATATACGGGCGCTTGCCCGTGTGGATGCGACGATGGCGGGCCAGACTCGAGGACTGAAGGGGGTCAGCTTTATCAAGAATGTAGAAAGAAGGTAGCAACTCACATCCGAAAACGCCTTGTGGCAGCCATCGTGATCGCACACATGCGGCTTCTCGCCAGTGTGAGTGCGCGAGTGCACGGTGAGAGCGCTGCGCTGGATAAAGCTCTTGTTGCAGTCGGCCACAGTGCAGTGGTAAGGGCGCTCGTTGGTATGGATGCGATAATGGCGGCACAAGTCGGATTTGCGATTGAACGACTAGAAGTAAGACCTCATGTCAGTGGCCTTTCTTTTATTTTTATTTTTTTTGTGTTTGGTGTCCGGATTAGGAAAGCGAGATGTTGTACCTTGCCACACTTGTCCCACGAACAATTGAAGTCGCGACCACCGCCAGGCGCCATGATGAGAGAATAGGGTGTATTGGACACAGATATGCAAAAAAAACCCCTAAGTCGAGACGAGGATGCGTATAGCGCAACGGGCCTGACAGCAGCAGAGTGACAGCAGGCGAGAGTTAGTTGCGGGAGATAGATGGTAGCTCGCGGGGTGGGGACGGCGGGCGATAAATAGCGACGAGAGAGACTTCAGAGCAGGAAGGAGAGAAAGACGGCAGAAAAAAAAGGCTCAACGGGGAGAGCCAGTCGGAGGGCTGCGATTGGGGCGCCGGCTGGCTGGTCCAGCGTTTAAACACTAAATGACAAAAGTGAATAATAATAGCAGAGACTGGCGTGATGCCTGGGGTGTCCAGCCGGGGGGAGGCGAGTATTAATGTTGGTCCGCGATGAACTAAGTAGCTGATGCTTGCTATTATTATTATTATTGTTTGGTTGTTATGGCCTAGGCCTATTACTACCCCGTCCTCTTAGTCGATTACTACTTACTAAGTACGGAGACTGACTGCGATTAATTATTATTTTAATTATTATTATCATTATTACTGGACTATCTCAACGGTGGCTCTCGGGGATTGCTTCTCCTGTTGACACATGCCGTGACCGTACCAATACGTGTATTACCGCTAGCGCGCCGCCCAGCAAGTGGTCCCGGCGGGGCGCGCTTGTCAGGAAGAGCTAGCGTCCGGCCGGCCGCGGTGGTAATTTGTAATACGTGGGCCGTACGCAAATTCAACTTCGCGAATCGCAAACCGCTCGCCTCTCTGCGTCTTACTTGGCGTCGCTAACACCATCTGACGGCCATGGGGGAGATGGCTCTATACTGCTTTGGGAAACCGTTTCAGCACGCTATCTCGTAATACGAACAACCCCTCGGTTCCGACCAGTGCCTTGGGTCTCTCTTTGTTTTTTCTGAATCAGCAGAGCGCGCCAACCCAACCCCATCCGGTGGTTGCCCAAGTGCTGACCCGTCACTGAGAAGGATCCCTCTGCTAGCCAGCGGATAGACGCGCTTTCAGACCAGGGAAGGATTTAAGTTGTGGGCCGCTGGTGCTGCTGGCGAACCGAGTGCGACTGCGACACACTCCTTTCAATTTTGACTCTCCTCCCAGCGCGCCGGTACTCCGTACAGAGCTAGCCCTGCGATCATCATCCCTGGTCATAGCATCAGTCATAGTACGACTCTAGACTTTAGACGTACTCTGGAGTCTGTAGACTACTCTAGAGCCCGTACTAACCAGAACCTAGATAGGGGGACGGCCCGCCCCTGAGGATGCGCGTTTCGCCTGCTCGCTTGCCCCCAACTCGATCATTCACTTGATTAAGCTTCACTTGACTGCGCCGTAGCGAACACGGTCTATACGAGCTGGCCTGGAGTCTGGACTCTGGAGTATTCAGTGTTCACACCGTGTAGTAGTTGTAATCAGTATTGCTGCTCAGTCAGGACGGTGTATTTGTTTTCCCCCGCATCTCAGGCGATCGGATGTAGCCGACATGGATACGACATGGCATCCAACGATCCAGCTCGCTAACTCTGCGAGTACGTATCAGACGCAGACGGAGACGTTCGATAAAGAGGAGATCACAAGATCGGAGAGTCGAGAGTCGAGACTCGCAGTTCTCCTGTCTGATGTTCACGATCTGCAGCGGATCAGCCTAGCGAGGAGACCGGCTCGACGAGGAAGTGCCCAGATCCCTGGTCGAAGTAATTCATTAACAACAAGATTAAACTTAGAAGAAGAACAAGAAGGTGAGGATGAAGACGAGGAAGTAGCAAATCGCCCAGCGAAGAAGCGGGATGGGAAGGTGCTGGTCGGGACGGCCTTCCTTCCCTGCGTGCCCTCTGCCGCCCTCGCCTTCTTTTGCATCCCAACACAATCACGTCCGACCAACACACAACACCACACTACACCGCATTCTGTTGACTTGACTTCGTCCATCGCTCACTACTGCATGCACGATCGATGTGGTTTTTCCCACCAGTAGTTTGCGTGCCTTGTCAATGCTCCGACTTCTCCACCTCAGCCTTGCTACATCTATGAAATCCTCGACCGCCACTTCAATGCACTTCTATGCACCTGGATGCTAGTGTCTCCTGTTCTCCTGTCTACAAACACGTGTGAGCGAGTTACAGAACTCGAAAGAAAATGCTATCATGACCGCAATCAATATGAGCCCACATCAGCCGATGGCCGATGCCTCTCGCTGGCTAACAGCCCAACAGTATGGCCGAGTCTGCGACAAACTGGCCAAGCCTGGCAACCCCGCATTCTCGACCTACGACAAGTATCTAGGCGGACTCGCATATGCGACACTGATAGACCAGGCGCTTACGGGCGATTGTCCGTCCCCTGTTGTCCTGTCCGTCCTGTCCGTCCTGCCCAACAACAACGACGCAGTCCGCGTCGTCAGCCGTCGCCCACTGTCGGTGAGACCGCGAGTCAGGGAGCGGTCACGAAGCCAGGTGCAAACGTTGATATATATAGCCGTATGATAAGCTGATAACAAACGGAACTTCGTATATTGCCCTCTTAGCACGGCTTACTATAAGGTATGACTTGCGGGCGGCCCATTGGATGCTCGCGCTATCGCTATCGTGACAGCAGCCATCGCCTTGGAGGATCACGACAGTTGCAGCCCCGGGCGCCACAACGATCCAAAAATACTTGGAGCTGTCATTATTGGCTCGCAACGGCCAACAATGCTGACCACAGCGACTAGTGACCAGAGGCTGATCATTTGCCAAAAGGCGCAAATCCACCGTGCCGGTACAACTTGGCCCTAGGCCGCGATAAGGCTTGGATAACTGCTAGCCGCATGCTTTTGTTTACGAGTACGTACGCAGTACTACTGTGTCTTATCAACATTGCGTATGTGTACACGCCACGCAAGAAAAAATATTCTCCCTGCACATTCTTGACTTTGTGTGTGTGTGTTTTGCAACACTTGCTTGATATAGTAGGCGAGCTGCAGGTGCGGTATTTCCAGTACGAAAGCCTTTTCTGCAAGTCGGAAGTCTTTCACCAATGATGGCGCAAAACAAGACGCCATTCACATCAGCTGGTGGGCCATAGCTGAATGATTTTGTTATTTTATTGGTTGCTCGACCGTAGACATTCCGGTGTCTTGGGAACACTAGTCAATACTGAGGCTGTTCGCCGGCAACTGGCTTTTGCCACGAACATGCAGCCATCTCGTCCAATGGACCGAAAAGTGAAAAAGGGCCTGTGTCACGCAGAAGAAGAGACGAGAGAGTCGGAGACATGGGAGGAACTTTCTTATGGAAGATCGACAATGCAAGCCTCCACGCATGTGATCTGTTCCAGCTGCAAGGCGATCGGCCGAGGTTTGACCAATCCAGAAACCAGGGTTAAGACCATTTAGCATGGTGATACGTCACCTACATGTACGTACTCCGTCAGGTAAGAAAGTAGAATCCCGGTTACTCGAACGAACGGACGAAACAATTTCATTGATTGATCGCCATGGGGATACGTACTAGTAATATATACTCGAGAATACCCGACGTGATTTCATACACATCATATGTATATTGAACAACAAACACAATAATAACGTTGATCAGTTAAATATCTCAAAGTCTATTTATCTATATGCCATCATCATATCAATTAACTCAATTGATTACCAACTAGTCAGCCCCCTCGCTCGATCAAAGCCGCCTCGTAATTGATCCGGCTTCACCAGCTTGCCCTGCATGACCGTAAAGCGCACGATATTCTCACACTCTTCAGGTCTGACACGCGCCAGCCAAATCCCCTGCACGGCACCATCCAGCTCTTCTTCATTCCTAACAACCGCAGCATTTTCTGTCCGTTCCTTTTTGTACCACTCAAAATCCCGCCGCCGATAAATAATCATATTGGCCGAGTACTTGTGCCCGCCAACATGACTGATAAAGTACACTCCGACGCCCCCCGGTCGTTCATCATTCATATCTCTGTACAACCCATGCGCGCGCAAATGCCGTTCCAACTCGCGTTTGAGTAACGGCGCAGACTGGCCGCAGCGCGCGTCGCGCGTGCGCTGCGAACACAACAGGATCACAGCTGCGTGTGGGGATGGGCGGGATCGGAGAGGTGTTTGGGAGAGGATTTCTTCTTCGCTGAGTAGCGTTGGGGGTTTCTTTTTTTCTTCGTCTCCTTCGACTGTTTCTTTTTCTCCTCCGGCGGCCAAGACTGCCGGTATAGAGCGTAGCGGTGTCGTCGTCGTGATTGATGGGTTCACAAAGTATCTAATCAGATCCGGGACGAGTGCAGGCGTGACATGATCAACGATGGTAAACGCCGGAAACAAGGCGACAGTAGTCGGACGGTTCGCATCGTCGTCGGCCGTGTGGTACTCGTCTGGCACAGGGATATTGGAGGCGGACAGTTTGAGTTTCTTTCCAATTTTTTGTTAGCCCACTACCTTCAGCAACATGAAAAGGTAGTGCGTACCCCGTTCAGTGGTTCCACGCCTCCCCGCTCAATCGCCTCCATCACACTCCCCTTCTCGTCCGCCACATCACGCACCCAATCCGTCTTTCCCGTCGCGACGAGCGCGTGCGTCGCCCATCCCTTGACATTGCCGTACAGGGTATCGCTCATCTCAACATCGAAGCGCGCTGGGTAGTGAATAGTGCAACTGGCGCAGTCGCGGTCGCAGTCATCGCCGTCGACTGCGCGGTCTACCGCGGGGAAGAGCGTTGTGTGTGAGGAGGCTGTTGTGAAGCCATCGCTGGCTGGCTGGCTGGGGGCCGGGCTGCCGGTGCGCGGCGTGAGTAGCTCGGTGCCGCGGCGGAGGAGTTTTTGCATGGCTTTCTGTATAACAATGTATATGTATATACACTGTTGATGCTTGACAGTGTTATGTTATGTTGTGGGTGAGGAGAGTGGGAGGTACGTACGTAGTAATTTCATAATTCATAGCGGGGCGCCACGCGGCACAATCTAATCTGATCCGATCCGCTCTTCCGTGGTTTTCTCCGTCTTGGAAACAAGAAGGCAAGGACCATTGATAATGATCATTATTATTACTCTAGAAATATATACTATATACATGCAAATAAATACAGCTAATTATTGCTGCCCATGTTGATCGCATACGGCAGATCCTCCGGACTCTGTGTCTGGACCAGCCGGATAACACTGCCGCCCGAGGCCCGCGAGATATTCGACCCAGCACGACGCAGCGATCGCATCGACCCGACTGCAGACGGCGGCTGCACCATAGGCGCCGTGCGCACAGATCGCAGACTACTGCTGCTGCCACTGCCAGACTCGCCGTCCCAGCCGGCTGACGAGTTGTTGCTCGGCTGTCGGTGCAGGCTGGCCGTGCCCAGCGTGTCCGTCTCGCCCTCTTCGTCCGACGGGCCGATGAATGATTCGCTGGCTTGCGAGTCGTTTGTGTACGAGAAGATTTCCTCCTGCAGGATCTTGTCGTCGATCGCCTTCATGCCCCTTAATATACTGGCGAATATGTTCATCAGCCTGCGAAACTCGTCTTCGACGAGCAGCCGTGACGAGAATCGGGCTTGTTCGTACAAAGCCAAAAACTCAGGCCCTAGCTCGGGAGGTTCAATCAACCCCAGTGTTGTCAAATGTCCCACGTAGTCTCGTAATCCCATTGTCGCCGGCCGCTGTAATATCTCCACGACACGGGGGTCAGGAACATTATACCCGCCATCATCCTCGTCCTCGCGCTCTGCGCCAAAAGCATTGTTCGCCGATGCAACCAGCGGATCTGACGGCGCCAGAGAGACTGCCTTGGCCTCAATCAAATGCGGAAGCTCTTCGATGACGCGTTGATACCGCAGACCCGGAAGGTCCAGCGAAGACGGCGCCGACCAGCCGGCATGCTGTACGGGGCCCCATGGCGGCCGCTCGACATTGACCGAGAGCTCATCGTCGCGTGCGGGCTTCTTGTTGTTATTGTTGCTGTTGACATCGTCCGAAAACAAATCCCTCGGTTGGGCCTGGTATGCGATAATCGCGCTGCGCCGCAGTCCCTCGTCCACAAGCCGCTGCACGCTTTTGCCGACTTCTCCCTTGGCGACGGGGATCCAAGGCTTGGGGATAGCAGCGAGGCCCGTACGGATTGTGTACAGACGACTAGCATACACCAGCAGGGCGAGCAAGACAGTCACAACATAAACGCCGGCAACGATGAAAATGTTGGTTAGGCGGTGGTTGCGCCAGCATTGGTAGATGAAATCGGCGGGCGTCACCAGCGTCAGGCAGAAGAGCACAAAGGCGAGCACGCTGTAGACAGTCGAATTGAAGATACGTAGCACGTTGACGGCCATCGTATCAGATGCATTTTATTAACGGATGAGCTTGCTGTGAGCGAGCGCTCACTCTCGTCCCCGTGATATCGTACACTTGCTGATGCGGGAGGTTGTTCTTGCCAAGTCTCGCTGCAGTAATAATTAAAGACCAACTAGTGCCGCATCACGTGTCAAGGTACTACTAATCTATTACTACATACTTTACTACAATAATTATTTCAATTTCTTTTTAATTTATTAATCATAATTCGTATCATCATCATTTTATTCCTTATCTGTCCGTCTATTCTAGATACTAGCTAATTCAGGTTGCTGTTCTAAATGCGAGCACATTTACGTTATAAGCTTAGTCCTCAATGGCAACCTCGTCCTCCAGAGTAGGGCCAATGTTCTCGCCGCGGGCACGGCGGATGACACGCTCGATACCGTCGAGACCCTGCTTGAGAACATCCATCTTGGGGCCATAGCTCAATCGCACAAAGTGGTGGCAAGGGCTGTCGAAGAGATCACGACGCTTGGCCGGGTTCAGGTCAAAGAAGATACCGGGCACGACAATCGTCCTCTCCTTGAGCAGCGCGTTGAAGAAGTTCAAACCGTCGTTGATGTTGGCGGTCTCGGGCAGGGGAGGGTGGATCGAAGTCAGATCCAACCAGATGTAGAAAGTGGCTTGCGGCACGTCCTTGATGCGGAATCCAATCTCGTGCAGACGTTTAAGGACGTAGTCTCGCTTGGTGCGGAAGTGGTCCTGCAGGGCGATCATCTCGCTCTTGACGAGAGACGGCTCCAGCATGGGGACCGCGGCCTCCTGGAAGGGCACGTTGGCGCCTCCATCCAGGTACGAGCCGGCAGAGCCAAGGGCGTCTATAAACTCTTTAGGGCCGACAATCCAGGCAATACGCCATCCGGGCAAACGGAAACGCTTGGTGAGACCGTCGATCAGGAGGACATCTAAATGAGCTTGTCAGTTGCTGTCAACACGTATTCAGACTTGTTGTTAAGGCGTACCGTCCTCGTTGACATCAATGACGTTCTCGGCACCACTCAGTGTCGTTCCATCACAGTCGGTGGTGTAGTTGTATCCTCCGTAGAACTCGTCCAGAATCAAAGTGGCACGGCCACGGCAGATATCCTGGATGCGAGCAAGCTCTGGGTTCGCAACCATATGGCCAGTAGGGTTACGCGGGTTGGAGGTCAAGATGACCGATGTACCGCGAGCAATCTCTTCTGCGATCTTGTCGGGGTGAATGTGGTAGTGGTCATTTTCAGCCAATGGAATGGGGATGGGCGAGAACTGTTCAAAATCAGCCCAAAGCTCTTTATAGAACCAAAAAAGGGAACATACGTTCTTGAACAGAGACAGCATCTCCGAGTAGGCGGTGTAGTCAGGAATAGGGAACGACAAGTACGAGTTCCCCAGAATAGCAGCAATTCGAATCAGACCGGCGCGACCACCGGGCACAATGCACACATTTTCCCACGTGTACTGGCTCTCCTTGCCCTGGCGGTACTGCTCATTGTACAGACGGGCGACAGCCGCACGCAGGGGTTTGATACCGGCCGTGGGACCGTATTCACGCGAGGCCGAGTCGATAGGAATCGAAGTTGGGCGGGGGAAACTGCCTGCGATATCGTCGTCGGCCTCGGGGGCTCCCTGACCCAAGTTGGCCCATTCGTGCGGGTGCTCCGAGAAGCCATGCTCGTTGGCACGCTCTGTGCACCAGATGACTCCGGTCGAGGCGCGAGAAGGGTCGAGGCCAGCGTGCGGCTTGTGGCCTTCGTGGGCAGAGCGGAAGTCACGGTGAGTCGCGGATTGCTGTTCTGTTCAAGGCCCGAGTTTTTGTCAACACGGGATGTCAATATCTAGGGGTTACAGAACAGGATGGCATACCGTTGATGGACAGGTCCTTGACGGTGGACAGACGCCTGGCATCGGCGGGGCGCAGGATGCTCACGCGGCGACCGGAAAACGACATGTTTCTGTGCTTTTGGCTTGGCTGTACGACTGTGTGAGCTGGCAAGGGATAGACCGAAAACGAACAGCGCCAAGAACAGGGAGCCCACTTTATCGGCGATCGGACTTAATAGCTAAGGACAAGGTATCTGATAGTGTGTCGATCGAGAAAGCAAGTGGTGCAGCAAGATGCAGGCAATGGCAGCCAACGCAGAGGATGCGAGAGGAGGAATAAAAAGAAGATGAAGACAAAGATGAAGCTGCAGGAGAAGAGGGGTTTACCACTTGATGCGAACACACGGCAGGAGCGGATTGTCCACTACACACTCACCGGCTTTTTAAACATCGCTTTTTTTTTTTTTTTTTTTTTTTTTGCTGCGCTTCGGGGCCACGTAATTTACGTCGTGCGAACTAACTTGAAAATTGCTCAGGTTAATCCTGCCTAATTTACCTGATTGCTATAAATCGCGCAGGAACTACGACATAGTAGTACTATAGTAGTGCCGTACAACCTGCAGCCTGCGCCCAATTGGCCCTGAGTCGCCTCTGAAAAGCCACAAAAGAAGATAATGCGCTGCACCTAATACTACACCACCCTGGAACAGAGTCTTTTTATGCAATCGAGTCCAATCAGCTGTTGGAGATCGACACAAAATGCCGCCCCCTTTGCTCGTTTACGCCCAACCGGCGGCCGCCCCGCGTCAAGGCCGGTCGTCAGCGCCGTTTCATGCGTGTTTTACTGTTGACTGTTTACTGTTGAGTTTTTATGCCCTGTCAGAGCATGCTGCTAATTACTCGTAGAAATTTCAGATGAAGGATCGTGATCTAGTTCATGCTTGCAGTATGGAGAACTCAATAAATAACAGCACTAAATACATCAAATGGTCGTAGAAGCAGTCATGACTGGACATACACATGAGACGGTGGCGTATCATCAAAACCACCCGCTGGAAACTACTACAGATACTTACAAATCATGTAACTGATATATAAATAAAAAGACGTTCGTTCAATGGACTTCAATCAATCAGTCAGTCCAGATGTCGCTGGACGTGTAGATAGACTGAACACCACCACATACACTCTAAGTGCAACCTAAACGCCGACTGAAGGAGAAACGCCGCAAACTACCTGGGAATGCTATGGATCATCAACGAGAAGGAGGAAAGCGTCGAATAGAAAGGGAAATTTGGGTTGGACAGAGCTCGCCGTCTAAGGGTCAACTGCTTGGCAGAATAGATGGATCTCGCCGACTTGACCCTGAGAGATGACGTCCTGGTGCTGGTCTCGCCATTCCATAAACGCCAGCTGCACAGCCTCGTCGCTGTCGATAGTGACAAAGTCGCCGTCCTCATCTTGATATCGAAGCCGGGCAGTGTTGTTGCCAATGGAGCGTTGCGTAAAGCGCGCGAGCTTGGCATCCACCCGATCTGTTAGAGACCGGAAGAGAATGTTGCTGGCAATCACTAGAGTCACGTAGCTGCCATCATAACTGACCTTGGCCTTCAACTGAGTCGGCATGACCGGACCTGAAGCCGGTCGTTCTTCGGATTCATGCATGCCAGCCTCAGCAAGCGGGTTTTCTGAAAGGGATGACTGGCTCGTTGCCAGCGCCGAGGAATACGGCTGGTCATGGTACCCGCCAGAAGGCGTGTGTCGCGTGCCACTGACGGGAGTCTGCGCAGCAGATCGAATGGGCAGGTTTCCATTTGTGGGGGAGTTGTTCTGACTCCGATTGACCGGCGCTCTCATATTTGCAAGCTGCGGCGGAATAGGTGGAACCGGAACGTTGTCGATTGTCTGCATCGTGTGCCCACCGTTCACATACCGAGGAGGATTGTGATTGTGGATATCGGGACTGCTGGCTGAGCGCACCCGTTGTGACATTGAGTTCATCGGTTGGCCTTGGAGGGCCATTGGCGGCAGAGATGGACGCTGTACTCGTCCGTTGGCGCCGTTGCTGTTGGGAACTGCTCCGTTGAAGTAAGGATTCGCATTAGGCCCGTCTTTCGACATCCGACTGGACAAAGCTGGCGCCGTGTACCGGTTGGACTCTTCACTCCATACAGTCGATGAGGAGGACATCTGTCGAGAATAGTTGAATGTCGATTGCGAGCTCGACCGTGTGGAAGGAGTCTCAGTCACCGGTGAAAAATATGACTGGTCATGCACAAGGCGCTCGCCCGGCGACAGGCTGCCGTTGGAAACCTGTGTATGGAGTGCCGGAGGCAGATCTGGCAATGGAAATCGGGGCGGTGGCCGCATCCCAGGGAGAGCAATGGAACCGCTGCTTCCTCCTGTTGCTGACCGGGCTCGCAGACTCGTGCTTGATGCGTTCCTGCTAACGGGGAATTCCGAAAAGCTTCCCGAATGCACCTGTGAATCTTCCTCCGCGTCATATTCCTGTTGATATGGGTTCACCATTCCTTGCATGTTTTGCATGTACATAAACTCCGAGTCGGAAGTTCCGGTGTGTCGAACGTTGCGCTGGCCTGCCTGCTCTTGCCGCAGCATTTCAATGTCATTGTGCCATTTCTTCATGATATCTTCGTTTGTGTACCGAATAATAAAGTTATCAACCACCCCAGGATCACCCTTCCAGAAGATTTGAATCCGATGGGAACCTGAAAAGTGCATGTGAGAAGACGAGCCTTTTCCGAGCTGAGGCTTGCTTTCATACCTGGTTTTTGAAGGACTACAATGTCTGTCACGTTGGCCATGTAAATACGGCCCTTGAGCTGCAAACGTGGCTTGCTCTTGTTGTTCCCTGATGGTTTGTCTTTGGAGCCAATCAATTTTGTCTTTTGCTTGTTGGGATTGACATCTTTGCAGCAAAGAAGAATGCGTTCGAATAGGTAAATATGAAACTAATCTCTTTTAGTTGATGCCACGAGCAAGTATCACCCTGCTTCCATAGACTCACCTCTCTCTCCGCATCCTTATTGCTGTCTCCTTTCAACACGGTGAAGGTGCCAAACCGTAGTAGCTTTCCAAAAGCATCCACTTTCAAGGACTTCCAATCATCTACTCGTTGGGCAAGGTCTTCCAATGCGGATTTGAGATGCTCTTCATCAATGGCTAAATTGGCAGAGTCGAGAACAGATTGAATCATGTCAATTGCGGCGGTGATATTAGCCTGCAAATCTTCGTTTTCAATTTGCTTTCGCAGCTCCTAAATCGTTCTGTCAGTATCGTGACTAACAAAGGAAAGAAAAAAGGGCTAACGAACCGAGAGCATAAGAGGGTATTTCGTCAAGCGCTGAAAGGGTTTAACGAAAAAGCTGTTGAGGGTTGCGGGCATAGCCACCATTTGCTTCAGATCTGATGAGCGCGGGGCATTTTTAATCTTTTCCCATTCCTGCAGACAGACTTCGTCGCACAGCAGCTGGTTGGCAATAAAAGGTTCGTATTGACGAAGAGCAGCCTCGGATTCAAGGAACAGGCGGCCCCAATCCTGGCGTTCCTCAGACAAGGCGTAATGCTGCTCCATACGAATAAGTAAGCGCTGGGCGTAGTCGAGCAAGATGTTCAGGTTTGAAAAGATCTGATGGCTCTTGTCACCAGTCAGGGCGCCGGTCTCGTCGAGTTCTTTCTTTAAAGCCTGTAAATTCTGGATGTGGTGCACATAGTCACGCTCGGTTTCAAGCAGTTCTTTTAGAATATGCTGGCGTTTGGTAAGTTTAACAGCAGCCCCTTGAGCGCCCGGTATACCGGCCACGGCGGCAGACGGCCGTCGTAGCTGGCCTTGGATTTCCAGTGAGTCCAGGACGCGGTTTACCATTTTAATGACCTAGGCGAGTTAGCGAGGGAAATAAGTAAGTAAGGTTAACCCAACCTTTGTGAAGCCCGTAATGTTATCGCCGTACAGATCGGTAATCAGAAAGCAGTCTTGGTTGGGAAACCCAAGATCGGTCATGGAGGCCTGCAAGAACTTGAAAGTGGCCGCTTTGGGTCGTTTGGCTTCGGGGACCTTCTCCGGATCAACCTCTTGGATCTCGTCGGGTTGCGATGCGTTGAAAATAGTGAGCAATGGGTAGCCTTGTCGAAAGACCTTCCACAGCGAGGCTACCACATCGCCCGAAGCCTCCTCTTCGGCTTCCATTTCTACCATGTGAGGCTCGAAGCCCGGCACCTCGGCCAGGCGACGCTTCAAATTCACAATGGTCTGGTAGATGGACTCGCCACCTCTTCTGTTGATGATGTTGTCTTCGGCGACAGGGCCTCCATACGGAGCTCCGTTGCCTGCCGGCGGATCCATATTGGCGATGTTTGATCAATCCAGAAATGGCCCAGCGCACGGAAATCACCAACGGAATGTCGTACAAGTAACTGTTCCAGCCAGCGTACCCGGTATTTCGAGCTTAAACACTGCGCACCATGGATATTAACGTTTTGAGTCGCAGTCGATCACAGCGAGAGCCTGCTCCCCCTTTTGTGCCTTGTACTCTTTCTTTCCTTCCTTCCTTCCTTCCTTCTTTCTTTCTTTCCTTCCTGATTATTTTTCAGCCCTCTTTATTTTTAATTATTTCCCCCACAAATTTTCCCCTCTTGTGACCCTATAACAAGACGCTCGTTCGGGAGCGACCAGGGTTGTTCGAATGGAATGACGTGTTGGCGCCAAATGACCTCGGGATAACTTTCGGCAGGACAGGAGCGCAAAGGCCAGACAGCATCAGAGCAGCAGTCGCAAGAAGAAGCCAGGCAGAAGGGCGATATGAATGGCGGTGATCGGGCACAAGAAATTTACGAAACGGCTGGCGTCCCAGACTGGCACGGCGGGTTAGCACTTAATTACTCTTAGCAGAGAGCAGGGGTCTGGACGGCGGTGGTGGGGGGGGTTTTCTTTTCGGCTGTGGAGAGAGCCAGAGAGGGGGGAACTAGTTACTTACGGTAGGGGGCGAAAGAGGCGAGAGAGAGAGCGTGTGTGTTGCCAGACCAGCCGGAGAGACAGAGACGATGGGCGGAGAGCAGTTGGAAGCTCAGTCGAGAAGCAGACAGAGAGACAAGCAGTGACACAGAGAGAGAGAGATAGAGAGAGAGATTAAACAGGAGTCGAGGCGAGGAGGAGGATTCAAGGATGCACTTTCGGGCTGCTGAGCATCGCGCGCACTGGCTCGCTCCTGCCTAACTCGTGTGCTTGTTGCTCACTAAGCACGCGCTAAACCGCATGTGCGCTGCCTGCCGCCTAGTGCGTTTCGTCTCTCTCTGTATAGATTATTGCTATCACAATCATTTGCAGAGATATCCTATTCTTGCTCTTCTTCTTCTGTTGTTTCTGCATCTGCGCGTCCACGATGCTGGTGTGTTGCGCAGCGTCTCATTGCTGCCCTTGTGAGACCTTCGGGCTTCCGGAATTGTTCTACGGTAACTTACATAGTACATACCAAGCCACTATTATTACGGGGTTCATATGGCAGGATGCTGATCTGTTGATCGCCTGGTCTTCGAGCATCGACTAAAAGAAGAAAATGACGGTCTTTTCTCAGTATCGTGAGCGTGCTGACAACCGCTACTTGCTATACTCAACGCTCTGGCCAGCGGCAACATTTGAAGTTGACGTCTACTGCGGTGGTACTTAAACAGGCGCATCCTGACCATGGACATGCAACAGAGC
Source organism: Talaromyces sp. R2412 (assembly GCA_023626135.1). Taxonomy (NCBI): domain Eukaryota; kingdom Fungi; phylum Ascomycota; class Eurotiomycetes; order Eurotiales; family Trichocomaceae; genus Talaromyces; species Talaromyces sp. R2412. The sequence continues at coordinate 308,941 of JAMAGK010000008.1, forward strand.
CTGTGAAGAGAGCAGTTGCATCACCTGATCGATAGCCCATGCATGCTAATTTCCGGTTGCACGGTATCGCTTGCTGGGGGCTGGCCGCTTAAATCAGCCTGCATCGAGGCTACAGTCGTACTCAAGTGCAACCAAGGCTAGTGAATCAGTATTTAACTAACCGGTCTTGCTCGGCTTTGTGACTGGGACTGATATTCGGACAGTATTATTTACCATGTACGTAGTTGAGATAAAAGTGACAAAGACATTCAATTAATATTATTACTAATAAGGATTATTCTTTTGTCCTGTTGGATGTCTGCCACGTAATCAATAGAAGCTATTACCGAACGAACGAATAGTAGTATGTCAAACAAAGAGACGTTCAGGCAACAAGGCGCCAAGGCACCAAGGCATCCACCGCCCGCTCACTAGTTTATCTCGGCCGCCCGACACGGTCAAACGTTCGTTCCTCCACAGCACGACCAGCTGTTTGCTTTGGGGAGTTAGTGTTGCTGTGGAGTTCCCGATTTGGGTTGATCACTCACTTCCATTTGTTCCTCTGTCTCTCCATGGACAATAGCGGCCAGCCGTCTGGTGGTGCCTTTCCAAAGTCCGGCCTCGCTGCTGCGTCCCTGGCCGCCTCGTTCAAGCTGGACGAGGGCTATTCAGACGACACAAAGAGCCAGCCGGAAAATGAAGCTGCGGTCTCACAAAGCGAAGAAGATATGCTATTGCCGCAATGGATATACTCCCACACCGAAGCGGAGAGAGCCGGTACGTACAGTTTGTGACCCGTTAGGACTGACTCAACGCTCACGCGACATCCACCACAGAACTCGCCTATACCATCCTGCGCAGCCTGCGAACAAGCACAATTGCCTCAGTTGTAGATCGACTCACTCCGCTCCTTCACATGGACCCCGTGTTTAAGCTCCCCCCAGAAATCACCGCCGAGATATTCGCCTATCTCGACCCAGCTACACTGCTGACCGCGTCGCTGGCCTCGCGATCCTGGAGGAATCGCATCTTCGATTCGCGTCTGTGGAGGGATCTCTACATCAGGGAGGGATGGAGGCTGGATATTGACGCCATTCGCCGCTATGAACGCTTGCACGCCGAACTTGCATCACACAGCCGAAAATCCCGCGCGAGGCATGATGACTCGGACGTGTGCGAACCCCAGCTCAAGAGACGTGTCACCGAAGCAGGCCTAAGTCCACGAGGGCCCACCGCCCAGGTCTCGCAGTCCAGCTCATCCTGGAATGAGCAACACCAACCCGTCGAAGCCGATGCGCCAGAGTCGCCCCAAGATGCCGAAGGAGACCGAGAAATGCGCGACGTCTACTCCGACGGTCCTTTGTCCTCAATCCCACCCCCTCCTTCAGCGAAATTGTCGTCGCTCCTGATCCGTTCGCCAAGTGGATCCCCTAGAATTAACTGGCCTCATATTTACAAGCAACGGAGGCGCCTGGAGGACAATTGGTTAAAGGGCCGCTTCACCAATTTCCAGCTACCCCACCCGGCCCATATGGAAGAAGCTCATACCGAGTGTGTCTACGCCATTCAGTTTGTTGGTAGGTGGCTAGTCAGTGGTAGCCGTGATAGGACAGTTCGTGTCTGGGACTTGAACACAAAACGCCTGTGGTACCCTCCGCTCTTGGGACACACCACCTCCGTGCTCTGCCTTCAGTTTGATCCCAGCCCTGAGGAAGACTTGATCATATCTGGAAGCAGTGACAAGAATGTCATCATCTGGAAGTTCTCCACGGGCGAAAAGCTTCAAGAACTGCACAATGCCCACCAAGACTCGGTCCTAAATCTCAAATTCGACAAGAGATATCTGGTCACATGCTCCAAGGACAAGGTGATCAAAGTCTGGAACCGCCGAGAACTCAGTCCCTTGGATAAAGACTACCCTGTTGTCCATAGGGGCCCTGCTGTTAAATATCCCTCGTATATAATCGATACAACCTGTATCTCGCCCTCGCGTCTAGAAGCAGAACTGGCAAATCAACATACGAAACCACTAGAGCCATTCAGTCTCTTGATGACTCTGGATGGGCACGGTGCCGCAGTCAACGCTATCCAAATCAACGATGACGAGATTGTCTCAGCTTCAGGCGACCGGCTAATCAAGGTCTGGGCCATTCGAAGCGGAGCTTGCCTAAAAACGTTGATGGGCCATACCAAGGGAATTGCATGTGTTCAATTTGACAACCGACGTATTGTGAGCGGGAGCAACGATGATACAGTCCGAATCTTCGACCACTCGTCCAGAGCTGAGGTCGCTTGTCTGGAGGGACATAGCAACCTGGTCCGCACCGTCCAAGCAGGTTTCGGTGACCCTCCCGGGGCCGAAGAAGCTCTTCGACTCGAAGCTCTCGCCGTGGACAATGACTACTGGGATGCTCAACGATCTGGAAACGTTCCGGACTACCAACATCGTTCATCTCGCAGGGCAGCGGCCAACCGCAATGCCGGCTCGCGAAATCCTCGAGACGTCATGGCACTGGGTGCCCGAATCCCCCCCGGCGGCGGAGGTAGCAGATGGGCAAGGATTGTTTCGGGTTCTTATGACGAGACCGTGATTATCTGGAGGAAAGACCGTGATGGCAAATGGCTGGTTGGCCATAGACTCCGCCAGGCCGACGCCGTGATCAATGCAACAGCAACAGCTTTGCATCGTGGGCGTGAAGCGGCCAACCGCGCGATGCTTCGAGCCATTCCAGCACTGCACAACCAGCAGACAATTCCCCTTCCTCCGCAGCCTGCTCAGAATAATGCGCCTCCGGCTGGGAATGCGAACGGTAACAACCATCATGACCAAGAAAATGGCACCACAAACACGGCACAACCGCAACCACAAGCGCAACAACAGCCCACTCAACCTCAACCTCAACCTCAACAACAAAACCAGGCCGCCCCTCCAAACAACAATCACGTCCCAAACCCCCTCGCCGTCCTGCAACAAGCACACGCACTAGACACATTAGTCGCCCAGGCCAACAACAACAACGCCCAACCACCCCACGCTCACCAAGCAGCAGCAGCAGCAGCGCACCGCCAAGTCCCACAAATCCCCAACCCTGGCATCCCGCCAGCCTCGAGGGTATACAAGCTCCAATTCGATGCACGCAAGATCATCTGTGCCAGCCAGGATCCGCGAATCGTCGGCTGGGATTTTGCAGCCGGCGACGAAGACATCATCGAAGCATCCCAATTCTTCTTGGGCTTATAATTCTGTTTTTCTGGAGGGATTCTCTACTAGTATATAAAACTCGACCTTTCGGAACACCATCTCTGTTTCATATCGAACTAATATCTGTCCGAATCTGTTGTTGGAGTTCGCCTTCACCTTTGACTTGTTTATGGGTATTTTTTTTCCTTTCTTTTTCTGAAAGTTCCGACACGAATCCAGTGATGATAATAACGATGATATCTATGCATGAGGAGCCGGAGTTCTTTTTGAGAGTGAAAATGGTGTGAGAAAGAGAAAAAAGAGAAGTTGTTGATATGTAGCCATTTGAGGGTGTGGTTGATTGAGTTGATGTTCATACTGCCTAATACTTAAAAATAATCTAAAACCTATGTTATGGTCAATATAAAAAAAGTTCATCGATTGCGTACATGTATCATCTCGTCGATGGCATCTGGAATTGATTGTAAAGACATAGCTTACGGATCGATATGCCGGCGATAGACCATATAGATCTAATATAAAAGAAACACATTGGACGTTATATATATATACACCAAAATGAAATCAAAGAACAAGCCAGTACGCCAGCCAGATTGGGAAAGAATCTGCCTTGGTAAAAGTAACAGGGGATAAACCAATCAACATGGAAAAATGTCCCGGAAGAAGGTTAAGTATTTAAAAGGAAAAGACAAGGAAGGGATCAAAGGCAACAGGCCGAAAAAGGCAGTGTGTAAAAAGAAACACCACTACCCCCGCTCAAATGGGATCTAACATGCAATATTTGTGTTTTCATCTTCTTGTTGCAAAAAACATGAAGACGTTGTGATCGTAGCGGTCATGACTTCAAATGCTGGATGAAAACTGGCAGGACATAAAAAAAGGTCATTACGAAACAGTGCTTTGGCTGATATTTGATTTGCCCATGGTGTTTTCCATTTTGAGGCTTCGTACCAGAGCTTCGAGTTTCTTGCGCTCTTCTTGTTCGGCCTGTAGAATTTTGGTTAGCACCAGATACAACTTAGATAGAGAGAAGAAAAACTCACCCTGAGAAGTTTCATATTTTCCGACCTCGTATCACGCATCATCTTCTTGAATTCGTTCTTCAGAACCATAGTTGACGTCGTCTCAGTGGCAACGTCCCTCGTGGCCATTTGCTGGCTGATACCCATCCAGGTGATACGTTCGTCACCCAGCTGCGCTTCGAGCTGCTCGCAGCGGTCGCGCAGGGAGTCGATATGGCCCTCATATTTTTCGCGCTCCTTTTCAAATTCAATGCTTGCTTTCGTCATTACTTCGTAGTCTTCAATTGTGTCTCGCAGTTCTTTCTCGAGCGTTTCTACGCGTTGCTGAAGATCGCCCTTGTTGCCGTCGCTGTTGCTGTTATTTGCTTGTCCTGCTCGCACTGCTGCCAATTCTTCTGCAAGGCTGATGTTCTTCGCGTTCAAGTCATCGAGTTCTTTCTGCAGAGCAGGGCTGGCTGCGGCTTCGGCGGCGCGCTCGGCGCGAGTGCCGTATGCTCCATCAAGCTCGGCTTTGACCACGGTAAGCTCGGTTTGAGCGCGGGCGAATTCTCCTTCGAGTTCGGCCATTTCGTCTCGAATGCGCTGTGCTTCTTGTTGAGCTTGTACACGGGCGTTGCGTTCGGTTTCCAACTCCGCGGTCGCTTGTTGCTGGGCCTGTATACGAGCGTTTCGTTCTTTTTCCAACTCTGCCGACGCTTGTTGTCCTAGACTGTTCTGTTCTTTAAGGGCATTAAGCTGCTCTGTGACCAGTTCTAACTCGTCTCTCACACTTTGCAGCTCACGCTCGGATAATTCAAACTCTTTCCTGCCTTCAACGATCTGGCGTGTAAGGTCGGCAACGTGGGCATCCTTTTCGGCGTCGGACTTGGAATTCAGCTCTCGTTGTTGTTGAATTTGGGTTGTCAGAATGGTTTTCTGGTCCTGTAGGCCCTCCACACGGGCCTCGAGGTTGTCGAATCCGGAGCGCAAATAATCCATATGAGTATTGAGGTACTCTCCAGAGGGACTCGGGGGAGGAGGCAAACTCGGTGACAGATGGGAACCAGCTTGTCCCAGTAACACATGTAGGCGGCCGTTGAGCGAGCTGATTTGGGACTCCATTTCCACAGAGGACACGCCTGTTCCGTTCCCTTGCAAGTCTCTCGTCTGGAGGCTGTCCAAATGATTCTCAAGATACGACAGATGAGCTTGGATATAAGCCGCAGATCCGTCATCTTCGCCCGACTTTTCTGGCAAGGGCTCCACTCCGTAATCCTCTTGACCTTGGAGTAGCATATCACGCAGTCGTCCATTCAGTTGTTCGAGCTTCTGTTCAGCAGCACGGAGGGCGCCAGAGTCGGCACCGGAGTTGGCACCATCCAGATTATCCAAGGACTTGTATAGACTGCGATCGTCAAAATCGAATACGCTTCCTCGGGAGACACCGTTGGCGCCATTGACGCTGCCGTTCCGATTTAAATTTTTCTTCAGACCTCGGTGTGTCAATTGCAAAATGCCGGCAGTATGTTCGAGAAGACGTTTGTGGATGGCTTGCGCTCTCTGTTCCATGGCCCACAGTTCTTGAGCGAGATCTTCGCACTTTTGTGAGCTGGTTGCGAATTCGTCTTCGCTAGAGTCAACGGCATGGCCGTTCATGTCGCCATTCGTGTATCCATTAGTCTGCGGGCCGGGGAGTCGGCGGAGCGACTGGGCTGCATCTCTGAGTTTCGTTTCTAGGGCAAGTTTCCGTTTGGTTGCTTCCACGCGACTGGACAAAATAGCGTATTCTCGTTTTAGCTCCTCGACGTTCTCGAAGGGAAGGATCTCGTATCCGGTGCTGTCTCCGATGGCGGTTTCGGTCAACAGATGCATCAGAACTGGGTCGGTTACGTCGATTGAGGGCGCACTGCTCTGGGGGATCAGGCCCGACTAAATGGATCGTTAGTAAGTGAGCGCAAACGAGCAAACAACGGCAAACATCACATACCCCGCTGTATTGAGATCGATCATCGACTGATAGATCCGAGGTGCCACGGTAGCCATCGACAAGAACCTTGGATGGAACACCAGAGACGGCGCCGCTGGGATAGGCAGCGGAGAGGTACCTCGGGTCCCCGTAAGAGGACATGCTGGACCGCATGCTTGCGATATTCATTGTGCTGGTAGGAAAATAAAAAGACCGTAGAGAGATTCGTTCAGACCAGAGACATCGTCACTGGGGAGCAAGCAAAAACAAAAGGATCGACTGGGGTCAGTAGGCAACGAAGCGAGAAGACGGCTTGACAGAATCAGCTGGTCTGCGCGGAGTGCAGCGGATGAGTGACGCGGTGTCAGCCGGACTGCGTGCGAGCGCAAAGTCGCGAAAGTAAGTATTGTTCCTTTTGTTTTTTTGTGTCGAATCCGATCCTCCCCTTTTGTAAACTCCGAGGGATTCTGGGTGAGAAAGAGGAACAAGAAGACGTACGGACCGGCATTTGTTCCTGCAGCGGGCGTGGGAAGGGAAAAAGATCCAGGGGACTTTACCGCTTTGAGTTGGCGCTGGGCCCGAGTCCGCTCAGCCTGGACCAGTCGCTTCTTCACCAGCACTCATCGTTGTTGCCATGCATTAGTTGGTCTCTTTGTGACCTGTTTGCTATTTTGTTGCTATTGGATCGTCGTGCCATTTGTCGCCCTTAAAATTGCCAATAAATACTACCTACAAGAATTTCTTACCGATCAGATAGACAAAGGTGTTACTCGGGGATATCATATTTGCATTGTTCTAGCTCCTGTCCTTGTCATCGCCAAGGGTGCATAAATCGCTGCGAACAATGGCTCGTCGTCGTCCTGCTGTTTGCCCCGAAAATATTCTCGTAGATGACCTTTCAGTGCATTGTTACTCGTTGCGTGGTGTCGGGTTCACGCCGTATTTGGTATATTCGAAAACCGCCCAGGCCACGAAGCTGCAACTTCTCCAGTTCTCAAAGTTTTTCCACAACTAGTAGTAGCTTTGCAATCGGATGAATCGGGACCAGCGCGTCCGATGTTTGTGTCAAAAAGCGGATCGATTTAACGTAGTAGCAGAGATGAAACGACCTGCTGTTTAATGAGAGGCGAACAGTGTAGGTCAGGCTGTTTCAAACATGTTGAGCCTCGTCGGAAAACATATTCGTTCACAGCTGCTATTAAACATTTCAGAGCCTCATCGATTGACGCAATATCTTGACTGGTCTCTTGTAAGCGCGGAGTTGGATATTCAAGGATCGATGGGTGGTGAAGCATCTGCCATTGCTAGATCGATACCGGCATTAATTTGTTCAGACATCAGATTGAATAAGTATGATGAAGAGAACTGATAAAGGACAAATAATTCTGTTGTTGGCTTCTATGGAGTATCGGAGGCAGTCACGAGGGACGGAGGAGGAGGAAGAGGAAGGAGCGCTCTCATCGCTCCTATAATAATCTGCCATCTCTCCTCACCAACTGCCAACCTCACCAGCTGTTAACCTCAACATCTCTCTTGACTTGCTTTTGCTATCTAAATGGCCAAGTTCCAACAGTCCCATCAAGATTACTCGTTGTTACGAGCACGGAGCCTTCGTCCACTTCGATAAACCAAACTTGATCAACTTGTCTCCAAAAAATCAGGCTCATCCTACTTATCGCTGTTGAACGCATCATCTGTCATGAGGCTATCCACACAGACTGCTATATAATACCGCTAAGACCAGCTTCTAGACGCTGGGCCCTTGCACAGGCACATGACGTTGCGATCATCCTCCAGGCTGTTGGTTGCTGGCGATGTTACTCTGCCCAGCCTTGGAAAACGCATCGCGGTCCAATCACAACAGCCGATAGCGGGTTTCATTCATGGTCCTCGGCACAGTAGCACCGACTGAAACATGAATTTCATGAGACAAAAGAAATGTTTATCAGCCTAAACTCTGGGCGCTATGGTAGCATGGCTGTCAAATCCCCTCATTTGCGATCCCCGCAACCGTCTGTTCCTCTACATCTCCCCCCCGAACAGGTGCAGAAGCACAGCGCTACGGTCCTTCTATTTGTGAATTGGGAGTTTTGGGGCACATAGTGGGCTAGACGATGTTCGGAATACGTTGCTATTACTGTGTAACGGCATCGCAATGAGTATCTTTTCTAAGGCCTCTACAGGCCAGTCGCACGCGACAGCCTCCAAAGAAGCGGGGATGCTATATCCCGAGAACGAGACACACTACGAGGTAGAAATTGCTGCTACGGGAGGGTCGTATCGAGTCTACAAGCGACGATTTTTTGGTCTATGTCAACTGGTATTGTTAAATATAGTTATCAGCTGGGACGTATGTTTGCCGACTACAAAAACAGAAGTATAGCCTGACACTGACAAGAATCAAAGTGGCTTACCTTCTCCTCGATCTCGTCGACGTCAGGGGAATATTTTCGAGTGTCTGAGAGCACGATCAACTGGTTGAGCACTGCTTTTCTGTTTGCGTTTTGTGTTGCAACACCGTAAGTCTGATCTACTTATCTACTGTTTCACGAACGCCGCTGATATGCTCGATTGCCGTCAGAGCGGTCATGTACATGCTGAACAAAGGCGGCCCAAAGTCGGTGATAATCACAGCCTCAGTCCTGATTCTGATCGGAAACTGGGTTCGATATGCCGGCACAAAGGCCCAAGGCGGCATTTTTGGTGTCGTCATGTTTGGACAGCTGCTCCTAGGCCTTGCCCAGCCGTTTGCTCTTGCAGCGCCCACGCGGTATAGCGACCTTTGGTTCAGTGAAAAGGGTCGCACCAGTGCTACAGCTGTGGCAACTTTGGCCAACCCGTTTGGCGCAGCCATCGGCCAGCTTGTTGATTCTTTCTGGACGGTGAAGCCGAGCGATATCCCTAACATGGTGCTTTGGATTTCGGTTATAGTATGTCTGTCTCGCTCCGAATCTGAAAAAAGAGATGTACTGAACTGGTTAATTTCATAGTCGACAGTTGCTTGCGTGCCTTCTTTGTTCATCCCAGCACGGCCGCCTACGCCGCCGAGTGCGTCCTCGGCCATCTCCAAAACGCCCTTTGGCGAATCTCTTCGCGGAATTGTGAAGTTCCGCGAGTTCTGGCTGATCTTCATTGCCTTCTCCGTCTACGTCGGCTTCTTCAACAGTGTTTCCACGCTGATCAACCAGATCCTTTTTCCATACGGCTTCTCTGAAACAGACGCCGGAATCGCCGGTGGTGTCCTCATCGTCGCCGGTTTAATTTCGTCGGCCATCGTGTCGCCCATCAACGACAAATATAAGCAATACTTGCTTGTGATTCGTATCTGCGTGCCTGTCCACGCCATCTCCTACATTGGCCTCTACTTTTGCCCTTCAAGTCCCTATGGCATTGCCCCGAGTATCGTAGTCTGCGCCCTCCTTGGCGTGAGCGCTTTTGCCCTGCTGCCCGTCGTGCTCGAGTATCTCGTCGAAATCACTTACCCATACTCACCCGAAATCAGCAGCACTTTACTGTGGATGGGCGGCCAGCTCCTCGGCGGCATCTTCACGATTATCCAGACAGAGCTCAAGGACGGGCGAGACGGCGCGAATCCGCCACAGAACATGAAGCGATCGCTGATTTTCAGTGCTGTCATCGCCTGCGTCGTTGCGTTGTTTCCATTGACGCTGAATGTCATCGGCCCTAAGATCGTGAATAGGCGGCTTGAGGCGGATTGGCATGATATACACCATGCTCGTAATCGAGGTCGGGATGTGCCGTTGCAGAACAGGAATGATTCTTCTGCTCCAGCCGCCGATCAGTGACCGGAGAACGACGTTCGTATATATTTTGAACTTGGACGTTTTGTAATTAGTTTATAATCATCTCATGAATGCACATAACGAATTTTTACTTTTCACTCTAGACAGAAACCCATGATATGCTATTCCAATGTTGATAGTACAAGTGTAATGGATTCTGCATGTCTAAAAACAAAAGGAAACGAGCATAAATATTCAATATAAAAGACAGTCACTTGCTATCTGTACATAAAAGTGAAACATAAGACTCTAATCTCACTTTCTTTTCCCTTGAAACTATGACACCCCCCAAAAAAGGTCATGGTTTCTAATGCGAGGTAGTGGATACAAAAAAAGGAATTTGGGAGAATTTATCGACAGGCGTAAACAGAGTCTCCAATAATCACCTTCAGAAAAAGATGACAGGGGAGGTCTAGACCATGCAGGATTACATGCCGAAGTAGAATTGCGAGGTGAGTTGTCGAGGAGTTTACCGCAAGCTCTTCCAGAGCTTGGGGGCAGCACACTGAGTGGCGCAATGCTGGAGGTGGAAGACTATACAGAGACAAAGTCAGTATGAGCCATATATAAGTTTACCGAAAAGGCTTTCAATTTCTTACACTCTTCAACACAGTCCTCGCTGGCTTTGCCATCATTCTCCTCCTGCTGGCGGGTAACACGCTCGACGCATTCGTCAAAGTGGTGCTTGTATGGAGCGCATTGGCTGGAGTTGGCGCAGTCTGTCGCAAAGAAACTCAATCGTTAGCGAATCCGTTCAAAAATCTTGAAATTGGATTGCGTATCTCCAATGCGCGAAAAGCGTTGCATTTTCCAATCCGACGAAAAAGATCGAATAAAAAAAAACCAAAAACAACCAGTCAAATGAACTCACCTTCCTCGAGCTTGGGCTTGATGTCCTCGGGCTCTTCCTCTTCCTCCTCTTCTTCTTCCTCTTCCTCTTCTTCCTCTCCCTCTGCCTCTTCACCCTCAGCTTCGGCTTCACCCTCTTCCTCGGGCTGCTCGGCGGCGTCCTCAGCAGCGGGTTCCTCGCTGGATTCCTCGGCGGGCTTCTCTTCCTGCTCGTCGGCAGCGGCGGCGCCGCTGTCGTTTTCCTCGGCGGGAGGAGCCTCAGCTTGGGCTTCGGTGAAGCCAAAGGAGGAAATCACGTCGGAGAAAAGATCGGCGAGACCCATGCTGGCGTTTTTTCTTGTTCTTGTTTGTGCAATTGGGTTTGCGTGGCGAGGATAGAGACAAGAGTTGGTAGCGGGTTGGTCGAACGAAGGAGGTCGGGAAGCTTTGCTGCTGTCTCTGGAAAAACGGGAGCGCCGCGGTGTGTCCCGATGCTGACTGGTCAATTGGCCCACACGTGATTGGCTGCTACCCGCCCTCACCCGATGCGCTCATATATTCAATTACTTATTTTATTGTTTCTCTCTCCATCTTTACTCTATTGTTTAAATTTTGTGTTTGCTGTTTGTGGTCATTGTTTTCTATTAAGCTGGGGAAAAGTCGCATCTATTCGTCAAACTATCTGCGCTGCGGATCTCTAGCATAACGGCATCATGAGGCAAAATTCATATCAAATCATATCATAGCAAGGCGCTGATCGCAATGCATTCCGAATATGCGACTGATCGTCCAAGAGTAGAAAATCATAGATCATGAGCTCGTCCTGCGAAGCCGGTCTTCTAGCTCTGCGGCGACACTCTGCTGCTGCACCTCTTCGTAACCCGGCGGAGGCTCTGTCGGAGGAGGCGCAAAATCCGTGGTCCCGGCTCTCTCGGCACTCGCTTGTGTCGCATTGTTTGCGGGCTGCTGGTTGGTACTGGGTGTCATTGGATTTCTCGCTCCATCGTAGGCGGGCAGTTCATCAAGGTGCACATTTGTAAAGTCAACTCCCCTGCCGGCGGTTGCCTGTGAGGCCGCTGTGCCCTGGTCTCTGGCTTGCTCAACCGCCTGGCCCAGACGGTCCTTGATGCGTTCAAAATTCGAATGGAAATCAAAGGCACCACCTTCCTTGAATGATATTTTCAATTCCACCACGGGTATCGAAGCCGGTATTCCTCCGCCAGCAACTGGTCGCACAAGGGCAGTCCATACGTTGGGACCAAAGAAAGGCGCCGAGACATGACTATCGTGGACGTGGAGGAGAGGAGTTGTAAACGACTGAAAGGCCGGGTCTTGTTGTGAGGGGAGGTAAACAATCTGAGAATCACGTATTTTTGTGTCAGTCGTAGCTCGGAATAATCAGCGTAAGGCGGGGGTATCCTAACCCGTTGGTTTGTGAGATACAAGCTACCTGAACTGCTGCTGATCGAAAAGGTTTCCTTTCCCGAAGTGGGCTTCAACGACAGGGTCGTGCGTGGCGGGGAGGTAAAAATGATGTGTTCATTGGGGAGACGGACGAAGCCCTCTTTGCTTGAGAGCATTACCCAACTACAAAGAAAATAGTCAGCAGCGGCTTCCAGTCCTAGAGAGGGGTAGTTGACAGGCGTGCGGGCGACGAAAATATAACATGTACTCATGGCTGAGTTGTGGCAAGCGACACTGGACTGTGAAACGTACTTTAAAGACATTATTCTCGCGGCAATATTATCGGTATACGTCAAGCGTTATCAGTTAGAAACCTTGGTTTATTGAGTGGCTGAAAAAGGGCCTGTTCGGTGTCGTCTCCGATGACTCGCAGAGGACAGGAAAGTAGCTGCAGGTTTCGATGAATGCTGACACAGAGCGCGATGTGAAGATATGACTGTGCGAGTGGTGTAGTGTTGCTAGATGACAGCGGCACCATCGGCGAAGGTGGTCATCATCATGGTGAAAGAGTCAGGCCGAAGCCATCCGGGAATAACAAAATGGTGGATTCTTGGAGTAAGAAGCGGCACTCGGCGACAGAGTCGAAGCGATGATGCCAACTTATTTTAAGGCCGCATGTATGATGGATCAGCAGTGGTACATAGAGCGGACAGCGTCAACTGTATTGTTGTCGTGGTTGTGGTCGACTTGCATATGCCAGGCGGGAAAACAGGTCACATGATTTTATTCTCAAGGGGCATCGTATAAGGTTGATTCTGTGGACTTGCAAATCCCTATATACGTATATATACTACTAGTTTGCATTAAGGGAAATAAAAAATTTTCGATGACAAAGTGAATGTATGAGAGAGTGATAGGGTAAATTCTTACTAGGAAGGTGCATTGAATCAGTCGTCTCATTAGTTACTCTGGTGTATTTTTTGGCATTAGAATTTCCTGTAATCGAGAAAGTGAAGACTTTGTATGCTGATGCTCGTGGAATTTGGTTCTTGTATGTATTGCAGCTGGCACGAAACTAAGTATATGCCCTGTTTTGTAGAAAGTGAGCTCTTGGCGGTGGGAAATCCTCATAACGTTTGTGGGTCTTGTTGTGCTTTAACCTTTATGGGCCGACGTCGCCGTTTTTAACGTCTTCAATGTTGACTTGAATATTAAACAAGCCTGAGAAACTATAATCTCATCGTTATGCTAAACTCACATAGTCAGATAAGGCCAGTCTTGGTGTGATTGATTCTAGTGCGGTCGATCGGCGATCAAGTTCGACCTACAGGTTTCTCATTCGCTGCAGCCTTGTCTCCTCGAGACTCAAAAATACAAAGTCATAGTGGTCCTACTTGGGATAAGAAATACTGATTTCAAGTTTTCACTTCGCTTCTATATCCTTATCAGTGTTTCTTCTCAAATTCTCACTCCCAATCTTTGGTCCGCGGAGACTCTTCGCCCTGTTCATGCTTCCGAAGCTGTCACGTTCCCATGTGGCTGGCTTACTTGACAATTAATTCGGGGTTTATAGCACTAGCATGATGGGTGTGATGTGCCAGCACATCCTCCAAAGTAGAACCTAGCTCAAACCTATTGGGGCTCCGGGCGCGTCGGAGACAGGGGATAAACACCATTCCATATAGCAATCCGTCTATATAGGAGTGCTAGTATGTGTAACCTACGCCAGCTCAGCTCTACCATGAACCAGAAGGAGTTAGATTCGGAAACTATGTACGTTTGCAATAATTTCACGTATGGAACACGGGACGGGCCGGCTGATTTTGGCTAAATTCATTGCTTTGGCGCTGCATGAGGCCATGAACCTACTGGTTAGAATTTTTTTAGGTCGAAGCCTCAAGGCTCAAGGCCAGCCAGCCACCTTCAATCTATCTAGAGTAAAAATAAGCGATAGCGGCATGTTCGATTTTGCTGCAGGCTTTTGCAGGAAACACAACCTGAGCTTTTTTTAATGTTCCATGCCCAAGCAAGTGCTGACTGCCAGAATATGGTCCTGGCTCTAGCAACGTTGAAAAGTCCGGGACTCCAGCGTTGATCTCAAGGATCATCATTGTTTTCTTGGATCTCATACACTGAGAATACCCTTCAATTATCCTTGCTAAGATTTTTGTCAATCATGAGTGAAAAAGTTGAACCTTCAAAGCCTTCGCCTGCGGCGACAGAAGAAGAAGCCAAGCACGAAGCAGTTCCGGCCAAGAATGACTCTCCAAATCCAACGCGACCAAGGAAAGCGCTTCTATCCACACCTCTCCTCCTCGTGCATACGGCTGGGAGTATCGCCTTGGCCGTAGTGCTCGTTTATGCGGTCGATGGATATAACGCTGGTGATGATTCCACTCCACATTATGTGGATGGAAAGCTTCTGCTTCGATCGTCAGATGTCACAACCTTGGTCTCGGCTGCATTGGTTTTCATCAAGTTCTTCACCACTTCCTGGGCAGCTATTGCAACCTGGAGAGGTGCGTGGGAACTTACTCACTCGAACACAGGGCTCACCCCCAAGCAGGTGTCATTCATGACAAGATTTAAGCTGCCTCCTTGGATGAGACCTCCCCTCGGACGACCAAGGGATCGTCGTAGTTGGGCCGTGGCCGTTTTCCTTCTCTTTTCCTTTCCCCAGCCATTCATAGCTCCTCTGCTTTCCGGTGCGGTGAACTGGAATCCATCTTTCGTCGCCGGTCCGCAAACAGCAGCTGTTCCGGTGAACTCGACAAATCCAACTGCAAGTGATCTTTACTGGTCTCAATACACGGATTTTGGTTACGCAGACAAGAGGACCAAAGTCTTTAGACAGGCTCTGGGGTATGCGAATGTAGCTTGGTCAGACACCACAACCGTCTCTACCAATGGAACTTCTTTGCGAGGCAATGGGTGCCGTCACGTTGTGAATTCCGACGGTCTTCCAGAGAATTCAACACTGACAAAAATTGTTGTGCCTTGCATCAAGATCCAAAATATCAATTGGGCAATGGCAGCAGCGGAGGTCCCAGATGCGGCTTTTTCTCAGGCCACTACGTACGACTGGCAAACGAGTGTCTTGAACGACACGCTTTCCCACGACACAAATCCAGGGCATGCCATCTTATTCGATGTCAATAATTTGTGGTACAAAAAAGACACCGAGACGACCTCGTTTCCAACAGCAAGCAAAGTCACAGGGCCCATGTCTCTAGCTCTCATCATCGCCAACCAGTACTCGGATTGTCAGAACCTCACACCAAACCAGTTTGGCGATGTGAACAGCTATTCGCAATTCAAGACCTCTTGGGCACTCGGCAGTTGTTATCTGTTCGCAAATGTGACCATTGAGGCTGGCGTAACAACTAGCCAGCTAAGCAAATATGTCACGTCGCGAGTTATTGAAGACCAGACTCCTCTTGACGATGTCACTATAGATGCTAACACATGGTCACAAGAGGCTGTCTGGCTTCTTCCAGATATGATGACTTCGCTTTCTCAGATGAACTCTACTCTGCTCCCCACCTGGAACAACCTAGACCTATATGTCGAGAATCTCATCCGTCAAAGTTACTTGGCCGCGTGGGACAGCTTCCATAATAATTGGGATATAGGCGGCACAGTATCCATGGCGACCCCACAGCAAGCAAGAGTCCAAGCCAAGGTCTCTCATGCACGTGTGTATGCATGGCTGGCTATATCTCTGTTGGAGACTGTTGGTGGAATCTCCTTGGTTTACCTGCTCCTGAACCCAGGCTTGCTACAAGAGCCAGAACTGCCGGGAGAACTGGTTTCCGAGCAGCTCAATGAGGCCAAGGCCGCTGGGAAAGAACTCATGGACAGTCTATCTGATTTGAGCTTTTTTTGAGCTGTTGGAAGATTTTGAAATGTTGGCCTGATGGGAGTGGTTGTTGATTCAAGGAGAAAGGACTCCTGAACAGGATCTGGTAACTGATTTTTCTGTTTTGGCTTATAGTTGGTCGGATGCAGATTTCGGCGCTGCACGGCGTATACTGATCAACTAATGTCATGCGATCTGGGTCCATAGTAACCTATCGGAAGAAAAATATAATAATGCAGTTATAATTCTTCACGATATCGTTGCTTCGTAAAAATTAACTGATAATGGGATGCGGGAAGCCTGGTTCTCCGCAAAAGTAGAATATCTGCACATGTAGTTTAAATCCTTTCTTGTCTTTGCCCATTGTGTTTCAATTCTGTGGTTGGCATCAAGTATGGACGAGGGCCTTTTTTCCTAACGCGTGTAGCTCGTTCAAATGCGTGAGCTACCTTGAGTAGGACTGCATCAGAATATGCTCTCCCGATCAATGAAATCGAGAAGCTAGGCATTTGTTAACACCCGAGTCAGATGAAATTGAAGGCTAATAGGGACTACTTACGGTACTCCAGGAGCAAAGTGGACCAGATTTCCTTGTCGATTCATCTTTACCTCAGTATCCTTTGGATAGAAGCCCAAAGGGACTGATATGATTGGAAGACCTAGTTTTGCGGCATAGGAAATGAGTATCTCCGCATTTGCGGGGATTGCTAAAGGGTCGAGATGGAATTTGTCCATGGTTCCGAGAATCCCTCGAGTCCCTGCAAGCGAAATTTCTTTCTCTACGGCTGATTTGTATTCGTCACTATCGATGTCAGTGCCGTCTGCCTCTGTCCATAGAAGTTTCTCCACGTCGCGATCGGGATAGCATTCTCCAGGGAATGTTTTGGTGAATTCAATGATATCTGCTACCGAAAACAGGTCGTGCGGATTATTTTGTAAAGACGCCAAGTAGCAGCGGAGGTCTGATTTGAACTCGGCGGTGATCACGAAATTTTTGGTGGCCTTGTCAAGCTTCCTGAACCCTTCCGCAGAGGGGAAATCTGTGTCATCCAAAACCGTAGCTTCTAAGCCTCGAAAAGTCACCACTGCGTTTTCAAAGGCCGTCATCACTGCAGGTGCTACGTCTGAAAAGGCATTTCGAGGTAAGCCAATGGTCACCCCGGACAGATTTCGATCATCACACGATCGGGCAAAGTGCGGGATTGAATTGAAAGGAA
Source organism: Talaromyces sp. R2412 (assembly GCA_023626135.1). NCBI lineage: Eukaryota > Fungi > Ascomycota > Eurotiomycetes > Eurotiales > Trichocomaceae > Talaromyces > Talaromyces sp. R2412. The sequence continues at coordinate 326,200 of JAMAGK010000008.1, forward strand.
TATTCCAAGTGTGCGGATCGTCTTCACTTCTTCCTGCAATAGCGTTGAGAATTAGGGCAGCATCCTTCACTGTGCGTGCCAAAAGCCCGATCACGTCTTGCCTTTTTGACACGGGAATGCACTTATCAGTGCCAATCAATCCTCGCGAAGGCTTGAATCCGACAGTGTTGTTGGTTTCTGCTGGACTTATGATACTGCCAGATGTCTTTCAAACGTTAGGATTTAGGCAGCATGGGAGTGAGAACAACGTACTTCGGTCCCGAGGGCTGCTAAACACAGTCCCAGCGCCGTCGCCACGGCTGAACCACTGCTGCTTCCGGATGGCTGTGAATCTGGATAGTATGCCCCCATTGTCTGGCCTCCCCGAGGACTCCAGCCACTGCTTGAATTCACTGCTCGAAAATTGGCCCACTCGGACAGGTTGGCCTTTCCTCGTATCACTGCCCCAGCTTGTCGCAGCTTCGTGACTGTTGAACATTCGCCCGCCGGCTTTGCACCCAACAGTGCCAACGACCCTGCAGAAGCTTCCATGGTGTCATCAGTGACGATATTATCCTTGATGAGGATTGAGACTCCATGGAGCGGACTGTCTCATGATTATTAGCTTGTTTTCGACAACACACAATGTCAAACGAACCCTCGGCGTCCGGTCATCTTGAACTCCTCATCTAGAGCCTCTGCGGTTGAGACAGCATCTTTGTTGATTTCCAAAACAGCGTGGAGGATATCATTGACCTCTTTAATTCGGGCAATATATGCGTGAGTCGGATCGACAGCGGTGAATTTGCGTCCATCTAGCCCGGAAGCAATCCTTCTAGAGTAATGTCAAGCAACGATGGTAGCCCCCGTTCCAAGGATTACAAAAAAGGCAACTAATTCGGTTCCAAATCTTACGGCCTGAAGCGTTTGGGAAGGAGGGCTGACCTGTTCGCAGTACATCCATTATCTCTGTCAGTCTCAACCGAGACCACAAAATCAGACCAGATGTCATACAAGGAGCAACAATTGTTAGAATTAGGATTCTTGAGCCCGGACACATAGGTGAGTGGCTATCATACGATATTTTTTATGGATGAATTTTGCTTCAAAAGATAACCAAACCGAGTCGTCCTTCTTAATTGTCGGACTTTCCCGATTGACAGGGGTAAGTACTTTGTAGTCTGAAGTTGGTTCGCCTCATCTCACCTGTTAGCGGCGGGCAATCCAAGTCCGTATGACTCATGTGCTACTAGAATATGTCCTGTTGCAATTGTCTTGAGCGCTGTAGCTCTCAGGTGAAAGTGCTCTAAAGCTATTTAAATGCTTTTAGGTCAAATGCGACAGGATATATTACTTGAAGTGTAAACCCGACATGACTGCGGTGAATTCAAGGTGAGAATGACCGTGAGTATTAAGATTTATTGCACAGTAAATAGCAAATCCGAGAAAAAGAAGAAATGAAGTTATTATTGATATTAGAATGGTTCTTATCGATCAAGTCCATGGTCCCTGTCCAAGCCAGAAGTGATGACAGTCCAAGAAGTCCATAAAGGTAGTTTAACGAGTGCTTGAATGATTCCAGTGCGCTTTATTCGCTATTTGGCTTCAGTCAATTTTCGTCAATTAAATCAGTGGTTCCGTGTACAGCCCCTTCGACCGCGTGGGCAGCGTTGCCCACTGTGCCGGTCCATAAGTCCTCGAGTCTGAAATCGCGAGGTTTAAGGGGAGCCGGTTTTGCCCTTCGTTCGCTTTGGTTAGGGACCAAATAGTAGCTCGAGTACGGAAGCGGACAAGCCTTCCTTTTCCAACGCTTTTATCAACTGTAATAACTGTTTTGGAATTTGAGAACATGATTTCCCAGCACCGACAGCTGCATCACCGGCAACTTTGGCGCCTGCAGCCGCGGCCTGTTGGCAAGCTGCTCCGCAATTTTTGACTGCATCAGTGACATTGGTCGCTGCCTCTTTGCAACCTTTTTGAACACCCTTTAACGTAGGCTTGACAATGTTTAAGACTGGCTTCAAATATCCTGCGAAGTCACGACGTTGTTTCTCAGACAGGGCGTCTACTAGCTCCTCCGGGCTGTACCCCTGCATCAATTCATTTGGTATCAAACTAGTACCATACTTGTCAAACATGGTCGCGAGGTTCTCCCCAGAACAGATGAAGGCAACGCCGAGGTGGAACACACCCTCTGGCATTTCTGTCAAGCTTTCAAACTTGGGTTTGTTGTCGTTTGCTGTTTTGACGAAGTCTTCGAGAATCGATGTCTGAGTAGGGTTGATGGCGTCATCGTAGTGTTGTTGAATGGCGTTGGCTGATGACTGAGATTCCGCAGCGATAGCTCGTATGCTATCTCTGTAATCGAAAAGGTTTTTCTCACAGGCATCGTCGTATAGCGCGGTAATAACCGGGGCAAAGAGAGAAGAGAGCAGAATGAGAGAATCAAGCTTCATCTTGAACGCTTAGTCTGAATGAATACTCCAGTCTGAAAGGCAGTGTAGCAAGGAAGTGAAAATTCTCAGATATGTAGGCATTTAAATACGTAGATAGACAAGGACAAGCGATTCCTTCGGCGTGGGGGCTTTTAGGCAAGAATTACCACATGTAGTAGTACTAGTACTCTGTACATAATGGATAGTACGTATAAAGTTATATCGCTATACGAACTAGTAAAACTACTAGAAATTAACTTCTGCAAAATCACTAGTTGATCAATAGCCCTCTCGCTACCATGGCTACGAGACAGCCATTGAAGCTTAAAAGAAACATAGAGACTTTTAGTATACGATTACGGCTCTCAGACAAAGTTTTGTAGTTACATGTGGAAGCTACTCTGTAGATCAAATCAATAGTTAATCTCACTGGCGCTGATCTAGATCTATCTAGGTTAATCTAATTAGTGCCACGGTACGGGCCGTACCCCTGATATTATTGATAACGATAAAATTATCTCTCCTACTACTACATCTGGTTAGATAGAAAGGTCGAAGCCGTGTAATACCAAATTTTCATAAGCCTTAGCCTCCTACCTAGAGATTAGAGCGGTGAGGCGCTTAATTCTGCTCAACTCGCAATCTCCCGAGCGCGGAATCTTGACTGTCATATGACTGCTTCGATTTCGGCCACCACTTTGCAGATCTGTTTACTTCAGGGCAAACTCTGAACAAATAACACAGGCCAGACCACCTTTCAGATGCACTTTTGGTAGATCTTGCCTCTTGCTGAATTTATTTCTCTAGAATCCCTGATTTCGTCACCTCCCATTGTCTCAATCGGTGTAAGCTGTTAATTTTGGTCGGTGTCTGATTTTTAGGTCATGCACAAAAAGCAGGGAACGGTATAAAGTAGAAAGAATTCGGTTTTTTTAACAGAAATCTGTGCTCCGTACCGATAGCATATTGAATTTCGATATTGCCCTATGTTTCTGTGATTGTGTATGCAGTTTTTGAGGCTAAGCATGGGACAAGTCGAGGATTTCTGGGAATCCCCTTAAGGATTGCTAACCGCTGGATCTGAACAAAAAGAGAAGGAAAAAAAAACAGGGCACATGACTACGTACTCTTTGCAGCTACATAGATCATCAGGGCCTCAATAGTGAAAAGTATAAATTGATTTCGGGTATCAGCGGGACTCTCTATCACTCTTTCTAATTACTTGTTTACCCCTGTACAAACTTCGATCACGTTACCTATCTACGGAGTAGACCGAAGAAAGAGCGCCCTGGGTTTAGTTATTGTCATTCGTATGCAGTCTGTTTGACTTAAAGCAACTGGCTAGTGTATGACTTGAATTTTTCACTCTCAGAAGAAGTTCCCAACATGACTGCCATCTTTCCGGGTGCCACCCAGTTGTCCATGTGTCTTGATGTTAGCTCGGCGACATGTGATTGGAAGTATAGCTTTGGATTCTGGAATAACACATCGACCTTCAGTGTTGATGATGATCCTGTAGTTCTTTCTTCATCTCTAGAATCAGAACCAGACTCGCTTTTGAATAAATTAAGTGATTTATTTTTTGTTCGACCGGATATGGCGCTCAATTGTCCGAAAATTGATTTTGAGAGTTATTTAATTCACGATAACCCCCGTGTGGTCTACCTCAAGTCCTTCATCACCGAGACAGAGCAAATGCACATGATAGATGCCAGGTTAGGCGATAACATCCTTGCCCGTTAACTTGCATGACTGACTTGTTCCATGAATCCATATAGCGCCCCAAATTACGAACCGTCGGCCGTGTACGATGACGGGAGTGAAGTAATCGACGTTTATTATCGTTTAAGTGACCTTGCGAGTCTTGATCGTGATGAAGTTGTGCGGTGCATTGAGCAGCGGACCACTTTTGCCCAACCATGGATTGATAACATGATGCTGGAGCCATTCGATGTGCAACGATATCAACAAGATGGATTCTTTTCGCTTCACCATGACACCCTCTTTGCTGACGGAACCCTGCCAAACTGAAAAACGACGATCAATGCCTATCTATATGGCAACTGCACCGGCGGAGGCATGCATTTCCCTAATATTCCTCGTTCCGAAGACCCTACATACTGCGAGTTTATCGACTGTGAGTCAGACTTGGAAGGTACCGTATTCAAGCCAATTGCAGGAAATGCGGTTTTCTGGGAAAATGCCAACTCACATTTTCAAGCATATAATCAGACACTACATCTCCCTGCCTTTGGAAAGCGGGACGAAGTTCGGAGTTAGTATTTGGTCATGGCAGATGTCTCTTTGAATAGGATAGGAGACTCGAAATAGGAGATACATCATTTATAATTACTATTACTAGGGTTTTATAAATCTAGAGACATTTTGTATATATTTTTAAAAGAAAAGTTACATCCACTGTGAGTGAAGCAGCATAATGAAGAAGATATATAGTTACTAAATTACATGTAGTATTTCCGCCCCCTATGCACACGCGTAGCCAAACTATACGTGTACATGTGCTCTTCTTTTCTTCTGTCGAACTCCTCTGCACACTTTCTCATTTAATATGGAGCCATTGCGTATAATACCAACACTAGCTTGACCATACATCTGCAACCTTGCAGGAGGGCTGACAACGTGGCGCTCAAATCCCGATTAGCTCCAACGTGGCGCTGCGTGGCTGCAGCGGCGTGGTTTCAGCGCCTGGGGCTATTTCCTGGAGATACTACTACGTACTCCAATATTTTGGCCAGCCTGAACCAAATTACTGACTGGTTTGACAATTTCGCCAATTTGCAGAATGATTGGAATCTCCTGGGCCTCTTTCGGGTCGCCAGAGCCGGGCGCTACTAGATAATAGATGGAGTTGTTGTAGTATATAAGAATGTATTGATTTCTAAATAAAGTCTGTCTTTTTCTATTTTTGGCTATGCTGTCGGTAAATAATAAGCTATTTAATAAAGTTCGAATATGTTGAACGTGAAAGAGAACCAACCAAGGGGTAGTAGCACTAGTACAGTAGTACTAGTAAGGTGACGTCTGAGGCTCCGAAATACCCCGGATTTAGCAGCCGAGATCCAAATGTTGGGTCCGCAGGATATACCCAGTAGAGGAATAGTTGGGCATTCCACGCGCTAGAGACCCTGATCTTAAACCATTCTAGGTAACTTAGATGTTGAAAAAGGGCCAACTTTAGCTGTAAGGGTGTCCACTGGGTCATATCTATGTTGATATTAAGATACAGAATCTGGGGGCGGAAGACACAAAGAAGGCCAACTGATGACGAGGCCATTGAAGCAAGACTAGACATCAACATGTAGGAAATTGGGTATAAATACTGCTATCGAGTCGTTCATATTCTTACTTGTTCAGCTCATCAACAATAACGACAGCAAACTTCAAACAATTCCTCGTTCTTCTCATCCAAAATCTTTTAGTCCAACCAGGAAAAAACAAAGAGCTTTTGCTTAATCGAACAGGCTGCACTTTCCACAGGAAACCATCAAAATGTTGAACAAGATGGTCTCTTCTCTTGCCGCCGTTGGCTTTCTCTTGCCCTCTATTGTGGCAGCTTGTCAATTGTCCAACAGTAATGCCGACTCTGGCGTTGAGTCTGACTCCACTCTCTGCATGAGCCAAGGCGAAGGCCAGTGGACATTCGGCATGTCTGTTACTGAAACGGACGTTCCTGGGTCCGGCGGAACATCGGGAACAACGTTCTATATCTTCGACAATGCCTGTAACATAAAGAGCACCTATTCCGCTGGAGACTGCAATACTCCCTGGACCATTGAGGAGAACTTCCTGGCCGATGTCCTGACAGTCACATCTGTATCTATGGACGTGGGTGACCCATACTTCAGTTTCCTTTATGGGGATGGGAAATACTCGATCAGAAACAACCATTGCGTTTGCAACGATGACCATGATGGCCTCGCGGGAGGTGTCGGCTGCCGCTGTGCATTCCCCGTTGACGGTCACTACACTGGTTAGAGGTCATGGGGGAAATGAGAGGAAACGGTGCGTGGTGAGAGCCAGAGCCCTTTTTCTGAGGTTACGAGTTTGGGGGCTTCATATTATGGAAAGCCTGTATGATATTGTCAAGAAACCGATTGTGATAAACCGTTTAGCCTCTAGTATCATGTGTGTAAATAAGGTCTTAGTTTCTGATGCGGCTCAAGGATTATGAGCTCAGGATTAACTTGGAAGCTTACGAGGAAGAAATTTCCATTTAAGTAAGACAATTGTACATTTGTTCAGAGTAATTTTTTTTACCAAGACTCATATCTTACCATTCGAAATACTTTTCTCAGCAAAAATGCTATAGGGACGCGATCTTGCTTCCTTGGTGACACTAACCGTGTGTCTCAAGCTCTACATGCCCATAAACTGTATTCAGTATTACCACAGTGGTAAGTCTGTTCTGACAAGACGCAGGGTTTGTTCTAGTGTTTGTCTCGTGGCTATGCCGTTGACGTGTCGAGTTGGGACTTCTCGATAAGCTGATGATTACCTTCTTCCAGAACAGTCTTATGGCGGGGGACAATTCCACCACGCTGCCGTTCTCCAGAATTCAGTCTGCTTTGCTCCTGTACAGCAGTGGAAACCTGACACAAGCTCTCGAGGCAATGGCCGAAAGTATGACCAATAAAATTCGCATTGACAGTGATTAAGCCCGCATCATAAACCGGAATTGTACCGGCAGCACATTCATTCGCGTTAGCTGGACCTGGATAATCCTTCTCATCGTCGCGGACGTCCTAACAGCTGTGCTGCTGGCATCGACAACAATTTCGAGCAGAAGAGACCGTACTTTCTGTAGAGATAGACTCATGTGCGTATTTGCCACGCGCTCGAGACACGCATTGATCATGGGTTGACGTAGAAAATGTCGACAGAATGCTGGAGTTGTCCAAGGAGAATAAGGTCGGCAGCCGTGTTTGTTTGGCAGTAGCTGCACGTGACCCGTCATGAACTTTTGGCTACAACATGCAAACAACACAGATAAAGAAGCAAAAATCATAAATTCGACTCATCTAGATCCTTTCGAAACTCCACTAGGATTTCAGTATTTACTAGATTCGCGTTTCGCTGGTAACATCAACCAAGAGCTAACTCCACTAGTTGTGACTTGTAAAGTCGCATCGCGCGGATGTACCGCTTCCCCCCACTGTAACTGTTTTTCTGCACGTGAAACCCTGTGCCAAACGAGCTTCCAAACCTGGAAAACCTCTTCGGCTCTTCATGGAATGAATGCTCGCGGAACATCCTTTTGAACATTCGATTATTGTGGCTCGTGTGACGCGTAAGGACACTGGCGCTACGTCATTACCCCGGATCCCCCACTGGGGAAAACGTGTTTGCGACTCATGCTGATCATATTGTACCCAACAGAGCACGTCCCACATCGCTCCTACCCATGAAACACACGTGCCTATGCTGTTGACGATATATTGAAGCTTCTCGCCCTGTTTTCCAACCCCGAGGAGACGCTGCCAGACGGCCAGCAGCAAGTGCAAACCACGCACGATGGCGAACAAACAGTACATCCCACCCCAGATTGGGTGGATGTACGATCTGGTTCTCTGGACGTTTTCGGTTCTTATCGATCTTTTCTTCAGAGAAGTACATCCACGAAGCTCTTGGAAGGTGCCCAAGAAAGGGCCGTTGATTATCGTGGCCGCACCACATGCTAATCAGGTGGGAAAGAACCCCCGTGTACCTCTGCTGAAACTATGTGTTCTGACCTGTCTTTCTTGTCTTTGTTTTAGTTTGTCGACTCTCTCATCCTCATGCGCGTTATCCGTACAGAAGTTCGTCGTCGTATCTCATGGCTCATCGCTGAAAAGTCTTTCAAACGCAAGTTCATTGGTCTTCTTTCGAGAGGAATCGGAGCCGTGCCCGTGTCGCGCGCGATGGACAATATGAAAGCCGGAGCTGGCAAAATTTATCTTCCAGATCCTGTTAATGAGCCTACGCTTCTTCGTGGATATGGCACCAAGTTCGACGGCCCTGGATTTGAGCCAGAAGGCACCATCCATCTTCCAACCATCAATGGAAACTCGTACAGCGCAACCATTGCGGAGATTCGTGGTCCCGAAGAGATTGTGCTGAAGAAACCGGTCAAGGAAAAGGACGCCCTATATCAGTTGACTGGAAGAGATGATATTACGGACGACGGCAAATTCACTGGAACAACATCCGAGAACAGCTCAAGCGACTTCGAGGGCTCAACGTTTAAATTTGCCCCTCATGTGGACCAGACTGCTGTGTATAAAGCTGTGTTTGGCAGGCTCAGTCACGGCGGGTGCATTGGTATCTTCCCTGAAGGTGGTAGCCATGACCGTCCGGAGTTGCTCCCTTTGAAAGGTGCTGTCAGGCTTCCAATTGTCCAAACAATAGTAACTAACATGTATGTATTTAGCTGGTGTGGCAATCATGGCACTCGGCTCTCTGGCCGAGAATCCAGACTCGGGCTTGAAGATCGTGCCTTGTGGAATGAACTACTTCCATGCGCACAAGTTCCGCTCCAGGGCAGTGGTTGAATTTGGCAACCCGATCGACATCTCCCCTGAGCTTGTTGAGAAGTATAAGCGTGGCGAACGTAGGGAAGCTGTTGGCGAGCTTCTAGATACCATCTACCATTCCCTCTTGTCTGTGACTGTGAATGGCCCCGACTACAAGACCCTGATGGTGAGGATGTCTGCCCTCTTGTTGATTTACCTGAAATCAATCTCACATTCCTCCTAGGTTGTCCAAGCTGCTCGTCGATTGTACAATACCAAAGGAAAGAAACTTCCACTCCCAATGGTTGTCGAACTTAACCGTCGTCTGGTCAAAGGTTACACTCATTTCAAGGATGACCCGCGCATTAAAAAACTAGAGAACTCGATTGAAAGCTATAACAAACAGCTTCGTTTGCTTGGCCTCCGTGACCACCAAGTTGAATATGCCAAGTTCTCTATTATCCAAGTGCTCTTCACATTGGTATACAGGCTGTCCAAACTTATCCTCTTGACAGTGGGCACGCTGCCTGGTCTCCTTCTCTTCGCACCTGTATTCGTCGCCACAAAATCAATATCCCGCAAGAAATCCAAAGAAGCGTTGGCCGCGTCAACGGTGAAGCTGCAGGGTCGTGATGTTATGGCAACGTGGAAACTCCTCGTCGCTTTGGCCTTTGCACCCGCTGTCTATGCCCTTTATACCTCGCTCTTTACATATTGGACCTATCGCAATCGCATTCAAGGTTATGTGCCTAAATGGGTTCCTTTGTGGGCCATGATCTTGCTGGGTGTCGTTCTATTCCCAACAATCACTTTTGCAGCTCTGCGCATCGGCGAGATCGGCATGGATATCGTGAAATCCCTTCGTCCTCTCATTCTCTCGTTGAACCCGTCGTCAGCCAACACACTGGTCAAGCTCAGAGCACGACGAGAAGAATTGTCTCACGAGGTGACTGAGCTTATCAACACTCTGGGACCCGAACTTTTCCCTGATTTTGATTCTGCGCGTATCGTCGCTGATCCCTTCCGAGACGGCTCTGGCCATGCTGTCAATGACGAGCAAGCCAAGGAGGACAGTGAATCGAGGCAGAGTGCTCGCAAACGAGACAGTTACACAACTCAGGAACCTCTTCCACGCAACGAGTCCTTCCACAACCTAGCCAGCATTGGTTTCTTTTCTACACGTCCACCAAGCCCCAGCAGAAGCGGTAGTGCTACGGGGCGTCCCCCTTCTGCTGGAACAACCGGGGGGTCCATCACCGCACTCAGTGCGCTCGACAGCCACGAAGGGTTGGATGAGATCAGCAAACGGATCCGCGGCGCTATGAGGGAACGCGGTCAGGAACGTCGAAGACGTAGCGAGGATATGAGCTGGGACATGGCCAGTACTGGGTCTGTGACGCCGCCTGAGGAGGATATGAAGGAGAAGTGAGGTGTGGAAGTTCGGTACTTGGATGAATTCACGTATCATAAGATGAGACTTGTTGTACATCTACTGTTTTTGTCGTATTATGTGAAAAGAAATGTCTTTTTCATGAATAATTGCCCTTGATTAATAATTTCGTTGAAATATACTCGATCAACCGCATCGGGCTAGTTTTACGAGTCGCGATGCGGAGAGGCGGAAACCTCAGCCCGTGCCATCTCCACATGATGTCGTGGACATTGGACCGCAGCTGATTTGCTTTAACCCAAACATTACGTCTACGCCCTCGTTTCTTTCTCGTCTTCGTTTTTCTTCTTCTTCAAGACTGTGTTTGGCCTATCTGCCTTCTAATTTCTACCGAGGCTATATCGTGGCGGCCACCTGTACAACATCTGCTTTATTTTTCTCTTTTACCATCCCCTGTCGATGTGTTGACACATAATTCAATCTCCAGTCTCTCGCCTCGGTGGCAAATCAACACATTGTCGGAACATAATAATATATTCGTTTATTGTCCATATCTCCTCCATTTGATTCGACCGTACCCTCGACGGCTGCCTACACAATGTCGACTTCTATGCACCTTTCACATATCCGGAAATGGGTCGCCGCTTCTCCGCCGGTCGAGTTCGTCGTGAACAGAGTGAAAGAGTTATTGATCGGAGCCCTCAAACAAGGGCCGATCCCACAACATATTGCGTTTGTTATGGATGGGAATCGGCGGTTTGCTCGGACACACGGAATTGAGACAATCGAAGGACACCATCTCGGGTTTGAAGCGCTTGTCAAGGTACTTGGACTTTTCTTCCTCACGATTTTTGGTGGTCGCTAACAAATATTCTACATAAGATACTCGAGGTGTGCTACAAGAGCGGCGTCAAAGTGGTGACAATCTACGCTTTTAGTATCGAGAATTTCAATCGATCGCAGTTTGAAGTGAACGGATTGATGGACATGGTTAACGTCAAGCTTGCGCAGCTCTCACAACACGGGGACATCTTGGATCGATATGGAGCGTGTATACGATTCCTCGGCCGCAAAGACCTGCTCAGACCCGATGTTGTTGCAGCAGTTGACCGGGCTGTCGAAGTCACCAGTCGCAACGGAGATCGCGTTCTGAATATTTGCTGCCCTTATACATCAAGGGACGAGATGGTTGGGGCGATCCAGAAAACGGTTATAGACTATTCTACGCCACTGAGCGAAACCAGGGGGAACAAATCGCGCACGCCGTTTTCCGAATCACATATCGCGTCCAATATTCGAGCTCAAGCTCTCGTTTCGAAAATCCAGGAGTCTGAGTCGATATCTACTGATTCTCAAGACGACGAGACCGCTTTCACAGGAGATGGGCCGGAGCCCAAGGCGTGCGACTCGCCATCCTCGTTCTCGTCGTCTACGACGCTGCACCTCGGCGGTCAGACAGAAGACCATTCAGGCAAGGCCTCTCCGTTGTCAAGACCTGTCGATGCCGACGGCTCTGGTTTTCCATCTCCAGAGAGTATCACCGTGCAAACGCTCTCAGACCACATGTACACCAAGGGGAACCCTCCCGTCGACATCCTGATCCGCACTTCGGGCGTCGAGCGATTAAGCGACTTTATGCTCTGGCAATGCCACGAAACCTCCGAGATTGTCTTCCTAGACGTCCTCTGGCCGGAGTTTGACCTGTGGCAGTTTCTGCCTGTGCTGTGGAAGTGGCAGAGAAGAATGACAAAGTCGTGGACTGGCGAGTCGGACGACTGGAAGGGAACAACAACAAACACCAGCCCGGAGGTGAAGTATGCACAGACGGCGGCGGCGATCAAGACATATTAGTGTATGAGATAGATTCAGTTTCGCCATGTACATATAATAGACCGCAGTAGTAATTACAATCCCAAAAATGCTCCACGTAGCTTGCGTGGAGCTGTGATGTTCAGCACTCCCCGCCTCACAGCGCGCAAATACACGCTATTGGCCAACTTCGTTTTTGTATCGCGACGTAGATTGTAGTAGCACCATAGCATGAGTCACCAAGGGCGCAAATAAACCCTATTCGTGTGTTGTCTGGATGAAAACGGGTATATATTCAGGGTGTTTCTCCAATGTTGTGTGCTGTTCAATGGATTCTTGCCCATTATATCATCGAGCCGATCTCGGACTGCGCCTGCCCCGCCGAACCTTGCAGCAATCTTTTTAACAACACCCCAGCACTTGTCCTTTACAATCATCTCCAATTCATTAATTTATCAATCAATCAATCGTCAAGATGGTGAATCAAGTTGCTGGATCCAAGGTCCTTCTTTTGGGCTCTGGTTTTGGTGAGTTCTTGGTCGTTTATCGACAATAGATACACATACTAACAATCATGACCTGCAGTAACCAAGCCCACTGTTGACATTCTCGACCAGGCTGGCGTCGAAGTGACTGTCGGTAAGCAATTAATCAAAAAAAACTAATTCTTTCCAACGATCTAAACCATGCCACAGCCGCCAGACGTCTCGAAGGCGCCCAGAAGCTTGCTGCTGGCGGAAAGCACACCAAGGCCATCTCTCTCGACGTGAGCGACGATGCGGCGCTCGACAGGGAACTCGCAAAGGTCGATCTCGTCATCTCGCTGATTCCATACACCTACCATGCCCAGGTCATCAAGGGCGCTATCCGCACAAAGAAGAATGTCGTGACGACGTCGTATGTTTCCCCCGCTATGAAGGAGTTGGAGGAAGACGCCAAAAAGGCTGGTATTACGGTCATGAACGAGATTGGTTTGGATCCCGTGAGTATATTGCTCTATTGTTTTAGGGATGGTTGTTAACGTTTATGATGCCAGGGTATTGACCACCTGTACGCTGTCAAAACAATCTCAGAGGTTCACAACGCTGGAGGCAAGATTATTTCGTTCCTGTCCTACTGTGGTGGTCTTCCATCTCCCGAAGACTCGGACAACCCGCTGGGATACAAGTTCTCCTGGTCTAGCCGAGGTGTCCTGCTCGCCCTTGGAAACCCGGCCAAGTACTACAAGGACGGCGCCGAGTTCAGCGTGACCGGAAGCGAGCTCATGGGCGAGGCCAAGCCCTACTTCATCTACCCCGGATACGCCTTTGTGGCCTATCCCAACCGCGACTCGACTCCGTACCGCGAGCGTTACTCCATCCCCGAAGCCCAGACTGTCGTCCGTGGCACACTCCGATACCAGGGATTCCCGCGCATGATCAAGACGCTCGTTGACATTGGCTTCCTCAACGAGACCGAGCGAGACTTCCTCAAGACACCTATCCCCTGGCGCGAAGCCACCAAGCAGATCCTCGGCGCCACCTCGAGCAAGGAGGCCGACCTGCTCTCGGCCATCTCGTCCAAGACCCAGTTCGCCGACAACGAGGAACGCGACCGCATCCTGGCTGGACTGCGCTGGATCGGCATATTCTCTGACACCCCCATCACGCCACGCAACAACAACGCGCTCGACACACTGTGCGCCACCCTTGAGGAGAAGATGCAGTACGGCCCCAATGAGCGCGACATGGTCATGTTGCAGCACAAGTTTGAGATTGAGAACAAGGACGGCTCGCGCGAGACCCGCACCAGCACCCTGGTCGAGTACGGTGACCCCAAGGGCTACTCTGCCATGGCCAAGCTGGTCGGTGTGCCTTGCGGTGTGGCTGTCAAGATGGTTCTTGACGGAACCATCAGCGAGAAGGGTGTCCTGGCTCCCATGACCATGGACATCTGCGCTCCTCTGATCAAGACTCTCAAGGAGGAGTATGGTATCGAGCTGATTGAAAAGACCCTCTAAAGGATCAGTAACATGTGATTCTGGAGAAGAAAAAGTGTCTTTTCGGTTTTGATAGTTTTACAAGGCTCTAGATAAAAAATGTCATGAAATTTCATATGTTCTAGGTTTGAATTTCTTTGGCAAGGATATTTTGCCTTGTCATTTCTCGTTAAAAGCGTACGCACATGAACATTGCAGATCTCCCAATGTAGAAAAAAAAAGACAATTAACATCGGTTACCAGTATAGGAAACATTTATCGGATTTCTCCTTGATGTATTTTATCCATAGCAGCAAAGATAAAAGCCCCGTCCCGTTTTTTATGCAATCATTGGACTCGCGGCGACGACGGATTGGTATTGTTTTTTTAAAAAATATTTGGTAGTATTTCAGAGTATCGTGCCAAACCTACACCAAGCAAAAGAAAAAGGAAACAAATCAGCACAATTGTCCCAGAAAACGATGACGATGACGAAGAAGAGGGAAAAGACACAGGGGCTTGAACACGGGGAGGAGGAGTGCGAAAAGACGAAGGGGGACTGTACCCAAAGGTCTGCTTGATGCTGCGAACATAATATCCTTCCCAATTGCGCTGGACCACCTCTTCCTGACCGATGGGCACCCCGGTCCAGGTGACTCGCATGACAGTAACACGGTCGACGTCGTTTTGGTCAAAGAAAATCTCCTGCGTGCTAAAGTGACCCTCGGGCCACTGGGCCAGGCGCCATTTCTGCACAAGCGATTTCGGTGAGTCCAACTTGACGAATTCGCCGCTTACGTTGCCGTCAAAGATAGAGAATTTCCCGCCGACTTTAGCGCCGTCGAATTGACGGGGCGCTGCCCGAGTGAAAGCGGCAATGCGTTGAGGGTCGGTGAATGTGGTGAACAGCTCTTCTGCTGTTGTGCGGAACTCGTCAGATGCAGTCACCGTGGTGGTGTTGACTGAGACCTTGCCAGTGTTGGCTGTCGACGTCTTTGTCGAGGCTGCTACCGGGCTGGCAGATTTCTGAGGTTGGAAAGTCGGCGTTGCGAATCCGCTGGATGGGTTGGAGCCAGGCGCGTGTTGGATATCCTTGCCATGCTCTTCGACCAGGGTCTTGCTGAGTTTGCTCAGCGCGACGCGGAGCTGTGGAACAAGCTTGGATCGCACGACGTCTTTCACTGGTTGTTTTGAGGCTGCGTCGGAGTAGGCTTCGATGTCAAACTAAGCCACGTACGTTTAGTGACATTGCCCAAAAAATCCTTTAACGGGGCTGAAACATACGACAAACTCGTCTTCCTCAGTGTCATGAGCGACTTCGGGGATGTTGATGGTTCCAGTGACGGTCTCATCGTCCTTGGTCTTGCCTACAAGTCCGGTTAGCTTTCTTCTACTTTTACTTTTGAAAAAAAAAAAAAATTATGGCTGGGGGTCTTGGACCTTCATATTCTAATTGCAACTTCACATCATATAGTGTAATAACCTTGCCTTTACGCTGGCTGACATCTACGTCGCCGTCCATGCTCAACACCTTTTCGATCTTGGCCGTCACGCCATCGTTTTCCGCGGACAGTTTGGACAGCGTTTCTTGCAAATAATTCTTGGTCCACGCCGACACATCCTTATTCACCCAGTGCCAGTTATTGGGGTTGTGAAGAGCCATTGTGGAGTGATGAAACCGTCTTTGTCGGTCGTGTTTGTGAGAAAATAAACTCTGAATTGGAAAAGGACAAAAAGAAAAATTATAAACAGTAAAAGACAGTGGTCTTTATACCAAGCAGGTCAGAGCACTTCAAGTTTTGAGGTTCGATCAACCCTAGGAAGAAAGATCCTTCCCTAACGCAAGTTAGCCAATTTGTTGCGAGCCAAAAGTCTGCCGAGGTAATGGTTTTTCAATGGGAAGAAATGCAAATCAGAGCTTTGGGCCAACCAATGTGACCCTCTGCAAGCGAGTCCGCATCGTACAGAGTACAAGTCTTTCTAGGACTGGTGCCAGCTATGTATATCATCATGTTGCAAGAGTGAGGAGAGAGAAGAAATGTGACGCGGGGAAAGAGGGAATCAGACAAATAGACAGAGAGAACAATTTTCAACTTACAACTGCACAAAGAAAGCACCACTTGGCGAAAAGTGAGTGAGAAAAGAGAGAAAATGATGTTGAGGGAGAGAGAAGAAGAAGGGAGAGGGACTCTTCCCTGACGAGCGAGAAAAGAAAGACGGAAAGGAAAGCTCTAGAAAGGCAGAACGGCGGTCACGTGCAGGACCCGCAAATAGACTATACGCCGTGCATCAACCATCAACACTTAAAATACTCTATTATTCTACGCAGCAGGATTCTTCGTTAAACGGATGAATTGCTCATATTGTAAGATAGCGACAGTAGGGTATCTCTTAACTCGCGTACAAAACCCAGAATAATTAAAAAAACAATAAAAAAAAACCAAAAATTGGTCAAACGCACCCAACCTACTCTAACTGCTCTATATCATCCCATCCACCCTGAGCCATGAGATGATCTTTGACTCGCTCTCGAAGGCCTTGTATCTCGCTGCCGAGTGCCTCTGTCCATTGCCCTTCAACCGTAGAAACTCGCTCTTTCAAGTCCCCAGTCAAGTCGCGCTCTTCACGGGCTCGCAATTTCTGCATCTCGCGTGCGATAAAGTCCTCGGGTTCACCGCGGCGAATGCGTTGGGCTTCCATCAATTTGCAGCTGGTGCTCATAACTCCCGTCTTAACTTCGTGGAGGAGACAGAGCAGATTGATTTGAGATTCAATAAACTGGTAGGTCGACTTTTCCGCGTGCGAGAGAAGGGAATACAGATATTGCAGTGGGAACTGGTAGTAGCTAGGGTTTTCTTCGTACTCACTCGACGGAATGAGAATCTGGAAGTCGGAGAGATTGTCAGGAGCTTGCTGTACAAGTGTCAGCAGGGATGGAGCAATGTCCCAGAATGCCGACAGGTGAGTCTCGACGCCGCGCTTAACATTCTCTTCGACCACATCCATAAACGATTCAAGTCTAGCCAGGCTATCCGCTTCGTACTGAACACGGCGGTCAAGAGCATCTCGCACAAAGAATGTATCCGTCTCTCGGATTTTCTCTTCGTTTTTGCTTTGTTTGTACGGCAAAGTGACGACAGCACGGTATTTCTCATTGCTTTCGCCAAGCAGCTCATAGATTTCACGATGGAGCTGTTCGCGAGCCTCGAAAAGCCATTTGAGTTGAGTAAGTTGCTCCAACAACTCGGGTTTCTCGTCTCCCTCTTCTTGAGTTTGGTTGGGGTTCTCATGTCGAGTCGCCGCGCTCAGTTTCCCGCTGAGTTCATTAATGCAATCGGTAGCTTTCGTCACACGGTCACTGAGAATGGCGTGCATCGGTTTCATCACGGTGTTTTGGTAAGAGTCAAATTGGCCCTGTAGAAAATCCTTTTCCATCCGTTTCTCGTCAACTTCGAGAGCGGCTTCGGCTTCAGCAGCCTCGGCGTATGAGATTCCTCCTTGTTGGATCTGCTGCTGGATGTTTTCTCGAAACTGTCGTCGACTCTCGTTGATCTTCTCATCGTGTTCCTGCCGTAGCGTTTCTGCCTGAAGCTGGTTGCGCTGCCTGGTGGCTTTGATTTCAGAAAGATCACTGATAGAACGAACAGTGGTTCGGTAAACCACCAGATCCGGGTGACTGTTGTTGACAGCAGGATGGTGTCGTGGATACGGAGGAGGAAGTGTAACCAGCCGTGAGATATCCAATTTGTGTTGACGAACATCATGACCGTACACATTTCGAGGAGTGTAAACCTGAGGCTGGACCGATTCCTGAGAATTGTCCTCGTGCCACCCGACCTTTTCAGGGGGGTATTCGTTTGGACCATAGCCAGCCGATGGCATATTATGGCTACCAGTGCCTTGTTCTTCCTCCGCTTCACGTAGAGTTCCATTATAGCCCATCTGCATGGCCTCGCGTAACTCACGGGGAACTCCCATATACTTTGATTCCCGTTTGGATCGTTGAGCTCGACGTTCAGCTCCTTCGCTGCTAGAACCCGTTTTCGACTCCCACCAGCGGCTCGGTGGTCGACCTCGAGAGCTCATTTCATCATTTTCAATGCTGATACTTGCAATTGGTGACAAACAAGGCTGGTAATTATTCCACCAGGCGGATTCTGGTCTTGACACCCCTCCAGAACCGCTGTTTCCGGCGTGAGGAGGCGATGTCTGTTTGAAAGAAGTATCCAATTTGATTTTGGCAGGATTTTCCTGTGGAGTTTCCTGCGAGAAAACCTGCTGCCGAGCTTCATCAATGTTGAAACTGCCGTCGTTGAAAGCTTGAGGGTAAAGCTGGCGCCGAATTCGTGACTCGGAGATGATAAAATCTGTAAATAATTTCAATGCCTCAGCTTCTGTTGTTGACGCAGCTTCTTTCTCGAGAACAGCCTGGTATCTGCTCAAAGCGCCTTCCAATGGACTAGGTCCTTGATGGATGATAGAGTCCAGAGACGGAGCTTGCTCTATTGACATTCGACGTGGTAGAAGAGGAGCTGGCACAGAAACAATTTCATTAGGCAGATGCAACAAATGAGACACCGGTCTCTTGTCTGGCTTGTTGACCCCAAGGTGTGAAGCTGATTGTACTTCCTGGGCTGGCTTATGCGGAGGTGTTGGCAAAGCTTTGTAGGAAGACGCATCTTGCTGTTCCTTCGAATACGGCGAATCAAGTTCAGGAGAGAAAGGGGGCGTGGGAGTGATCTCCTGCCGCGAGAAAATAGAATCCGGTTTTGGCGTAGAGAATGAGGACCGGCCGGAGAAGAGTCCAGAAGACGTTCTGGATCGGCTGCTGGATGGCACATCGTCTGATTTCGTACTTCTTGCACTGGCAAGTGGCTTCGAAGGTCCCGGACGATGACCATTTGCATTGGGATCATTCCGTTCAGAGCTAGAAAGTACGAGATTCGAAGGCGTAATTCGGCTCGAAGATTCCTCCCACGTATTGTTATGTTGCTGGTAGTTTGACATCGCAGTCAGATCCTCGGACATGTTGTTCTTTTTGTGTCGACTCTCTATCCGACGCTCACGGATTCCTTTCGCGCTACTATCTCTCACAGCTAAGCTGCGAAACAGCCCACTCCCTCGTTGCGAAGAAGATGACCGTTCACCAGACTCTGGCCTTTTTGATTGCGATGGTGACGACGTGGATACCACCTCGGTGTTGATGTGCAACGATCTGTTTTCATTAACCTCCGTTGGTACTGCGGGCTCCTCGACCCAGTCAGCTGGAGTTGGAGGGACTTGGCCAAGAGCGGTGCCCAAAATTGGAGGATTGCGTCCCAGGGAGGCATGCAGAGCGCGTCTTGAGGACGCATCCGAGGAGCCACTGGCACTTTGAGACCTTCCGGGCGGCGGTCCAGGAGGTGGTGGTGGTAGTGGCATCCCCGGTGCCCATTTTGTCCGCGGAGGAGAGCGACTCTGCGATGCGCTTGATGCTCTCGACGAACCATTACTCTGCAGTGCCCCGGTAGATGCAGCCCTTCTAGATGATGGGGGATGTTCAGGCTGCGGAGTGATTTCAGCATATCCATATGGCGATTGTTGTGGCGGAGCGACAGCATAGTGCGACGCGGTAGACCCAGGTCGCGATATTCCAAGTCCTGGTTCGAATCCACTCTGATAAGGCTCTACAGTGACTCTTGGTGACGATCGAGATGGCCCGGGAGGTGGAGGGGGCGGGTATGCATTCTGCCAATTCGCACTACCATCGTTCAGCGAGATCATTGAAAGAGGCCGAGAGTGAGAGGTGGAATTGCGATATCCCATTGAAACACCATCCTGCGATAGTACGCCGGTATCATGAGGCCGACCGGCCAAGGAAGGAGTCGGCGCAGACGTATGATCTGACGGCGATGTCGCTTGGTGACGAGGAGTGTAAGGTGGTGGCGGCGACAGCTGAGTATCTATACACACGAGGTCAACAAGTCAGGCTCTTGTCCAGGGGAAAAAAAGAACTCAGCTCACCTGAAGAGCGTGGAGCCACGCGAGCGACATTACTTCGTTGAGGCTGGGCAAGATGTGTTATTTGAGGAGAGCCACCACCACTCATTGGAGCCCATTCTTGAGGGTTGTACGGGGCGTTATACGACGAAGACGGCACTCTCGAAGCCATTGGGGACGATCCTGGGATAGCAACACTGGGTGACGGTAGGTACGGCGATTGGGTTTGCGAAAACGGACTGGAGAAAGACGTCGCTGGCGATGGAGTATACCCAAGCCTACTACCACCGGCACTCAGGCTTTGGTAGGGAACACCACTTAGGGCTGTTGTCAAAGCCGGAGGCTGAATGGCATTGTTTCGACGGCTCGAAGGAGAGGAGCCCGCGGTTGGCGAATGAGTTGCACCAAGAGCAGGGCTACTGGTGCTGCTCCAGCTGTCGTCCTGTGTCAGCACAACTGAAAGATGACCGGCCAGTCTTCACCGCGTCCTTCTAGAACAAAGGCGAGGTTAAGGAAAGGAAAGCAGGGGAGTATAAATAAAATCTAATCCACATACCTATTCATCCTAGGCGAAAGGACGGCCAACAGGCGCGAGCCAAACCAGTGGAAAGCGTGTTTCTTTTTTCAGACGTCCCAGGACGGTGTCACGGCATGGCGACAGGTCAACAAGTCAACAGGGATTATTTACAAGCGACCGAGTCAGGCTTTGTTGGACGGTTTCAAGCCATCAGAGGTTGACAGGTCAATATCGGATGAAAAGCAGAGGAGCAGCGGCAGTTGGGAGACCAGAGCGTTGGGTTTCTATTCTTTGCAACAGCAAGCGCTGGTTTAGCCTCAACAGGCGCAACGTGGAGACGGGCGGATCTTCGCTGGTTGCAGGCGGACATGGTGCTAAGAAAGGATAGCAGAGTGCCGAGATTCGTGTAGGGGTGGGATATATATAAATAGCCAGGCCAGGGCCCTTTTTTATTCGCTCGCGCCTGGGGGATTGGCCTGGTGATGGGCGCTGGTGGTGTTACTGTGTGGTAGTCGGGAGACAAGCTGCAGCTAGGCCTGGTCGTATCACATCCCGCTACTGCACGACCCCTCCTCGTTCGCTGCCGACGCCGAATCACAGCTCGCGATCTGCCGCCCAGCACAGCCGCTAAATCCCAACTTGGGCCTTGCTGGCTGGGGAGGCCAGAGGGATAATTCGTCCGGCGTCGTGCCACAGGCTGTCTATTTTTATCAGGCTTTGGTGGTGGAGTCTCTCGGGAGGTACCAGGTGGTCGGTGTAGGGGAAAGTTACAACTAGGTTATCACATGAAGACAGGAACAGTAAAGTCTGGAGGGTACTGCTTTGCATTGATCGTATCTTTAGAGCTAGAGAAATCCTGTCCCCCACTCAAGACGCAGGCTCAGGCCTCGCTTCTCAAAAATGCGAGTAACCCTGCTGCAGATAATTTCCTCTTTCGGTATGAAGAGTTGCTGCAGACCCCAAAGTACATAGTCAGGCCACAACTGACTTCTGTCAGGAGACATTTGTCGGATCTATCTTTGATATTCCATTAGTTCAGTGTTGACTTTGGTTGTGTTTGTTGCAAGGCAGTGTAAATGGAATGAGAGGGATCAGATAGTGCCTTGTCACAGGCAGTGGTCATCAATGTAAAATTTATGTTGACCGTCGTGATAAAATAAAAGTAAATCATCATGATAATGGAGGAGTGGGAGATCAAGGACAACGAGGAGTGTCAAACTTACTCAATCTACAAGAGCGGTGCTCATTCCTGGATAGTGCACCTGGAGAGCTGTGTCAGCGTGCTGGCACAATACATGGCAGTTGCAAAGCGACAAGCAAGTTGCTCTCAGTCCGGACATTTTTCGTCTCGGCCGGCTTGCACCGGCTTGGACATATGCTTGTCTTTGTGATATGTCGTATCATCATTGGAAGCGAGAAGAAGCCATCGCAAGTGAACGTACATGATAGTCTAAAACCACGAGAGGTCACTAGTGGGTTTTGATATGAGAATTAATCTATTTGCATCGGTTAGCGGGATCCATGAGATTTCTGCACCAATGTGAAGGAATAAAGATTATCAGATAGGCATGAATGGTTATTAAAAAGAGGTTGTCTGCATCGAAAACTCGCATAAGACTCGTCATCTAGGTAATCATCACGAAATAAGGGCGAGACTATGGAAGAAGAAAAAAGTAGCTTACCATTCTGCAGGGTCAGTGAATTCATGTTCGTGAGTCTACAGTTTGCTTCGATATGGTGTTAGAACGTATTATTGCAACGACCATGACAATATTTCAAGACGAGACTATAATCTCAGTGGGCGAGGTTTTCTAGGCCTGCCACAAAAGGGCGTGTCCATCAAGACCGGACTGTTTTTACAGCCGTCGGAGCCCAGTGCCGCTTCATCATCGAAGAGGGAGATCAAACGAAGAAAAGTATTTCGAACTCACAAATTCATCGAAAGTCGACGCTGCCACACTTCAATACAATTAGCAAATATGGTCACGAAAAATATATGAACAAAGTTGCAGGTAGTGTATAGCAAGATCAGTCTAAGCCTAAAGATATCGTCAAAGCCCTGACGGACTCGGCCGGTAATTTCCAGCGTATATTGTAAAAATGATCATCATCTTGAAGGGGGGGGAGGGAAGAAAGGAAAGAGAAAAGTCTTACCAATGGTGGAGCGCCCGAGGCTACAGTGGTGTAGCATTTGAGAACAAGAGTGACGGAGCATTAACCGAAACATCTGCACAGCATCGTTGTTAGCGAGGATTATCCAGAAACAAAATCCACAAGAGCTGATGCGATTGTATTGTGTGATCAGACTGACGTGTCAATTCGAGTTTCATTCCATAAAGGTCAAAGACTCTAGTTTGCGGTTGTAACAAATCATCATGTAGTGAAGAGGGCAATCACCAAGGAAAAAGCTCGACGTACCATATTCTCAAAAACCGAGAAGACATTGGGCTGTGTTGTAGTTAGCTGTAGCAAGTGACAAAGGCCATTTTGCCTGGGTTGTCCCAAATGCGAGAAGTAAGTCCATGGCAAGAGGTGTTGACAACATGGCAGTCGTGAAGCAAAAACTCTGCTGTTGCTGTTTTTTTTAAAGCAGGAGCGTCGGCTAGCAGGCGCGCTTGACCGGATCCGCTTAGTCCAGTATCACGTGCCATGTTTACACAGTTTGCACTTGTGTTGTCCGTATCAGTCACGTGATACACTCTAACAAGCACATGAGGAAGTATCTTGTTTAGACCATGACAACTACCAATCATCATGTTATCAATAGAATATCATACAGACCCACGGAGTATTGCATGTCTAATGAGGAACAGTATTGATTAATGACTAATGCCCAAGTAACAGGTTCTAGACGCAAATCATGAGCGATTTGCTTAGCGGGATGCTCGCGGTAACGCTTGACCGAGAGGGACTATAGCGGATCTCCAGCGGAAAAAAGAGAGCACAGCAGCGACCAAATCTATAATAATAATGGCTTCGGACGGAATAACTGCAACAATTGTCGGCATTTCCCCCGTGCAACGTGGAGTGTCTCGCACGAGAGTACTCAGTAGTAAAAGCCACCACTTTCCTGCGCCGGAGAGGATCGGAGAGCCGTCCGGCGCTCGAAGATGAGCCGGAGCTGCGGTAGGTGGCTGCCCGATCGGGGCTAGCGCGGGGAAATCGGCGGGCCTGGCAGAGGCAGTGACGAAAGAGCCAGTCCCAGTCCTGGCCTGCAAAGAAAAGGAAGAGAAAGTCGATGTCGGACTGACGTTTGCTCTCCACTTGCAGAGTCTGGTCGTTCCTTATAAAAAGCCGCATCGCTGTGTCTTGTGTTGTATCTAATTTCGACTGTCCGCTTTGAAAATTTCCTCTGGGCACCTGACCAAGTTGCCAAACTATATAGATCGTGTCGCTGGTACTCCGCATTCTCCAACTCCCGACACATATCTTGCACCCTTTTCTCCCCGCTGAACCGAGGTAATCCGAGCATTCGTATTAAAGCCATCAAACGCTGCCTCGCCTTTGGCTCAATTGTTTTCTATTTATCCTCAATACGCTTTTAATAGATTGCTATCAACCACACAACCAAAATGGCGACCAACCCTGCCGTCGGGCAGGAGAAGATCAACACCGACATTGTCACACTTACGAGATTCTTGACAGAACAGCAAACCAACTATCCAGAGGCCTCTGGTGATTTCACGTAAGTCATACGTGCCCAAAAACTATTCATACTGTAATTGACTCTTCTTTTCTTCATTTCGCAGACTGCTGTGCCACGCTTTGCAGTTCTCCTTCAAGCAGATTGCATACTACATCCGTCGCGCCACCCTGATCAACCTCACAGGTCTCGCCGGCTCATCCAACACCACCGGCGATGACCAGAAGAAACTCGACGTGATTGGAAACGACATTTTCATTTCCGCCATGAGAGGCTCCGGCAAGGTTCGCCTCCTGGTGTCCGAAGAGGAAGACGAAGCCATCATCTTTGACGAGCACCCCGAAGCACGATACGCCGTGGTGTGCGACCCCATTGACGGCTCGTCCAACCTGGACGCCGGTGTCTCTGTGGGCACGATTTTTGGCATCTTCCGCCTGCCCGACGAAATTCTCGGAGCCAACAAGACTGTCTCGGCCAAGGACATCTTGCGTTCGGGCACGGAACTTGTTGCCTCGGGTTTCACCATGTATGGCGCCTCTGCCCAGTTGGTCATTACGATGCGCGGAGGGTCGGTTAATGGATTCACCATGGAGAACTCGCTCGGAGAGTTCATTCTGACTCACCCCAACATGCAAATGCCGGCCAAGCGCGCCATTTACTCGGTTAACGAGGGTAACAGCATGTACTGGGATGACTGGGTCAACGACTACTTCCACTCCCTCAAATTCCCTGGAGAAGGTGGCAAGCCATACAGTGCCCGATACATTGGCAGCATGGTGGCTGACGCTTACCGTACCCTCCTCTACGGCGGCATCTTTGCCTACCCGGCCGACAAGAAGAGTCCCAAGGGCAAGCTCCGTATCCTGTACGAGTGTGCCCCGATGGCTATGATTTTTGAGAATGCTGGTGGTTTGGCTGTCAACTCCCGTGCCGAGCGTCTCTTGTCCGTTGTTCCCGAGCATATCCACGACCGCAGCGGTGTTTTCCTTGGTTCCAAGGATGAGGTGCAAAAGGCAATTGATACCTACAACAAGCACCATTCGAAATAAGAACATCACAAAGAAACTAATAAAAAAAAGATGGAAAAGAAATAGTAAAGCAGAGGAAAGAACAAATAATTGAAATGATCAATGGATATAAATGACAATTGAGCAGGTGCAAGGAGCGAGCTATCGTGTGTTTGTATGTTTATACTAGTACTGATGAGTCCGAATATACATGCTGTTACTATTAATAATTATTCTAGCAGACATGCATCAAAGTCGGAGTAAGTCGTAAAGGAATGACCTCGAATTAAAATACCATGACAATATAACACAATCACAATGTATTTATTCACTTATTCTACACCAAAACTTACATTGTAACAAAGAGACAAACAGAGAGTGACTTAGTCAACAGGGTCTTCTTCAAGCAGAGTCTTGAAGCTGAACGGTTGGAAGGGGATACCGTCGCCAATAAAATGCTTGCTCATCGCCTCCACCCAGTGGAGACGAAGAGAATGCAGCATGGCACTGGTACCCTCCATGACACAAAGAATGGCGACAGTACAGAAGAACCAAAGATAGAAAGTACAGACAATCATGATGACACGTACGGTCGAGTTCTCGACGCTGAATGAGCCCCCGAGAGTCATGTTCCAGAGCACAATCGAAAGCTGTTGGTGAGCAAGGGACAAAGCCCAGAGACGCAGGTAAGAAGCAGTGTGGGAGATACAGTTGAGGCAGAATTCTAGAAGCAAGCCTTGTTAGTACATGTACAACACGAGTTTTGATCCGGCAGACTTACCAATTGTGTGAATGACTTGGTGGATCATGACATCCGAGAAATCAAATTCCCCGTGCTCTCCTTCGTCGATATCTTGTGCGATCATCGCAACACCTTCGCCGTCGCTCGCCAAACTATCTCGACCACCCTCGTACGGGTGTCCATCGAGATCTCCGTCCTCATCCAATGCGCTCACACGAGACTGCTCCCCGAGTCCGCGGTACCCGAGGCCTCTAGCTTTGTTGTGTTCCGCGCGGAGCCAGAAAGGCTTGAGGAACAGCATGATAGGTACTTGGACCACGGCCAAAAGTAACAGAATTGTTTGAACAGTGGCTTGTCCTGGGTAGAGCACGTCTTCGTCTGCGACCTTTCCAGGACTGAGAAACATGAAGATCAACATGTTAAGAAGACCTGGCGGGGACTGGTCACGAGTGCTCCAGTCTATGGACCACTTGTAGACGATTGTGAGAACCAGATAGCCAAAAATGGACTGAAAGAAGATCATGCCGGGAATGAAATTTCCCAAGATATCAACCTTGGACTTGAAGTGGCGTGCGTTGATATATTGCATGGAAAGTGAATAAGTCATCTTGATACGATATGTTAGTCATTTCACCAAGAGATGAGGAATAAAGAAGGCCCGAATGACTTACGTGGGACCATCCCAATAAAATACTCAGCTTCATCTTGAAGCTGTTGGTGAAAAGAAGTGCGTTTTCCGCCTCGTGCCAGTTCCAATCCAGACCAAATGGATAACGGTAGTTGTCCTTGAGTGTCGCCACCACAGCCTGTCCTTCTTGAATGTTCTGAGGCCATTCCCACTGACTGGGGAAGATGTCGAGCGATAGCGAGAAGATATCGTTGTAGATCAGACCAGTGTACATCGAGAATATACCCATCATCAACATGATGTATCGACCATAAAATGCCATGTAAGAAAGTTCATCCAGTTTCGTTCGTAGGAGTGCCTTTTCGAAAATAATCATTGTAAGGGCCGTCAGTGTCATGAGAAAACCGTGACCCATGTCACCAAACATGACAGCGAAGAGAAACGGAAAGGTGATAACTGTGGGAAGACCAGGGTTGACTTCAGTGTACTTGGTAATGCCGTACGCGTTGATGATTGTTTGGAAAGCCTCGGTAAATGTGTTCGTTTTGATATGACTGGGCGGCGTTTTGTTCGTCTTGATCTGGTTAACAATAGTGGGAACAGACAGACCAGCGCGATCATTGACATCTTGCAGAGTTGTCTTTATCAGAGAAAGAGAGTTAGTCGGGCACCACGCTTCCGCAATCAAAGTCTTTCTGGCTTGATCATAAGAAAACTTGTTGAGCGTGTGGTAGACAGCCTTCTCCTTCTTGATAATGATCATCCATGCCGCAAGAGAGCGAGCGATCTGAGCCAGTTCAGCATCCAGGGTGTTCTTCGTGTTTCTCAAAACGCTTTCAACGTCTCCTAGACGAGTATTGACTTCGTGGATTTGATCCCTTCGTAGCTCGCTATTCTCGTCAACACTGTAAAGATTGGCGCCAAGAGACTCTGAAATCTTTCGAATCTTTGCAATGATTTCCTTGCCATGAGCGAAAATAACGAAAACATTCTTGTGCACTGCTTCGTTTGTTGTTGGGTCGATGATCGGTTCTGGGATTTCGGACTGGTTCATGTACAGATTTCCACGCAATGTACGCCACAAAATACGCTCAAAGGAGCCAATTCGATCCCTAGGAATGACACCGGCGACAAAGCCAATGTTCATGACGGAGAAAGATTGACCTTGGGTGTCGCCGTTCTGTCCACGGTTTTCAACGTCTTGAAGCAACGGTGCTTCATCGCCATCAACCTCGCCATCACCGTCTAGAGAGGGCCGAATTTCTTCAGTATGACCGTGTGCCTAATATGACGATGGATTAGAATGAGTAATTTCCCAGAAACAAAACAAGGTCCGCTGCATACGCGATCGAAAAAACTTCCGGTCTCTCTAAGAACCCAGCGCCACTCCGTAAGCTCAACCTCTCTCTTTTTCAGAGTTTCATAGCTGTCATTAAGCGATGCTACCCGTTGTTCCAAGCTTTCGCTGCGTTCCGCCAACTCATCGATTTCGGCCGCAGAGGGTGCAGCCAAGATGTTGGCGAATTCGGTCGATGAACGCATCGGAATATCGGCCTTGTCCATTTGCGTCGAGAAGTAGCCTGTGAAGAGACGGATCAGTTTTCCCGTAGTTTTCGATGAATGTGGGCGCCTGGGCTGCTACTTACGTAGCTGCCTTTCGACATTGTCAAGACGGCGGATCTCCTTGGTGAAGGTTCGCTGGAATGCATTCGTTTCGGGATTTAACTATGGTCGCATGTCAGGATGAGGTGGCTGACTTCTTAGTGGCTCGGAGATGGGGTAAAGACATACGTCTCGGAATTGGACTTCACCAACTTCACCCAAAGCGCTCACAACCTCTCGACCTATTTCATTCGCGATATAGAGCTGGGTCAAGCTCATATCAGACGAGCGAAAGAAGGTGTCTTGCGGAGCCATGATGAAAGAGAGACTGCACCGGTAACGGTGTCTAACGTGGGAAGGAACAACAGTTGACGAACGCGGAGCTTCGCGAAAACAATATGAAGTAAGAGAAAAAGAGCGACGTATTTAAAGTTGCAGCCGGAGCTGGCCTTTGCGGGTAAAAGTCGTCTCAGTAGCCTTTGGTAGCCAAAAAGAATAGCTGCTCCCTCGGGCTGTTGAAGAAGGATGGTGGTGGTTGACACTGAACAGGTGTTTGCGGCCCCGTGATTGCCGGTCTTGTCACGTGATTCATGCGTGTGTATACAATATATTATTTGTCTTCAAATGACAACAGAATATATTATTTAATGAAGTTTTGTGCAATTTATTTTGAACTTTATGAGAGGAATCATCTAGATATTCACGGGTCTCTAGTGTCGAACGTCCTACTTCCTATATATTGCGATGTTTCTGCATAGCCTCGAAGACCGACAGGCCATTCTCAACTTCAGCCTTGACTTTGTCATCCTGTGCTATAAGCTTGGGACTAAGTTCCAAGACATCGTCTAAAAGCTCTTGCGGGATAACAACGACCCCTTCAAGCGGGTCACAAAAGACAATATCGCCCTGCCGGGGTTTAGTAGATATAACAAGTTCGCGCGAAGGATAAACTCACAGTATTGACTGTCACGCCATTGAAATCAATAGGAACGTTTCGTAGGCCCGCCTTTGCCTCGGCCCCGGTGCCTACAGTTGTTGTAGCTTTCGACCATACCTGAGATCAATCCATGTCAGCGATACCAATCAAAGACGGCAGAGTTTACCATTATGCTTACAGGCAGGCCAGAACTGCTAAGCTCTGCTAGATCCCTCACTCTTCCATTAGCAACAACACCTTTGACGCCCAGATAAGTCATCCTCGCGGCCATAATCCCTCCGAGGACGGCACAGTACTGGCCGGGTGGCTGATTGATCACGGTTATAGTTCCGGGCTGAGTCCAGTCAACCCAGTGTTTCCCAGAAGGAAAACCATTGACTTCAGGATTCTCGACTGCAGGGGCAGGGTCGCCTTTGGGGATAAATTGAAAGGTTACTGCTGGAGCAATGATCTTGGGTTTGTCTGCTCGACGGCCAATGTATGGAGAAACGGGGGCTAGGATCGCAATTAGTCTTACTCAATGATATAGAGCAGACATGTATGTTGTACGTACTGAGATCAGCTAGTTGGCCGGCTCTTGGCTGTGCTCCTGGTGGCAGCTTCTGTAACTTCAATAGAGCATCTGAAATCTGGTAGGAATCGTTCAGTACGGAAATCAAAGGTGTGAACGAACAAGACATACATCACATGCAGATAGTCCTTCTAAGACCTTGATTTTCTCCTCCAGGGTTTTTGCAGAAGCCATAGTTCGTAGAGGGAAATATTGCCCTGTAACTCGACTGATGTTTTGTTTGCGCGATATGCAACTAATGGCTCCGGCTGATATTTTGCTATAGAGGGGAATCGAGCGAATACTGTGTTTTGCCACGAACGCTGTCAAGGCAACCATTTGACGAGAGAAGGATATAAATACAATGATAAGTGAAAGAAACAACAATTATATGGGAGACAGCAAGAGCTCCGTCGTGACGCTGGCAATTGCATGGTGATTAACCGTCGGGCATACTCCGGGAATCAGCCCGGCGGTTGTGATTGGGGATGCGAATCATTCGCTCCGATTTTCCCCTCGTCGATCACCTTACGCGGTGAATCTCCTGTGTTCTAGGAGCTCATGTTAATTTCATTCATACAAATATGACTGAGTAAAATAATGGATTTTTCCTTGGTTATCCTTAAGGTTCAAATGTTATACCGATATGTTGTTGTTCGCAAATGCGGGGTATCATTTATTTGCTGTCTTCAAAATGTTTACTGTTTATTTAGAGATACGGTCTAAGGCCAATATAAGTTCCCAGGTCTACAGGTAGACTTTTTGAAACCAATTACAGGAAACATAAGCGCGAAGGTGAATATCCATAAGTGATCATCTGCTTTTAAAGGTGATTTGACTGTCGTATGAGAGTAGCCATAGTCGAATTCTATGAAACACAATGCTAGGCCGACTCAACCACATTGACAGAAGTATCGCATGTACTCCAAAAATGGGAAATTCACTGGGAGACATGCGTTTCTAAGCCAAGTGCATTGCCGGTGGTCGGACGAAGGCCGCCGAGCAAAGAGTAGAAAGACAGCCACGTCGACAAGATCCGTATTCCAGCTAGCTGTGAAATCCGGAATACCGGCGTACGTTTTCAAGTATAGAAGTATAAAAGTAAAATGTGAAAAATTGTTGACAACTAGTGTTTTGCTCGGCAATACTGTACAAAAAAAGCTTTGAAAAACCATAGTTATGGACGTGGTGATAATGAATGTCATATCGCGAACACAATAAACCATGCAAACCGGCAGAAAATTTTCTCTAGTGAGTTCTCTTTTCCAGCTATAAATTTGATTAGCATTGAAGTAGGTATTGGTCACATATGTGCAATTACCTTCCATGGGTTGCTGTATTCGAACCCTTCTGGAGCCTCCGCATTCGTAGACTGGCCTCTCCAGCTTCCGGTGATCCGTAAATCTCTATCCATCACTATAATATTGCGTCAGTCGGGAGGGTCGGGCTATAACAAGGAGAAAGGCGTTCGCAAAACGACGTACTTTGCTAAAGATATTGTTAGCTTAACATTACTCGAATGTGGCTCGATATTTTGGTTGGACCTACTTTATCCCAAACATCTCTGTTCCATCTAGCTTTCTTGCCTTCATTGCCAAAATACTTTGTGGCAGTCAGGCCAGCGCCAGTCACGACGTACATCTAGGGTCATTCTGTTAGCTGGTCGCATCGCGATTGTCTGGGAGGCACAGCGTACGCCGATGATGATTCCATAGGGAAGGAACGCCTCAAATGGCACACCCATGTTGGCAATCGGACTATGGACGAGCTTCTTCA
Organism: Talaromyces sp. R2412; assembly: GCA_023626135.1. Lineage (NCBI taxonomy): Eukaryota > Fungi > Ascomycota > Eurotiomycetes > Eurotiales > Trichocomaceae > Talaromyces > Talaromyces sp. R2412. The sequence goes on from JAMAGK010000008.1 coordinate 357,660, forward strand.
AGCGGGCAAACACGAAACAGTCGAGTCTGGCGGGGGAATTGGTGTTTCTGCTTCACAAAACCTGGACGGACGTTCTGATCGGGCGGGAGAAGGAGCAAGAGCCGTGGCCTTAAACGGCATAGCGGCTTGGCAGACTCGAATCTCTTGGCATGATCAGTCAGCAGCCTATCCAGCATTGTTAACCGCCAGACCAGCGATTCGGGGCTTGTTTGCGTTGGAAAAGCGCGCAAAGAGCCTTGTGCATTGGTTTTCTTGCGAATTTACGCGTTCAGAGACGTGTTATTGCTATCGAGCTGCATGGATCTCTGTTAGCACCCTCCGATTTGACCGAGGCGCATTAGAATTGCTATCCTGGACTTGCGCTACAAATAGGAACGCCACAAGGCTTTGTGAATCGCTACCCTTTCACTGTCGACACGATCCGGAAACTGATATCATTGACGAGTCGAGAAGAATTTTGGCTACGCGCGTGCTGACACTGGCTTCTCATACTCCGATGTCTCGCTGCTCCCTCATACTGACCTGACAACGTCGACACCCGGGCCCCCACGACTTCTCCCTATCTCGACATATCTTGGCGCTGCAATAGAAGTGAACCTGGCGACTGCGACAACATCCGGAATGGCGGCAACTATGCCGGCCACTCACGATGAGCTGACGCTGGATGCGCAACCGCCTTTAGTTGACAGCGATCAAGATGCCGAGGGGGAAGAAGACACGGACCTTTACCAGATGGACCAACAGTTGCAAAACGCAGTTCAAAAGGCCGATGCGGATGAGGAGATTGAAGATGCTGCTTCTTCGCCCGAGCCGCCGTTAGAAGACAACAAAAGTTATGAAGAGTCGGCCGGGGAGAACGAGGACGAGGTGTCAGCCGCTAGTGAGGATGAGGGAGTTGTCAAAGCACCTAGGCTTCGCCGCCGGTCAAGAGCTGCCTCGAATTCAGATGATAACGAAGCTGATCTGGATGCTCCCTTTGAGAACGAGCACTCAAGCAGTGATGAATCGGATGCCGAGGCGGACGACTGGGAAGTTGAGAGCAACGAGAAAGACGACGTAGAAGGGGACAAAGGGCCTCGGGGGAACTGCATGTATGTGGTTTTCTTGGTGTCGTTTGCATATCATATACTGACAGAGATCAAGATTTTGTGGCCAGGATGAAGACAATGACCCGTCAGAAGACTTTGAAGAATACCTCACCTGCGCAGTCTGTGGCGATCACTGTAAGTCTTCTCATTACCCGCTTTGTCTGGCTATACTTGCTCACCGCTCTTGCGTTTAGCCCATAGACAGTGTGCCCGCGAGCAGAATGCTTTCAGCGATACCGAAGGTACGTTATAATACCCGCAAAGTTGGGATGCCGTCTCACTAGTCGAATAGAAGCGGAAAACTGGCGATGTGTGACCTGTGTGCAAAACAAACTCGAACCCGATCCAGGACAACAAGCAGCAGCACGGCGTCGGGCTGCAGCTCAGAATGTCTCACGCGATTTACTTGCAGCTTCGGCTGGCAGCGAAGGGCCTGAATCTCACTCGATTTTCAGTAACTTGATCGTCGATGATGACCCGATGGATGGTTCAAGGTCATTACGCAAAAGAAAGAACTCATCCGTCGAGGCCCAAGACCATACTCTCTTAAGAAAGCGATTACGGCGCACACCGTCGCAAGGGGCTGGCGATAGCGCAGACGGCTCTATAGATGCGGATGGGTTGTCGAGAAATCGTCCGCGTAGAGGGCGCAGACCAGACAAAGAGCTATGCCGTGTCATTGAAAAGGATGATAACAAGTGCATTATGGCCTTCCACTTGGACTTTGTCAAATTGGCCAAAATTCTCAATTCTCGCCCACGTCCTTCGAAGGCAAGGCGGCGCAAGCCGCCAAAACCTGCCCCTGTGGAGGAAGAACCTCTGGCTCACTTTGCCCCGATCATACCTACCTATACCTCAAATTTCTATTCTCTTCATGATCGCGACATTGACGAGTCGAAGTCGAAACCCTATGGTGGTATATTATCAGAAGCTGACGCAGATACCAGCCGAACGCTTCCAACTCAACTTGATCGGGAGAAGTTCGAGTCTGCACGAAGAAAAGCAGAAGATGACTGGCAAAAGAAGATCAGGGAATCCGACCCTGTTGGAGAAGTGAATCACCGTGCATCTCAAAAAGTCTCCGGCCCACCCAGCAAAATTAAATGGATCAATTTCGGGGGCTACGAAATTGAAACATGGTACGCCGCCCCGTATCCCGAAGAGTATAGCCGCAACAAGGTGCTCTATATCTGCGAGTTTTGCCTCAAATACATGAATTCCGACTTTGTTGCATGGCGACATAAGTTGAAATGCCCGGCCAAACACCCACCTGGAGATGAGATATATCGAGATGGCTCAATATCAATTTTCGAGGTCGATGGGCGGAAAAATCCTGTCTACTGCCAAAACCTCTGCCTTCTGGCAAAGTTGTTTTTGGGATCCAAGACTCTTTATTATGATGTCGAGCCTTTTCTGTTTTACGTTCTGACAGAATTTGATGATCTGGGCTGCCATTTTGTGGGATACTTTAGCAAGGAAAAACGCCCTAGTTCGTCGAATAACGTTTCGTGTATCACCACACTTCCTATTCACCAGCGGAAGGGATACGGTAATCTCTTGATTGATTTTTCCTATCTCCTGACGCGAGTTGAGAAGAAGACGGGATCGCCAGAAAAGCCACTGTCGGACATGGGACTGGTGTCTTACCGCAACTACTGGCGACTCATCTTGAGTTACCAATTACGTGATCAGAAAACGCCAATCAGTATAGCCGAGCTTTCCGACCGGACAGGCATGACTGCAGACGATATAATCTCTGGGCTAGAAGCACTTCGCGCCCTCGTTCGAGACCCAGTTACCAAAACCTACGCATTGCGACTGAACTACCAATACTTTGAAGAATGCATTCAAAATTGGGAAAGCAAGGGTTATGTGAAACTGAACCCGGCTGCTCTCTTATGGACTCCCTACGTGATGGGCCGCAACAATCAATCTCACTATGATCGTGCTCAATTGCACACGGTTGCCCAGCGGGATGACGCCGAAGATGAAGAAGACGACGAAGAAGAGGAGGAGGAAGCTCCGGCTGTGGAGGGCCGTTCTCCCAAGATCAATGGAATCACAGTTCCGATTACTGAAGGGTTTCCATACGCGGCGGCAGGCCCTCCTTCAACAACAGCTTTGTCTATTGAAAGCTCTTCTAACAAGGTCAACGGAGATCACGACACTGCGACCGAGCTGCCGAATCCAGCAGCTGGTATTCCACCTAGTCGGTTTCAAATACACCCTCCTGTTCAGGGACCAGTCTTCAAAAGACGACCAGGTCGGCCTTGGGGTAGTAAAACCAATCACAACCGTCTCTCATACAACGCAGTATCTCGCACTCCACGATCGGCACCTCGACGTACCTCAACTTCTTTGTACGGTGTAGGCACACCTGCATCTACGGGTGGTTCTGCATCTCGCCGGGTCAGAAGCGCACTAGGCGCCGAGTTGGGCTCTAGTGCCGAAAGCCCTCTAGCCAGTGGTAGTTTCGAAGACCAGCAGGCTATCGAGGATGGTGATGATGATGGGGATGAACCTCCAGACGATTTGGAAGCCAAAGCCGATTCCGCCACGGCGCAGGATATCTTTGCATCAGCTGCAGACCCGGATGAGCAAGTTAACGGGATTGACATATCCGAATTCGGTACTGGTCAAGAGGAAAATGGGGACAGCGGAGATCCTAGTACTGGTAGCTCAACACCTCGTCGCACGCGGAGGGCGATTGCCGATGAAAGAGAGAAAAGTACCAAGAGCAAACCCTTTTCTCCTACAATCAACGGCGACGGTAGTGACATCGATGCTGAAGGGGAGATTGACGATGAAGTTCAGTTATGAATCTCTAGATAGTTATCTGTCTAGCAGCACTCTGTCAAGGGAGAGGTAACAGTTTACGATCCGTGATGAGTTACATAATCCCAGCACATACCACATATTTCTATATTGTGAAGGCTTAATTTGGCATTTTAAAATTTGCTTTGCCTGCGAAACTATGCAACGCGCAAGGGACGGCGTCTATTGATTGGCAGCTTGTTGTCTTATTCAACTATAATCTCCGAGAAAGACTTCTGGGAATCAGCAAATTGCATTTACTATCGTTGGTTGGTTTGTTTACTGCTTTCCCTTTTCTGTGATGATGGGATTTACTATCTGGCTATGGTCTTTTTGTTGTTTTTTCTTGTCTTAATTGTTCGAGCATTGATACTGGTGTCGTCTTGATGTCTTTTCTCGTGAACTCGGTATGACGTTGACCGAGTTGTGTATTATTTGATTATTATTTTTTTTATTCCAACGACGCACATTTCCTGTGGATATGGGCCTGGTCATTATGGATAGTCGGTGTATGTGTTATTCAGATAGATTTAGCCAGGGAAAATTTCACTCATATCGATACAGCTTGGATACAGACCCAAAAAGATTTCTGAAATTTTAATTATTTATTGGCTTCTAAAATACTAATATTAATTAAGTAATCGCATCTAGACCGAAAAATTGTATGGTCATGAGAATTAAAAAAAAATCATTTGGTCACATTCAAACTTTGTTGAAGGTGTACCAAACAAATAGAAAAAAACGGTTGCTAGCTTTCCCCGGATTCGAGCCAAACTTTCCGAGAGAAAAAAAAAGTCTCGAACTTATTCAGCACTAGTCAGAAGACCAAGGAAACTAAGATGATGACAAAACCAAAGATTCTTAATTTCGTTTAAACGCACGCCGTTACATGGCCTGGTCTGGTCTGACAGCGGCAGGAAAGCCCCGTTCGTGGAAACCATGGTTCGAAATCAACGGAGCTATGCAGGAGGTGTACCATGGGCCACGATGATGCATCGTCGATCTTAGTTTGAATAGTGTCAACAAGCGTTCGTTCCTAATTTTTGAAGGCATATTTGATATTATTTTTCACCTTTCTTTTGGAGTAGACTACTTCTTGAAAAGACATCAGGTTGGGTGTTTTGTTTTTTTTTGCTATAATTTATTTGACTGTGTAGCCTTCGGCGAACTCTGGTGGGCTCTGAGTGCGCGAAATCCATCTCTGCAGGCTTGCAGGAAATATTTTAAATGACGGGTAGCAAAATTTGCTTAATGTCGCTTCTTCTAGGATGGTTTGACAAGTGCATTTTGCATAGAAGAGCCGGTAGTGCAGCAAACTGGAATTGCTGTCCTATCACTGCCGCCTGGTGATAATTCCAAAGTCATTGACAAAACCCGAAGTGCATGTCACTGCATTGATCACAAAGCTTTGAACGATAGTACTCAGTAAGGTGTAGTTTTGTTTACTGCAACCTGCAGCGCCCCGGCGCTTCCTGACCCACTTGATGCAGCACGCTGACCTGCGAGCGTCGCCCTGTTGAGACTTGCACACATCCCAGGGCCCAGGGGCGACACAGCACGGGGTACAGCAAACGGCAACAGACACATCGGCAACCACCATGCCTCCTACTGCGATAGCAATTGTTTGCGGGACTGGGTGCAGGTGCTAAGGGTCTTGAAGATCGGTCATCCAATCTTCGTGTGTACGAACACGGCGTCCATGCACGGTCCTATCTTTCGGGGGTTTGGAGCAATGTGCGGTAGAACCGAATAAGAAAGGACTAGAACCAGTAGCTGTCAGAAACGAGCAACTTGCAGCTCACACGGACATGGCCTGCCGTCCCAAACTTGATTGATCCTGATTTCCACGCAATTTCCGAGTCAGACCGTGTTCATTTGCTCCAAGGCAGCGCCAGATCGCCGGCTGTAGTGGCGCACTGCCAACAATGCAGCTAAAGCCCTAGACTATGATATCGCAGCGTAGTTTATTATCTAATCAGTGTGACCACTGCACTTGCGCGAAAATGGATAGGACGGCGGAGAGAGGGGTTTTTTTTCTCTTTTCAAATCAGCGTTGGACCGTTCGCTATTAAATCCGTTGTGACTCGGTTCTCAAACACTGATAGCGGTTATGTGCATCGTTCCTAGTCGATTTGAGGACGCTAAACAGCGATTCCTGCGAGACAGATGAGGACCCAAATATGGTTTTGCCTGGTTCGCCGTGGAATCGTGATCATAGGCTAGATCGACAAGTGAGAGCCAATGAATTCCTGAAGAAGCGCAACGATGTCAACGACATTGAAATCGAACCCAGGAGCAGCCGTATCAATTACGCTCTCTCACGACTGCTGCATTTCTGTCCCACTATTGGTATCGCTGCAATCGGATCGTCACCCGCACAACGCTGGAAATAAGAAAAAGCTTGATCAGCTTTCCGACCATGAAGTTGTGGAACCAGCAGTGCACGGATTTCGGGAAGGCGACGCATCTTCTTTTAGAGCAGAGGCTGTGACCTGCATCGCGGATGCTGAAATGTGATCCGTTCCATTACCGCTTCCTGATGACTGCATAAAACCGTCCCCCTCACAACATCTATATATCGAGGCGATGGAATGGGGTCGCGATGTCTTCATTTTCGACAAGATCTGTTGGAATCCCTCAGTGATTCGACTCGGCCAAGCTTGCTTTTGATTTTGCTTCTTTCTCATTGAGCGCTAGCATTGCGGTTCGTGTAATGCTGTAAGGTATGATAGTGAGCGAGTGTAAAGTCAACGTCCTGCTACCGCGACGCTCGTAAGGTGAATCTGTGTCTGCTGTCTGCTTCGGGGAATTGGCGAACAGTTCTTTACTTCTTGATCTCTGCCGCTGTCTCCTTTCCCTCAGTATCTTTCGCATGGAAGTTCCAATCGAGCAAACGGCAGTTTTGTCTTCCTCACAGGATTCTGAGAAGATTCCGAGTCAGGTCTCCGCGCCTCCTCAAGGGTCTCTCCTCACCAGCGCGAAGAGGGCCATTTCAACCACGACCAAAGTGAACGACACCAATAACCTTTGTGAATAGCATTCAAAAAGTATTCGTCATTCCTAGTTGAGTGTTTCTCGAGAAATCTCGTCGCGTCAGGGCGGACTTGCCGTTGCGGTGGTTGGATGACATCAAGCCCGCGGAGGGGAAGGAAGGGACGCAGTCACGCAGAGCAGGAAGGAGCACCCCGAGCCTGGTGAGTCGAACCACCTTCTGTTTCTTCTTGTTTTTCTCCTCCCTCTCTTTCTTCCTTTGATTCTTCTTCATCTGTCGTGATGGAGACCGCCATCCATCAGTCAACCATCAACCATCGCCCGGACAAAAAGCACAGCAGAGCGAGCCTGCATCTACTGCATCGGCGGTGCTCCTCCCTACGTTTATACAACCAAGTCTACGAATTAGCACTACAACTAGCGCTACAGAGGACGGGCTGCTGACTGGAATGCTAGGAGCGCACACACCACGTCTGGGGGCGCGCCTTCGTACCTTAGGCTGATCTTAGGATTGCCCTTGCATGCCTAGGGGCGAGTTTGGCGCCTGCAGCGAGACATCTTGCATTTCCGGCACCCGGCTCTGTCTCCGCAGAGTCGCAGCGCGAGCACCGGTTGGCTGGCCGGATTAGACCTGCGTGGTGGAACTGGGCGAGCGAGCTGCTTCCATAGACGCGACGGGGGCTTTGCCTACGATAGCCGACTGCTAGCGGGCCAGTCGCAGCAGAGGGCACCGATTTGCCTTTGCGCCTAGAGAGTCTACGCTTCGACGACGTAGTCGTGGTCCCACCCCACCGTCACACTGCTATCAGGCCAGGCCACTCGCCGTCATTGACCGAGGGGCTCGAGCCGAATTTGAGGGGTTGCGGATGGGGCGCCACTGGCTGGAAGCACGGCTTATTGTAGATGAGTGATCAGTGTGCTCTGCTAGTACTCTCCGGTCTGTGTCCACGATCACCAAACCGACACTGCTCTCTTCCATCGTCGTCGTCTGGCCTTCCTCTGCAGCCAAGTTCCGAAAGAGTCCAAGGAAGGTTTTTCCTTTCCCAAGGCATCCGTCGACCGGCGCCCTCGTCCGTGGATCCGATCCACCGCCGCATGACTGCTGGTGTGAAAAGGAGCCGTGGTTCGCGCCCTGGGAAAGTGTGTAAGCAGCAGCAACGGTCGACCTGCATTGGTCGCGCAGCGTGCGACTATTGCTCCACCCTAGACTGCAAGAGAGGCGCGGGGTGGGCAAAGGGTATCTTGTGTGGATAATATTAAGGCGGTACACCAGCAGACCCAGACCTTTTCCTACAGATCCGGCCAAATTTTATTATTTTGTCGACACTTCCTGCTCCTCTCATCTCGGTTTTGCTCTATCACTCGTCGTGGCCTGTTGGAGCCCACTCTTTTTTTCTTTCCATCTGGCCGTGTCGTCTTCCGTGTTCGCCGGCATACCCTTCTTGGTACCGTGCCGTCCATTGGTCGCAAGAGGGGAATCTGGTCGCGATTACAGTGTGCGCTGCAACGGAGGGGACAGGCAGAAGGAAGTCGTAGCAGGCAGAGAGAGCGTGCTTGCCGCTTGCGCGCACAGTACTCTTCTAAGTAGTACTGACGACACGACGGACTCTCGCTATTCCGCCGCCGTTTTCGTCTCTCTCCGCTTTTAGGGCTGTCAGAGCCATTCCACAGATCGATTTATTCACAGTGAACCCCCACCCATGGTAAAGCCTGGTCGATATATTCTACCTCACTGTCATTCCCTGCACTAACGCGGTAAGCTTGAAGCCCCGTCTTGTCTACCACAGCCGGTACCGCAACTGGACCACCCAGCTCTTGACTCTCTACAACCATCAATTCTCTGGGAGCGCGCCAGGGACTGTCAAAAGCTACCCTTCATATCATTATCATCTTTACCGTCATAGCTGAAGGCAGCAATTCTTGGTCTTTCTACCCCTGGTCTCACCATAGTCCGCTGGTTGGGCTGCCGTGTTCCTGCTCCCACTTCGATTACCACACCACTCGGTTTCCCGCCTTGATGAGTGCTTCGACGTTTGCGGACAGCTCCGTTCCTCGCTCGGATTCCCCGAGGTTTGTCCAACACCTTCTTCCATGTTTCAGCTCTTCATCCTTGATTCAGTTATCGTCTTCATTTCCAGCCTGCCAAAGATCTCTCGAGACGAGCTGCTGACTGACAATGCTCTCTAACACTAGCTCTGACTTCGAGTTGACCGTTCGCCAACAACCGAAGCAGGCGCGGGTCGCCGGGGGCAAGGAAAAAGGTATGCCTCCATCTTCATCCGTATCTGTAGATAGATGAGATGATCGTTAACCATCTTCGTTCTCAGAGCGCAAGCCCGTTGACCCACCTCCTATCGTTCAACTCAAAGTTCGCGAAGAGAACACTTACCTTGCTCAGTAAGCTGCTCTGGTATACCAGCAAGATGCCGTTGGATGATCTGACAACGGTAGACATTATCTCCAAAGCCCGTATTATTTCATGTGTTGCAGTTTATACCATGCCACCGAAGATCATCCAGTTCACTACAACCAGCCATCAACTGCTATGGCTGGCACACTCGTGTCTTCTCTACACCGTTTGAAGGATACAGACAATAGCGGTGAGTGGCTTTTTTGGAGAACACCGCGAAGACTGAATTATGGTCTAACTCGAACTTTTTGCTCAACAGATGGTGGATTCTTCGTGTTTGGGGACTTATCCATCAAGGTCGAAGGCAACTATCGGCTACAATTTACCTTATTTGAAATGCAAAAGTATACAAAGTGTCGTCCCGTATGAACAAACGCTGGTGTCTGACAGGAGTTCTTTTAGGGACAATGTCGTCGCTCTCAAGTCAATTCTTTCCGACCCTTTCTCAGGTCAGATTTTGTTCTTGATGTGTTGTTCCTCGTTAATTTTGTCTAACTTTATCAAAGTGATGCTACCGAAAAGTTTTCCTGGGATGCATGAGTCCACACATCTTTCACGGTCCTTTGCTGATCAAGGAGTGAAACTGAGAATCCGAAAGGAAGCTCGGAATGTGATGTGAGTCTAAAGCATTTCATCAGTGTGCAACCTGCTAACACTTACCTTCAGGAAACGAGGCGGAGCCCGACCTGAAGAGTATGCCCCAAGCTTGCCACGTTCTCCCGAACGCACGACCATGCCACAGATGGTTCCAAGTGCGTTTCCTGGCTATCCCCAACCAGGCTATTATACTCCGGTGCAGCCTTCCAAGCGTGCTCGTACCTCGGTGGATGTGGATACAAGAGCAGTTTACGAACCCGACGCCCGCTTCACGCATGGCTATCAACAGCCAATGTACCCACCTCAAACGGGAGCGTACCAGAATACAATGGGATTTGGTTATTCCACAGGACAGACTGCGATGCCAGAATATGGAATTCGACAGGCACAAAACATAGCGCCCGCAGGCTCTTCGTATGGAACGTCGGATGATCCCATGCTGGCAATGAGATCCCCAAGTGCGGCCGGCTACATAAACCCGCAGCGGTATCCGCCTTATACCAACGCACAGCTTTCGTATGGCCTTCCTTCTCAACAAATGCCCCAACTTTCGGATTCTCAACGAAACCCGCAGGCACCTTTACAACCTCTAGTCACAGGCCAGTCTGTGAATCAGCAAACCACTGTATGATTCATTATTCCCCCACAAGGATGCGAAGAGCTGCACCTGCAAGTCTGGATTCGGGTCGCTAAGAGTTGTGATTCCTTTCCAGGGGTCAGTTCCTACGGCTTCAGTGATGCCAGATGTCTATCAACGCTCACAGTTCGAAACAAGTCCGACAGTGTTACCTCCTATCCACCGAAATCCCCATTCCCCTAACCAAGTAGCAAGCGACAACGGCTCAGAACGATTTTACACGTCACCCGATCAGCTTCTTCCTCCTTGACTGGCATACTCTCAACACGACGAACATGGACCATCTTGGGACTATCACAACGGCGTTTCATCTTTCTGGCTCATCTCACAATATCCGGCGGTAACGCATTCTTCGCAGACGAAACGGGAATGAATGTTTACTTTTTTTTTCAAGGTTTACGGTGTTTTTTGGTTGGTTAAGATTATTCTTTCCTGTATCCATATCCTTTCGTTTTATCCGATAGATTGTGGGCAGAGGTGTTATGGGAAGGAGAATTTTGGTTACGTTATACTTTTTTGATACATGGCGCCACAGGAACCACGGGAGACAAAATGGGCGGCTATATTGCTTTTGAGAGATGACCAAAAAAACCAGAGGAGTTATTGTTATTCACATGTACATATTGATATTGCTTTTGCTATTGTTGCTGTTTATTGGAGAGAGGGGTGTCTTTCAAGACTGGGTGCCGGAGATTTCGATTATTTTGTATTTTCTTTCAAACAGAATTCATTTATTTTTAGGACTGCTATGTTGTGTGTACTGATGAATAGGGGTGTTGAGAAACAATAGATGGGGCAACCATTTAGTGTTGAATTGAAAGGGGCAAGTCTGATTGTTATTGTTGACCAGCAACAGGGCGGGGCATCAAGCTGGTGAGAAGTAAAGCACCTTCCCTCCGTTGTCGTTACAAGCCCTTCTCCTTTCTCTATCCTCCACTTCTTTGTATCTTTCTGTCAACCTGCGTGCTGCTCTCTTTGTGGATAATACAGATCTTCAAGGCAAGCCAACGCTTCTTGATGGCATATATGGAGCTTCTACAGCCTTCGAGCCTTCGAATCCATGCGAGCTGGGATGGCGATATCAGTCGCGCTGCGAATGTTTGCGTGACCATTGAGGTGAGTGAGATATTTGCCGGTGAACTCGCGCATACAGTCACCAACCAACCCTGTTAGGTGGAAACCAAACCAAATTCTCGCCTTCTCCTTCTCAAAAGCGTTAAGAACACGGGTCTCAGTCACTCGATGGTGTGGCGGATTGGCAGTCTTGGTCAAGAGGTGCCTACTGTGGATGTGACCGACTCTAAGTCGATCTTGGCCCATCAAGTCGATTACATCCCTCCTTCTCCGCCGAGGAAGTTGTTTGCTTCTAGTAGAGGATATCGAGATGAATACGGTATTGCAGAAAAGCCGGACTCTTTCTTTCAAGATTGGCTTTCTACGCACGATGACAAAGAAACAATGGATGACCAGGCGAGTGCTGGTAGCGAGCCCAAACAGGAGCAGCCGGTCGAAGAAACAGCAATCAATGCAGCAGACACCGAAGAATTATTGGATGACCAAGCGAGCACTTTCAGTGAACCAAAACAGGAAGTGGCCGGAGAAACACATATCAATACAGCAGACACGGAGCGATTATCAGATGTTTTGTGTGTCGACGAGACAAAGGAGAACTCTATCAGCGATGACTCTCTCAGTGAGCAAAATTTAGATCGATGGACTGACATGGACCGATCGATCGAGCAGTACTTTGACGATTCTTTTTTGGACTTGCCACCCAGTCCGACACCGTCTTCTCAGGATTTGATACCCTGGACGTCAACAAAGGAGATTATGGACCGCCTCAAAGCAGAGCAAGAAAGAGATCCACTAAGCGTTTCCTCAGAGGTGATTGTGGCGCCACCTCCAAGAGATCCCGGTGTCGTCCATCAAAACGGGCAAATGTTCTTGGAATTTCCGGGCAGCGTCGAAGCAAAGATATACAGGGTCGACATCCATTGTTTGAGACACGTGCGTGGGCATCAGGATAAATGGTTCGAACTTGACTTGTCACAAATCGGAGCGGCTTGTCCGGAGGTGCAAGGTCTCTTTGTTTTTGAAACACCTTGGGAGTGTGGATTCAGCACCCTTGATCCAAGCGACACACAGGCAGCAAACGGCCGTCTTGAATACCTGTTCAGTACGCAAGGCTTGGGAATCATGGCCTTCCGCCAGCGTGAGGACGAAGATCGTACGAGGATACCTTCAATAGACGACACACATATTTCTATTGAAAGCGAGCAGGAGGATACCACACAGGACATCCAGAGCAGGCAGCAGCAACTCCCAGATGAACCTTTGCAGTCTATCGACGAGACGGAGTTTATAGAACCGAAAATGCCCTCTTTTCAAGCCGGTGGGCCGCGACGCACCCCGTGGCATATTCCGCGAGAGTTTTTAATCCGGTCTCCATGGTATTTCTTCATCCTGATGGTTGTGGTGTTTACAGCTATGGGAGGGCCACCCGAGGCGATTTCCACTCCAACGAACACTTTCTCGACACTGCGTGCAGTAGCCAGCGATATGAAAAGGTACGGAAGCAGCATGCAGACGATGGTTATGGATACAGTTCGAGATGTTCAGTTGCGGCATGGTTGGCATGTCTATCGAGTTCTTTGGATGGATGCATTGACGAATGAAGAGCCAGACGTGTGGATACAAGAGTCGGCCACATGCCCTCCGTTTGATATTTTAATGCAACAATGGTACGCAGTATGTCGCCTGACTGATAATATCGATGTGCCGAAACAATATTCAGTCACTGCAGACGTCTTGACTGAAGAAAGTTCTGCTTCGATGAAGGAGTCGGCCACGGCCGGTTTTCTCACTGAGGATGTCGAGGTGTTGATTCAACAGTCAGTCACGGCTGATCCTCCACCTGAGGATATCGATACACACGAGGCTTTGGCCACATCGACGAGGGTGTTTTCGACTGGGAATGTCAGCATCACCACCAAGAAGACTGGCGATCGCTACGAGAATATATGGTGGTCGATTGGAAGGAGGATTTTGAGTCGGGTTGGATGCTCGACGTCTGCACACTGCATCATGGTAGCAGCAGCCAAAGACGATGATCCGCAGTGGGAGGTATTCGAGAGATATCTATGCGACGCGAATAATAGTTGGCTGGCCGGGGGCTTCAAGGACCGGATTGATAGTTTTCTGGGGTGGAGGCCATGTGAAATGCAGAATATGGACTTTCTATGACGATGTAGCTAGTGTTTCAGTAGAGTTGTTGAGGAAAGAACTAGAGGCAACTAGTTAGCGGGATATTGATTGCTTTCTATAGCGTTATTCTCTCCTCCTGGATTAATCCGATATGGTGTAACGGTGAGCATCGCTGGTTTTCATGAGTTCATGACTTTCTCTCAGCAGATCGGGGTTCGATTCCCCGTATCGGAGGATAATTTTTTGATTTTTGCTTCAATTATTTATATTCTTAATATTATATCTGCGGGAGACAAAGTACGAAGTACGAAGGTACAAAGTGGGATGGAGCCAAGGCTTGTTGTTTCAGATGCCTGTTGCTTGTCAAATTAGTTCGGTATCACAGGCCATCTGCCACGTTGAATAGTAATCATATTAAAGTTTGTTTTTTTTTTAGTTTTTTTTTTTTTTTACAAGGATGAACAACTCAGACAAAGTCAGATTTCAGTAGATATAAATAGTACTACTGTAGTACGTAGTTAAATGTTAATTTGCACATTGATTGCCAGTTACGTACTAGTATTGTTGGCTGCCTTGACTCTTATGTCAAGTAATATAGGAATCCGTCCCAGAATGGTAATAGTTACGAATACGATCCAAGAAGCGTGGAAACGGGAGAGACTAAAGCAACGGCACAGAACCTCCACCGACTATGTATATAATATATATGCAGTTGCCTGTGGCTCATTGAAACAGGCGTCTAGGCATCCGGATTTCCCCATATCGGAACATTTATTTTTTTTCAAAGGATGCGGCATTAACAATTAATAATATGAAGAGATGATTCAGTATAACGATAATGACTTCCAATGGATGCGGGCATTAACATTTAATATGAAGAGGTGATTCGGTATAACGATAATGATATACTTTATTCAAAAATTGTCAATTCTTTCCTCTCGAAACACGACGACCGAGACCCGAAGCCCCGCTGTCACTTTTTTCACGCCGATTCGGACGGCGGGTTGACGGCGTGTATGTCTTCCGTGACTTCTGGTACGGCGATCGACAGGAAAATAAAATCCCGGTTTCTTGGATTATTACTGGCTGTGAAGAGATAGTATGTAATACGTACTATGTAGGATGTAGGATATCTCTTCGGAGCCGAATCTTGTTTCCGGTCCGGGCGGAACGTTCCTGTTTCCGGCATACTATCACATGACGCTCGTCGTTCTGCAAACCTCACTCACTACTGCAACTGTGCTAGTGTGTATTTAGTTGCATGAACAGTTCTGGGCAGATCGACAGTCTTTACTACATTCATGAAACTCAGTTGGTCAGTGGTCAGTGGTCAGTGGTCACGCAGTGCTAAGTACGTACTACTCTAAGTCTATACGGTGTACGGTGTGGTAATTTTACGCTGGCATGATATTACTAAATACGGAGTAGGGCGACGACTGTGGATCGCCGGATGGTCACGGAAAGAGAGAGAGAGGGATTAGGCTTTACTTTTAAAGCATTAAAAAAACAAAACAAAAAAGAGGAATCGGGTTCTGGAATCTTAATAATAATTCTCCTAGGTGACAACTCATAGGGCGGTGGCCAATCGTTTGGAAGATAATACGAGCATGCATCCATTTGCGTACTAACCCTTGATAAGCCTGATTATGCGCAGCTGACTGAGGCAGTGGTCACAGCTCCTGACAAAGTTCCGAGTAGCAATACTACTAGTAATAACAGCCTCAGGGCTGAATCAAGGCTGCTTCTGGCAGTGGATGCGAGGAGCGAGTGACCGCCAAGGCTTGACAAATAAGATGTGAGTTTTAGGACGGACGTAGTAGTGAGCAGTAAGAAATAGGTAGCCAGTCCAGTGGACCCGAAACAAAAACCAATTTTTCTTCTTCAGCT
The DNA here is from genome assembly GCA_023626135.1 of Talaromyces sp. R2412. Classification (NCBI taxonomy): domain Eukaryota; kingdom Fungi; phylum Ascomycota; class Eurotiomycetes; order Eurotiales; family Trichocomaceae; genus Talaromyces; species Talaromyces sp. R2412. The sequence continues at coordinate 373,288 of JAMAGK010000008.1, forward strand.
CCACTTACCTCATAAGTACTAAGTAAGTAGCAAGTGAGTTTCGAGTCAAACGGCCGAATACGTAGCTCCCCGAGAGCGCTCCGAGACTCCGTTGGATTTCGATGCCAAGCACGGCGAACCTCCCACCATTACATGTATATAACGGACGAAACACCTCGCGGGCCAAAATCGGCCTGTTTTTTAAATCTGCGCTGAAGAATTGCTCATCCAATAAATACCGAGTCATTTAAACGTTAGTAACGCTCTCGAGTCGCGCGGAGACGGCCAGAACCTGCTCGAGTCTATACTCCCTAGTAAGTAATAGTTAGTGTACGCGTCCAGGTCAGCTGTAGGACGATTACGTACAGGCATGCATGCATAAGAAGCTGGGCTCCAGCCCCTCCTTGCGAGCATCATGAGAATGCCCGCAGCTTCTGTCACGCTCTTTTGCTGCTTCGTGCTTCAGACAGGCTGGGTTGCAGAGCTAACGGGCGCAGCATATAGGATATTGGTCGATGGATCGTGCCTGAGACAGTTGATCTGCTTGAGACGCCTGCCCTGTCGCCCAGCCGGGCGCATGATCTCGCCATTCTCTAACAAAACATCGACAATTGAGATCATTATTGATGCTATTCAATCTCGGCTTCACAGCGGACGCAGCGGCGGCACATGCAGACGAGGAAGAGACGAAGACGCGGAGACTATTAATGCCGCTGCCGTCGCTGCCCGACTTTGTGTCGTTTGCTTCGGCCAGGAGGAGCAACACCACCACCAGCAACAACACTCCTACACCTACCCCGCCGCTCTCGTCCAAGCCCTCGCACCAGACCATCGCGAGCAATGACCAAGACGACAACGAGACTAATGATGATGGCGATGAAAGTACCCAGAATAATAATGCCCCTCTCAGGCCCATCCCCCGCCCTCGCGCGCGCTCCGCCCGCCCCAAGACGCTCTTCCAGTTCGCCCACCCCGTGGCCAGCCAGCGCCATCGCCGTCTGACGCTGCGTCCCAAGCTGCTGCTCCAGCTGCGCGAGAGCAGCGCCTTGTCGCGCCCGTTCCCCAAGTACGACGTACTCCCCGCCTCCATTGCGCCGCGCCTGGCATGCAAGTTCCCCAAGCTGTTTGCCAGCCTGCGTGGGCTGGGCCCGCGCGATCTCGTCGTCGTGACGAGCGACATGTACGAGCAGCAGCACGATGACGACCGCAGCGACTGGTCCGAGGACTCGTCGCAGGACCAGCGCGAGATCTTGGCCACCATCTGCCAGCCCCTTGTCAAGGACGACCCTCAGCCGCGCTCTGCCCCCGTCGAGATTGTTTCCGGGCTGGGAATCTCGTGGACGGGCGTGCCGCTCCCCAATGGCTCATACGAGCTGGTCTGCAGCGCTGGTTCGCAGCATCAAGGGCGTAAAGCGCGGTGGGTTGCGCGCGGCGACAAGGGCACTCGCAGGATGTCTGGCAGCAACACCAGTGCCGACGGGCTCAAGCGCTTCACTTTCAGTGTTCTTGACCCTAATTCGCGCCGCCACCCAGTCATCGCATCCATGACCCGGAACGGGATTGACGTCTGTGAGCAGTATGCGCATCCGGCCGCCGTATCTTCGAGCGACGAAACGCCGCGAGAGCTGATCGACCTGGACGAGGAGCTGCGCGTGCTCATCGTGACCAGCGGGATCTGGATTGCCTTCATGGAGGGATGGGCCAAGAACCCAAACGACATCGTGTGCACGAGCAACGACTCATTACAACCGTCGCTGCGGTCCAAATCCTCGACCTTTCCAGGCACTGAGCGGAGTCCGTCCAGCGAGCGATTCTTGTCGCCCGCCGCCGAGGCTTCCAGTCGCAAGATGAAAAATCGCGCCAGCACACAGTCGGAGATGAGCCCTCTGCGGCAGGGCACGCTCCGCTCGGCCAAGTCCCGGTATCGACAGAGCTTGAACGCAGAAAGCCATGATCAGAAATGGACAGACCTGCAGAAACAAGAGGCTGGTGACGAGAGCGAGAAGGCCGCTGAGGACAATCCAGCTCCGAAAGGCAAGTCGTGGCGCCGGCTCAGTGCGATGTTTGGGAAAAAAGGCAGCTGATTTAGCTTTGCCTTTTTTATTGTTACTTTCATTTCTTTTTATATATTGTATTTACCTTATACCCGGTGTTTTTGGCATCTCCACATAGCGGGTGCGTCTGATTTCATTGTTAGTGGTTGGCGTTGGGACATAGCGGGCGGTATTGGAATAAAAATCTCCTATAGCAACGATATATTCGCATCAATTGATTCGATTGCGCGTGCAGTTTGACCTGAATATACAGCGACATGTGGATTAAAAAAAAAAAAAAACACGAGCCGATGCAGAAGAAGCGAAGATGCGCCGATCCCGGAAAGCCGTGTTGCTCCGATTGCAGCTGTCGGTGACTCGAGGAGGGGCAACTCTGCTATCAACTCCTCCTCCTCTGCCTGGACATAGTCTATATCTAGATCATTCAATCATCATCGTCGTCGTCGTCAATCTAACACAAATAAAACTACAACTCCATAGCAAGCATCATGGGAGGTACGTCCAGGTCACCGCTTGTCCCTGTCACTTCTCATCTCTTGGCGCGCTTTGCCGAACTTTCTTCTTCTTCTCTTCTTCACCTCCGCCACTCTTCACAATTGCTTCACAATCTCTCCCCCTCTCCTCATCTATCCCTACGATCATGCCCAGCAGGATCCTGCCTTCTCTCCCCCGTGCTGTTTTCCGACGAGTGTCTGTCCCCATCCGTCCTGCATTGCGCGCGCCCTTCTCCTCCAGCACCGCCCAGGCGTGCAGCTCGTCTTCTGACCACACCGCGACAGACAAACTCGCCACCGGCCTGCAGAAAAACAAGGAATGGGCGGCCAAGTACCCCGAGCAGTTCCCCGGCCTGGCCAAGGGCCAGCAGCCTGAGATTCTCTGGATTGGCTGCTCCGACTCGCGCTGTCCAGAGACGACCATCCTGGGCCTGCACCCGGGCGACGTCTTTGTGCACCGCAACATCGCCAACATCGTGCACCAGGCCGACCTCAACTCGGCCTGCGTGATCGAGTTCGCCGTCCGTCACCTGAAGGTCAAGCACATCGTTGTCAGCGGCCACACCGCGTGCGGTGGCGTCAATGCCGCCCTCGGAAACTCCAAGCTGGGCATCCTCGACACCTGGCTGCTGCCGCTGCGCAACCTGCGCCAGCAGAATATCGAAACCCTGGAGGCACTGGAGCCCTCCCAGGCTATCATTAAGCTGTCCGAATTGAACGTGCTCGATGGCGTGCAGAAATTGAAGCAGCTCGGCGTTGTAATTGACGCCATTGAAACTCGGGGCCTGCAGGTGCACGGCGTCATCTACGACGTGGCCTCGGGCTTGCTGCGCACGCTCAACGCCGACGACGAATCTCACGAGGCTACCAAGGCGCGTCTGACTGCTTTCAAGACTGCTTGATGCTGGTATACCAGATAGAATGAGGGGTGCACAGAACAGCCCTTGGACATGACGGCTAAGCGATCTTTTTTAATACTAGCATTTATTGTTCGATAGAATGATTTTGCTGGCTTCCATATCAAAAGTATTCGAGAGTATCTAGATGTACATAGGCCGAACCATAGTAAAGCATAGTACGTAATAACCATTAATGCGCCTCCTATAGCGTGGATGTGCGTGTTGACAGCGAGTGGGCCGGGCGCGCCGACCCGCCTGCGCTCTCCACCGCGGCTCCTGCTTCCTCGACCTTGTGGACGACGATCATCGCGACCTCGTGCGAAAACATCTAGATTAAAGTATCTAGATCGCGCCTGGCATGGATCGTGCCCTCGCTGCCGAGTTGACCTATGTCAAAAACCCAGTCAGGTCCCTGACCGCGCTCTTTGTGGTCTGGAAAACCCTCCTGTTTCTCATCATTACAAATTGTCCCGGCCCAGGCTACGACACGTCAACCACGCTGTTGACCGAGACTGACGAGTCAGCACGCATTTTGAAGTTTGTGCGGTGGGATGCCATCTATTTTGTGCGCGCTGCTCAGCGTGGCTATCTCTTCGAGCAGGAGTGGGCGTTTTCCTATGGCTACTTGCTCAAGGGCTTGATCTCTGGTATGTATGTTGCTTCTACGGCATTTACTCAGTTGCTGATCTAGTATTGTGCAGTGTTCAGTGATGGCAACATCCAGCCCTCAGAAATTGCCCTTGCTGGAGTGGTCCTCTCGCATCTGACCCATTTTTTGTCTGTCCTGGTCCTCTACGGCCTCACCAAGAGAGTCCTGGGCAGTGAGACAGCTCGACAGCGAGCTCTGTGTTTTGTCTCGGCTGCACTCCACGTCATCTCTCCTGCAGGCGCCTTTTTGTCCGCCTCATACGGAGAGCCCGTATTTTCCTTTCTGAATCTGACGGGTCTCTACGTGTATTCGTCCGCCATTCTCGCCGAGCAGACTAAAAGCTGGACACGCCGAGACCTGACTTTTGTTTTTGCAGGCGCTCTGTTCGCCGTGGCCACCTTGGTTCGCGGTAATGGCATTCTCAGCGGTGCCTTGTTTGCGTATGATGCTGTTTTGGGGGTGGTTGAGGTGTTTACTCGGGGGCTCTCATTCGGTGTGATCCGACGTACGGCATTTGTTGTTTTCGGTGGCAGTATTGTTGCGCTCGGAATGGTGGTTCCGCAGTACATTGCATTCAAGGAATACTGCCTGGATCCTCAGTCGGCACGCCCGTGGTGCGAGCGGTTGGTGCCTAGCATCTATCGCTGGGTTCAGGTCGAATATTGGTATGTTTAACGATATTTCCTACCCAGCTAATTTTTTGCAATTTTATCTGACAATGAACAGGAACAACGGATTCCTAAACTACTGGACCGTCTCCAACCTGCCGCTTTTCCTTCTTGCTGCACCCATCCTCAGCATCATGTTCTACTCAGCCCTCGTCACCGTCCGCGGCCAACTCGGCCAGTCTTCGTCCGCATGCTGGAGCCCAGTGCCCGGCCTCTCCGCACTTCGGCAATCGATTCTCTTGCGTCTGGCAATCCCGCAGGGTATTTTGGCTCTAATGGCGCTGACGAATCTGCATGTGCAGATCATTAACCGTATCTGCTCGGGATACCCCGTTTGGTACTGGTTTTTGGCGGCGCTGGGAGACACCCGTGCGTTTGGGGTTTTGGTGCAGGCGATGGCCTTGTATGCCGGCATTCAGGCGGTTTTGTTTGGTTCTTTTTTGCCGCCGGCTTGATTGTTTGATGTTGAGGATATATATGCGCTGTATTTAAGTTTATATATTTGATTATACACTAAAAAGTAACCCATCATGGCAGATGTTTACATGTACGCTCACTCGGGCAATCTTCGTAGAAAGCACCAGCTCTTCTTCTACAGTTGAAATCAACGTTGCTGCCTATGCCTATACTGGTGAGTTTAGCTTGGCCAAAGCATCTAGACTTACATATATTTCAATATTGTTCGCAACCATTGCCATCTACGGAATGATCTGCATAGAGTATATACTCCTGCTTCTCCTAGACACGTCTCTTGAAGCGATCGACTCTCCGACGGGTTGACGACACCATCGTGCTTAGATCCCCGGTCAATCACAGCCTCAAGAGGCAGAAAAGGAGGGGGGACGTCAAAATCGCTGTGCTGACGGACTCCTGTTTCTTTTTCTTTCTTATACTTACCAACAGAACACGGGGTGATTCTTGTACATGTTCGGGGCTCGGGGCTCGGCAGCATTGATACGAGCATTTGGGACTACGTATCAAGTTAATCACCGCATGCTAATACGCGCTAACAAGCATGGTTAAACCCACACTGGCCTCAATCACACTGAAAGTACTACAGTAAATATAATTGGCCATTTGTTTTCCCACTGGAGATTTCGGGACTGTGATTCGTTCTTTCTTACCCAGTAGTCTGGTTCCGACAAAGGGTGGCTTGGAAACTAGACTGAAAATGGGGACAATCTGACCCACTTCCATTTTTGCCGAGGTCAAAACAGCAAGTGTACAGCGTAACAAAACAGACACACAAAATGGATAATATTGCCATTAGACTTACGAGAAGTCATAATATGGGGCCCCTGTAATTCAAAACTGTGTCATCATTGCTTATTATGGCTGCCCCGCGAGAACTACTATGTACCAGCCGAGGCACAATCACATGAATTGTAGAGAGTATAAAACATTTGTAAAAGCATTAGTTGTTCGCCCAGCCACGGAAGATAAATTCCATTGAGAATGCTATTCTGACCGACCATGAGCGCCATCACTGTGAACCCCATCCATCCAAACCCCAAGGACTCGATCCGCTCAACATGGCGCCGCCAGGACCGAAGTCAATGGTCCATATTCCACTGGATCTATGAATGGGGAGATTTGCACGCCGTGGATTTGGACCGCAAGGTGCCAGTATTTGCCAAAACCGACAAAATACCATATATCCCTGATTGGTACCTTCATCGTTTTATCGTTTTTTACTCTGCTTTGCCCTTGGCGGCTCACCAGCTTTTCACTTATTTCACCGGAATGAATTTTCATCCCGTGGTGGCTTATATCTACTACTATTCTGCCGGCCGGTTTTTCCTTTCACGAGAAATTCTTACGATGCGAGAGCTTGGCCATACTTATGGATTTCTGGATGGCGACAAGCACGAACGCGACGGTGTGCCGGATGTGGGCGTCAAGAAAGCGCTTTTATCAATTCTGCTAGCAGCATTTGGACGCCCATTGATGACTGTGCTTTTGACGTACAATGCCGACGAGTCCCCTTCTTCGATAAACTGGAAGTATCTACCCATAGAAGCTATCTTGTATGGCATCATTCTCGACTTCTGGTTTTATTGGTACCATCGCCTGATGCACGAGGTCAACGGACTATGGAAATATCACCGCACTCACCATCTCACAAAACACCCAAACCCTTTGCTGACCATCTACGCCGACCACGAGCAAGAATTTTTCGACATTTGGGTTATTCCCTTGATGACTTTTTTCAGTATGAGATTCATGGGCTTGCCGATGGGGTTTTATGAGTGGATTGTTTGTCAAAACTACGTCGTGTTTTCGGAGATTGCGGGTCATAGTGGCATTCGTCTGCATGCGGCAACGCCGAATTTGACGACTTGGTTGATGAGATGGTTTAATGCGGAGTTGGTTATTGAGGATCATGATATGCATCATCGTAGGGGTTGGAAGAATAGTTTTAATTATGGGAAGCAAACGCGTATCTGGGATCGTGTTTTTGGAACCTGTGCGCCGCGGATAGAGAGTGTTAAGGAGAATGTGGATTATGGGCATCCAGTGGTGTTTCCTCTTTTTCAGGGGAAAGGTCGTCCTGCTTGAGGTGATCTACAGGGCTTGGTCTATCTGACAGCTGGAATAATTGGAGCTTGAACAATATGATATATACGAGATCAATGAACACAAAGTAAAAATTTTGACATTTACATAATTCTATGAGACTCACTGGTGTAGAACTTTTTGGATTTTTATCAATATTACATTTTCAAACCAACCTTTGTATAGACGTTGTCTAAAGAGATAAAACTTGAAACAAGCTTTAGTTTCCCAAGTATATATCTCACCTCTTCGTGCATAAAAATATGTTTAAAGCCCAATCCCTGTCAAAGTAACATCACTCCCAGCACTGACGCATGCCCTGGTGCCTGTACATATTTATAATACTATATTTCTATATAGTTCGATGCTTGTGATATGTTGCGTGGCCCACTGCAGCCTGGATCCAATGTAGCCCTCCCAATGCGGCTAGGCCAGCAAGCGGGGTGCGCTAAACCGGGCTGGCCAGCTTGCTTTGTTGAGACTGTCGGACCATCGCCCCGACCTGAAGCCTGGCAATGGAGGATAAATAGACCAAAGAGATATGCTTGAAATTACTAGACACTTTGTATTTATCACACTATTTTTGCCAGATTTTTCTGATGCTTATACAGTTGTCGCCGGTGCACGCGCTGTTCTCTGACCATAGCATTATGTCATCCGAGCGCGCGGGCTAAGACCGAAACTAGTGCGGAGCTCCCACCCACTACTAACCGCCTGCCTGCCCTATTAGTGCAGCCTCACATCACCAACCCCGACCTGACACATCCATCCAGGTGCCAACACCTCGACTACTATCACTCTGGCTTGCTATTCTTCCTGTCTTGCTTGATCCTCATCAGCACTCGCAGACCGCTGGCGCTGTGAGATGCCCGTGTATCCTTACCGTGCCGAATTCCTCGCTTTCTGAACAGCTACTTTGTTCGAGCTGAACACACGACCAACCGAGCCACCACCGATGCGAATCGCGACAAGACCCCCTTGAATCAATATCGAGTTTGTCGAAGGAGAAAACAAACTTGGCCGAAATTCTTGATGAAATACAATTGTGCGTTCGTGCTGTCCGTGCTGTCGTCTGATTGTGCTGACTCAAAAGCAAACAGCTTTGCTCCCATCAGCAATCAATTATTATCCAGTACCTCTACCCGAGCCCGACCTGAGTTCCCTCTCTGGCAGCAACCATGGATGGCCAAACAACTCCTCGAGTGTCTATCCTGACGTCGGACAATTTTCACAATGCCGCTGAGATATCACGAGCCACATCGCCCGGCGGCCAACCCCCCGAAACAAACGGGGCCAAAAAGGCCAGAGTCCGACCCCGGACCTACCCATATTTCCAGTATCTGCCGTATGCGACCGAGGATGACAAGCAGCGAGAAGATAACCTGCATGAGATCCTCAAGTCTCTATATGTCGCCGTCAAGGCCGGCGATTTCAGCCCCGGTGCCGTGCACTGGACCCGCGAGCTTCGAGGATGGCTCTCGCTCAAATTCGATCCAACAAGGGAGGAGCGAGTCAAGTTGGTGAGACTGTACTACGAGCTGTCGCTTGCTCCTGGGATAGATCCCAATGTGGCCGAGAGATTTGCAAGCATGTTCATGCTTCTCACAAAGTAGGCAGTGTTTTTATCAAATATCCTGTTATGCGCACTTGGACTAACCTTTCGATGGTTTCTAGGCGGAAACATTATCTGCGACCAGCCAAAGACCTCATTCTGGATTGGAGGCCTCTTTTCAAAGAGATAAAGACCTTCGTCCTCCCCACCGAGTCTGGACTGGTCCATTCAACGAACCTAAAACGCAACATCAAGACCCTAACCAAGCTATGCGCCTTTTCCCAGCTCTACTTCGACCCCTGCGAAGTGCCAGCCATGCTGGAAGAGTTCCTCCCACACTACACCACTTCTTTTGCTGAAGGCGCTTTCGTTGTCGTCGGTTTAATGAACTTGCTTCTGCCTACTTCTCCCGCTCCAGAATCCAGAGAAGATCTGCGCCCGCAAACATATCTACCCACATACTTCCATCTATGGTCTCTTGTTAACCGGTCTAAAACCTTTGACATGAACTTTTTAGATCTTTTGTCGCGATTGGCGCGAGACTCTTTGCCCGCTTCCCATATTCCATTCTCAGAATACGGCATCTTTACCAAGGAGCAATCTTCGCTCATCTTCACGGCTATTCTGAGACTCTTGGAAATCCCAGTCGGTCAGGCTACTTCGCCATACAGTGCTCTGGTCGACATTACCTCTGGCTTAGGCATCATGCTGGACCGAGATTCCCGCAAGCATCCCGTTGCCCATCACATCGCTCGATGGATTGTCATGTCACTGTCTCCCGCCTGCTTGGAATCGCCAGATTCCGTTCTTGCCCAGCTCGAAGGACTCATTCAAGCAGTCGAGACATTCTTCCACCCATCCAACTCGGGCAGTTGGACCAAGACCCTTGCCCAGCTGGTCTACTATTTGGCTGATTTCTTCGTTATGCGCTGGAACCGCGAGCGCAGTGGTGAAATGGACATTCCTGCTGACAGGAGATTGAATGAGCCGTTGAAGAAACGCTTTGTGCTGTGCTTGCGCGATGTAATATTCATGGGTATCTATGCAAAGAGTGGAACGGCCATGAATTTCTCTCTCTCGACTTTGCAGAGTCTGGCCTATTTGGAACCCCATCTCATCTTGCCTGGCGCGCTGCAGAGAATATATCCATCGATGCAGGGCTTGGTTGAGGTTCATCGGACGACATCGTCCCTGAGGTCCCTTCAAGTTCTATCCAGGATTATCGTTCGAACAAAAGGATTCCGTTGCCACATGACAACCCTACTCGGACTGGCTTTACCTGGTATCGATGCGAACGATCTAGAGAAGTCAATGCACACTCTATCCTTCATCCAGGCTGTCTGCTACAACATCCCATTCGAGGATTTGACAAAAGGACGCGATGATGTCAACTGCAGCATGCTGGCGATGCAATGGATTACTGGAGAGGTGGAGAGAATGGAAACCGAGGGAGCCAGTGTTGAACTCAATTACGACACGGACCTGAGCGATGAAACCGAGGAAATGATCCTTCGTTCATCGACTGCCGGCTTCGGCGAGTTCCTGATTTCATTCTTGGGCCGAGTCTTTACTCTCCTAGAGAACTTGCCTGATGCTTCCCGAGTGCGGAGTGGCTCGCCTGAAGAGAACGTCGTCAACACCCTTCCTGCAACTCTCATGCCTTTACTATCCGCGCTCTCTCCGGAGCTCTACGATATGGCCTTGCAGAAGGTTGTAGACTTTGTTGCAAACCACGTCATCCACCAAGCCAGAGACGCAATGGCCTTTATCTGTAACGCAATTTGTAAAGTCAACCCCGAGAAGGCCCTGAAGCGTTTTGTGCCTCTCTTGGTGCAGGGCATTCGGTCCGAAATTGACGAAAATGGTGCGGCTTCGACGAGAACCACTGGCTCTGAGGTTCTTCCTAGAGATCGTGCCTTGGTCTGGAATGTGAGCATGTTGAGCATGTGTGTCGTTCACGTTGGAAGTGCTGTTCTCAACCACAAACAAGAACTTTTAGACATTGCAGTCTACATGCAGGAAAAGTGCAAGGGCATTCCGACCATCCACGTGTCAAACTTCATCCACCATCTCCTCCTCAACTTGACTGTCACGTACACTTTGGACTATCGTCTGTTTGAAGCCGAGGACATCAAAGACGGTATCAAAATTGAGCATTGGGGCTATCGGCCAGACCCTAAAAATTTGAACATCAACTGGCATGTACCGAAACAAGAGGAAATCGAGTTCGCGGTCACTCTGTTCGAGAACCAGGCAGAAACTGCTTTGAATCAGCTGACTGCGCTGACAAACGGAACGTCCAATGTCACTCGCGACGGAAGTGGGAAAGAGTGGTCGGATGAAGTGACAAGGAAACTGGTTCTGCTAAGACTGATCACTTCTGGTATATCGGTCCTTTTCGATCCCAAAGAAGCGGCCAAGTCAGATGAAAATGGCCTCTCGCCTGAGTCGAGTGATATCGAAATGATCGAAGCCAACGGTAACCAATCAGAAGATGAAAATGGAGATGCTGCTCTCGACAACACCGACGAAGCGACCGTCAAGGAGACATTTAACTATCCTACTGGATATTCACTATCCGAGGGCGATCCTCTGTACACCAAAATACACGCTATCAGGAGGCGGGCTGGTCATGTCCTCCACAATGTGCATCGTTTCCTCACGGAGAAGCAGGAAGACGATGTTCCTTGTTTCGGAGCCTTGTACACAGCGTATAGGTCCTGGTTCATTGACGTTGGCATCGAACGATCAGCCCATGTACTAGACAGAGTCACTCGTCTTCTTGCTGCCGACATACACCCCTATAAAGTCAGTGGTGTCCGCAAAGATTATCCGAGACCACTCCTTATTCGACGTGCAAATGTCTATCATATACAGCGTTTACGGCACAACGCAGCTCCTCGTCCGAGGTCGAAGCTCGATGAAATGTTATTCCTTGATTTGGCAGAATCAAGTGTTTCTTTGTACACAGACATCCGCCGGAATGCTCAAAATGCTGGCGAGTCCGCTTTGAAGGCTGTCTGGGGCTCTCGTCTACTTGTCATCCCGCGTTTGCTCGAGGCGCTGCAAAAGGCCCTAAAAGAGAATGACCATGCACGTATCAAGGGTGCATTGTATTCCCTGTTATACGGTAGTCTTGCCAAGACTGCCGGACGTCATTGGAAGTACACGCCAGCTATTGTCAAAGCCTTCATTGATGCTAGTAGTGTCGATAAACCTTCTGTGCAGAAGCTTTGTTCGGGAGCCGTGTACCAAATCATGGACTATGGTCGCCCAATGGAGAGGATGGCTGTGCTGAATGAAGAAATCGTGAATTCGATCGCTCCAGAAGAAACTGTTGAAACCAGCATAGAGCAGAAACGCTCCGCCATCAGTCAGAGACGTGTCGCGATCGAGAAGAAAAAGGCAGATCTTGCAGAAGATTTGGTGGGTCTAGCTCGAACTTCTCACTGGAAAATTGCCAGTCGTGCTGCAAGCATTGTCGTTAGTATGGGCCTAAGATTCGACTACATCGCAAGTGAGAACCTTATCGATCTGGTCACAATGGGTTCAATTGATACACACCCAGGTCTACGTGGAATGTACTCCCAAGCTATGATTGCGCTGTTCACGATGATCGACGTGCGCGCTATATGCAGCCACAGTTACGAAAATTACATTCTTGGTATCCAAAACTTTCCCGCCAGAATCCATGTTGCTACCAAGAGATATGAAAAGGGATGGACGCAAGAGTACCTTTCCAGCTTTGCCAAGTCCGAAGCCGAATACTATGTCGATCACGATTTTCCAGGTTGGCTTGTTTGGTCTGAAAAGATGCCAGCTTACAAGTCCAATATCACAAAGGACATCGAATATGATGACATGGAATGGAAAGTCCGCACTCACATGGGCAAGCTCTTTGACCGGCAATGGTTTTCCAAATTCTTCATGTATCTAAAGCAGGAACCGCGAGACGCATCTGCCGATAAGTTCCGTATGGCCTGTGCTATGATGTTGCTATATGTCTTTGAACTCATGTTCCGAGACGGCCTTACCGCGGCCACCTTTGACGAGATCAAAGAGGAGATTGAAATAGTCTTTGAGGATGGAAGCGATAAGCACCAGCACCGCGCCACCGCAGAGATTTTAGGCGCGTTGATCAGTTCTGTGACGGACACTGATGTGGAAAAGAGACGAGTCGTGTGGGAATATGCTTTCCCGATGGTTCGGAAGATCTTCACAGATGGCCTGACGCCTGAAAATTCTGGCTACTGGACGACCTTCCTTCACATGGTCCTTCAGTGCCGTGATCCTCGCCGTGCTTGGCCCTTGGTGGACTGGTTGGCAGACTTCCGATTGGATATGACTTCCAACGCCGCGTTCAAGGAGAGTTCGCGCATTAGTCTTTTGCATCAGTGCATTATCGATGCGGGGTGGCATTTCCAGCTGGAAAAGCCGATTGTTGAGGACTTTATAGCCCACCTTGACCATCCGTACAAGGGTGTTCGCGAGGCTATGGGCCATACCTTGGGATCAATTTATCGGACCAGGTACCATGAATCTCACCCCGATGTGGATAGTCTTGTCAAGACACAGAGCGCTTCATCTTCCATTGGTACCTACCCTTACGAACCATCTGCCGAATTTTCAGCGATGATCCGCAGCGTTTTCGAGAGGCTGCGAGCATGGCGACATGAACGTCAACCTGGCCAACAGACGCCGTCATCCTACACTTCCGGAAGCAAAACTGTTCTACTTTGGCTGGATTCAACGCTTTCTTCTCATGAATGTACCCAGTTGGTGCCTTTCTTCGCAGACATCTTTACCGAGGAATTGCTTCACATGATGGATATCAAGGAAGACCCGGAACTTCAATCTCTAGCGTACCACGTCTTCAGACACTTGCCAAACATACCTCATCCAGCAGAGTCGAACTCGCCATTTGTTGATAACCTCATCAACATTGGGCAAAAGTCAACATCGTGGCACCAGCGCCTACGCGTGATGATCAACATGCAAATCATATATTTCCGCCGCTTGTTTTTGCTTTCATCCAGTGACCGCGACAAGCTATTCGAATGTATTGCGACTATGCTCCAGGACAACCAGCACGAGGTGCGGGTTGGCGCATCAGCCACTCTTTCGGGCATGATCCGATGCTCGCCCATTGCATTGCGTGACGAATATGTCAAGAAATTCCAAAAACGCTTTACTGAGACCCTGGCCAAGAACCCGCTTCCAAAGAAGCCCAAGAACCACGTTGGCAGGTCATCGGCAACATCCAGCCGTACGGGAACACCTACACCAGAACACACAAAGCTCATCATCACTCGACACGCGGCCGTCTTGGGTTTGGGCGCTTTGATTCAAGCATTCCCCTATGCCAGTCCGCCACCTGTATGGATGCCCGACGCGTTGACGACGCTGAGCACCAAGGCGGCCAGTGATCCGGGTGTTGTTGGTCAGAGTGTCAAGAGCATTATTAGTGAATTCAAGAAAACGAGACAAGATACATGGCACATTGATCAAAAGGTATACTCTACCTCCCTTTTTCCTATTTTAAACAATATAAGCTAACAAATTTCTATAGGCATTTACACCAGACCAACTCGAAGACTTGGCAGGAGTGCTATGGAAGAGCTATTTTGCTTAGTTTCTTTTTGACACGGTTTTGGACGGCAGTGCTACTAGTGCCACGGGGAAAAAAGATTTTTGTAGACTTGATTAAAATTCTCCTTTGTATAATAGGGTCGATGATACGTGATATAGTCGGGCGACTTGAACTGGATACATATTGTTATTATTAATAATCGGGGATGGTTAGAGTTATTATTATAACTAGTTTTGGTTTTTTATCATGTCTAGTATTCAAAATGTTGATTTAGATCCTAAACTCATAGCATGATATAAGTTATAAAAAAAATACTATACACATGACTTCGCAGCGCAGAGAAGAGATGCATCGATCTCAGGTCATAATCATTGGTATATAAAAAAACAGAAGAAGCTATATAATTTTGTGCACTGAAAGAAACCATAAAAAGGCGAGAAGAAGGGGAAAAAATTTACTCGGCAACCCAAACGGCAGCCATACCCATGCCAGTTCCAACACACATACTCGTAACGCCGATCTTCTTGTTTGTGCGCTTGAGCTCAGTGAAGAGAGTGCTGACCTGGCGGGCACCAGTGCAGCCGAGAGGGTGACCAAAGGCGATGGCGCCGCCCTTGGGGTTGATCTTCTCGATCGGCAGGCCGAGTTCCTTGACACACCAGACAGCCTGAGAGGCAAAGGCCTCATTGATCTCATAAATGTCGACATCCTCCTTGGAGACACCGGCCTTTTCGAGGGCGACGGGGATGGCCTTCCAGGGACCGATACCCATGAGCAAAGGCTTGACGCCGACGACGCTGGCCGTCACGTACCTGCCAATAATCTTCTGTCCGAGCTTCTCGGCAGTAGAGCGTTTCATCAGCAGCACGGCGGCGGCGCCGTCAGACACCTGCGAGGCGTTGCCGGCGTGGATGCTGCCGTCCTTGGCGAAGGCGGGCTTGATCTTTCCGAGCGACTCGGCGGTGATGCCCTCACGGACACCGTCGTCAGCCTTGACGGTGATGGTCTTCTCCTCGCCGGACTTGGGATCGGTCCACTTGACCTCAAGGGGGTGGATCTCCTCGTCGAAGAGTCCGGCCTTTTGGGCCTTGAGGGCCTTTTGGTATGAAGAAGCGGCAAAGGCGTCCTGCTCGGCGCGGGTGACGTTGCGGTCCTTGGCCATTTGTTCGGAGAGAACACCCATGGGCACCTTGCAGTTGGCAGACTCCATGTGATTCTCGAGGAGCTCGGAGAATTCGGTCACGGCGCCGGGGCTGTCAATTGTTAGTTGTCATTTACCCATTAAGAAGAAGAGAAGGAAAAAAAGCATACCCGTATTGAAGACTCATGCTCTCAACACCAGCACCAATACCAACGTCAATAACACCGGCCTTGATGGCATTGGCGATATGGACAACAGCCTGGAGGCCGCTAGAGCACTGTCTGTTCAAGCTGTGCACGGCAGCAGTCTCGGGGAAACCAGCCACGAGAGCAGCAGCACGGAATTCAGTGGCACCGCCACCGGGAGGAAGCACAGAGCCAACAGCAATGTCCTCGACCAGCGCCGGGTCGATTCCACTGCGGCTGATGAGGCCCTGGAAAGCTCCCACCAGCAGGTCCGACGCCGCGGTGTCCTTGAATCCACCCTTGCCACCTTTGGTGATGGGTGTGCGAAGAGCGGCGGTCACGACAATGTCATCGGGGTGCTTGTCGTGGATGCTGTTGGATTTCGAGCCAGAAAGGTGTGAGGACACCTGGGTTAGACGTTGTTGAGCTGTGGGTGGTGGGTTTCACATGTCAGTGGCGGCGAAAACATTGGTCTCCGAGATTTGCTTACCTTTAGACATGATAAATGATGTGATGCGAGATATACAGAATACAAGATTGAAACCGACAAAGCAGAAGAAGAAAAAGAACAAAGTGGAAGTGAGAAAAATGGAGGAAGAGGGTTACGTGATCCTTTTGTACGCAGCGGGAGCAACTACGACATTAGCCGGGCGCGCATTATATCATCGCTCGTGAACCTGCTGCAAAAAAGCCGAGGCTCCCGTGTCAACGTTGATCCGCGCCGGCCCCGGGCCACGTGACTGGCCGCGCTGGCAATGCCGCATGCATGTGATTCTGCTCGCTCGGTTGTACGTCAAGAGATCAGTAATTCTGGGTTGCTAGTTGACTAATTGTTAAATGCTGCATGCGATCGTCACGATTCATGTGTCAGCCTGTCAGGCATTAGATGTTGTACACTAGTATATACACGGTTTCGCTCAGTGCCGAGGAGATAACACGGGACAGGTCTTATTGATTCACCAGAGACCTTGAACGATTTCCATCGCATCTGGAAGTTGAAATACACAGGGAGTGCGCTGCTGCACTACCTTTCATTGCTATCGACTTTCCTGCTCGGTGGCTGCGGCGTCGAAGCAATGGAATTGAACGTGTCGAAGAATTGCTTTCGAAACTAGGTATTCAATCAGCACTCCAATATTGCCAGTAGACACGACATGAAAATTCGATGCTCACCTCCTTGAACGGCTGTTCTTCGTCTTCTTTGCCCCATTCCATAAAGAGCGCCGAGTATACCATCACAACTATATCTCTTGTTAACCACACACAGCCCCAGATTAAAAAGGCAAGAAACACTCACATATAATAACCCCCCACTGAACCAGCTTTGTAGCCTTCACCCACCTCGGCCGTGCGTACTTGAGAGCTGCGCGACGTCGGTACTTTCGCTCTAGTCGAAGTTGATGTTTGGGAGAGAGCTTGGACATGTCCGGTGGCCATTCGCGTTTGGGTCGATGAGGGCTGTAGTATACATGTTCTTTTTCCTCTGCGTATTCTTCTTCGGGAAGTTCTTCGCTGTCGTTTTCATGTCGCGTGTTCTTGGGTGTGATCTGCGGTTTTTCTTTGGAATTTAATCGAAAGGGTGATGCTGATTGTGTTGTGGGTGTTGTAGAAAAGCCTCGAGAGGAAAGCAGCGTCAAACGGGTCGCATTGTTCTGTAAAAATCCATTAGAAACAATTGATGAACAAACAGGCAGACAAAAGCAAAGACAGACATGTGCAGGCACTCGTAGATTCGAGCAGGCGCAAATTGTCGCTGGGCGGGTGTGCGCAATGTAAGTTGATTTCTGTCTGACAACCGAGAACGCTATCGAGACTAGTCGTCTAGGAGCTGCCATTGTGAGCCGTAAGCTGCGACACTCATGAAAGAAAGCTGGTGGTGGTGTTGAATCGAGAGATGCAACTCAGTTGATTCAGCATTGCAGGTTCCAACTTCCGCGGCCAAGAGCTAGCTCCGATCGAGCTAGCCCTTTTGGGAATATCTACTTCAACGTCCAACGTCTTCATTATTAGTCTTATTGAATGTTGGTTCACACACATTATTGCTGTTACTACAGAAAATATAACAGTAACGATCATAAATTCATTCCTCAAATCATGGTACTCCATTATGTGGTCATGCTGTTGTTCAGTCCTGCGGACATGCAAATTCATGTAAACTCAAGGCAAACAACCTTGTCAATAATCAATCGTGAGCGCCATCAATGCCGTCGACACGGCGTGTAGCAGCGTATGCATTTGGATAAATTCCAATCCCGAAACGCCCATTCCCCAACGCCAACCGTTTGATCCAAAAAGAAAGATAAAAAAAATAAACAAAATTCGTTAGTGAGATCCTTAGATCCACCCACCAATATCAGATTCCCGTGCAGGTGCTTTGTGTTCCAAGTCCATGGCAAGCGCCAGCTTTGGTGGCTCTTCAACCTGGCCTTTCTGGGGACTCTTCTTCGGAGATTTGGTGGGAGATCCAGGCTCAGGGCCCTCGCGGACAAACCTGTAGTCCCATCCGTCTTCTCGGGCAGCAGAAACCCAGGTTCTCAAACAGTCATGCACTGCTCCGTAGAACTTCTCCTTGCAGGTCCGCATGCTGCCACCCATGACTTTCTCAAAGCCGGATGCATGCAGCTCTTCCCGGAGTGCGTTTCGCTGCTCCCTCGTGGGTAAACAGGCAATCAAGCCGTTCATCAAGTCGAGATGAGAGGCAAGGTAGTTTGTTGCGTCCCATTCAACCCCTCCAACGTATGGTGCAGCAGGCACTGGAGGGCGTGGCGCGGGAAAATGTCTCGCCATGTAGCTCTGTTCCTGATCGTCCTCTTGGCGGGCCAAAGGAATCACATTCAAATGGTGAAGGAAGATCCAAAATACCTCTTTGGTGACATTGGTAACTTCCTTGCTCCACACCCGATACGGCCGAGACTGGTAGATGTTGGCGATGAACGCTACTTTCTGGTTCTCAGGGCAAGGGTCGCGTAGGAAGCCCAGAATTTCAGACGTCCGTGCAGGCAGTTCCTCTGCAGACGCGGACGAGAGATAGGTAAACAAAAGGCTCATAATGATTCCTCTCGTAGTAAATTCGCTTGGTCCCTTCTTCTCCTCGTCAAACAACATACTAAGCAGGGCCGGGAAGAGATCTTTGGCTACGGTGGCCAGTCTCTGCAAAGCCAATGATGTCGTGCACAAAGCCTTGAGGCAAAGCAACGTTTCGTGAAGCAAGTTATCTTCGTGTTCCTCTCTGAAAAGAAGTTAGCGATGTTGAGCAAACCACTCCTAGGCGAAGGTTTACATACCTCCACTCTACTTTCATAATACGATATAGAAGCTGGATAACTTCATCCATGCCGCCATCAGCAATGAACGAGTCAACCCAAGCCACGGTCTCATTTCTCAGGAGCAGCCGCAACTTGTGCAGCTTCCCGACCTCAACCAGTTCTGGCTTCTGAACTTCTCGCAGATAGTGAATAAAGTCAGCTGGGTCGGCTGCTGTGTCAGTGTGGGCTGTAGTTTGCAGAGATGTGGCCGAAGTGGATGCACCAGGCAGCATGGAAGAATAGGGACGTCCAAGATCGCCGGACTTTGGGCGCTTGATAGAGCTAGAACTGTCTGACTTTTGATGTTTCTTGGGAGATGAATCGCCTCGGGACACGCTAAAGGGCGACCGAGCCCTAGATCGAGAGCGTGCACTCTTGTCTGGACTGTGAATCGAGCTAGGACGAGTGTCTTTTCTTCCACGGCGACCGGCACTGTCAAATGTGCTTGACGTGGCTGAGTTGGGGCAAGAGGCGTCGGTGCGGTTCTTTTGGATGAAATCGGCTTTGATGTTGGTGTCCAACGAACGCATCTTGTCTCGCATGTTCTGGGGGATGTTGCGTGCATCCTGGACACAGTTAGTTTGTTATTACGGATCTGTTCATTCAGCAGTGCTCACCAAGAGCTTCTCAAAGTCGTTCTCAATCTGCTTGGAGTCGACTGATCTTCGGCTGCCAGCTTCCTTCGCGTTGAAAGCAGAAACAGCAGCCATGACACGGTTGCTTCCCGGATTGGAGCTCCTCTTCGAGTCCTGGCTAGAGCGGACATGTCCAAAATCCTGATTCTGAGCTTGCTTTTCGAGATTGCGTTGTTTGTCAGACGGCATTCGCTGGACGTGACCCAGCATCTCTCGCATCTTGGCCGTTCCCGACGAGATATAATCAGACTTTGGGCGGGGTTTTGTGACTAGGGTAGGCTGGTAGTCGTAAAAGTTCCGCTGCTTGGATGGGTCATAATTCTTCGGTGTGTATAGCGAGACCTCCTCTTCCAGTGACCGGCCATGATCTGGGATGCTTACGTTGCCAGACGCGTCTTCTAGCGGCTGTGTGGCGAATTGAGCCCAAATGGGAGGAGCGACGTCCGACTTTGGGCGTTGGTTTTCCTTATCTTTGGTCTCGTTTGGCACCTCGCCGCCTTTCCGTCCTCGGTATGACCTTTTCAAAAGAGCGGACAAGCTCGTTGAGGACTTGACCTTCTTCATTGTTCGCTCCAAGGATCCTTCTTCCGGCGAGTCCGGAGACTGGGTGGTGTCCTTCTTCTCACGCTCACCAATCAGTGCCTTGAGAGAAACAGAGCTCTTGGTTTTGTGGTGTAGCCTGTCCCCTTTGCGGCTAGGGCGAGAGCCACCTGCGGCATCTCGATTGTGTGCCCTCTCCCCCAGTGGGAAAGCATGAGGATGGTCTGCCGGGAGAAAGCCGGCAGCAGCCAAAGGGTCGTTTCCTGCAGGGTTGGAACGGGCCAGCAGAGCGTCGCCAGCAGAGGGAGTCCTTTTGTGAGCTCTTGACGGCAACAAGGACCGCAACACGGACGGTTTGGAGGGCGGCTGGCTGGTTTCGTCGAAGATGGCGGGAGATTGGGTGTACGAAGAAGCCATGGCGTCGTGGCTACAACAGACTGATTGAGGTCAGCGGAAGTGACATCGGATGTATGGGATATGGACATACAGTCTGAAAATGTTTCACAACAAACCAACTCGAGTTGTGTTGAACTGCACTCACTCACTCATTCACTCGAAAGCAATACACCAAGGCTGCTTAAGCAGCAGCACGCGCAAAAAGAAGAAGAGAAGAGAATATAAGAGGAGAGAAGAAGTGAAGAAAGCCAGCGGTCAAGAAAGGGAAACGCGAGGAGAAGAAAAGACCATCGCTGGCGACGAGAAGAGGAGAAGACGGACAAAGAAACAGTAATAATAATAGTACCACGTACTAATAGTCAAGTGACCACTGCGTCAGTCCAGTCCTCAGATATGCAATAATAATGAGCAAAGCTGCGGCGCTAGGAGAGCTCAAAGTTCCGGCCCCGTGCGCGCGTAAACAGCGGTGGGGCGCGTTGTCGGGGGCAACCAGTATCAGTACTTACTAAGTTAGTATTGCTCCTATCGATACCAACGGTTTTTGCGGAACAAAGTGAAGCAATTATATTAATAAATTCACTATTATATTGGCGATTATTGCTATATCAATTGATTATACCAAGGACCTCATTCAACTCTCCTTCTACAATTGTTTTAGTTCTTGTCAGCGTGAAACGAGACGGATTCAGGACTGACTACTCGGTCCTTCTAATGCCATTCCTGCCCCTGGCTGATAGAATTCTAGTAGTGATTAATCAAACAATCAATCAGTTATTAAGATGCACGACATCAATGATGATATCAATAACAATTGATTGGTACTGTAGTGCAACTGACGCAATGCTTGGGTGCCCAACGACAAGTCATTCAACCCTGGGATTAACACTAGCCCGTATTCCCTGTAGCTGCACAACGATGAAAATCCGATGCGACTCATCTCTAAAATGCGTCGCACAGCCAGGAATCAATGCGGACATCGTACAGATAGCGACAGCATGTTGGATGGCCAGGGCTCTCACACCCCCAGGATATCGATTGATGCAGGCAGCAGTCGCCTGCGGGGGGCGTCGGCATCTGCAATAGAGCCAAGCAGCAGCAGCAGCCCACTCTGGCGACGACATATATGCAAAAAATAGTTACATATCCTGTGATTATTGTTATTTCCAGTTTCGTGCGATGTTGGTGCACGGTGGAAATCGGTTGTCGGGAATCGTGATCGCGGGCCGATTCGGACTTGGCCAAAACCTTGTGAGACAGTCTGACTTCATTTCATCATCTTCATCCATCATCTTCGTTTGTTCTGAACCAACTGCTTGCATCCCACAACCAACCGCTTTTGCTAGAATTTCCAATCCCGGCCAAGTCTCACGACAACGCGACTTTTTCTCTTCTCCCGTCGGCCATGAATAATGAACCAAACATCGCGGACCGATGATGTGGAAGACCACCCCGGATGGAACCAGAATCCGCCACAGCTCAGTGCTGAAGAGACTACGAGGCAGGACCTCAACGGCATTGTCAATCTGCGAGAACAAAGAGATCACACGCTACAGAATAAAAATGCCCAAGAAACGCCGACCCGGGTAGATGTTGACGACAATGTGGAACCAACGCCGACCAAGAATGAACAAACACCGCCGAGCAGAACCGAAGATGCTGCAAATGCCAACAACTCGACCAAGGCTCTGACGCTCAAATTCTCGATTCCTCGTTTTCTCCGCCCTCTCATCAAGTTCGCCTCTTTCGTTGGGCCTGGCTTCCTCGTGGCCGTCGCCTATATCGACCCTGGAAACTATGCCACCGATGTCGCGGCCGGAGCAGAGAGCAGATATGCTCTTCTCTTTGTGGTCCTCATGTCGAACCTCTTTGCCGTCTTTCTGCAGACCTTGTGCATCAAGCTGGGTAGCGTCACTGGACTCAGTCTCGCCGAGAATTGCAGAGAACATCTGCCCAAATGGTTGAACATGATACTCTACATATTGGCAGAGTCTGCTATCGTCGCCACAGACATTGCCGAGGTATTAACTCCCCCTTGTCATTTTTTGTTCCTACCATCATAATAACAGGTTCATAGGTAATAGGTTCCGCCATTGCGCTGAACTTGCTATTGAAGATCCCCCTAGTAGCCGGATGTGTTATCTCGTTGGCCGACGTGCTCTTTCTTTTGATTTTTTACCAGCCTCATGGGTCAATGTGGGGTCTTCGTGCTTTCGAGTTCTTCGTCATCCTCCTCGTAATTTCCGTGGTGATCTGCTTCTGTGTCCAGCTTTCTCTGATCAAAGAGCAGTCAATTGGCACAGTACTCAAAGGCTATCTTCCTTCGCAAGCCGTCGTTCGAGGTTCAGGGTGAGTTTAATCATTACTTCGGCATCTTGCGGGAAATTCGAGACTAATGCTATGTATACTAGTATCTATCAAAGTTGCGGCATCCTTGGAGCGACAGTCATGCCTCACTCCTTGTTTCTGGGCAGCGGTGCTGTCCAGCCGCGTCTGAGAGAATATGACATGGGAAAAGGCTACGTCGATGGAACTACTGACGAGGCAGCTGATGTACCCTGGCGCCCCTCCATCCAGGCAATACGCAGTTGTATGAAATACTCTATTGTGGAACTCACTCTATCCCTGTTCACATTTGCCCTCTTTGTCAACAGCGCCATCTTGATTGTTGCCGGTGCAGCTCTCTACGGAACCCCAGGCGCCGCGAACGCGGACCTTTTTGGGATACACCAGCTTCTATCAGAGTCTATTGCCCCGGCAGCAGGCACCATCTTTGGACTGGCTCTACTGCTTTCTGGCTTATCTGCAGGCATTGTCTGCACCATCGCAGGGCAAATGGTCAGCGAGGGCATGATCCGATGGTCGTGCCGACCCTGGGTTCGCCGACTGCTAACTCGCGCTATCAGCATTGTCCCGGCTGTTATTATTGCGGCTGCGATTGGGAAAGAGGGATTGAACACGGCCTTGACGGCGTCCCAAGCCGTTCTGAGTGTGATCCTCCCGTTTTTGATCGCGCCGTTGGTATACTTTACTTGTCGTAATAAATTCATGACTGTCGGCGCGGCAAGAGATACCACAGCTGACTCGGAGCACCACGAACTGCAGCCAGAAGGGGTCAAAATGCGAAATAGTTGGCCTGTTGCTGCCCTGGCCATCGCCATTTGGCTGGCTATTACCGTTATGAATGTTGCATTGTTGGTGTTGGTTGGACTTGGATTGGCGTAGGAGGCAACTCCTATAAGAAATTTGGAGGATGGAGCTTTATGGCTTTTAATGACTTATGTATATATGACTAACGCTATTGTTTGCGAATACATTTTGGAAATAATTGGAACTGCTGATGTTGAAATTAACTACCATGCTGGGCCTTGGGAAAAAGTATAGAAAACAAATCATATAACAAGCAGAAGTCTTATTAGCCAACTCCGCCAGCAGCCTCTTTCACCTTGCCTTGCTCAGGAGCTTCATCGATGAAGGTCGGCGGCGCAACCTCGTCTTGCATAAAGCTCGGCATGGCTTCCTCACCCAGCCCGCTTTCAAACATGGTCTCTTCGCCCAGGGCCTCCAACTCGGCATCCAATTCAGCCTCATCAACGTCCTCGGGGATATCGTAGGCGCGGGAGATACTCTCATTAATCTCATTCCCAACCTCCATCAAATCCGCCATCTCGTCCTGCATGCGCTCGATCTTGTCGATGTCGATCTTGCCATACTGCTTCTTCAGCGTCTTGGTCGTCGTCTTCATTGCGTCGACCGTGGTCATGACGTTTTTGAGATTGTCTTGCATCATGTTGGCCTGTTCCATGTTCCATGACTGTTGCGATAGTTGCTCGCGCTGCGCCTCGTACTGCTTCCGTCGCTGCAGTACCTTGAGCGCCTTTTGCCGCAGGGCGTTTTTGCCGGGACCATCGCGCATTTTGGAGATGCGCGTTTGGTATGTGGAGAGCTCGGAATTGAGGGCGGCGAGCTTGACGTCGATGCTGGAGACCCGATTGTCGACCTGTTCGTTTTTGTTAGCAAAAGAAGGGGAGCTTGTGAAAGGCGGGGTTGTGGTGATGCCTGCGCCTGTAGCGGGGAAGGCCGAGGGAGGGAGGAAAAGAGGAAACAAAGTGGTATTTAACGAGGCTTCGTACATTTGAGATCGCTGAATCAAGAGTTGGCTTGGGCGCCGTGTTCTTGGAGCCGAAGAGGCGATTCATTCTTGCGAGGTGTGTCGCCTGGAAGGCTCCAGGGACCGTAGCTGGATTCGGATGGGAGGTGTTGCGCTTGTCGATAAATCCAGAAAGATTTCTTGCTAGCAGTCTGTCCGCGCAGATACTGCAGCGTCTGCATTCATATAGAACAGCAATATCAAGCAGCCTTTGACACTGCCAACGTCTGGAGGAGATCACGATCCGGCGATGGCGACGTCAGGCTCCGCTTTTGGCTCGACAGGCGCACGTGATTGGCCGAGGCGATGGCCCAAGGCAACCGTCACAAGTAGATGTATCATGTTGCGTTATTATTCTATAGAGCTACGATCTGACGATAACGATAGCGATAGTGATAGCCCTAATCTTCTATGCCTTGTTTTGGGCAGCACGAAGACACTGGTTCCTATTTCAAGTGTTTAATTAATAGATGCTCTAATTTAGTGAGGATTTTTTTACAATGCAGCCCCTCCATAACGAAGACACAGAGTGCAGTCAAACATGCAATAAGAACAAATGTAACATTCCGGGCCCTCTATATTAGATAAATAATTATCCGCCCTATGCGCAACATACTAGTACGCCGTAAGTGATCAAATGAGGCTGCGTGGCCCCGGGCGGCGCGAGCCGGTCTCGTGCAGGCCTGAAGACCTTAGAGCAGATGCTCTCGGCTCCCGACAGCCCCTTCCAGAACCACACTACTACTACTACTACTTGGAGTCTGCTGAATATTCTGCTACGACTCTGCCCATCTCTCTCACGCTGCTTCTATTTACTCCATCAGCCAGCAGAGGTCGGTTAACCTCTTCGGAGTATTTCTGCTGCAAGCGCCGATCGTCGGCCTCTGTTTGGTTTGCCTCAGTTTCGCTTGCGTGATCCGAGGGCCACCACGCAGTGTTAGTTAGGTCACAGTACGTACCCCCGCGCCCACCTCGTCCATCAGCGACCTCTCCTCCTACAGCTTCGCTCGCCACTTCATCGGTATCTGGAGCGACCAGCCTGCCACAACTGCGTCGTATCTATCGCTGTACTGACTGTTCCTGGTTGTATCGTGCAGATTTCCCTGGTCGCCGCCAAACAGCACCACCAAGCCCGCGATCATAAATGCCACGCTAAACGACTTCCGTCTTGCCTCCCCAATACCCATCTCTGGTCGATCTCCTCCAGCTCTCTTTATCGTCGCTCCCTTGACATCTGACGGTAACGACCCCTCGTCCTGGCTGTTGCGTTGCCGCGACTTTACGACAATATTTGTGACTAGCTGCTGACTCTCCCTCCCTCGGCAGCGCGCGGTCGCCCGGATTCTCTGTCCTTTTCCTGTTATTAATGCTTCTCTTTCTATCCTGCCACGAATAACGAAGAGCATACGACGACATAATACTTTTTCCTCCGCCAGAATTGACCATCTTGTACCACTATCATCCCTAGAGAACTTTTTCGGTAGATCCATATATCGATTGATTGCATCCGACAGCGCGCATAGACAACAATAACAGCATCATCACCACGGTCTGGTTACATAGCAAGGAAACAGCATCAACACAATAACGACCCTCTTTCTTTCTCTCTCGCTCGCTCGAACTCACAAGATACCCTACGCCCTAACGTCCATGATTTTATTTCCCCATCATCACCTGCCAGATAATTCACAATGTTTTGGCGATTCGGGGGGTACGCAACCATTTCTACGGTCGACACCCTACTGGACAAACCCGATGTCAGTCTCGAGGAGCTATTGGATGAGGCGGAGCTTATCTCCGAGCTCAAACAACACAACACGAAACTTATCGAGTATTTACGCGAAGACCACATCTTGAAACGATTGATGGAATATGTCATTGCCCCGCCACTGGTCAACGAAGATGACGAAGAAGACGACGATGATGCCGCAGTTAAAGCCGAGTCGGCTGCATCTGCTGCCCAAAAAGGCGATGATGATTCGAGCGTAGGAAAGCGTGATCTTATGGACGCGGAAGACCTCGATAGAGCCGAGAAGCAACGCTCAAAGTTTGCTTATATCGCCTGCGAGATTCTCTCGTCCGAGACTTGGTCGATTTTGGAATCCATCATGCTCAATGAGGCTTACCTTCGAGACTTTTGGGATTTTATGAAGCGGCCGGCACCGTTGGACTCGCTCCAGGCGGGCTATTTCACCAAAGTCAACGAAGTCCTCTTCGACAAGAAGACCGAGGAAATGCTGCAATTTTTCAAGTCATTACCTGGCGTGATTCCTTCCATTCTCCAGCACGTTGATAACCCTATGGTCATGGATCTACTCTTGAAAATCATCAGTTTGGAGAAAGTAGAAGGAGGTCAAGGAATTATAGATGTCAGTCTTTTCCCCTCTCTCCTCTTGAAGGTATATTGCTAACAACTCTACAGTGGCTCGTGAATCAGGAACTAATTCCCACACTCCTCTCGTATATATCTTCCGACTATCCAACTTCAGTACAGACCTCCGCTGGTGACTTTCTCAAGGCAATCATCACGATTTCTGCCAACGCAACGCAAACTGAACAGTCGTGTATTGGGCCTAACAGCCTTACTCGACAATTGGTATCTGCTCAATGTGTGGAGCAGCTCATCCGGCTCATGCTACAGGGAGGCAACTCGCTTACTGTCGGTGTTGGTATTGTCATTGAAGTCATCCGCAAAAATAATTCCGACTATGACCCTGACACTGCCGGTGGTCCCGACGCCCCGCCTAGTATATACGACCCTATCTACCTGGGAACCCTACTCCGCCAGTTTTCGACCCATATTCCAGACTTTATGGCTTTGATTGTCAGTCCCAAGCACTCGGTAATTGTCAATGGCCAGGCTACAATGGTAGACCGTGGACAGCTCAAAGCATCCTGGGGCAACAAGATTGAGCCTCTAGGCTTCGATCGCTTCAAGACGTGCGAGTTGATGGCAGAGCTTCTTCATTGCAGTAACATGGGTTTGCTTAACGAGATCGGCAGTGAGGAATATATTCGACAGCGCGATGCTGACCGGGAAATGCTTGTGAAGCAAGGCGCTTTTGAGATGAACAGGGATCAAGAATCCGACGCGGATTATACTGAGAATACGGGTGATTTCGGGCAATTCCCTACTGCCGATTCCCAGCCCAATGCGCCCAATGCGACGAACACGGGTGATGATGACGGCTTTGAAGATGTCTCTTCTTCCGGAGTTTTGGTTGAGGGCACAGATGCGGCTGCAAGGAGCACTGATGCGTCAGCCCAGCAAACTGCGGAGCGAAGCCAATCCCGTGGGTTACATATTGAAGACAGTATTGTTGAGGAAACCTTGAATGATAGGTCTGGGAGCTCCAAGATTGAGACCTCGACTCCCGCAGAGCCCTCTGTCGACCCGCTTTCACCTACCGAGGCCGGTGTTACCGAAAAAGTGAGCGAAATTTCGCTAGGAAACCAAAGTCCGGCAGTGAACAAACCGGCCGGGGCAACAAGCCAGCCATCACCACCAGTGCTGTCTCCCCACTCCGAGGACACGCCTGCACCGCTGTTCGCCCCTCCAAACCAGGAGGGACAAGACGTGCAACCGGTTCCAGAAAACACATCGACCGAAACGCCTACGGAACCCGAAACGCCTGGCAACGCTGACAGTACTCCCATCGAAGACGAGTTTGCTCCTCAGATCCAATACGATGCTCCAGGACAACCTGTGGTGGGAGACTTTTTGAAAATTCAGTTTGTGGAACACAAGGTTGTTCCTACTATTCTGGTAAGTTGTTTTGTCTATGAAACTTAAGGTGCTTGATCTGACTTTCTCTCAGGGGTTTTTCTTCCGCTTTCCCTGGAACAATTTTCTACACAACGTGGTTTACGATGTTGTTCAACAAGTCTTCAATGGGCCTATGGATCGAGGTTACAATCGATCATTGGCCATTGATCTGTTTGATACCGGAAGCATTACAGAAAAGATTGTGGAAGGCCAAAAACGCAGTGATGAATCTCAATCTACGAGAAATATGAGACTAGGATATATGGGCCATCTAACTTTGATAGCTGAGGAAGTTGTCAAATTTACCGAACGACACCCGCCTGAGATCCTCTCTCAGACGGTCATGGACAGAGTGCTTCATAATGATTGGATTGAGTACGTGGAGAGGACTTTATCTGAGACGCGAGAACGTGACAACGCCATACTGGGTGGCGTGCGCCCCGACATTATGGGTCATCGTCAAGCTGTTATGAACGCCGTCGGTACGGCGCAAGGACTGACGGGCTCCAATGCTCTCGCAAACGCCGGGTTGAATGGAGGGGGAGGCGGAGGAGGAAACAATGGGTATAGCTTCGAGAATTTTGATGCAATGACGCATGGAAGTGCCTCCAGCGGAGCTTTCGGTATGGGAGGCAGCAGTTCTCTTTTGAGCGGTTTCGGAAGCTCCAGTGACGACGAAGACGAGGATATGGAGGACCAAGACGACGAAGACCTCAAGGACACGACGGAGATTGCCGCAGGCAGCGGATCCGAAAATGTGGGTGACTTTCTTCTTACAGATATTGAAATGGATGAACTATAACGGCAATAATTCTGTCGGTCTATGTTTGGGCTTGCTGCTGCTTCTTCTGGAAGCTTTGAATTATTCACTGGGTCGGGGACGCGGCGATGAAAATGTGAAAAGAGAGGTGTTTCTCGGAGGCACTTGAGGGGATATTGTCTGTTAACTCCGGTGCTTTTATTTGAAAGCATCTTGGGCTCTCTTGTGCCGCTCCTTGAGAATGGTACCACATCTCTGTTCACACTAAGTAGATAGGCGGACGCCTACCGGAGCTTTTGTCTCTGCAAGGGTCTGCCCAGTCCACTTTCCTCTAGTCGCATCTCTTCTTCCCTTGCTGAATCAAAGTGACAAGCTGGAGCATCACAAGCACCAGCATACTTAGACGTTATTTGATTACCTCTTGGCTGCCTTTCTTGTCTTTTCTCCTCTTCTCAACAATATTTCTTAGGATATCCGATATTTGTCTCTTGCTGCATCCATGCTAACATGTTTGGTATCTTGCAGGTGTCAAGCTCGTCGAGCCAGCCTATCCCAATTCTTGCTCCCCCTCCTGCCCCTCTGAACATTGTACCTTCACGCGCACGACGTCAGTTAGCTGCACGGTTGGCCCTACATAAACAACAAGCCGAGGCCGCACAGAATGAGGGCTCGTCAGCCGATGTGCATGCGAATGACGAGCAGTGGCAGTCGAATCCATTCGTCATTGCCGGCTTGGAAGACGACAACGCTGCCGGAACGGCGGCGACGGAATTCACAGCAGTCGAGGGCAACGAAAGCCCTTCTTCGCCGACGTTCCACACCGGTTTCACACCCCCAAGGTCGCCCTCTACTAATTCTTCTGACGAGGCAGCCGAGGAGGTCAACGAGACTGTGCGACGCAAGGTCCGAGTTCCTCTTGAGGTCGATGACGATGATGACGAATATGGCGAGTTCCGATCGGGTGATATGAGAGACTCGGACGAGGAAGAGGAAGCCATTATCAACGAACAACTTGGGTACTCGAGTTTCTTCGGGCCCAACCGGTACGGCGGATACAACCGGTCTTATGGCGGAGATGGATTTGACGATGACGAAGGTAACGACAGCAGCGATGGAGAAGATGAGCTGGTTGAGATCTTGGTACCTGGGCGAAAGTCGACCTCATCGAATTAACCCTGGTATCATGCTTGTTTTCGTTTTTGTTTATCTTTTATCAACGGCCACGGTGTAAATCATTCTCGCACGGCATTTTATTTGATTTTTTTTCCATGGGGCATGGGTGAGAGTTGTGTTGGTTGTGTTTAATGCAGAGGGTTGTGATGATGAAGGAGGATTGATTTGTGTGTGCGATATAACGTTCATATACCACTGTACATTAGTTTGGTTTTGAGTCTGCTTTTAATGCATGGAATTGATCGCAAATTTATAATTCAACTGTCGCGTAGTATATGTACCATGGCACGAGAAAAAGTGGAACGGGGCTGTAAAATTCATGTGGAGTAGTTACATACTCTGATTTATGCTTATTACTACCACGTCCAGACAATACTTATTGTCAAAGCTTCAATATTTGAAATGCTGCCTTGAGCCAGTTTTATCACGGGGCTTGATGTTGTTTTTACAGAAGTTTCGGTCGAGGCATTCCATTTAATCCGCATCACCAATATGGACCAGAGGTACGTCTTTAAATCCTTCTTGTACATAAAAGCCAGGCCAGACTAACACAATCCCATCAGAACCAAAGCCGACGCAGCCCTTCAAGCTCATTCTCTGCTTTACGAATGGGTTCTCCAACACAACGGTCGTCTCGATGACCACACACAGTTTGCTCGCGATGATCAGCGCGGGGTACACATCCAGGTCAAACCAGACCAGCCCACCAACCTGCCTCGCAAAACATGTGTCATAAAACTGCCGCTGGCGCTGACCATGTCTTATTTTAACGCCATTGACTATCGTCCTTCTTCTTCGTCTCATGCGGATGACGAGGGGTTGGTGTTTTCAAGTCATGGCGTAGTCTTTCCGAAGCAGTTTGTCACGAGTATTGGATCTGAAGAGACAACTGCGTTTTTCCTGATGGGTCAGTATCTCAAAGCTGAAAATGGGTTTTGGTTTCCGTATATACGCTCTCTGCCGCGACCGGATGAGCTGACGACCCCGTTGTTTTATTCGGACGAGGACCTGGCGTGGTTGAACATGACCAGTCTTGCTGCGGCGAGAGAGCAGAGGCTGCAGATATGGAGAAACAACTACGAAAAGGGTGTTGCTTGTTTGAGGGACTTGCAGTTTGAGGGTGTCGACGCTTATTCTTGGTAAACATCCTCTCCTTTTCTACTCACTCTTCGGGTGCGAAAATACTGATTTTGTCAAGGGAGTTGTATCTATGGGCATCCACCATCATCTCCTCGCGCGCGTTTACCGCCAAAGTACTCGCCGGGATTATTCCAATGGAGCAACTCGCCGAAGACACAGTATCTGTTCTTCTACCAATGGTCGACGCAACCAACCACCGGCCCCTGGCCAAAGTCGAATGGCAGGCTGGGACTGATAGCATCGGGCTCGCAGTGATGGAAGACGTCACGCCTGGAAGTGAGATAGGAAATAACTATGGCCCGCGGAATAACGAGCAGTGTGAGTTTATTGAAAAGGAAACAAAAAAAAATTTTACACGTCTGACCCATGCACACCTAGTGATGATGAATTATGGCTTCTGCATCCCTAATAACCCCTTTGAATACCGCACGGTCAACCTGCGTACTCCTCCAGGTAGTCCGCTTGCTCAGGTAAAAGCTCAACACGAGCAGCACTTCTCGAAAGCTCCGAAAAACTCAGATTTGGAAGATAAGTACTACGTCTTTTCCATCAACTATCACCATACCGGCAATGCCGCCTCTCAGCCATTGGAGTTTTCCGTCTTTTCTCCCGACCTGCTCAATACATTGGCCATTATAGCCGCCAACGACCGAGAATTAGAGACTATTGAAATGGACGAACAGGGATTTCGAATCCCCGTGGAACAATACGGGAACTCGAAGAACTTTCTTGGCGCACTGAACCAGATTGTGATTGAGCTGTTGTCATACGTTCAAAGACTACAAACATCTACGAGCCAGCTTGGAGAGCCGAGGAATTTACATCAAGTCTATGCAAAGCAGTACAGGGAGAGCCAGATTAGGCTCTCGCAAGCTGCGGCGTTTATTGCGAATTGGGTCATCTCGCGCTCACGGAGTAGCAGTGAGAGCGATGCAGGGAGCAGTGAGGAGGTCGTCGACAGGTTACTTGCGCGTGTTCCGAGCAACGTGTTTGATACGGACACAGCAGAGAGAATCAAGAAGAAGATTCTTACGCAGACATCGCTGCTTCCAGAGCAAAACAGACGTGGCGAGCTTTTTCTGTTCCAAGAGCTCTTTCACCTCTTATCTACTGATATGAGTGATCCCTGTCAAGAATGCCTGAGCCAGATTTCAAGACAAGCTAGACAGCTCGTTGCGATTGGCGATGATATCGGAGGAGGCCAAAAAGGCGGAGAAAATAGCGGCCCACACGGTCTCTTTGCCTACGCGCTATTCATATGCTTCCTTGTCGCAGTCTACCGACAAAGCCCATCCCGGATTTCTCCTCGTCTGCGTTCATGGTGCAAATTTTTACTTACGAGGTACAATGCTCCGCCAAATGATGTATCCTGGACGCTCCCGGATGAAGACGACGAGGCCATTCTGTCTGCGTTTGATTCATTGATCGATGACCATATCCCTGCTGAAACTTTTGCATCCGTGACATCCATCGTAGGCGCGACTCCGGCTGTCGGCGAGCGTGCAACCAGTGACTGGTGGCTCTCTCCGAATTGGATACGCTGGGCGTGGCTTGTGCTGGAGCAGGAGATGGTCATGAATGTGGTCGATGAGCCATTAGAGCATATCGTATATGGAGCGGGGAGAGAGATGAAGACGGTCAATTTGTTGTATATTCCGGGGGCGACTCCCACATAGATCAATGTAGCTCAGAAGTTTAGTGCCTAATAAATAAAATACCTTGATGAAACTGTTCAGAGTAATTTGTGTTGTTCAGTACAGAAGAGAGAGATGGAAGATCCCTTCCCGAAACGGCATAAATATCACGTGATGAGTACCAACCAATCACGGGCGGGGTGAAATAAGTGAGCCGACGCGAGGATCCCGGCTGCCATCGCTGGACTACAACTCTCTTCGCCCCGGCGATATCTTCTCACCACCTCCCCTCGCTCCAATTGGGCGTCACAGTTCAAGATGTTGTCTCGAGCGGCGGTCCCTTCGACCTCCTCTCTCGCCCAGATCTCGTCGCGCGCGCTTCCTTCCACTTCCGCCGCCATTCGCCTGTCGTCGACTCCGGCACAGACGACCCGATCTTTTGCCACTGTCCAGGATGGCTCTACCCCAAAGAAGCAATATGGTGGCCTCGCAGACCAGGACCGTATCTTTACCAACCTCTACAGCCACCATGGCGCTGACTTGAAGTCGGCAATGAAGTACGGTGACTGGCACAGGACGAAGGACATTGTTCTCAAGGGCCACGACTGGGTGGGTAGCAGCCAATGCCTGCTGGCGTCATGACAATACGGCTAATATATATTCGCAGCTTATTTCCGAGATCAAGGCCTCTGGTCTTCGTGGTCGTGGTGGAGCTGGGTTCCCGTCTGGATTGAAATATGTGAGTGCTCATCCACCATCTTTGCAATTGGTTTTCTCGCATGAAGCTGACTTGGGTTATCTCTACACAGTCGTTCATGAACTTTAAGGACTGGGATAAGGACAACCGACCTCGCTACTTGGTCGTCAACGCTGACGAAGGTGAACCTGGAACATGCAAAGACCGAGAGATCATGCGCAAGGATCCCCAGAAGCTCATCGAGGGCTGTCTCGTTGTCGGACGTGCGATGAATGCTACTGCCGCTTACATCTACATCCGTGGTGAATTCTACCACGAAGCCACAATACTACAGCGCGGTATCCAAGAGGCCTACCAGGCTGGTTTGATTGGCAAGAACGCTTGTGGAACTGGCTATGACTTTGATGTCTACCTTCACCGTGGTGCCGGTGCCTACGTTTGCGGAGAGGAAACATCATTGATTGAGTCTCTTGAAGGCAAGGCCGGAAAGCCTCGTCTAAAGCCTCCTTTCCCCGCTGCTGTCGGTCTTTTCGGCTGCCCCAGTACTGTCACCAATGTTGAAACTGTCGCTGTCGTGCCTACCATTGTTCGACGTGGCCCCAGCTGGTTTGCTGGATTCGGCCGGGAGCGTAACCAGGGGACCAAGCTGTTCTGTATCTCCGGTCACGTCAACAACCCTTGCACCGTTGAAGAAGAAATGTCGATTCCTCTGCGTGAACTGATCGACCGCCACTGCGGTGGTGTCCGTGGCGGCTGGGACAACTTGTTGGCCGTCATCCCCGGAGGTTCCTCCACTCCTATTCTGCCCAAGTCAGTGTGCGATGACCAATTGATGGACTTTGACGCTCTCAAGGACTCGCAAAGTGGTCTCGGAACTGCCGCCGTTATCGTCATGGACAAGTCGACCGATGTTGTCCGCGCCATCTCCCGTTTGTCCCATTTCTACCGCCACGAGAGTTGCGGCCAGTGCACGCCTTGCCGTGAAGGCAGCAAGTGGACGCAGCAGATCATGTCTCGTATGGAGAAGGGCCAGGCTCGCGAACGGGAGATTGATATGCTCCAAGAATTGACCAAGCAGGTCGAAGGCCACACCATTTGCGCTCTGGGAGAGGCCTTTGCATGGCCCATCCAGGGTTTGATCCGACACTTCCGACCGGAGCTCGAGGCTCGCATCAAGCAGTACGAACAGGAGAATGGCAAGCAGCCCTTTGCAGGAGGCTGGGCCCCAAGCGCACGCGACGAGGGCAAGTTGATTGCGCCAGGTCAATAGGGTGCTACACGGCATAAAAGAATCGCAAATGAAATGTAGACGCGATACAGGGTTTGTCTTTTGAATATGTACATTTTAGTCTCGTCATAGCAATTTACCTTTCCTATGTTCTAGAGGGTATACGTAATGTGTTGTTTGCGTGTGGTTTATAATTAAAAATGGCTCTATAGGCTGACGTCTTCAGCTTGCCGCTTCCTTCTTGGCCTTGTCCCTTCTCCATCTCTTCTGTCTCCAGCCCATGCCCCATCTCATCTCAACCCACAAAAGCCCAACACCAGCAAGCAGCACCAACGCGGTAAACGTAAAGCACCAGCCCGTGCCCATCCCTGATAGCATCGAGTCCACCACCGCCGCACCAACCGCCCCGAGCCAACATCTCAGCAGATTCTGCGCCGCCGACGCGGTGGCCACCTGGCCAGGGAAGATATCTGCAAGCAGCGTGCTCAGACTGTTTGAGGTGCAGACAATGCAGAATCCGATCAGGAACTGAATCACCATCGGCACCGCCAGATGAGCGTGGTATTGCAGAGCCCAGCCATACGGCAGGAAAAGAATGGCAGATCCTGACGCAAACCCAATGACCATCTGCAGCCGCGCTTTTTCAATGGGAAATTCCGTCAGGTCTTGGTTGCGTTTTCGCTCTATGGCCATGCCATGTTTGGCTGCCAGACGTCGGTAGTTCCAGTCAAGCAGTTTCCCATTGATGATTGCACCGAACGCAGCTGCTACTCCTAGAGGTCTTTCGACTCGTCAGAATTAGTGTTTCAAAATGGAGATGTGATAAGGGGAACTCACAAAAAGCACAATCCAACCTCGAGCTCGTTCAATCCATACAGACCAGGAAACAGCGTCGGTGTAGCAGTCATGAGCACCATATTGCCAAACATCATCAGCCCCGAATACAAAATCACCATGAGCGCATCTCTCTGCAGCAAGATGACAAACGACTTGAGCGGATTCGGAAACGCCAGCTTCCTCGCCCTTTGCTCCTCTTTGAGCTCGAGTTGAGTCTTCTCGTATTCCTGTCTGTCCTCAACGCTCATTTGCGCTACTTTTCGTTTCGCCGCAATGTATTGCACCAGCGACAGTCGCCAGCCCTGCGCAGGTGTGACGCTACCATCACCGACAAACTTACGGTGCGTCTCTGGCTGGAAAATAGCATAAATAACAAGAAACGAGCCGCTGATGATTACAAGAAACCAGAAGACGGCACGCCAGCCCAGAAACTGCGCCAGGAGACCTCCAATCACGGGGCCCAGTGCAGGACCAAGCATTATCCCCGAAGCCATTGGACCCATGTACTTTCCTCGCTCTGCCGTGGTCACCACATCAGCGACAACGGCGAATCCAAACGAGATAGTCCCGCTACTACCGGCGCTTTGCAGACATCGAAGCACCAAGAGCGCGGCATAGCTATTCTGCAACGCCAGTCCGATGTTTGCCGCAGTGTAGATGGTAAAAGCCAGTATATACGCTGGCCGTCTTCCGCTCGCGTCCGAAAACGTACCCATGAAGCTCGGCGCAAGGCCCTGGAAGATCATGTACGTCGCCACGGTGACATTTAGCAGCGCCGGTGTGAGATTATAGCTTTTGGTGAGTATGGGAAGCACTGGGAAGTAAATTTGGCCGGACAGCGGCGAGAAGAATGAGGCCGCGCTGGCCATGGCCACGATGAACCATACTTCATACTTGGGAAAGGCAGTATATGGCTTCTCGCTTTTGTTTGTGGTTGATTTGGCTAGATTTGAATTTTGGGCTTCAATGTCTGTTATTGGGGCTTCCTCTTCGTTGGGTGCATCATCAAGAGACTGGCTTCTTTTCTCTGTGTTGGAGTGGATGGATTTTGCCGTATGTGCATCTGCTTGGTGCGTAGGTATGCGGCTCTCGTCTGTTTTGGAAGCCATTTCTATGCTAGGCCTATTTGAAGTCAGTATATGAATTCGTTTAGTGGTTATTCCATTGAGTTACTTAAGTAGTAACTGCTAATAGAAATAAACTTCTTACATCAAATCACCCGATTTGGAATGCGGGGATCCCAATAAATCAACCTCAAAGAACTCCCAGCAGTGCCTGTGTTGCTTCAGCTTGTATCTGCTCTGAAAGTGATACTCATAATATCAAGATCCAACAAAGCAAAAAGGCAAATTTTGGATTTTCAGTCGACTTGTTCAAGTTGATTGCTGTCGCAGCGCCTTTAATATTTAATCTATCAAAAATGCCGGTTCCGCCAAGCACAATCCCGGAACCGGGAATCTACGACCGCATAATAATAGGATTCAGTTAGGACTACTGGAGATAAAGCAAATAAGATCCGTCCGGAAATAAGTTTAATGTAATGATCTTTTTGTATTACACAGGGAAACTATTTTTAGCTAAAGTACATGAACATAAATATTGAAAAACAGGGGGGAAATCAAAGTCGGAATTGCATCGCATCGTCTCTCCAATCAATTAGCACTAGCCATCACCATGCTGTAGTATCGACGACTGATTTCAGCAGTATGCATCAGTCTCGCATCTCCAGTAAGAGGGAGTTTGAGAATAGCGGAGAGCTCGACACCCTGTAGAATATCGCCAGTTAGTAAATGTCCTGTATTGACCGGCTTGACAACTTACATCGTCGTCTCGTGCACACCAGCCAGCGACAACCTTGCTCATTTCCATGAATGCAACGCGCTCCTCCAACACTTCTGCACCGGGCGTCTGCTTGATTTTCTCACCCATAATAACCAAAGACCCAATCAGACGTTTCAGGACAGCCTGATCGCGGCGGCCTTGGGCAGTTACTAGACGCAAAAAGTCTTCATACACTGCTCCACCACTGCTCCAACCGCGCACTTTTTGGTCGGGTGAGTCTCCAAAGCCGGTGAGTAGTTGCCGAAGAATATTCCAGTCATGCTCAATGACAGTTCGTGGGCCGACTAAGCGACAGAAAGTGGCATGTGCTTCGTTCCAGTTTCGAGCGCGAATAAGATAACCCACTTCATTTGCATAGTCGCCACTGTACCGGGCAAATAGTGCCTTTGCTACCCATACCCACAACTCGGGGATTCTCAAGTCATTGACGAGATATGTCCATCCAGCATCGACTTTGCCATCATCGGTAGTAGGTCTGGGCAAAGTAGCGGCAAACTGGCCCAATGTTTCTTTGACAGCGTGCTCCCGGTCTGTTGCTCGAGAAAGGTGCATCAAGACGAAGAGGGCGGGCTCCATTGAACCAGACGCAATGAGTTCCCACGCATAGTTCCAAGTCAGTTGATCGGCACGGGCTTTGTTGACAAGGATGTGCTCGTTATTTCCAACGGTGGTGGTAATGGCCTGGTGCAGCTGGAATGATAGGCGGCTAGACAAACGGCCACCACACACTGCCTCGGGTAAGATTGCCTCCGGCAAGTTGACACTCAAGTTAGACACGCTGGTGCCACCTGCAGCTGCAGCTGCGTATACCTTCAACAACACCCAGAGGGGAGACTCCTGGCGCGCGGTGAGGGTGATTTGGCGCTTCTCTGCGTATTCCGCTTCCAAGTGCAATGAGAGTGGGTAGGCAGGTTCATCGCCAGCGGCAATGTCATGTAGGAAGAGGGAAACAGCGGCCTCAATAGGTTGGTCTTCCGTGATGCCGTACCATAGTCGGAGGCCAAAGGCTTGTATCCAGTCAAGTTCGAAGCGTTCTGAAAAGGTAAAAGTAGAAGCTCGATCTTCCGGTGCACCAGACGGACGGCCCACAGAACGGAGGGTGTTCCCTGCCAGCAGTTCATACAAAGCACGGATGGGTTCGCTGATCTCAGAAAATACATTGTGCTGACGCCAAGACTCAACCTGTTTCTGCATATCCAGGCGGCTGGTCTTATCCCTTCCGATCTGTGCGAGCATAGTTGCGAGATGGAGGTTGCCACTCTCTACAAGAGCTTTGCATGCATCCTCAACGCGGTGGAAAGCAAGGAAAGCAACTGCACGTTCTTCAGGAGCGGCAATACCCTCCAACTCCTGTCCGTGTTTCTCGCGAACCAAGCTTTCCCAAAGACGGCTGAGGCGATCCTTTTTGATCCGGTGAAGAAACTTTTTGCGAAGCTGTGGCGGAACTCCTGCAGAGATGTCGTCTTCAATTTCGTCATTGAAGAGAATGTTTGTCAATTGCCAGATAAAGCGCTCATAGCCGGCCTCAAAAGAGGCCCCATTCGAAGATTGAATGAATGATTGAAAGTCCGTTTTCTCATTACGCGCATATGGAATGCCATCGACTATGTGGATAGAAGATTGACGCCGCTGAGACTCCAAAACATTCACTGACTATGCAATGTTTTAGTTAAATTCTACCACAAAAACAAATGAGAAAAACGAACCTCAGGTCCTCCCTTGAATGGACGAATGGTGACTCCATTGAACGAAGCAGTTGGCAACCAAAATTCACTCGTGGCTGATTGCAAATCGCCGGGATTGTCATTTATTTCGACCAGAGAATCCCGTGGCCCCCATCGAGGTTTGTAGCTTTGGTGAAAAGCGTCATCGCTGGCAGATAGCTCGTTCGAACTGCTTGCAAATGTTTTGGGCGTCTTCGAGTGTGGCAACTGTAAAGGGGAAAACAGGTTTTAGCTTCATTCTCAATCTAACTTCAATTTGTGCAGCTAGCTAGGGGGCGAACTTGAGCCTAAAGCTCAGCTTCCTAATTACATGGTGCTGAAAAAACATTGTTCAAAGGGGAACAAACCTCAAAAGCTTTCAATTGTCCTTTCTGTTTTTTGCCTGGAGATTTGACATTCTTGCCTGGTTGTTGAAAAAGCGATTGCATCACGTCGATAGTCGATGTGAAAGGTTTTGATGGGCTGGCCGAGGCAGATGCTTGTGCTTGTTGCTTGTTATCGGCCTGTCGGCTTTTGTCCACAAAGGCGTCACCCTGCTTCACTCGTAGAGTTTCACGATCTTGCTTTCGAGGGCTGATTGTTCGTTGTAATTGTTGGGCCCAGTTCCCACTAAGGTCAAGGCCAGACTTGGTTGGAGTTCCCAGCCGCATCGAGTTCGAAGTAACATCGAGAGCTGAAAAGCCAGTACGGGCAGTGTTGTCCTGCTCCACGGTGTGATGAGGAATAGGAAAGGAGCCTGCCATCTCCATATCTTCGTCCTCAATAGATTCAGTTTCTGAGCCAACGCTTTCGGTCATGTCGTCCTCAGCATCGCGTTCAACTGAACCCGTGGAGCCGTCCTCTAAAAAAGACTCCTCTTCTCCAGCCGAATTCAATTCCTCCTCATCGGCTTGCATCATTTGATCACCAAACGACCCTGGCACCAGTTTGCGTTTCTTAAAGTCAAAAGTATCATCATCAACGCCAGCCATAGACCCGACAAAAGATTCGTCGAGTGAAAATGTAGAGTTGAGTTCCGAGTTAAAGGTGTTGTCGGTGGAGGGTTGGGCCGGGGATCGAGCCTTTGGAGTCGGAGTGTCAGGACCAGCACTAAGCGTGCTTTGGTTGAAGCTCTCACCTTCGTCGTCATCCTCGTAGTCAAGCCCATAGGTGGTAAAGTGAGGAACGCGAAAGATCCAGACACCAGTATCTCTTTCAAATCCCACAAATTCTGTGTCCTTGATTTTTTGGAGGCGCTGCACGTGTTTTTCGTAGAACGGACCGCTGTTAATGGCGGAAGACGCTTTCTTGTCGCGTCCGCGCGGCCACGAATTCTCAAGGCGCAAGGTAGACGGTACGTTCAGGCCTTTGCCCATAGGTGGTTTAGAGGCATCGTCGGCATAGACTGTGATGGATCGCACGGTGATCTTTACAATGTCACCAAGAATACTGTCAAGGTCGATGTTTGTAAGATCAACCGGTTCGTCAAATGTAACTTGGCCACATTTCTGACGGCCAACAGTGAAGTTTTCGACGTGTTTCAGTTGCTCACGGCTCATCTTGCTCAGTTCAAGACGCGACGGCTTCATCCAGTATTGGCCTGGCTGAGGATCGGTCGTGACTGGCGAAACGGTGCCATTGGTGGCCAGGCCAGTATGCTCGGGGACAACCGCGAGTTCGTTGCCACGAATCATTTCCATCTCAGGCTTTCGCAGTGATCCGGACCCATTTGCACCATTGGTGGCTTCGGGCTTTCGAGCAGACCGTATAAACCCAAGTTCTTCAGCGGTTGTTTCGGGAGTTTCGCTCTCGGTACGCACAACAGCTCCATCTGTCGGGGCGTCGAAGCTGACACGTTTCTTGAGCTTGTCGGTCGTTTGAGGGGCCTGCTCTCCGTTTGCGATGGGAGGGGCGGCAGCGGTGGGTTTATTGAAAAGCTCGCTCTTCAAACTGCGGTCGATGGTCAGACGCTTCAAACTTCCACTAGAATAGCGAGAAGCCTGGCCACCGGTGATAGCGCCAGGAGTCAGGACACTTTCGCTGTCTGGATCAAAAGAGTTGCGAAGGTTGCTAGTGGAGAAGCTCTTGCCGAAACTACGTCCCAGGCTACCATTGACACTGCCGCCACGAACGCTGCCATTGCCGAGAAGGCTTCCTGTAAGACTGGAGACGCTAGAAGCGCTCGATGGAGAGCCATAAGTGGAATACGAGAAGCCGTAACCCTGGCGCCGAGGTGGCGTAATGAGACGGTTGGCCGCGTTTGGCGTGATTTTGTAAACTGGGAGAGGCGTGCGCTGCTTCTGTTTCAAACTTGCCGACAGTGGAGTCGCCAGTGGGCCGGGGCTGGGCGCATTTGGAGCAGGGAGACCAGAGAAGATGGATTGGTTTCCATAAGGATTTCCATCTAGCAAAGACGCTTGGAAGCTACCGGGGGCTGGTTGTTGCTGTGCAGGCTGCTGCTGTTGATTCTGCTGCGATGAGAACAGACTGCTGGTGCCAAAACCACCCGCTTGCTGTTGCTGTGGTTGGGCTCCGAATGCAGATCCGGCATTCTGGGTTGTATTGCTTTGACCGAAAAGCGATCCACCACCCGTCCCAAACAGTCCACCAGGCTTCTGTTGCTGTGATTGAGCTTGGGTGTTACCGAACAGGCTTGTGCCAGCAGGTTGAGTGTTTTGAGCGCCGCCAAGCCCACCAAAGGCAGTCCCAGTGTTGGTATTGGTGCCACCGCCCAAGCCGCCAAACAAGCCACCAGGTTTTTGTTCCTGTTGCTGGGCTCCGCCAAATAGTCCAGTTCCGGTTTGTTGGGTTTGACCACCGAAAAGCGACGTGCCGGCTTGCTGTGGTTGCTGCTGCTGATTGTTCTGGCCGAACAGTGAAGATCCTCCTGTGTTTGTGTTGCCGAACAAACCGGTTCCACTCTGTTGTTGCTGAGTGCCGGTCCCAGCGCCACCAAATAGACCACCAGGCTTGGCCTGGTTCTGATTCTGTGCGCCAAAGCCACCGAATGCTGAAGTACCTGTTCCGGTCTGTTGCTGTTGATTACCACCAAAGGCTGAAGTGGTGGTGCCTCCGAATGGGTTAGTAGAGGTTGTAGCTGCGTTCGTTCCGAATCCGCCACCAGTACCAAAACCGCTGGTAGTAGTGCCACCACCACCAAACAGACTCTTCTGTTGAGGTTGCGCTTGTTGATTGTTACCGAACACCGAGCCGCCGGTTCCTCCGAATCCGGATCCAGTGTTGGCAGTCTGTCCAAAGCCCCCCGTAGTAGCGGTGTTTCCACCAAAGAGGCTGGACTGTGTGGTGGCGGCATTGTTGGTAGTACTTCCAAACAAAGATGTAGCCGGCTTAGCTGCCCCGAATAGTGAGCCAGTTCCTGTTGTACCAGAGCCAAAACCGCCGCCGGTTGTTTGGGTTTGAGCGCCACCGAAAGCAGGCGCACTTGTAGTAGCACCAAAGCCACCGCCGCCAGATCCAAAGCCCGTGTTTTGCTGGGGCTGGGCACCAAAACCAGAGCCAAAAGCAGATGAGCCGAAGGCACCTGGCTGTCCACTGGCGTTTGCGTAGCGACGTCCACCTTGGTAATCTGCAACGCGAAGTTCTTCAAAGGAGTAACGACTGTATGGCTGCATGTAGGAAATGCTCTGGTACACATTGTTTGTGTTGCTAGACGGGTCTTTCTCGGTTACGGGGTTGAAAGGAGTACCGGCAGTTCCATCTGAAGCTGCAATTTGACCACTGAAAGCTGTTCCTGTGCTGCTTCCAAAGCCAGTGCCAGTGCCAGCAGCGGCAGTCGAACCGAAGCCTCCACCACTGCCAAAACCTCCTGTGCCAGTGGTCGTAGTACCAAAGCCACTGGGCTTGGCTGCGCCGAAAGCATTGTTACCTGTGGAAGTACTGCCAAAGCCACCTGTCGTTCCAGTAGAACCGAATCCGCCTCCTCCAAATCCACCCGAAGTGGCAGTGTTGCTGTTGCTACCAAAGATACCACCACCAGTAGATGTTGCTGTACCAAATCCGGTAGGTTTATTGCCTCCGAAAAGGGAGTTCGTTTGCGTAGCGTTGTTGGAACCAAAGCCTAAGGAATGAAGAGTTAGTCAACTTTGTCAC
The DNA here is from genome assembly GCA_023626135.1 of Talaromyces sp. R2412. Lineage (NCBI taxonomy): Eukaryota > Fungi > Ascomycota > Eurotiomycetes > Eurotiales > Trichocomaceae > Talaromyces > Talaromyces sp. R2412. The sequence continues at coordinate 416,968 of JAMAGK010000008.1, forward strand.
AAGACATTTCGATCAGAGCAGCAAAATTAAAAGCAAGCAAAGCAATTATGATGATTCCATAGATGACACATAGCCACAGTGCCTTTTGAAGTGCCAAAACAAGCGCCGAAGAGGATCGACTGCGACCGATTTTTTCAACCGCGTTTGTTCAAGCACAGGATAGCAGCATGCAAGCCAACATGATCCATGGAATTTTTCCCCATGTGCGAAGACCATCGAGGTATACGAAAGCGAGCCAAGGCACATACCTCCACCAGAGCCAAAGCCTCCCGATGATGAGTTCCCGAATATACTGCCCCCAGTGTTGGCGGTGTTGCCACCAAAGGGGTTTGCGGCAGTTGTGTTACTTCCGAATCCTATAAATGATAGGGATCGTAGTCAGACATCTGAGTAAGACGAGAAGTTGTCTTTTCGCAAATGGTCGCTCCGACATAGCCGGTGCTATCCGTGTCGCTCGCTCAACTCGATCGAGAGAGTGAAAATCCTTTGAGCGGTGCGCGGAGGCGGCGAGCCATCGAAATTCCAGCAGGAATGGAAGACGACAATAACAACATAACAATAACAATAACAATAACAACCAACATCATAAGAGGCTGGTAATAGGATGGGGCAAAAGGCAGAGCAAAATCATCACGACGTATGAAACCTACCTCCAGTGTTTGTTCCCCCAAACGATGAGGAGCCAAAGCCAGAGCTTTGCTGTTGCTGGTTGTTCTGGCCGAAGCCACCGAAGCCACCACCAAACGACATGGTTGATGAGAAAAGTGTTTGTATCAGCGCATTCGGCAAAGTCTGTCAAGCTTAAGAGAGTTGAGTTTGACACGAGACAGCGGCGGGAGGCGAAATAAAAGCGAAAGATCGACGGGTGAGAATTGTCAAAAGAATAGAATGAGGAAGATCGGTCGGTCGAGGGAGGCGTTGAAGATGAAAAGGTCGGAGATTGCCACCTAAGACAGGTCCGCGACGCGCTTTCTCTTTTATTTTTTTTTTCCTGCTCCCAAGCAAGAAAGACTCGAGCTGAGCGCGCCGAATTCAGGCAGAGGAATAAGAACTGAACAATAAAACTCCAGCTGACAGCAACAGTCAACTTGAAGAGTCGCCTGAGCTCGAAATATGCGACTCAAGCCAGCAATGGAGGCGGAGGGGGGAATGAGAGGGACAACGACAAAGAGAGAAGGCGGGAGAACGCGAAGCTGGGAGGTGCGAGAAAGGTTTAAGAAGGGTTCCGCAGACGCCAGGCAGCCCGAGCCCGTTGTGGCTGCCAGGCTGCCAGCGCACCACACCGCGCCGGCACGGTCATGTGACGGGAGATGACTCAGCGGCTTAGGGGGGCTGGGGTACGGGCCAATCATGTTGTCGGTATTCGCATGACTGCAACATCAACAGCTAGATGCGATTATTTATATTGTTTATGAATGGGCATTACTACATGTACCATGTCAATTGACTTGGAATAGGTGGATAAAAGGTGATGCCGTAGAATTTTCCCGGAGCATATGCATGCAGGTTCGACAGCTTGTAATGCACAATGCCTATTTAGGTCTAGGTTCAATTTGTCACAGTGGTATACAACAGACAGATCATAAGTAACAATTTCAGATTCCTTACATATCCAAACACAAATAGCAATATGTACGCATCCACGGTAGAGACATCAATCATTGAGATGCAAAAAATGGACAGTTTCCCTTCCAAATATTGGCTTTTTGTGCTGAGAGTGTGATATATATAAATTAACAATAAACAGACTTGCAAAAGTGTGCCTAGCATCCAAAAGACAATAAGCCAGGCCAGTCCTTTGTTCACAAAATTTGCAACTACCCCAACAAGCCGAAAATAAACATAAAATAACAATAGAGCTAACAATAACTACTTGCGCGAGGCCTTGACGGTATCGATAATCTTAGTCACGACAGCAGGTTCCGACAGCTGAAGAAATGGTTAGCTTTGAAACATCGAGGGAGGAAAAGGCTTTGAACGTACAGTTGAAATATCACCAAGACTGTCCTCCTCACCACTCAGAATCTTGCGCAGAATACGGCGCATGATCTTTCCACTGCGGGTCTTGGGAAGGTCCTCAACAGCAAAGACGGCCTTGGGGGCGGCGAAAGGTCCAATGGATTTTCGCACCTGCATGATGAGGTCCTTGCGGACCTGGTCTGTCGACTCGTTGCCGCTCTTGAGCGAGACGAAGGCATTGACAGCCTGGCCAGTGAGCTCGTCGGTAATACCGACGACGGCGGCTTCGGCAACCATGGCTGTAGCAATAACCGAATTAGCAACTGTGTAAGGTTTTCATATAGAGTGGTAGACTTACGGTGCTCGAGCAGAGCAGCTTCAATCTCGGCAGTGGAGAGACGGTGACCAGAAACGTTGACAACGTCGTCAACACGTCCGCGGATCCAGTAGTATCCGTCGTGGTCACGGCCGGCACCGTCACCAGTGAACTACAGAAGTTGAGTTAGCCTTGGAAATTGGCCGAAAATCAGGAAGTGCTTACGTAGTATCCCTTGTATACGTTCAGGTAGGTGTCCATGTACCGCTTGTGAGCTCCCCACACGGTGCGAGCCATGCTGGGCCAGGGCTGCTTAATAGCAAGAACACCTTCGACATCATTGCCCTTAATTTCATCGCCCGAGACAGGGTCAATGATAGCTGGCTCAATACCAAAGAACGGAAGAGATGCACTACCGGGCTTAGTGGGGGTGATTCCACCAAGAGGGGTAATGATGTTTGATCCAGTCTCGGTTTGCCAGTATGTCTGTAACAATGGTCAGCAAATTGTGTCTCAGGATAGCAATGTTGTAAATCTCACATCGCAAATGTGGGCTTCTTCCTTTCCAACGCTCTCAAAATACCACTTCCAGACCTCGGCCGCAATGGGCTCACCCACTGATCCAAGCACACGCAGGTGCTCCATCTTGTGATGAATATGTTCGTCGCCAGCACGCTTGAGCAGGCGCAGGGCGGTAGGGGCCACGTAGAACTGAGTGACCTTGTACTTTTCAATGACGTCCCAGTACCGAGAGAAGTCGGGGTAGGCCGGAGTACTCTCGAACACAACGGTAGCAACACCAAGGAGCAACGGCGCATAGACGACATAGGTGTGACCGGTGATCCAGCCAACGTCACCACCGCAGAAGTATCGGTCATCGTCATGAATATCAAAGACATATTTACCAGTTGCGGCAGCTCCCAAAAGGTAGCCGGCCGTCGTGTGCATAACACCCTTGGGCTTTCCAGTCGAACCAGATGTGTAGAGAAGGAAGAGAGGGTCCTCCGAGTCGACGGGCTCAGGAGCCAAGTAGTTAGGGTACTTCTCAACCTCCTCGTGCCACCACAAGTCGCGGCCCTTGGTCCATGGAACATCGGCGCCAGTGCGCTTGAAGACAAGGACGTTCTTCACGTCCGGACATTGCTTTAGGGCCTCATCGACAATCTTCTTGGTGCCAATAACCTTTCCACCGCGACGACCCTCGTCACTGGTGATAACAAATTTGGAGTCAGCGTCGAGAACACGGTCGCGCAGAGAGTCGGATGAGAAGCCCGCGAAAACAACGGAGTGAACGGCACCAATGCGCGAGCAGGCCAAGAAAGCGATGAGAGCTTCGGGAATCATGGGCAGGTAAATGGCGACAGTGTCGCCCTTGCGCACGCCTTGCGACTTGAGGACCCAAGCAACCTTGGAGACCTCACGGAGCAGCTCTCCGTAGGTGATGTTGCGGCCCTCATTGGGCTCGTCGGCCTCGTAGATGATGGCGACCTTGTCGGGGTTCTTGAACGCATGGCGATCGACACAGTTGAACGAGGCGTTTAGTTTTCCGCCCAGGAACCAGGCATTGTCGCCGTTGGCGAAGGAGCCGGAATGTGTGGTGTGAAAATCCTGATCAAAGGTGAGCAACTCGCGGGCCATGCGGGCCCAGAAGGTGTTGGGGTCCCGGATCGACTCCTCATAGAGCTCTTTGTAGTGGTCGAAATTTTTCAGGTGTGGACGAGTAGGGTGCTTCTTGTGGAAAGCTTCGGGCACATGGAAAGTGTCCACTTCATGAGCCTCGGCGACCTGGGATTTTTCTGTTAATGACTCTGGATTCTATGGTCAGCTGTAAGTCCAGGAAAACTTACCACAGGGGTGGGGGGCTTGACATCGCCGTCAGACATGATGATCGAGCTCTGCTGAGCAGTGATATATGTTTATTTATATATAAATAAGCTACACATTTAAACATCAGCAAATCATCCATTGAGAACATACGTCCAAACACAGAAAGAAGCTCAAATTTCCGTGTTGAGAACACACTCACCGCGAACTAAGAACTATAGCCAACAAAAGGCACGTGCGATGTACAATCCGATCTCGATCTCGACCGCGACAGATCGTGCACAATCAGAGAAGGATACCGAGCGAGGAGGAGGTAAAAGAACGAGGAGCAGCTGAAAGATGAGATGGAAGAAGGGAGAGCATTAAAAAAAGCTTATGGAGGGAAGAGGGAGGGGCGCGTGCCTGGACGGGCGGGGGGAGGAAGGCGGGCAAAGCGCCGGCTATATCTGATCGCAGGTTCCTTGCGAACAGGGATGTGTTTTTTTTTCTCTCTCTCGCGTGCAGGGAGCCAAGCGGCGCAGCAATAATACTGTAATAATAACGCAAATCACGATGGTTGTTGAGCTGGAAAGCAAAAAGCTACTCGGCCATGCGGGGGGGTGATTGTGAGTCTGTGACAGCTTCCGTTGCTCCGGACGCACTGCTACCAGCTCGCTGATTGGCTGCTCACTCGTTTTTGCGGGGCTCTTGAGGTATTGATTACGGCGATTACGATGGTTTACGATGCTTACGTTCGACGGAGTATATGCCTCTGCGGCCACGCAGACCTGTATTTTTACCGTCCACGTCCAGGCCAACTAGTAAAAACATGAACAACATATCAAATTACTCGCGTTTTATTCAGTTGCCTATGTGATTTCCGTCTCCGTCGCAGCCAGACGCCAAGGGCATGCGAGTTGAGGGCTCGGCCTCTCCCGTAATGGCGGGGTAAGAAACTGTATCGACACCGCTAGCGCCAAGGCTCGCAAAGGTGGGGAAGCCGAACGCAGGCTCAGGTATGATGGTATCGCTGGTACCGCTCGTGACTGGCTAATCCGCCGCGCCGGAAAGGACTGACTGTATGATTGCATTATTCTTAAATAATAGTACTTATATTTATTAATAACCTTGCGTGTTGCAGCCAGCTGGTGAGCCTCTCACTGGAATTCTCAACATGCCGAATAGTACAGTACACGGGTTGCTTCTGGAACGATCTTGCATGAGGCTCGATACTAAGTCGATAGTCAATACCAACAACTACGTACTAATTAAATGTTAAATGTAATAATACCGGTCAGCCAACAAGCGCGCTGTAATTATAAGAACTCCACGCGAATTGCGTAAGAATATGCATGCCCCTAGTCCGGCCCAAGGCTAGAAATTAATCAGAATGCACAAAATAATAACACTACGACACTAGTCTCAGCTCTTAATGTTCGCCTAGAGTCCTAGGCCCGAGGATGAGACGATGCGCCGGACTCGGACGGGGAACACTGCAATAATTTGCCCTCCAATTATTGACTCCGACTCGTTCCGCTTGCGACTACTATTAAGGACACCTGTTCGCAATAATATGCATCTAAATGATTAATACTAGTTTTATTCCCGGCATCAGACCCCTTGTCTGTTTAATATTTATCCGGATTGAAAACGGCTATTGTAGGTTTTTACCTGCGGTTCGGTCCGAGTCGCATTTGTGATCAATTCTTTCTCTATGGTGAATATCACCGTGTCATCTTATCAGACGCATAAGCACGGGTTACATCTACAACAGTACTTTTAAATTTGAACTAGAAAATTTTATTTTGATACAGGATCCTAGCAAGTACTACCTCTCACATAACGTGAAAATTTTTCTTCGCAGAAATTTGAAACAAAAAAAAAGTTATTTCAGTAGCTGCCCAGTACTTGCCATCCTCCATTCCACCACGATCCTACGCCAAGGATAAAGATAGCGATACTGCCATCCCGAACTAGACTGGAATAAAACTGCTTTCCCATGGCAAAAGTTCCCTTCTGAGACGTCCCCAACAGTATCCCCAGCCCATTCAACAACAGTTCCCCAGTCATGAACACCACGAACGGATTCTGCGCCGCTGCGGGGGGTGGCGGGTTGTCTCCATACGTCGCGATCGACGATCCGACCAGAAAGACCAAATACAAGCCAGCGAGTAGGGAAAAGACAGTATGAAGTAGCTTCCACAGGCGCTCCTGTTTCTGTTGTGCTGGACTCAGGGGTGCAGAGCCGCCCCCCAGTAGAATCTTGGATAGAAAAGGTGGAATGCCAAGAGCACCAGCCAAATCATCTGGCTTAAAACCATTGCTTCCCGGAGGCGGGGGCGTGAATCCAGAACCTGGAGCCGTGTTTTCTGCGCCGGGCATGCCGCCCATCATGGAGCTCAGCAGCTTTAGCATGGGATCCTGGTCGATTTGTTGCTGGTTTTGCTGCTCGGCCGGGTTCGCTCGTAGTAGGGCTCTTAGATATTCTTGCTGAGCACGCATATCATCCCCAGGTGGTCCATCCACAGGCGGCGAAGGTCGAGAAAACGTTTCGGGGGTAAGTGCTGGTGACTCTGTGCGAGACGGAGGCTGTGGTGTTGGCGAAGGGGAGGCATCTTCGTGAGCTATATGGTGAGGGTCTAGTTAGAAATCCATCCGCATAAAGGATGGAAAAACAATGTAGCTGCGCATACCACTCGCTGGTGTCCGTCCGCTGAGACTGGTGATCTTGTCGAGTCGAGCGCTGCCACCAGCCTTGATTTTTGCCTCGCGACGCTCACGCCGCTGGCGGGCTGCGCGCTGTGCGGGAGATTCTTCGGGCGAAGACATTTCGTAAGTGAATAAACCGGCTCAATGGAGAAAGAATGCGAGACAGGGCTTCGCAAGGCCGGATATATTTGTTGTTGTGTCGTTGTCGATACTGAGCTCGTTTGTTCGCTGGCGATGTGGTCTGACGTAGGCGGGTCCGTCACGGGTCGGCCAATCACAGCGACGCAACCGAGATGCCTTGTTCACAGTTCTACACTGATTCTTGGGTACGAGATGTGCTGGCTGGTATGGTTATTTTAAGAGTACCAATATGTCTGATATGAGAAAAGCTGGTAATATTTGAACGGTATAGGTGTTTTCTTGGAAATCGTCATTGATTGAGGTCGGAGATCTATACATATATTAACTCAGTTCTATACAAGGACATCTCTCGCCAGAATTGAGCATTCGAGTTGCACGGTGTTTTTTAAAAAAAGTAAAATCATTTCCTTACGGCCAAAGTAGTCATTCCAGTGGCATTTTAGCAACCAACAGGAATAAACACCATGATGTATCACACGCTAAGCAAGACTATCGACGCAAAAAGCCGGTTATCTGGGCGATCGGCCGCGAGATGACGCTAAAGGAGCTTCCCCAGGATCGAAAATTGGGCGACCACAGCAGGGCAGGATGCGGTCTGGGCCAGACCCAGGGAAAAAGAAAAAGGGAAAAAAAGGAAACGAACACGAATGAAGACTGAGCGAGTGCAGCGACGCGCGGTGGGTCGGGCGCTTGGCCGATGACGTAGCTGTCGCTCGATGATATCAGGGCTTGAGCCCGCGACTGCCCTTTTTTTAAGGACAGACCGTGCTGGTGTCATTCTTCCTCTGCAACATACGTAGACTGAGTGAGAGAGAGCTCGCTGGAAGTTCTATTTCCTCCTCGCCCAGCAATGGCTCCTCAAGCTGCCCCTGGCGGCCATTGGAGTGCCGCCAATCCAATCCCTACCATCCAGAAATTTGTCGAGAACCTCGACAAGGATAAGAAAACCCGCGACCAGCAAATCGACGACGAGATCAAGCGCAGGCAGCAGGAGGCCAAAAAGACTGGCAAGGCTGTCGACCATGAAGTGGCCGAGCTGTCCAGCAAGAAAACCCGTCAGGTTACAGACCCTGTGACAGGACGAGAGGTCAGCATCGAGGATGTTGGCAAGCGATACATGGACGATATTGAAAATCCAACGGTAAGCCTGCTTTCTCTGGTGAAGGAATGAAAATACATGATGCTCATTCTCCTGCTACAGCTTACCGTTCCAAATGCAAACCTCGATAAGCCAACGGTAAGTACTACATACAGGTAGCAATTGAAAACACACCTAACAGAATCTGCCCCAGAACGTCAAGACAGACCCATCGCAAGATTTGGAAGAGTACAAAAAGAACCAGGACATCACAGCTCCTCCAGACCCCATTGCACAGGGCACTACTTCCGATGTACCCATTCATGGAGAGAAAACAAACATTCTTTTCCACCCAACCCCGTCAGTCACCTATCAGCCCATGTTTGAGAACTTGGAAAAACGTGCAAATGGCCTTGCAGCTGGAATAGCCTTTGCAGTCATTGTCCTGGGACGGACCTTTGGCGGGTCTCTGTGGGGTCTCATTCCTCTGGCTTTTTGTCTTGCGTCAGGCGTCTATCTGTGGATGAAAGAGGTCATCCGAAGTGGCCGCGAATATGAATGGCAAAGCGAAAATGTTCGAGGTGAAACGGTAAATTAATATATCCTTTTCCTTAAAAGATGTAATTTGCTGATTATTCTCTTACCAGGCAACTGCTAATCTCCTTCCCGAGTCCGTGGAGTGGATGAATGCCCTTTTGGGTGTTACTTGGGGCTTATTGAACCCTGACATGTTTGCCGGTGTTGCTGATACAATCGAGGATATCATGCAAGCTTCTGTGCCGGGCGTCATTGAGAACGTTCGGGTTTCCGAAATCGACCAGGGTAACAATCCTATCAGAATCCTCAGTATCCGGTCTCTTCCAGATGATCATGTCCAAGACTTGAAAGAAAACATCCGGATAGAAGATAAGAAGAACAAAGATCCCCAAGAGGCTGCTGCTGATGAGGAAGGCGGTGATTACTATAACCTCGAGGTCTCGTTCGCCTACCACGCGAAGCCGACAGGAGCGAGCGCCTCTGAAAAGGCTCGCAATATGCATATGCAGCTCGTATTCTATCTGGGAATCAAGGGCCTCTTTGGGGTCCCCTTTCCCATCTTCACCGAGTTGATTGAGCTGGTCGGAACGGTCCGGCTTCGCTTCCAGATGACGCCGCAGCCCCCATTTGCCAAATCAGTAACTTTTACTTTGATGGGTCTCCCTCATGTGCGTGCTGGTTGTGTCCCACTTGTCAAGAGGGGCGTCAACATATTGAATCTGCCACTTATTTCAAACTTTGTCAACTACGCTATCGGAGCAGCTGCTAGTCTATACGTGGCTCCCAAGTCAATGTCTCTAGATTTGGCCATGATGCTCAAGGGTGATGATATCCAAAAAGACACATTGGCACTCGGAGTGTTCTGGGTCCGTATTCACCGCGCTGTCGGTCTCAGCAAGCAGGATCGCAGAGGAAGCAGTGGTGGAGGCAGCGACCCTTATATCAACCTCTCATTCTCGAAATACGGCAAGCCCATGTATTGTACGCGTGTTATTACAGATGACTTGAACCCAATATGGGAAGAGACAGCCGCCTTGCTGGTGACTCCAGAGCTGATCAAAGCCGATGAACAGCTCAGTGTCGAACTATGGGATTCAGATCGCAACTCTGCCGATGACATCGTGGGCAAGGTAGAACTCTCAATTCAGGAAATGATTCGTCACCCGGGCAAAATGTATCAGCATGTGTCCAAACTTGAAGGGATGGACGACGGCAGTAGTATGCCTGGAGAGCTACGCTGGGAAGTCGGATACTTTGGCAAGCCACGGCTGAGACCAGAGCTTCGTACAGACGGCAAAAACAAAGAACTTCCTGAGAACCTTCGCAGCGAGCCTACGCTACAGGACGAGAAAGGTGTCATCAGCACCGAGGATGAAGATGCTATCACACACACTCCGCCAGATCCACTCTGGCCGAGCGGTATTTGCAGCATCGTGATCCACCAGATAGTCAGTCTGCAGCTAGAAAATATTAAAGGCACGCAGGGTAGTCGCAAGGGCAAAGAGTTTGAGCCGGCCAAGTCGTACGGAGAAAATACTGAAGAGCAGGGCAAAGAACTTCCCACCAGCTATTGCACGATTCTCCTCAATGACCAACTGGTGAGCTCTTTCTGTGTGCAATAACTAACAAATTGACTAACTTGCAACAGGCTTATCGAACTCGTGCCAAAGCTGTGAGTAGTAGACCGATTTTCAACGCAGGCACCGAAAGATTTGTCCGAGACTGGCGCTCTACCATTGTTACAGTCACTGTGCGTGACCAGCGACACCGTGAACATGATCCAATCCTAGGTGTTGTGTCTTTAAAGCTTTCCGATTTGATGAAGACCAGCTCCCAGGTGACACGATGGTATCCGCTCGATGGAGGCATTGGTTTTGGCCGTATTCGCATTTCATTACTGTTCCGAAGCGTGGAGACCAGGCTCCCTCCTAACATGCTCGGGTGGGACGTCGGCACCTTTGAATTCCTATCTAATCGTATCACGATGAAAGGCTTCTCACAGACAGCCAAGATCTGGCTTCGTACTGGTGGCAGCACAGGAAAGATCTCAAGGTCGCTATGCAAGCAGGACGGTGATGGCCTCTATTTCGATTTGTCTGACGAGTCCAATAAGCCTCGCCTACCTGTCAAATATCGCTATCGCTCTCCAGTTGTCTTTGAGATTCGAGTCTCCGGAAAACGCGGCACTGCCGCTTACGCAATGCTTTGGCTTCAGCATCTCGTCGATAACGAGGATACTCCGGTCGATATTCCGATCTGGACAACGAAGCGCGGCGACCGATTGATCCAAAACTACGTCACAGAAGAAAACGCCAAGACGTTGGGCCTCGAAGCACTGGAAGATTTGACTGAAGTTGGACGCCTTCAGTTCACCGGAAGGTTCTCGCCCGGGATGGATGAATCGCATGAGCATTTCGTTGCGGACAACGACAGTCGCGAGACTTTTGAAACATGGGAGGCTTGTCAGGCTGAAGGCGTGCGATCCAGTTCTGTATCAGTTGAGATCCCAGAAGGTGTCCGCGAAATGCACGAAAAGTCGTTGGTGCAGGGCCGAGACGTGATCCGGGAGGCTGACCCAGCAGAACGCAAACGATGGGTTGCCAAAGATGGCGTCGACTGGAGCGGTACATTCGGCGAAGACCCAAGCAGTTTCGTCAATGACGAGCGAACAACGACCAACGGAGCTATTAATGGAAGCGATCCTCTCACCGAAAATGATGATGATCCTGACGATGACGACGAGGATGACAGCTCCGACAACGATGACACCAAAACCAACAGCACCAGCTTTACAACGAGCTCGAGTGGCGGTCAATCATCCAAAGCCGGAAACAGAGCCAACAAGCGTAGCGAGCATCGCAAACAACGCGGTTTAATGCAGTGGAGGCCCGCCCGTAATGCCACCTTTGCCAAAGACGAGGCCACTTTTGCGTTGAGGAAGATGAAGAAGAAGTTTGGTATGGGGGACTTGACTGGCCGGGAACCAGGCGTGGAGACTGAAACTGGTACGTAATTTATGATTGATGATACTTTTGATTGGAAAAGCTGCGTTTCTTTCGGGAGGTGATGTATATGTTTTGAGTTTCAAATCCGGACTGCGAGGTGTTGATAGCAAATATTACATATGTTGTGCAGTGAATTGTCAATAATAACATTTCATCATTGCAATAACTTCTCTATTTACCTTCTTTCTAAACCTACATGTAGATGGCCTTGCTTTTGCGTGAATCCTGCCTACTTCAAAAGATATGCATAGATCACTGCGTGATATACTTCTTCAACCCCCTCAGCCGTTCCTTCGCCGTTTCGAGAACATCATCGTTCTTGCACACCGCAAACCGCAGGTAATCCTCGGCGATATGCGCATTCGCGTCGGTATAGAATTCAGTCGGAGGGATAGCCGCCACGCCGACTTCCTTGATCAGGAACCAGGACAGCTTGAAATCGCGCGGTCTGTTGGCGACGTGTGGAGGGAAAGGGTAGTCTTCGGGGAGTTTGACGGAGGCCATGTTGGCGAGGACAAAGTAGCCGCCTTCGGGGTCGGAGTACTGCTCATCATAATCATCGTCATCAATGAGATGTTCTGGGAAAGAGATGAGGTAGGTCACTTACGGGAATGTTTAGCTCGTCAAAAACCTTGCAGAAGCGATCGACCTTGCCTCTCATTTCCTCACGGGACTGCTCCCAGAAACCCTCACCCTCGGCCTTTTCAAACGCCACGGCTGAAGCCTCTTGCAAAGGAGACACACTGCTGTAGCAGATGCGCGTATGCGCTGCGGCCACATACTTGACCAGGTGCGGAGGGCCAATGAGATATCCGACTCGCCAGCCTGTAGCATAAAACGCTTTACCGGCAGATCCCACAGTGAGTGTGCGTTCGTACAGCTCTGGAGACAGTGTGGCGATGCTGGTGAATGGCACGTAGTATAGACGGTCATACACCTCATCAGACAGGATGATGAGGTTGTGTTTGGTAGCGAGCGCGCCTATCCGTTCGAGCTCCTCGCGCGAGAAGACTTTTCCGACGGGGTTATGTCTGGGGAGCAGTTAGGTTTTGGTTTGAGCTATGTAGTATAACAAGGTATGTAGCTTACGGCGTGTTGAGAACCTGAAGAGTTACAAGTCAGTATGCCGTCTAAATAGGCCGCGTGGTGGTAATAAACGCACAATCATTTTTGTTTTAGGGTTAATTGTCTGTTCCAACTGGTCAAAGTCGACCTTCCATTCCGCGGCCGAGGATGTCCGAGTAGCACCGTCTTTCGGAGGATGAAGAGGGACGTAGCGGATTGTGCCTCCTGGCATCTCGATGTTGCTGATGTATCTGCGACGATGCATTCTTCATTAGTTTGGAGTTGTTATATTCGGGAGCACGACGTTCGCAAGACTGACTGGTCGAAAAAAGGTTCGAAGATGATGACTTCATCTCCTGGTTCAATGAAAGCCATAAATGCGCTCAGCATGCCTGCCAAATTGTCGATTAGCAATACTACCTCCCAGCTCTTTCATTAATCAACCGACCTTCATTTGCGCCAGTGGTGATGGAGACCTCGGTCTCTGGGTCGAGTTCGCGACCCAAGGATTTGGAATAAGCGTTCGCAAGAGCTTCTTCAGTCTCGGCCGGCCCTTGAAGTGATATCAGTATACCCAATGGCACATATGAATTTGTCAATGCCAGTTATACCTTTGTTGGAGAGTACTGATTGCAATCGACTTTGTCGAGAGCCTCTTTGGCCGCATCCAACGCGAACTTGGGAGGGTTATAGCCACTAAGGAACCACAGATGATTAGCCATGCACACACATTTTTTTCAATTGCATCGAGTCTTACAAAAATCCCTGTCCCATATTCACAATCGGCTGGACCGGAGACGCGGCGGCGGCTTCGTTGACGATGGACCTAAACACGTAACAAGCTCAGTTCAGCACCAGTCTCGATGAAACAAAACAAACAAGACCAAAAACACACCAGACATCTTGACGCTGTCCTGCGACTCTCGCCGCAGGCTTAAACGGATCTGCACGCGCTGCAGTGGCCGACATGGTTCGGACAGAGTCGCGTAGAATGCGGGGTGATGCTCGTCGGAGCGGAGAAGAGAGAGCTCCGGAAAGCTGCGAAGCCAAGATGTGAACGGCTGGTCGGTGCTGCCGTAGTAGAAGAGTCATGAAAGCAAAAGAGATGACGAGAGAGCGTAGAGGGAGGGAGAGAGGAAAGAGAGAAAGAATATCTCGACGTTGGTGGTGCCCGAGGTGCAAGTGCTTATCGGGTTCTCCGCCGAGATCGCTGTCGTCGTCGTAGCGCTGGTTGCGTGCTTGACGCCCGTTTCCACATCAGAACCTTAGTTTTCTACTCACGCCAATTTACTGGAAATAAAAAGAACAAGAAGCATTTGGTATTAATATTATCATGTCCTCATAAATCATTATCATATCTAGAGGTCTTTAAGAATGTTTTCTCAACCGAAAAAATTATTGGTCAATGAACCTGGACCACGCGCTCAACTCCATAATACCTGTAATATACCCATCTGATCATGAACCACACCTAGTTTGGTACAAAAATTGTTCTCCAAGTCCTCTAAAATCTTGATTGGCATCGGAAACAGTCCAGCTAGTATCGTGCTCCAATTGACTAAACGGAGCGGTATCGTACCCGTCCACGGGCGTGATATCAGTCTCCTGGGAACCACCAAGGGCGCTGAAGCCGTAGTCAACACCAGTCGTGGTCATGCGAGTAGACGAGCCTTCAAGTCCAGGATCAGCAATCAGTAGCCGGGGATCGATCGTGTCTCCGTCCATGTGTAGTGCCGAGTTGGTAGCTCCCATGTCAGCATCTGGTGGCAAGTGAAAACCTCGGTGAAGCAGGTCGTCCACTTTATATGACAACACTTCTGGAACCCAAGGACTCCTGTTCGATGTAATCCGGATGGTAATTTGAAATGGTTCTACTTCGGATGTAGTAGGAAAGACAATTTGTTGTTCCCGGTGTGAGGTCGAAAGAATTCTGCTAAGACTGGCTTGTATCCCGGGTAATCGCGGTCGTAGTTGACAAAAGAGATCTGATAAAACAGAGTTGGGTCTCTCGAAAGACGCAAGTTGTTCGATGAGTCGGCCGTAAATTTTTACTGCCCACTGCACCTGCTCTTCACCGAGTCGCTTGTCTTGTATGGCGTTGTCCAGGCGAGAAACAAATGACATTGATACCTCGCATATCTTCATTGCGTAAACAGTCAACATGAGGAATATAACGAATCGCGAGGCAATCGCACGCGCAGGCGGAGTAAGGACTAAAGACCGTGAGATTGTTTCTATTACGGCGAATAGCTTGAACATTATATAAGCATCTTTGTAGAGAGGGTCGTCATAGAGAGGTTCCAAATGCCCTGCTTGTTCAAACTGGGGAATTGAGATACTTGTGAGAGCGAGATCGACCAATGAATTCCTGACGGTGTCATCGACTTCATCCAAATGAAGCCGATCCAGCCCTTCAGACCATGTGATTGGGTTTATCTCGCCAGATACCACCCACTGCACAGAAACGGTTTCGTTGCCCTCCAGAAGGTTTTTAGTGTACCCATTCCGAAAATCTTTCAGAGTACCTCGAGCTCGTTGAAATACTTCGTCACTTAGCCAAAACTTGGTATCGGTCATTGTTGGTTCTGCGAGGCATAAGGAAGTATCTTTCATGCAAGGACGGAATATTTTCGAACATCTGTTGCACGGCCTGGGTGAGTTGCATCCTTTCCTTTTAAACCGGCAATATACGCAGGCACCTCCGGCAGCTCTTGTCTCCCGAAGAGCGTCTATTTGCTCCGAGTTGCGTGGTCTAGTATTATTGGGGACGGCGCTACTAGGATTTTCAGAGATAAACCGGTATCGCATTGCTTGCGTGCCGGGTTGCTGCTGTTGTTGGATCGCCATGACACGGAACGGTTCATGGGGGTCGGTCTCGACGACGTAAAATACGGTGAGTGATGGTTGGCCAATTGATAGCTCGAAGTCAACAGAACAAAGCCTTTAGGCTCCGGACAAAACACAAGACAAACAGAAAAAGTACTGTGTATAGGTACCCAGGTAGTCTAGTCAAGCCTAGAGACACTCGGCTGGACTTGACCAGGTGCAACAATACTAGGGCCCCCACACTTGGCGAGGACAAGTTCTGCAAAGAACCATAGCGCCGGTACTTATAGTCTCTAAGACTTGCCAGTGCTACTTGTGCATCGTCTCCTATACACTGCGTTGATAGTCTTGGGTGTCGGATCCATATCGGGTTAGAGGGCCCCGCTCTCGTTCCGGGCCGCTCTGGTGATCACTGATTGGGCTAGCAATATGGGGCATATTGACGTGGAGGTACGTATGACCGAATTATTATTAATGCCGGCAAAAATTGGCCTGAGGCTTAAAAGACGGTAGCGCTGATTGTGTCGTTCAACGTATGGACATGTTCAAGAAGACAAACAATCGTCCGTTCTGATCCATGCTCATGAGAACAAGTCTGGGTCTTCCACATCGCCCAAGTCGCGGTCCTCGAGAAATTTCTGACCTCGTATTTTCTCGGGCAAGTATTCCTGCACGACCTTGCCGTCTTTGTAATTTGGGTTGTATTTGTACTCTCGACCGTAGCCGAGCTCTTTCATTAGCCTTGTGGGGGCATTGCGCAGGTGGAGTGGAATTGGCAAGCTTGCGGTTCCCGGCTCTGCCAAAGCGGCATAAGCGTTGTTGAGACCGCGGTATGCCCGTGTACTCTTTGGTGAAAGTGACATAGCAACAGTGGCATGTGCCAGGTTGATTCGCGCTTCAGGTAGTCCGACCTTCTCAACAGCACTGTGAGTGGAGATGGCGAGTGTCAACATGGTGTTATCAGCCAGACCAATATCCTCTGATGCGACGACAATTAGGCGGCGTGCAATATACAGTGGGTCCTCCCCGGACTGAATCATTCGTCCGAGATAGTACAAGGCCGCGTCCGGGTCGCTGCCACGGATGGACTTGTGAAAAGCAGAGATAGTGTCGTAATGCTGATCTCCAGCCCTGTCGTAAACCAATGTCTTTGTCAGAGACTTTTTCAACACGTCTTTTGTCATGCCAGCTCGAGTGGACAACCCCATTGCCAATTCCAGCAGATTGAGAGCTGTTCTGGCGTCACCGTCGGAGAATGTGGCCAAATATCCAATCAACTCGTCGTCAACAAGCTCGGACGGGCAGTAATTCGGGCCTTCGGTTTTCAAAGCGCGTTTGAGAATAGAGGTAATGCCGTCGTCGGTTAATTTGTCGAGCGTGAACGTTCGGCATCTGGACAGAAGAGCATTCTGAACTTTGAAACTGGGATTTTCTGTCGTGGCAGCAATCAAAGTCACAATGCCACTTTCAACAGGTCCAAGAAGCACGTCTTGTTGGGACTTGGAAAACCGATGGATCTCGTCACAGAAGAGTATAGTCTTTCGACCTGTCAGGTTGAGTTCACTTCGCGCTTCCGCAAAGATTTTCTTGCAATCGGCGACACCACTGGTGGTGCTATTGATTTCCACAAAGCGGCTCCCCACCATAGCAGCAATCACTCTGGCAATTGTTGTCTTTCCCGTGCCTGCACCACCCCACAGAATCATGCTAGGCACTCGGTCTTGCTCGATCAACGACCGTAAGACACCATTGGGGCCAACTAGATCTTGTCCACAAACTTCATCCAAATTTTTTGGCCGCATCCGCTCGGCCAAGGGAGCCACTTTCTGAATAGCATTTGCCTTTGGGCGCTTCGGCAGCGGGTCGGTCTCAGTCTCGATCAACGACGGTTCTGAGCGCTTCCTTTTATGGTCTTCTTGCAGCGGCGTCAACAATGTTCCTTGTACGCCATTTTTTTGGGTTGATGGAGTCGACGGCGTTGGTGGCTGGGCTGTATTCGTTTTGCGTGCAGAGGATGGCTGGAAGAAACTGGGAACGGGGGCGTTCTTCTGTGAGGACGCGGAATCGCCCTGGCTCGACCCGGGCTCGTCGATGAATTTCTGGCAGTCAGAATCAATGTGGGCATTGATATTGAGTTCCCTGACGCTTTTGGCGCAGATAGGGCACGACACCATGATGGGAACCGGTGGTTTGAAAACTGACGCGAGGAGAGAACGAAAACGCCTTCTTGTTTAGGCGGACGCGTCTTGTCAGAAATTGGTGGGGACGTACTGTTTCCCGGTGGTGATGCCGATTGGTGAACTTAATTTATCTGGTGTATCAAAAGGTATACGTATATTACATAAATTACCGCAATCTCCGATGCGCTTCAATTCCCACCGATCATCCTGAATATGGCATTTGTCGGCAGAGGTTACGAAGAGTATCTGCCGAATACTTGGTTGTACCTCTCCTGGCCTAGTTCATCTGGTCCATCTAGTCCACCACCGCACGGGTCTATAATGTAAATATCCGGTCCTCGAGGCATTTTCTGGAGAGTGTCGAGCATGTTTTCCCCACTACCACCCAAGAGAGTTCCCCCCCCGGAGATGAAGTTCTGTGCCTTTAGCCATTGCCGCGGCAAATCTCTTGATGTCCTCCAATTTAATCCGCATCTTCTTCAGAGTGATTGATGAGAATCTAGGACCAGGTCTGAGAAGCCAGTTGTCCCCAAGGGAAGCCGTCACGTCTTGGAATGTAATGAGTGCGTTGTCCCAAAGCTCGTTCAATTCGAAAACCACGTGGCAGCGACTATCGCTATCTAGCAAAGCGCCAAGGTATCGATTAAGAGCTTGAATCTCTGCAGTTGATATGCTTTGTGGAGTCAACAGAGGGTCATTCGTCCATGGTACTGTTTCCGGAGCATTCAAACGGCACGGACCAAAGCCGAGGGTTGATAGAGGCATTGATTCAAGAGCAGTGGACAATAAGGCAAGTCTTTCTGGATCTGTTGGCAGCAACGTATAGTCGGGGGGCGGAGACACTTCAATGCTAAGGAAATTGATGGAGGTAGACTTTGCTTTGGCAATGGCGACTGGAATATCAATGAGTAGCTCCACGGGTACTCCTTTCTTAAATTCCTCCGCTGATGCGATAGAGTCCATGGTCATCCGGGTGGTTTGCCAGATCATGGGTCGAGACAATGCACCAACAAGAGCCTTCTCTTGGCCTGCATCATCATCCGAGTTCACCACGATTTCGTCATCGAGCTCCTGAACCCTTTGATAAGTATGAAAAGCACGGTCGTAGATAGTGACATGGGAGAGATTCATAAACTTGGAAAGATAGTGGGAAAGAGCCGAAAGAAAATTGCCATTTGATAGGATGCGTTCTTGTGCCTGGAATGCGCGTTTATACGCATCATAGGCTCCAGACAAAACTTTCGACGTGCAGAGCCGTAGCATGTCTGGGTCCCGTAGGTGAGTATCGCCATCTGGCGTAGTTATGACTGCATTCGGATCGTACTCCGGTTCAGGATGCCCCAACTCCTCCCTTTCCAATTTTCCGAAAAACAATAAAAGAATCGTCTCTAAGTCCAAATTGGGTCTTAGAAATGACCGATAGTTAGGATACTTCCCCCATACTGCCTTGCGTTCTTCAACAAAGTTCTCATAAGTGGCTGCCACCCAGGGATGATAGAAATGAACCCGAATATCCAAGAGCTTCACCCCTTTGGCAATGTACGGATTGGCGGTGATTTCCTCCAAGCGCGATACTGTCTCTGGTCGGCTTATATCTATTCCCAACACGGGAAGGAGCAAAGGCGAGCTGAGTACATTAAAGAGTCGACATGTCAGTCGCACGTTGAGAATGTCGCGGTGTTAATTCCCATCGTTCGGTTGATTCGCAAACTCAAAGATGTGTATCAGTAGTTCATTCGGTAGTCTCAATATGCCTGATGAAGCCATGTGCCCGTCTTGTACTGCAAACCTCAGGGGTATTTCAGTTGGAGAGACTCAAAAGTCCGGGGTCGAAGCCGCCTCTTGACCGCTAGTTTGATTCGCGTTAGACCGATTCTTGGATTGACTGATAAGGGTTGTTGGGCCTCATCGAAACAACTTGTTCCATAACACCATCCCGGAAATCATAACTACGTATAGGCACTTCTTCTTGAAAATGGCTGTTGGCGGTTGCTTTTGCGGAAACGTTCGCGTCGAATTCACAGGCCAGCCCATCACAACTGTGAGTGTTATATATTCCCCCACCAATTGTCGTATATTAATCCGTTCGGCTAACCCCTCCCAACAGGCACTATGCCACTGTGCTGATTGTCGCAAACTGACAGGGGCTCTGTTTACTTACAGTTTTGTGGTCAAACATGCTGATCTGAAAATCACCGGAAGCCCAAAGGTCGTGGCAAAGACGGCCGATAGTGGCAGCTTTATAAGGAACCACTTCTGTCCAGAGTGTGGTGCGTAATTCTTCCTTGACTACGTACGACGGAATATTCCCAACTAACAATCATTTACTAGGCACGCCGCTCTTTGGCTTCAAAGTAGATGCTGATGGAGAGCGGGTTGACGGCGCAACAGTTCTCCGGGCGGGCATTTTTGATGACCTTGAGTTCATCAACGAACACAAGCCAGCGGTGGAGATTTACACCAGTGGGCGTGTAAACTGGTTCACTCCCATCGAGGGTTCTCATGAGTTTACTGAAATGGCGCCGCGACCTACCGCTTGATTGGCATATGCTCTCTATCATGCTATGGCAGAGTGTCCGGGGACTAGTGACATGTCATGCTAGATTGTCTTGTAGTCTCTCAGACATACCAACAATATTTAGGGCATCAATGATAATGCAGAGATAAATCCATCGATGATCTATTATATCAATCTATGCAACCGGTGGTTAACCCTAACCCTAACCCTAGCTGCTTTGGGGGAAAGACAGGAAACAACACGCTGGAAGTAAATAAAACCAAATCATATGAATTATTTTATTTTGAATATAATTCACTATTTAATATTATAAATCTGTAATAATATCTGGTAATCATACAGTACCATTACACGTGGGCATAACAAGCATGCAATGTATCCCGGCCCAAACGGGCAAGCCACGGCGCGTCTCTCCCGCGTGTCCGGCGTGCGCCTGCTTTGAGCACTTCAAACTACAAAGACGATAAAGACAGACCACACCTTGCATCGCCCCGCCCAACCCACGTCCTTGGATAGTCATACCAACCTTCGACTCACGCGCCATCTCTTTTTTTCTTTTTCATTGATCAGTCTCTAAGCGGAAACCCACTTTTCCTTCCCCACGCCTGAGCTCTTTCGCCGTCGATCGTGAAACCGGAAAACAACAAAACAAAAAGTCCATCCACCACGCCACGCGCCCCTGTAGGGGCCTTTTAGGATATATATGGCTTCCTCGTCCCATCCGCCCTTCGGATCTCGATCAGCATACGCCGGAGCAGGATCCAAGCTGCCGGATCGCTCGAACCCTGTGCCTTTTAGTGCGTCAGCCTTTTCGCGAAATCGGGGACTTGGCGGTGTAAACGCAGACCTCGCGCAACAGCAGCAGCAACAACAACAACAACAACAGGCACCTCAGCAACATCCACCAGCACCGCCGGCGCATACGCAAAGTCATGCTGGAGGACCGATGGGGCAGGATTCTGGAGCTGCGAATCCGCTGGGTCGGTTAACGGAAGAACAGCGAGAAGAGATCAATGAGGCTGTGAGTAGAGAGCCTTTCTTTATTTTGTTGCCTATGCTAATTAATGACCGGCGTAGTTCACGCTCTTCGACCTTGATCGCGACCGTCATCTAGATTACCATGAACTCCGCGTCGCCCTACGCGCTCTCGGCTTCACTCTCCCGAAACAAGAACTCATCAGCCTCCTCACAACCTACGGCGTCCCACGACCCCAAGTCCAACAGCAACAGCAACAGGGACAAGGCCAACCACAGCAGCCACAATCATCATCAGCACAAAACAAAATCAACCCTCCGCCGCACCCGTCGTCGCTATTAATGCCGCTCTCTGCTTTCCAGACCGTGACCGCACACAAAATCCTCGAACGGGACCCGCGCGAAGAGATCCTGCGTGCTTTTGAGCTGTTTGATGAAGGCGGAAAGGGTTATATTGATCTGGAAGATCTCCGGCGCGTGGCCAGGGAATTGGGTGAGACTGGGCTGGAAGAGGACGAGCTTAGAGCGATGATTGAAGAGTTTGATTTGGAGGGTGTCGGTGGTGTTACTAGAGATGGATTCTTGAGCATTTGCTGGCAATAGCTTTTCTTTTCTTTTCTTTTCTTCTTTCTGTGTCTCTTGGTCCTGGGCATCCGCGCATTTTTGTGGCTTATGGTTTTGGAAAGCACCGCACTGTTGGCCGTATTTTGTTCGTCTGCACTTCTTTTTTTCTTCTTTTAATCTACTGGGCGTATGGACTTGACTTGTCGAAAAGAGCCGTGTTTCGTTTTGTCGTTACGTTTCGAGGCGTTTGAACTTGCAATGATCGTATTTAGCAAAACTTTTGAACATTTGAACGCGTCGACTTTCAAGCAACTTAACAATGTAGGTCAGACTAAATCCGTTGATTTTCTAAAATACCGATATAACAATATAGGTTGATAGATATATTTATAGCGAATAAAGAAAAATCAAATAAAAAGCAACGCATATCCCAAACTACCTACATATGCTTCCATTTCCATGGCCCAAACAAGGGAAGACCAGACCCATTTGTTCAAAAACTAAGCAAAACCCAAACTCTACGAAATACACGGAGAGCAGATGTAAACCTACTAATGCAATGGAAACCAAAAATAAAAATATCATCAAGCGTAACGTAATTGCGACATGGGTATACTTCGGCCTTGCTCGCCATATGCTGGCGGCGGCGGCGGATAAGGCGGCGCCGCATAAAACCCATTTCCTCCTCCTCCTGATGGCGCCTGCGGCGACGGCATATCATTCATGGGACCACCTCTTGGGGGACCTTGTGGCATGGGACCTGCCCATCCTCCTGGTGCTCCTGCGCCTCCTTGGTTGCGTCTCCCTCTTGCATAGGCAGCACCGCCGCGTGGCGGCGAAGGGCCGGTTTTGCGATACCTGCGACGCCGACGACAGGATGAGATGATGCAGCTCAGAATAAGTAGCAACAGTAACCCGCCGATTCCTGCAGCGAGGCCAATGACCAGGGGCTTGTGGTCGTCGATCCATGACTTGATTCTGCCGCCCACTGAGGAGCCCTCGCATTTGCCATTGCTGCAGTGGCCGCTACCATCGCAGGGTGTGCCGTCAAGGAAGTTCTGTTGCATGCTGCCGCATTCGTTCGAAGGGAGGACGGATGAGGCGCACCACAGCGTACACGACGAGTCGTCGCAGGCATACGTGTCGTTGCTGCCGAGGACAGAACCGAGGACAGTTCGACATTGCAGGTCACGACTGGTGCATTGTC
The DNA here is from genome assembly GCA_023626135.1 of Talaromyces sp. R2412. Classification (NCBI taxonomy): domain Eukaryota; kingdom Fungi; phylum Ascomycota; class Eurotiomycetes; order Eurotiales; family Trichocomaceae; genus Talaromyces; species Talaromyces sp. R2412. The sequence continues at coordinate 439,851 of JAMAGK010000008.1, forward strand.
CGCTGGCACAGGCGAGGCCAGTCTCATTACCGCTTTTGCAGCTTGTTCCGTCAGACAGGTGCTTGTCAGCTGGGCAGTCTCCTGTTGTGCCTGAACAGACTTCGGCGACATCGCAAGGTCCGGCGGCGGCGCGACAGGTGGTGTTGGCTGCAGCAAACTGGCAACCACTGCAGCATGCCTCGTTGGAATCGTCGCACACGGCATTGGATTTGAATTTGCAGGTCGTTGGATCGCAGCATTTGTTGCCTCCACATCCTGCTGTTCCACCACAGTCGCAGTCTTCTCCGCTCTCAACAATGCCGTTGCCACATTGACTGCCAGTTGTGGTGACCACTCCCTTGTTGTCTACTAGGCAGCTAGATTGGACACTACTTCGGCCTATTGCCGAGCAGATGTTGCCGATTGTGCACTGCGAAAAGTTCTCGAGGTCGGAAGATGTCGTGGGATTCATGATGTATTTTCCATTGGCATCGCACGACGTCGAAGTTAACGGACAGCATTGTGAGGTCTTCTGTAGCCCTTCCTGGCATGTGTCGCTATCGCAATCATGTACTGCTCCGAATGTATGACCTGACTCGTGGCTTTTGACCGTTAGCAAATATTTTTTAAAATGAAGGACTAAATGGGTTACATACGCAAATACCTGCCACTCCGTGGACGTTCTGACAACGACATTGGCTCCGGCCACGGACGAGTTGGAGTCTCCATGAACACAGAGCTGTCCCAGCCAAGAAACGCCCACTTCAGCTCCCGTAGAGCAGGCGCTCATCAGAGTCCAGTAGGCATTGGTGTCGTTTTGCTCACCGCGCCATTTCGTAAAGTCATCCAGTCTGCTCGTGATGTTCCCCGTCGTGCATGGCGCATTCCATGGCGTTGCAGTTAACCCGGTATTTTCGCAACTTTGGTTGGTGTTAACCACTAGGTTCTTCAAACCTAAAGAAATATTGAAGGTGTTTTCGTAAAGAGTAGACGCCGTATTAACCATTTGAATAATGTCGGACTTGGCATCTTGGTCGGTACTGAATTTGCCGGTGAATGAACAATCAGTGACCACTCCAATGAGCGCAACCTTCTTCGTGGTCGGGCAACCTGCTGTGCTGCCAATGGTGGAAGCCAAATTGATCCCGCCGGTATTACCACCAACACCTCCCGTATCGGACTGCCGACGAGACAGTCGTCCAAAGAGCTGGTCGACTGACATGGCAGCAATATTTGGTGATTGCGGCGGTTTAAAAACAGGATGGTTGGGGTCTGCGTTGAAATCCAATTTGTCGGCCTGGCAAGAGGCACCGGCAAGCGATCGCTTCAGCTCAGTATGTTCGTACTCAGCGGCGACCATGTCGGAGTTTCGGAAGACTACCATGTAGTCCTCATCTCTTTCCTCTGGTAGGGCATCGGTATGCCGCCATGTGTTCATATAGCTGGATCGCAGCTTGATGTTGTGGTAGTCGTGCATCAGACTAAAGGCGCCTTCGAACAAGGGCTGAGGCCCGTCTCGGTTTACATAGAGGCGCGCCCAGCCGACGCGCGTCCAGTGTCCAGGCTCTATCTCTGTCCATGATGTCCCCTTGAAAACACGGTGATCTCGGCGGTTGATCGGCTCGCTATGGCCGATAGTGCCATCCGGGTTGAAATAGTTGACCTGAGCATCTTCCGCCAGCACATCGTGGTTCGGCTCTAGTCTCAGCTTGATCTGTTGCTGGTGGTTGTGCAGGGAAAACGTGACATCGAATTCTGAGTGAGAATGTACTCGGTGCGACGGGGTATGGATAACCACATCTTCCAGGTCGAAAACATGGCGAATGGGTTGTGGAGCGTGGGAATGGCCTGCGCCGGGACGACAATCATTAGACGAAAGAGCCCTTTAGTCTCCTCAAGGTGGAAAAAAAAAAAGAAAAGTCTTACCATCAACGCAGTGCAGAAATACAGCGGCTGCGCTGAAGACAGCAGACAGCCAGCTGCTGCCAAATCTCATGTTGGCTACAGAGCCTGGAAAAGCAGGGCGTCCTTGTTACGCATGCGCTATTTCCATGTATACGCGACAAGCAGAGGGACAACAAAGGGTCGGAGGAATAAGAAAAGACCAATCCGATGAAGCCGATGGCCGGCCTGCAGAGAATAGCAAGAGACAAAAGACAAATGAGGGAAGTAGGCAGCAGCCAAAGAAGAATGAATACTGAAGGAAGATTAATTAGGTTCGCGGTGTCAGTTGTTAGCGGCGGAGGGCGCAGCAGCCTTGGCGGTCTTGGTCTAGACTGAGACAGGCTCCACATCTACATTTAACAGTTCATGCTCTCTGAAATAATTATCACGAGTGTCTTTGGGGTAGATCGCAGTAACATTAATTCTATTAAATGTATCAATCGGGAGTGGCATGATACAGAGCGTGCGCCGGTAACGCAAAGGCCGGAATATGCGCACCACAGATATCACAAGTATGGACTAGAGGAGACTCGTCTTCCTCCTCGTCCTCACTTTCCTCCCAGGTCGCCTCATCGAGTGGTGTGTTTACTTCCCAGCTCGTGGGTGACTTTTGGCTGGGCTGAGGGTCTGAGTATGTTTCTTCGGGTTTCTTCAGGCTAGATTGCTGATTCTTGAACATCTGCTCAATATCCCTGCCGCTGCTCTGTTTTTGGTCTCCTGCGCTTTCCACCATGTTGGTGACTGCAATGTTCATCAAACTCAACTCACCAAATGATTTCTCTGGATGTAGTTTACGGAACATAGATACGAGGCTCTCTTCTACAAGCTTCTCGGCAATAGCCTCAACACCTTCCCCTAGATTGAAGAGAAAGGTGGGAGCAGGGGCCGATCGCGATATTCGTCCATTGGCGTAACTGTATTCTCTCGAGCCATCGGCATTTCGAGGTGATCTGTGACGAGTGGAGAGACGAAGGGTACGGGGGCGTGCTAACCAACGGCCAGTGCCATCATCACTATCTTCTACTAGATCAGTCCGCATTCGCCTCACGAGGCTTGTTGCAAGTATATGTAGTTTCTTTCTGGCCTCTTCGAAATGAGTTATCCCCTGATATGAATCCTCGATACTTATTTGTGTCGGAACAGCTCGAGCTTCCAAGACTTCACTATTGTCAACCCCATTCAACAGCTCCCAAACTCGAATCCCAATATCTTTAGGCATCCCAGTTCCGCCGAGGATGTCCAATAACTTTGGAGCACCCATGCCAGGTGATAGTCGCAAATCTCGCACTTTGACTTGGTCATTGCCGTCTCGTTCGGTATACGGTTGGGACGTAGGCTCGCGGCGAAGAAAGTACGTTCTTAGCTTGTGGGCCGACTTAAAGCCGATACCCGGGATTTTGCCAACCTCATGTCCATCGATGAAGTGTGTCACATTGCTCGGATCGGCGTTGTCTGGGGAATGGGTATAGGGTGGGATGAGGGTCGTTTGACTGTTAGGCTTATTGACATTCCCGACAAGCTTAGCTAGTACTTTAGAAGTAGATATGCCAACAGTGGCAGTGTAACCGTGCTCATGGTCGAGACTCGTTCGGATATAATGGGCTAAATGCGATCCCAAAACGAGACGGCAAGTCAACAGGTCCATGGGGTCATCGGCAGGAGGATTGTCGCTCTGTGACGGGAAAATTGGCCCGCAAAAGCTAGTAGCATCAAATTCAAAGCCCTGTGTTGGGTCTTGCCGGTCGAGACAGAAAAACGAATGTGACAAGTCGTTTGGGTTCAAAAGACCGACATTATGATCTATCATGTCCGTGACATCCATAAAGACCTGTTACTCGATCAATACTCATTTTCTGGCTTATTGTCGTCACTATACATACCTCATCAAATCCCAGTCGCTCGGCCTTCTGGCCCCACAAGAAAGAGCGTAAATAGGCATAGAGGGCTTTTGATGCATCGCGAAACTTGGTCAAGTCCTCGCCGAGAATGATGACCACTTCCGGACAGATTTGCTTGGCCTCCTTGATAAGCTGCAGCTTCCTTAAACCCCGTCTGCGCGCCTCGTAGTTGCATGTGACAACAATCTGTTTCTGCTGAACGGCCAGCGGCAGTGACTTGAGAGCGGGGTTTTCGGCTTCCAACACGCTGGCATAGAAGCAGTCGTAGTCCTAGAAATGGTCAGCCGGTCCTTTGTTGTTTGCTGATGCTTGTTTAGCGCTAACAAAATGGATGATGATGCGACGGTCATCCCGACGCAACATCGTGATTTCTGGCTGAAGGCGTCATGGGCTTAGTCGAAGGGACGCTCCAGGCTTCTGTCTCTACTTTTTCTCATTCTTCTTTTGATTTCTTTGTTCCCCATGCCACAGGCGGCGAATTAGCAAAGCAGAGACAAGTGTCTTTGTGCTAGTGCGGCGTAGTTAAACAGACGTCGGCGGCAGCGTTTGCGCCACATCGGAGAAAGTCGAGTGGCTCAACTGGCGCCGCATGATTGGCCTATCTTGCAGTCTGCTCTATGTGACTCGCTGAGTAACTTGAGTTGCTGGGTCACTCGTTGGTTTTTGCTCCGAAGTTATTTTGTCTCATACTATTCCTAGATTCGGAAATGTTTTCGAAGAGGTGTGATCAGCGTGCATCTTGCTTGTAAGTTGTCGCCATACGTGCGCTATTAAAAGGTGTCACGTGATTCACCGGCTTGCGTGTGTTTGGTGCGCAGTGAGCGGTGAATATTAATGGCGAAGTAGCAGTCTTGCCAAGGACATGATCGACTGACTAGCGGCGACTGTCGTTTTGGGGCACGGTCGACGACTCCACCGTCACACATGAGTCGCTGCTGTTCTTTTTTTAGCTGCGAATCGAGAATGCTCTGGGCCTCTGACTGTTCGACTGTCTGACTTACTCCGTACCGCGGTTATGCGACTGCCTTCCGAGTGGATTTGCCCTTGGCCCTGGATCTCGGTACCAAGCATCAAGAGAAGAGAGAGAAGACCACTGTGAGACAGAGCAAAGGTCAAAGATGATCGCGAAAGTGTGAAAGGGAGTGACGAGCGCGAGGTTGTTGCAGTGCTAACTTCTAAGTCGCCAACATCTCCAGACGGGGAAGCCGGCGTCAGCGCCCACCCGCACCTTCCTCGAGAGGCTGTTGCCGTTTTTAGCACTCGCCAGTCGCCACTTCTAATCTGGCGGGTAAACCTGAGACTGCGCTATACATAATACTGCTACGTACTCCTTCACCTAAATAGGTTACTACCTGCGTTCCCCTCTCATTATTTAGTGTTACTATCCTCCTTCGTCTTCTTTCTTGACTTCTCTCTCTCCCTCTTTCACCGAGAATAATAAAAACTCACTCTTTGTTCCTCTGGTATCGCTCGCTCATTGTTAGTCGCTTCGGCCACTTTCCGACGCTCCGGTTTATTTTCCCCAGATCTTTCGTGACTCGTCTGGGAACTCGTCTAAACCACCAGGACCATCCCAACCCCCAATTCTTATCCTCCCATCGGCCAACACTTCAACACGCTTGTTGGCTTCCACTACTCGGCGCCTGTTTCAGCATTCTCGAGCGCTGCGCCTGAAACCTAGTCGTTGCGTGTCCGTCTCCGTGCGGGCATCCTGGCCCCAAGGACCGTTATTCTGGGATCGCCGCTACCACGCCAACCAGCCCCATCACACATCGATCGTACGCCGTTCATGTGCTGGATCTGTGTTTGCTCGTCATCCGATCTGGCTATATTATTTGTGCGACCCCCGTGCTAGAATCGAGGCGTCACAGATGCGCCTCGAAGTATCATCTCCTTCCATTCATTCGCAGTCGCCCGCACCGTCACCTGCGACTACTGCGCGCAAAATGATTGCGCTCGCCGCCAGTGCGACGCCCTCGGTGACGCAAAACACCGCCGTCACAGCCCGCCCAAAGCTGTCGTTGCAGACTGCTTCCCTCCCCATCACCTTTGGCAAGTCCAACACAGGACTGGCCAGATCCTGTACGACTGCTTCTCCTACTGTTCGCAACACTTTCAGCAACGCTTACGAGGCCACGCGGCCTTTGTCTACTGTCGACTCTCCTTCACCCCGTCGGTTCTCCAACAGCAAGGGCCCTCGGTTCCCTTCTCCATTTGCTCACCACCATCGGTCGTCAGATGCAACACCCTATCAGCAGCCCTTGGGCGTTCGTGGCATTCTCCAGAACTCTCCTTTGCGAAGGCATTCTGTAAGGCGCCAGTCCGTGACCATGTCTGCTGGCGCCATCACAGAAAGCCGACGAGTGCTATTTCCAGTGAAAAAGAAAGTTAGCTTTCACTTCCAATTGGAGGAAGAGATCCGCAACGTCCAATTTGTGGCACGTCATTTCGACCTCGACTCTGACCATGAGACAGAATCGGGGCCGGAGCCAGAGCAAGAGCCAGAAAGTGAGGGTGACAGCAGCACTGATTCGACCGGGTCTCACTCGGACAGCCACAGTTCTTCTGGGGAGGATGATGGGGGAAACAAGAACCACCAGCGCCAGCGGAAACGACGTAAGTCCATTCCCAGTGAGCGACAAATCCGGGCGGCCGCACTGAGAGATGGTCTCAACGAAGATCATTACGCGGCCAGCCTGACTGCAGCCTCTGAAACAGGTCGATCCAAACGTCGATGTAAATGGCGTTGGACCCTGGGCGAGAACGCCACAGACTCTGAACACGAGTCCCTGCCGCCTGCCCTGCCTGTTGAAAAAACGAACTAGCTACGACTACTTTACAGCGACTTGAATTGTTTTGCCATGTATTAGCGACGGCGCTGGGGAATGATGATTTGGTACACCATTTGCATATAGAAATGCACACACATATTGCTTCGATTGCGACAATCGTCTTATATTTCATTTTGTTACACATATAATATTATTTCTTCGTTCAGATTCACTCGAATCATGATTGATACCCAATATGATATTCCTTGGTTTAGGCCACGTCAGTCAGTAGACCCCTTATTTTTTCCAGATAATCAAAATTTGCTTCAATATTCTGCACTTGACTTCTTACTTCGTACGGATAGTGTGGAGGAAAACCAAATTAAAGTTTTGGCCCCTCGCTCGTTTTTGAAGGAAACAGAATTTCCCTTTTCGGAAAAATTTAGCCCTACCAGCTCCACATCTGCCAACGTGGCAGGGGCTAAGCCATGAACTGTGTACGGAGAAATACGAAGTGTTTTAGAATAGTGAGCGTTTAATAGTGAGGATTTAGGAAGGCTAGATATATACTAATGGATCTTAGTATATACTCTGTAGTTTGTAGACCCCTAAGCCAGTTAGTTTGTCACTAGTTAAGCAGAGAATCTACGATATGAACATCTTCTGACTAAGGTCAATTCGTGATGTCGGACAATATTCTGAGTTGACCATACATTTCTCGTACCCCGTATAGTTAAAAAACCATGTCAACTTGTTCAAGACTCAGTACTTCGCAGAGCTCAATGTATTTAAAGCGTCGTTCGTGGCTGAGACGGTCAGCAATCGGGGGGTCTCTGACGTCATGCTGAGTGGATAATCTCGGCAGTTGACAAAAATAAAACAATTTAGCGTTCGTGTCAGATTTGACACATGGAATAAGTATAACTTCGTAAACTTTCGTCTATTTCAAAGTGTACACGAAGAAAAAGAAAGTTGGAGCCTGGCGAGTTGGGGGGGGATGGACTAGCCGGGCTGTCATCAAGTGACGAGCTAACCCTAATTATATATCCTCGGCCAACAACAACATTGACCCAACTTTCTTGTTGCTCTGCCAACGAGATGCAACAGAACGTCAATATCTGAAACGGTGACGTTTAATTGATTGCTGTTTCAAGATAGGCCAGAGCACAAAAGCGGCCAAGTGATGGAGGTGAAGTTATTATCGTTGGGTTCAACTGGTCAACCGGTGGCTGCATATGTGCTCTCGCAGGGCAGACTGAGATTGAAAATAGAATAAATAAGAAATATACCACTGAGAGATCGAGAATTAAATTGACTCTAAGAATAGAACATCAATATGCATTGCACGGTGGGTTGGTTATGGCAGGCGTGAGGATTAGTTAACAAAAGACGTTAGGCACTTGCTTGACTTATACATTTCGAATCAGCAAGAACGTTACTGACAGATCTGAATGCATGGTTAATTGTTGAAATTTCCTGGGATTCTGTCGGTTGTTGTTGTGTTGGTTGCCTTGTGCTACTACGTGCGTTGAACCTAGATAAATCACTTGAACTGCCATGTTTAAACTAGACTCATTGATACTTGTCCCCTCATAGGTCAGACACACACACGCAAAAAAAAAGTAAAATCCATCGAACATTTCCCAAATTCACCCCAAGTCCCAAACCCAACAACTTGAAACCCAACACCATCGAATCGTCCCGCCATGATTCAAGGTTGATAGTACTTCATCATCTCATCATTAGTCCCGTAATCCTCGATTTCCAACTCTTTGGCACCATAATCCCAACCGGGTCCGCGCACAAACAAACGCTGGTCCTCTGGATACACTCCTGGGAAGCCTTCGCCGCGCGTGCGCCGCTCGATGGCCTCTTGCGACATACCCGGAATGTCGGGGTGCGTGAAGCGGTGAGCACGAAGAATCCAAAAGTTGGCCTCGATGTCCTTGGTTTTCTGTTCGAGTAGTGTCACCTCGCTTCCCCACCTGTTTTGGATATCTGCGAGGCATATTGGGTCCCTGCACCCGCGAGGACGGGTCCCGCCACTCCAGTCGATTTCGCAGGCGTGTCTGTCGCCGGTGAATTCGTACTTTAGATCGACGCCGAATTCGAGGGTTGTCTGATGGAGAACCGCCTCTTCGAGGTCCTCGCTCCATACTCCCTGTTCACGGAAGTTGTCGCGGATCATGCGGAACAGGTAGATCAAAAACTCGATTTTGATAGGCGATACTAGAAAGAAAAGTTAGCGTATAGATTACAGTCTAGCAAGAGTAGAAGAAACAAACGCATTAGGCAGACCCCCAGCACACGGTGGAAGCGGTCTTTCTTGACTGGGTCGGAAATCGAGACTTTGTGAGTCACTTGAGCCGAGCAACGAAGGTGCAACGGCGGGTGAATATCCTCAGACTGCTTGTGGCGCATATATTCAACCCAGTCGCTGAAAACAAAGTAGTCGCCAGTGCGATCCAATGCATGACGCAAAGCCAGACGAAACCGTTCAATATTATCCCACTTGTAGAAGCTGGGCATCAGTGGCGGTGAGTGAATGACCGGAAGGTTGCCACGAGTTGGATACAAGAACGTATACTGTCCGCACCATTGCCAATGATTTTTGGCATCCTCAAACAGGTGTTCTTGACTGCAGTAGCGAATTTCCGACAACGGGCCGCAGCGAGGGCAAATTACAGAGGTGTAGTCAAGAGAGCAGCACCGCTTGTTACATTTCGGCAAAGCACACTCAATTCCAGTGCTATCTAATTGAATGAAGGCGTTTGGACCAGGAGGATAGCGAGTTAGAATCCGGGGCCGGAAAGGCGGAGCAGGCGGCTGTCCTGGTGTACTAGTACTGACTGTACCGGTTTTCGATGGTGCCTGCTCAGTTTTGTTGTTAGGTAGCACTGATTCAGAAGAGCTGTCTGAAGTACGTGCTACATTGGGAAGAGTTTTATGATGAACAGAGCTGTTTTCAGGCACTGATGGCAAGCGAGGAAATTCAGAATCAGTGATCGCTGGTGGTGGTGCGAGAGAACCCAAGTGATGAGCTGGTTTTCTGCCATGCCTCATCTTCGACGAGGTTTCGTTGGTACCTTGAGAGGAGCTTTCTTGAGACTTTGGCTGGGTCAGCCCCTGACGCTTCTTGCTGTGAGTCACAACGTTCCAGCTCTCGTCATCGTCTTCTGGCACTGTAGGAAGGCTAGATGGATCAGTAGAGACTGATTCAGTCTCTAAAGCCGTTGCTTCCTCCAAGCTGGCCTTCTTCTTTGCTCTCTTGTTCTTCTTGTTTTTCTTTTTCTTAGACTTAGAAGTCTTTTGGCCTGTGCCACTGTCTGGTATATCCCCAACAGAAGAAATGCCCGCAGTCGAGCCCGCTTCTGTTTCAGCAGTCGCTTGGGCGGCGCTGCTTTCTGCAGTTGCTTTTCCAGGAGTGTCGATTTCGTTTGTGACAGGCTGATCTAGAACTGGAGGCTCAATATGTTCGCTTTGTAAAGTGGATGAGGACGAATCATGAGTCTCGACCCTTTCAACCGGGCTTTCAGAGCTAGCTGCCTCTGACTGGAATAAACCAGTTTCAGGTGTCCCTTCTTTTGTGGTTGTTTCTTGAGTCAACTGAGATGACTGGACATTGACATGTTCGGCATGAGGTAAATCAGAACTTTCAGTAGTAACTTCTGGGTTGTTGTTGTGTTCTTCCGTCTCCTCAACCATTTCAGCTGCCAAAGTCTCGCTGGATGTACTTGCGGCAGCTGTCTGGTAGGGGTCAGTTTGGAAATCCTCCCGGTCAGGTGGATCGTCATCTAGTGTCTCTGAAAGAAAGGTGTTGTCGGTAGGCTGTCCTGATGAGTCACCCGCAAATTCTGCACTCTCAGTCACATTCTCAGAATTTGTCGGCTCAGTCGCGTCTCCAGAAGTTGCAGACTCAGTAGGCGCTGGAGCTGCTGCAAGTTCCGCCATTTGTCGTCGCCGTTCGTTCTCCTGAACAATGGCCCACCACCAGGCCTGCGTTGGATCAAACTCGACGCCTGGAGCCTGGGGCTGTTCCTGGCTGGATTTGTGGAAAAGCAGGTTGTAATTTTTGAGGATGATACTTAGATGGATTTGAGGGAGGGCAATCTGCACAAATTGTTCCTGGTCGAGGTTAGTTTGTGAACCAAAATTTTTTTCAAGGGCAAACACACCTTGCTATTGCCAAGTCCATTTTGATACTCTTCGTGAGTAGTATCGACTACTGCTAGAGCAGGAAGGTCTACCCAGGTAGGACGGACGCGAAAATACAACAGATGAGGAGAGGAAAGATCATGAGCCCAGACGTAGCGACAGCCAAATGCTGAAGCTGGGTTCTTCCACTTGATAGCCTTACCCTTTGCATCCTTGTTCTTGTTTCTATTTGATGATTTGGACTGCTCTTTGAAGTTTTCGCTGATCATTTTCAAGTAGGCAGCAATATCTTTTTCGCCAAAGTAGATGCGTGCGATGCCAAAAGTCTGTTCATTGCGAAGGAATCTGTTGGAAGTGGCAGAAAACCCGTCCTTCCCTCCAGGATAGTCCTTGGGAACGATGGCATGCAGTATCAAGCGACCATCCTGCCGTTGCTCTGCCATGACTGGGCTTTCCTCACTCAACTCGCAGGTTGGAGGTGGAGAGATCGCCAGGGCTTTGCACTGGATAGCAGCAGGGTTGTGCCAGTTTGTGTATTCGAGGGTGAGAGAGTTAGGATAGGACTCTGGGGAGACAAAGAGAGAGCGAAAGTGGTGGAAAAAGGGGGGACCAGAGGTTGGAGAGAGGGGCTCTATGGGAGTGAGGGCTTGCACCCTCTCTTCACGACCTGAATCTGGCTCGGCGTCGTCGTCCATCACTTGCTCAGGTGGGTGTTGAGGAGACATAACACCAGACATACTGCTGCAGCTAGGCCCATGCCCCATTATCCTTTCTGGATACAGTATGAGTCTGTTATTCTATGTGATGGGAAAGTTGGTAAAGACCTACTTGCTCAGAGCAATCTTGTATCAGACCCTTTTCCTTTCTCCGATGTGAAGATATCAGAGAAACCAAGTTGTCAACGAGATGCCATTAGGAATTTAAAAAGAGAATATCTCTGTTGATACTAGTCTGGCCAAAATCCTCTTCAGATGCAATGTAAGAGGTGAAAAGATGGATAAGAGAGGTCGATCCCAGCTGAGATGCAAACAGGAGACAAAGAATAACAAGAGGGGAAAGAAGATGGAGACTTGAGATACACATTACTGCCTGTTGGAGGGCGGTGTGGGTGACTGAGTCTTTCATATTCGATGTGTGTGTGCACTTTCACAGCTACTAGTGCTCTGTTTGGTGCAATATCTTAATAAAAAAAACACCTTGTTTGCAAGTAAAAGATTGATTTTATACTGCAAGTTTCTTTCCCAGTAAAAAAGAAATAACAAAGGTTTTTTCTTTCAGAAATACATACATCAACTGATGTAGATCAAGATGCATAATTCGTGGTGTTTATGCGGGTTGGAGCGAGGTTGGGCTGCAAGACTGATGACTGAATATGAGATTGGCACTTAGGAACGAACCCGCTATATCGAGTCAATGACTGACTCAATGTCAAATTATAGATAAATTAGAAAGAGGTAGAAGTCGAACTTGTGTCTGGAATTCAAGTATTTATCTCAACAGACCTTGGCATGTTATAACTTGATGTGAAACTTCTGTCAATCCCACCCACTGAAAATTGGCGGAAGCCCTGACATTTCTAAAAGTTTGAGAAACCCCCAAGAATAAAGTAGTGCTAATCAGCCGAAGAATTGAGACACGAATTTTCAACGCCAGTTAACTCTCCTTTTGGAGAAGCCTCCTATTTCCCGACACTACTCTCAAACCCGTGGTTTTCCCATTGCGTCGTCGCGTGGCGAAACTACATCCGTACGAGACAGGGAGAGCTCGACAGCGAGTGCAATTCGTTCCAGCAAATTTCACGTGGGAAACAGCTTTCTCGGAGTAAACCCAGCACTCCAGACCTTCATTCTGACACCTTGTACATTTATTCTCGCCAAACAGCTGAATTCCAAGCTCTGTCTCCATGATCCGCCCAATATGGCTGGACACATTGGTCTTGGTAGGGTTTTCCTTCTCCCAAGCATACCACCATTTGTCGACAGAAACTGACCAATACAATGAATCAAGCTTTCGACCTGACAAAGGCAAGTCTATCAGAAGTCGAGGCTGGTCGGCTATTTGAGCTCGAGCAAAAGCCTCACTGTCCAGAGTGGAGAAACTAATTGAACCAGCGGGAGCTTGAGGTAGGGTCAAAGCATGATCAAAAGCGGGCGCTTCTTCACCAGTATTAAGCTCGGGGCTCTCCTCGACATTATTGTTGGTGAATGGGAGAATAGGGAGGCCGTGATCAAGCGCGTGGGCTTCTTCACCAGTATTAGGTGTAGGGGTCTCCTTGTCATTATCGTCGTTGGATATAAAAAGGGGGGAGCCATTATCAAGCGCGGGGTTCCCTTCGTCATTATCATCATTATCGTCGTTATAGTCGCTGGGTATAAAGCCGCCGAATAATATCGAGTCGACAACTTCCTGGCTCGCGAGTTGGCCGTCATCCTGCTGGACTTCTGGCAGTGGCTCGGTGCTCGTATTTGATTCTACCGTTTCAACTGGCGCCTCATTCGACATACCAGGCGATAGCTCTGTGGGGGAAGGTAACCTACAGCTCGTAAGTCAGGCTATAAATACTATAATATGTTAGGACTGAGTTATTCAACCTACCTGGGGCGAACCCATGCACGCCGAGATCTTAAATGGCTTTTTGCATGACGAGCAAGATTGCCCAGACCAAGATGCGTCAGGGACTGATTATAGCGCCGTTCAATCCGGGGATTAAGACAACGCCTCCTAGCCATTGGTCATTTCAAATGGCCTCCCCAACCAGGCTCGAGAGATTGATTTCACTCTGAGTCCGTTGGGTATGCGAAAATCAATCGAATTGTGACGTGGAAATTTAAACATCGAAATGCGACAAATTCGGTAAGGTCGAACGCGCCATGCGCCGCGCGCCAAAAGAGCATCACATGACACGCTAGGCCGAGAGTGGTAAAGCATATACGTTATCCCTATTTAGGAATAGCGTTGATGGCCATACAATTGCATATTTTAACAGTGCTTGCAAGACTATAATATTTATTTGCACAGAGTAATACTTCAATAGTAGAAAGAAAACTGATTGTTTGATTGAACTGGTTATATTATTTTTAGAAGGTAAATTGCCGCTGAAACGTTTGATCTTGAATATAGCATCAAAACATTACTCAGCCAGTCAAAAGCGAGAACTGCCCTCCGGCCATGCTAAGCTAACAATCTGAAAAAACTAATAGGCAGCTAGAAATAGGCAGCAATGGTCGCATCTATACCCCGTACTCCGTGTTGAGTCACCAGTCGGGCGTTTCAGAGCAGGCAGACTGGGGTGACTTGATTGGCTGTCGCAGCTCTTGTTCGCGCGCGATCTAGTCTGCTATTTTTAGACAGCGGCGTCAGTAGAGTCAGAAGTGCAAAAGGCCAGAGAGCTGGAAACGGCTGCAATTACGGAGAATATACTCAGAGTCTTAATGATGTAGAAACCGCTGTAAATATGCTTTAAATATGTGTATCTATATCGATATAACTCTTGAGAGTTCTTGTTGATGCCCCACGTGAAAGACCACTGGTGCTTTCTATTGGCTGACGAGCATGATCGGATGACAGCGAATCATGTTCCGCACCTCTCGACCCACAACTGTCTCTCTGTACAAGTAGTCAACAACGACCAGTTGAGTCTCGACTCTCAACCATAGCAACTCTCCAGGCTATGCCACTATCGTCGCCGTGATGCTAAAATAATCGTCCCTCGGCGCCTACGCCCCACTGCCTCGAGACAAGCTGTTTCATCTGCGGCTCGTCGACGCTGGGGAGAGGCCCGCGTGCGGCTCCACCGTCTATAATCGGAAGCAGCTTATTCTCAAGTCGATCGTCCAAGACCGCAAGTATTGGCTCGCCGCGATGCTTTTTCCCAGGATGCCCGACCTCCTGGCGCTTACAAGTCGCGCTCTTGTGTCTTTTTTTCCGGTTCGCCTTCCTCCACCTAGGCGGTTATGCCTGCCTGGCGAATGAGAGGCTCAGGACAGGCAAGTCATGCCAACGTCTTCAAACAATGTCGGATTCTTCAGTAACCTGACGCCTTGATCTAAGAATATCTCGTTTTATGTTTTAGATCTTGTCGCGTCGCCAGAATGACTGGTTCGCTGCTGCCAACCCTTCTGGCCGATCCGCCATAGCCTCGAATGCCTCATGTCTGGAATACCTTTAATACCCTGCAGCGCCCTGCAGGTGGTGTTGAATCCTATTGTGGTGAAACTCCATTGACTCAACTGTTATCTTTGTCATGCCTGATTGATGTCCACCTGTGACTGCATACGACAATAAGACTCATGGAACAATAACACCTTAGACTCACTTTCAGTCTTTGACGACTCATCATTGCCCCTCTTTCTCTTCGACACTCTTCTGCTTCTTTTTCTAATCTTCCTTCTGCTGTTCTTCTTGTCTTTAGTAGGACGATTTCTCTGTGATCAGAGCAATCATTGCCTGGCTGAACATCTACCTACGCCTCAAACATTGATTGCATTTCTAGGCGCCGGTCGCCTCTTCCATCTTTCTTCTTCAAAGCATCATGAGACTCTTCGGCCGCACAATATTTCCCATGCTCCCGCCTTATGGCGCGCATGAAGGGCCCAACGCTGCTCCGCTGTATGCAGACCCGGATAAACCGACGCCCTATCTAGGTATCAAATCCCGGCTCTCCCAGGTTTGGATCAATCGATGGACCATTCTTATCTTGCTGGTACTTGTCCGTGTCTTGATGGCCATCACGAGTCTGGAGGGTGACATGGGAAACGCCCAGTCGCAAGCCCTATCTGCTTGCAATAGCGTCCAGTCCATGGGAAGTGCAATGGCTTCGATGCCGCACTACATGTCCCAGGGAGTCAACGAACTCACTGCCCAGGGAATCACCAAGACGGTTCATGGCCTCGTTGACGTTCTCGAACTCATGGTTACCGGTGTGGAAGGTCTCGTCCTCTTCTACATCGATTTCCTCGTGCAGACCTATCTGTGCTTGTTTACCTTGGTTGCCAGCGGCGCTGCGGAAATGGCTTTGAGCATTGCCAGTGATGTCACCAACTGGCTTAACAAAGAACTCCCCAGTATTGAGGACGGCATTTCTAACGTGGTGTCGGATGTTGAAAGCGGACTGTCGAAACTCAATGATTCCATCAACGATATCAAGAAAGACTGCGACAATTTCATCACCAAAGGTCTTTGTGATGACATCCCTACCATACCGACTATCGATCTGACAGATCAAATGAACGACTTGAAAAGCCTCAAAATTCCATCCTCAGTCAATGATGATATCAGCAAAGCAAACGACACTATTCCCACGTTTGACCAGGTCAAGAATGCTACCACCACGGCAATCAAGTGGCCCTTTGAGAAGCTCAAGGAAGAGATCACAAAGCACCTCGGAAATTACTCTTTCGACAGCTCTACTTTTCCTGTTCCCGACAAGCAAGCTCTGTCTTTCTGTGGCAAGGATGACGGGATTGACAAGTTTTTCGACGGTCTGGCTGAGACGCTCGTGGAAGCACGAAAGATCTTTATTGCCGTTCTTTCCATTGTGGCCGTTCTTGTCTGTGTCCCCATGGCTTTCATGGAAATCTACCGTTGGAGAACGACAAAGAAACGAGCCGCCATGGTCGGCACCGCTCATGACTCGCTCGATGTCGTCTATCTCGTCTCTCGCCCGCATACCTCGTCTTTGGGTATGAAGGCTGCAACTTTCTTCAGTAACAGCCGCCACCAAGTCTTGGTGCGCTGGGTATTCGCATATGCGTTTTCTATCCCAGCTCTTGTGCTGCTAAGCTTGGGCGTGGCTGGCCTCTTCTCGTGTCTCTGCCAATACATTCTTCTCAAGGCTGTCGAAAAGGAAGTCCCAGAGCTGACCGCACAAGTCAGCCAGTTCGCCGACAAGGTCGTCGATGCCTTGGACAATGCTTCTGCGCACTGGGCACAAGAGGCAAACTCAGTTCTCAACTCCACAAACACCGAAATCAACAAAAACGTTTTTGGCTGGGTCAACATAAGTACGTCGGCCTTGAACAACACCCTTAACACTTTCCTCGACGATTCCAACAGCGTCATCAATAAGACATTCGGCAACACTCCACTCTACGGCGCTGTCAAGGGCATCTTCGACTGCGTTGTCGAACTGAAGGTAGAAAGCGTTGAGAAGGCTCTCACCTGGGCCAGCGACAATGCTTACATTAGCATTCCCACATTGCCTAACAATACCTTCTCAGTTGGAGCATCGGGCAGTATAAACTCGGGCGACAGCTTCCTGTCCGACCCTGGCTCGACGACTTCTAATCAGATCACCGAGGTGGTTACCGAAGTGACGGACAAACTACAAAAATCGATAGAAACAGAAGCCAAGATTTCCGCTGCTCTCGTTCTCCTCTGGGTTCTGATCCTCTTGATGGCCATCGCACGTGCCTCATGCCTCTGCTGCATGCGTCAGCGCGTTCGCGGTGAGGGCGGCGGCCAACGACAAGTCGGTCAAGGAACCTTTGAATCCGTCGACCCGCCCATCGTGATGACCGGTGGTGGCGCTGCTGACCCCAGAAGTGTTGATGCTGCGGCTACTATCCCTGATAGTTATGTTGAACACGACAAAACCGTTACGACTCATGTTGTGCCGACTGAGCGAGACCGCAACGACCCTTTTCAACAAGCCGATTACGAATATCAAGACCAGAAAATAGGCTTTGCTGGTGAGCGCGATTATTCTGCCGCCGTGCATCCTACCGGCTCGTCCAATATGCATACTCGGCAGAGCTCGTATGTTGAGTACGGTGGTGACGAGAAACGTCGATGAGAAAAGCCCCTTTCTTTTTCCTCATATTCTCTATTATTTGTCTTTATTTCTTAGCATAGCTTTGGATGGCGTTTATTGGCTTCACTCTTGTCTTCAGTACAACACCCATTTGATATGATCTGTTGTACAAAGACTGGTGCATGTTGCATTTCTCGTGATAGACTTCACACACTTTACATTTCATAGCGTCACTAGGTAGAGTATACCTGACAGTCCTGTGGGCTGTCCAATTTAATTGACAATAATCAATTTCAAAGTTGAAAACATATCTATACCCAAGTAGAAACAACCACAATTGAGCGTGAGATGATTCCTGAAACGTTCAGCGTTGTCTTGAAGAAAATATGTGAAATTCACGACATTATTGCATACAAAATACAAAAAACACAACTAAATAGCGACAAAAAAGCTCTTCTCCCCTTCCTTCGGCTTAACCCTAACCCTCTCCACAATCGGATCTGCACAACTAACCCTTATACGCTCCGGCGTGGCAGGACTCTGCAACTCCAACACATCTGTCACTCCATATTGCGCTCTGGCAGCTTTGAGAGCGTCACGAATTGCGAAAAATACCGTGCTGCCCATGAACAGCGGCGGTTCACCCACGCCACGCGATCGCTGGATGGTTCGCAGATTTTCCCAATTGACATCCTTGAGCAACGAGACATTGAAGATCTGTGGGATATCGCGGAAGCCAGGAATCTTGTACGCCCCGGGGCCCTTGGTGAAGATTTGGCCGGAGCCGCGATGCCAGAGACTCTCTTCGGTTGTGAAAAGACCCTGGCCCTGGATAAAGGCGCCTTCAATCTGGCCGTAATCGATGGCCGGGTTGATGCTGCGGCCCACGTCCATCTTGATATCGGCTCGCAGTGGAGTCCAGTCTCCGGTTAATGTGTCAATCTGGACTTCTGCGGCTGCCACCCCCTGGGTGAAATAGTAGAACATTTGCCCTTTATTCTCGCCCCAGACGTATCCAATGTCAGGTGTGCGGTAGAAGCCGTTTGCTGATAGATTGACACGATCAAAATATGCTGCATGCGCGAGCTCTTTCATAGTGGCATTGGGCATCTTTTCACGGTACGGCTGAAGCCGTTCGTTGATCTGCTCACATGCGTTGAAAATGGCATAGCCGTTCAAATCAGAGCTGGCAGAGGCAGCAGTGGAGGATGTGTTGACCACCGTATTCGTGCCTGTCTCCGAAATATGAACGTCTGAGAGAGGTACTTGCAACGCCTGCGCTGCAACCATGCACATCTTTGTATGAAGACCTTGGCCCATTTCAGTGCCTCCATGAGCAACCAAAACACTCCCATCGTGGTAGATGTGCACCAAGGCTCCTGCCTGGTTTAGGAAAAGAGCTGTGAATGAGATTCCGAATTTTGTCGGAATGATAGCCAAACCGCGCTTCGACCACTTGTGCGTCTTGTTATACTCGTCCACTGCTCGCCTTCGTTCCATGTACGAGCTCTCCTCTTTGACCTGTTTATACATGAGGGGCACAAAGAAATCCTTCAACTCCTGGTTGAAGTGTGTCTTATCCCCGGGTTTGTACATGTTCAAGGTACGGAGGTCATCTGAAGACATTCCAAGGTGGTCGGCGACTTCTTCCATCATGGATTCACACATGAACATGCCCTGGGGACCGCCGAAACCTCGGAAAGCCGTGTTTGACACTGTGTTGGTTTTGCAAGCCCACCCTCTCACATGTAGGTTTGGTATGTTATAGACCCCATCGATGTGAGAAAGAGCTCTTTCCACTACAGCACCAGATAAATCTTGGGTGTGGCCAGCATTTGCATATACGTCGCCGTCAAAGGCGAGAAGTTTTCCTTCTTTACTAACACCGACTTTCCATCGGCAAAGAAAAGGGTGGCGTTGACCAGACGTTATGATGTCTTCGTCTCGGTTGAGCATGCATCGAACCGGCCTTCTTGTTTTGTGGGCAGCTGTGGCACATATTCCAGCAAGCTGGACAGAACGAGTCTCTTTTCCACCAAAGCCTCCACCGAGTCTTTTGACTCGAGTGACTACTTTGTTTGCAGCAACGCCAGTCACTTGCGCAACATACGTTTGTCTGTAGCACAATAAGCTCCTGGAAAAAACAAAGTCAAATGGAACACAACTCACGTCTCTGTGGGGTTCTGAGTGCAGCTAAACACTTCCATTTCTCCATCCTCAGGCTTGGGAACCACAACACATGCCTGAGTTTCCAAGTAAAAATGTTCTTGGCCACCCATCCTTGATACACCCGTAAATATATGATCAGCTTCCTTAAAAGCTGCCTCGACATCACCATTGTTAATGTGTCTAAAGTGGTTAAAGTATGATTTTGCTTCAATTGCTTCTTCAATCGTAAGAATAGCGGGCATATCTTCGTATTCGACCTTGACTGCCCGTGAACCCTTCTCTGCAATCTTTGCAGAAGTAGCAACGATCATTCCAATGGGTTGGCCAGCTGTAAAGACATCATCAACAGCAAAAAATTGTTCGTCGCTTTTTGGGGCACCCCACCAGTTCGCTGCTGGTGAAGGGAGATCTCGGTGGTCGACGAAGTCGTACACACCAGGTATGTCAAGAGCTGCCTCGGCGTCCACGCTCAATATCTTTGCGCGGGGCTTTGTAGAAAGAACTAGACATCCATATAGCTCGTTCTTCTGTACCGGGATATCGTCTGTGTATTGTGCCTCCCCGGTGCATTGTTTCAAAGCCGAGAGGTGATTTCCGGACTGTCCGACGGTCTCTTGCCGGTAAGCATCGGCCGCTTTGTGGTCCTTGTGTCCTGTTGAGATGTTCCTCTCAATTTCGTCTGTAATATCCTGATAATTTTCGCTTTCGGCCACGTTCAAAGTGGACATAATCTCATGGTAAAAGCGATAGAAGAAGCCCAGCGCTAATGTCTTGCGGTACGTCGCCATCCCTCCTGGCACGCCGAAAGGTAAATCAAAGTCCTTTTCCAAAGCGTTCATGACCCCTTCCAATGTTTTTGAGTCGGAGAATTTCTTGCCAATAATATATTGCTCCGCGTTTTGCGCGGACACTGTCATTGCTGCCATACCGCCGTAGACAAGATTGGCACTCAGTACATCATCAGTTTCTGAGAGAGAGACTCTCAAAGCAGCATTGACAATTGCAATGTCATCGTCTTTTCGCTTAGACTGCTTATATGCCCTAAAATATTCCCCCTTTTGGGCGACTGGAACACGCAAGCTGGCAATGATTGCATCTTCAGGAAGGGCAGTCTTTCGGTAGCCCTTGAAGAACTGGGTCATTGGAATCTCTGTTTCTTGCGTCAGAGATTTTGCAACCAGCACAGTATTCGAGGCAACGAAAACAGGATTCAAATCGGAGATTGGAGAAGCTGTAGCCAGGTTTCCAGCTGGCGATGCTACATTTCGAATTTGGCGACCGGCAAAGTAGCGCAGCTGCTTTTTGATAGCCACAAATGGCTGCCCTCGATCCTCCCCGTACTTCTTTACAGCCTCGTCACATATGTGTTCCAAGTCCGTCAAGGATACATTTGCGCCCAACTCGAGATGGTCGTCTTTCAAAGTGTACTGCCGTAATTCGGTAATATCACCAACATAAACGGATGGATCGTAGCGCATTGCTTTGAATTTGATCTCGATCTGTGTCTCTGTGCTGCCGCCAATAAGTTTTGCAGATGGAAATGTGTTTTTTATCTCCAAAAGTTGCTGGAGCGTCACCGGTCGATACCATTTCTTCTTCTTGTTTCCCACCGCAAGGGCTTTGAACTCGTGCTTTCTGAGTGATGGTGGGAAAATGAGCTCGGTCTCGGGGCTGTAAGGAATAAAATCTGGCCTCGGGAGCTGTTTGTCGGATCCATTAGACGTTCCGTTTGTCACACCGTTGGACTTGCAGCAACCGTTGGCTCCGTTTTGCTTTTCCATGCAGCAGCCTGTACCCCCGTTCACCTGTGCCTTATTGCAACCACCAGCACTCGTGAAGCTATGAGCAGCGTCTAGAATGGGTCGGTAGCCAGTGCAACGGCAGAGATTCCCATCAAAAGCCTCTTCGACGTCGTGTGGCGATGGTTCCGGATTGTTGCGAATTAAGGCATACAGACTCTGTCCAAAGCCTTGTGGTTAGCGAGATATTATAACAAGACTAGGGGCAATTCAACTTACCATTACGATACCCGGAGTGCAGAAACCACATTGACTGCCGTTTCCGACAGCAATTCGCTGCTGAGTGGCATGAGGGCTCTTGACATCGCCGATGCCCTCTACGGTAATGACGTGTTTCCCGTCAACACTGACGACGGGAGCAAGACAGGCGTTGACAGAGGCATGGTATATCTTCCCGGTGGTTGGGTTGATCTGTGAGATAACCTACTGACGGTCAATATATCATCGTATTGAGATTTCTGGTATCAAAAATCAGATACGTACCACAGTACACGCACCGCAGCCTCCCTCCGCACATCCTAGCTTTGTGCCCGTCAAGCCAACGCCTCTGAGGTACTCCAGCAGAGTCAGCTCGGGGTCGACCTCATCCAGCACAACCTTGGTCCCATTGAGATAGAAGCGGATGGTATCGTGATAGTCTTGGGTGAGCTGGGCCAGACTCGAGCTTTTTTCGGCAGAGACAGCTGGAGCTGAGACGTCCACGATGCTTGGTGCCATTTTTCAAGTAGAGATAAACGAAACAAATGTAAACGGTTGAAGATAGACTCAGTGGCGAATGCGATAAGAACTGTCCATTGCTTGTCCTATCTAATCAGCTCGGGTCGGACTGAATAAACAGATATCTGGCAAAGTATGGCAAGTTTCACGCAAGTGTGTGAAGCAATAAACATGACATGGAGAGGATGAAAGAAAGACAAGTGCGCAGTTCCTCTCGACAGGATGAAATACTACGTATGGGTGAGGGGTCTCCACGCTTGGATCGCCCGCCTTGCGGCTTATCGGGGAAGCCCCCACAGCGGCGATCGGCACTGTCCGACGGACCTGGCCTGCTAGCAATGTCTTAGGGTTTAGGGCTCGTCCATGGTCATTCAAAAACGCTGTGTTGAAACAATTAATAGATACATAGACATTGGTAGCTCCAAACACTGAAACAGTTAAAACGCCATGCACATGCTCCGTCTATAAGCCAAGGATATATACACGAGAGAGAAGCGAAAAATGTAGAAAAATCGACAGCATCTCTCCTTAGGTACTCTTGACTCCAACAAAATTCTTCTCTTCCTTCTCAAACTGCGCCCTTTCTACCGCGCTGCGTGCTCTGCAAAAAGTTAGTCAATTGGCAAGCTTTAAAATCGGACAAATAAAAAGATAGAGAGTGAGAACTAACCGGTAGGCTTGCACAAAACGCCACACCTCAACGTCGGCCAGATTCCAGGCTTCAATTACATGGCGGATGTTGATGCGGCTTGTCTGCTTGCCGCTGAGGAGTTCGCGGGCTTTTCCAATCACTTTGTATTCTTGTTCCAGAGGCGATTCTTGTTTGCCTTCTTCTCCTTCTTTCTTGTCGCCTTTCTCGGCCTTTTCTTTCTCCTCGACCTTCTTGATCGCATCGCGGGGGATTTTGAAGCCAAAGAACCATTCCAGCTCATCCAACAATGTCGTGGGCAGATCCTGGCCAGGCTGGGCCGGGAAAGTCTCCACTGTCATCCAAAACGTTCGCCATATATAAGGATCGCCAGCCACCGCTTCCTTGAAAGCAACGGCTCGCGAGGAACCCCCAACTTCCTTTCCAAGAAGCTCTTTGGTCGCTTCCATTAGCCATGGGTCGCGCGGAGTCTCTCGTCGGATGTATTTGACGTCCACTACTTCCGAAGAATGCTGAAGGCTAACCAGAGTATAAGGGTGCGGCAATGCGCCA
This sequence comes from Talaromyces sp. R2412, assembly GCA_023626135.1. Classification (NCBI taxonomy): domain Eukaryota; kingdom Fungi; phylum Ascomycota; class Eurotiomycetes; order Eurotiales; family Trichocomaceae; genus Talaromyces; species Talaromyces sp. R2412. Next base: position 463,235 of record JAMAGK010000008.1, read on the forward strand.
ATCGTGTAGGCAGTAGAAATGTTTATAAAAGTTCGCGGCTGCGAGATAGGAGCCGGTTTAGACGACGGGTCGCACAGCTGGCAAGTGAGTCGGTTGGGAGGGCAGGACGGAAACTCCGACGGAGGGCACTTGACGAGAGATTTCGCGAGGTTCAACGCAGGTTCCACCAATGCAGTCGTGTGCTCTGGCAGCGGTTTGAGGACAACGATTCCTGATGGAAAGCTGTTGAGAAAGGTCGTGTGAAGGTGGGCATTGATCAGCTCAACCAACGCCATCCGTCCAGCCGCCGTCGAAGAGACATGTTTCTCAGCGAGCTTAGGGTAGAGACCAGTAATAGTGCTTGAATGATAGTAGGCCAATGCGTTGGTCGATTCCAATTTGAGTAGTTGTGATGGAATTAAGTCAAGGATAGATGAAGGGAGGGAGTCTTTGGTCTTATCCATAGCCTCTGTGGCAGCCTTGATCGCGTCGTTAATCACGGTCTTTTCGCCTGCAAACAAAGCCCTGTCCAGCTTATCAAACCGCGTGATATGAGTTGGTAGAGCACCCGTTCTGAGGTAGGTGAAAGTGTCGTCGTCGTACCGGGCCATTGGGAAGCATCGCAAATCAGCAAACAAGCCAGTGCCCATATTCCCCCAAGCGAGCCACTTGACAAAGTCCGACTCTAGCGCTGGGTCAAGCTTCAATTGTTGCATCCTCAACTGGAACTCTTGGTACAGATCGTTGTTCAGCGCTTCGGCCCGGCTGAGAACGACAGGCCGAAAGCCCTTTGCATACCAGGCACGACGCCAAGCGAGGAGGAGTTCGCTATCAGCCTTTTGCTCCGCCTCATCGTTACCCTTGTTCGGCTCGTAGAAAGTGTATATAGGCGGGCGTTCCGGCAAGGGCGGAAGGACCGTGCGGTGTTCATCGAGAGTGATGGACGACGAGAACGGATTCAGCCATTTCCAGTCACTGTACCATTTCGACTCGCCGCTTGTGCTATGATCTTGCTCCGGCGGCTTGTGGGCAGCTGCGCGGAAAGGATGGCGCAGGTCCTCGAGCGAAATCTTTGAAGGAATCGGGATATACCGCGAAGGACCGAATTTAGCCGGTGGTGTTGTGCTTTCGGATGTGATCTCGGACTGGGATCCCGGAGACTTGGAGAAAATGATCAGGATGAAGCCTACAATGGCAACAATGGCGAGCAACGACGTGGTCCGTTGAGCAATCATGGTTGCGAGGCCAGATTGGACGGATCCGTCAGTCCCTGCGGTCAAAAGAGGAATTGCCCCTCTAACACATGAACGCAGTCACAAATCCGATGAACGACGAGATGGAGCGGCTCGCCTTGAGGTTTCACTGTCCGTCCAGGGCGTGTGGTCGACAGGGACCGAGACTCGTAATCGGCTGCCTGGGCTCTTCTCACCAGCTGAGGCGCGCCTTTCCGCTTTGGGGCGAATGGGGCTCCACTCCGATGGCCATAGGATTGACGTATCAAGGCGATGCACAGGGGTCTTGAAAGCGGAAAAATGAGGTCTGCTAGGGTTTTGTTTACATTATGTATCAGCGCAGTAATGACTAATTTGCTGGCGATCTGGCAATTATTGCTGGGATACAGCTCAGAGGGCGTGCTACGTATACATCCGTAATAGGCATAGCGCGGCGGGATGCTGAAGAAGAAGACGAACAGAACAATAACGAGACTGAACAACATGAACAACTCCCTCCATCCACAGGTATTTCTTGCTTTGATAAACAGCTTGCAAAACGAATACCCAAATCAGCGTCCGCTGCCCCAGATAACCAGCCATGGGTTCTATGGTCCTGCCCCATCTGCAGAATGCATGGCAAGTCGACCAAGCCATCCTGTCAGAAGATGAGCGCTTGGTCGTCGTCAGATTTGGCAAAGACTCTCATCCGGACTGGTGTGTATCTTGCTTTTATGTTTGACTTGATATTCCACTAACGTATGCACAGTCTACGACAAGACGATGTTCTATCCAAGATTGCAGACCGAGTCAAAAACTTTGCGGTCTTGTACCTGTGTGATATCGAGCAAACTCCGGATTTCAATGCCATGTAAGAGATTCTGTCTGCCTAGTACTTTGGCTTGTGATTGCTAATACCTACTAGGTACGAGTTGTATGATCCTATGACAATTATGGTCAGTCATGATTCTCTCCTCCCTCGCACAAAAGCTGTGGCTAACCTCGTTTCAGTTTTTCTTCCGCAACAAACATATGATGTGTTAGTACAATCTGTATATGAGCGGTAAGTCATCTTACTAACGTGTGTAGGTGATTTTGGAACTGGTAACAACAACAAACTGAACTGGGTGCTGTAAGTATTGCCTCGTCTTGTTATTTACGAGATAGTACTAACAAAAGCTACCTAGTGAGGACAAGCAAGAACTTATCGACATAATCGAGACCATTTATCGTGGCGCCAAAAAGGGCCGAGGTCTCGTCGTCAGTCCCAAAGACTACTCTACTCGATACAGATATTAGAGAGCTCATGCTTCATCTCATGTCTCGGAACGTACTTTACAATTCATAATGATTAGATCAATGTCATTAAAGAAAACCATGCGAATTATATATGTGTCTATGTGTCTCTTCTCGCTAAAAGAATCCGTCTATCTATACTTTCAAAAACCCCAGAATCTCTTCAACGGCCCAATCCAAAATTTCCGTCATCGGCTTTTTTCCCTTGCCTGGTGCAATCAAGACACCCGCGTCAGTCCGCAAATTGACTCCTTGTCCAGCTAGCTTCAACAGTTCACTCTCATCCCGAGTGCCAGCCGTCGCCGCCAGCGACTGTTTACTGCCATCTTCCTCCCCTTCCGGCACTAGCAACCACGCATGATCCTGCACATACCTCGGCCAGACAATATCGTCCACATAGCCGGGAGGATCTGTCCAAAAATTCTGTGGCTCACTTTCGTCTTTCTCATCAAGGTTCACCGACGAATGTCCAATGTGCGCAGTCCGCTCGGCCTTTGGTGTCGGCGCAGGCCCGATTGTCACGTATCCGCTCCTCGCTTCTCGCCGTGCTTTGACTATATCGTAGGGTGCCGGTAGGAAAAGATGCAGATCGATATTGTCGTGAACAGCGCGCAAGATATGTGACGCATCCTCCGTGGCTGGCGGCGCATAGAGTAGAAATCCTTCCAAGAATGCAATTGTCAAGGGCACCTCTTCTCCTTCCTCTTCTTCTATCGTTGCAGCTTGTTTCAAATATATGTTTTCAATCCGCTCGCGCACACTCCTGCTCATTTCTTGTATCCTCGCCTCCTCAACACCCGGGTTCGTAGCCTCATTCTGATCCTCTTTACTTTGCAACCTAGGCGGCAACCTCCCATTTTCTCGCACGTACGCCAGCGCCGATGCTAAGAAATCAATATCAATTGCGCCAGCTGTATCCCAATCCTGAACCAACTCTCCGCGCGCGGTCTTTGTAACTGGTATCCTACCGGGTTTCGTCAACTCGCATCAGCCTCTCCCTCTTTCTCTAAGTTCTGGCGTCGTACTTATCGTCTGGATGATAAAAGTCATCTTCATGGATAATAAACGTCCTCACTCGGTTTTCATTCTCGAGTATGCTGCGTAGAAGCCGTGCGAGAGTTGTTTTTCCGCTTGATGATGGGCCGGAGAGGCCGATGATGATTGTTCGGCTGCTTTTCTTTGCGCTTGTGGGGGAGGGGTCGGTCATTGCGTCAAGTTCGGGGAAGGGAGGTAATTAAGGCGCGTGTTAAATTTATCCCTTTTTGGTGATAAAAATTGCTTCATCTGTCAGAAGAAAAGGTGCTTGAGAGATGATGTGCTTGTGGTTAACAGTGATAAAAGAGGTGATGCGGGGCAGGTGCGATAAGATAGAAGCTTGTGAAATTCGACATTTCCATAACATCATTTAGCTAGTGATGAACTAATAACTAACATTGGTAATAATATTTCAAGACATTTCAATTGAAATCCATAAACCTCGTTGAATCACCCCCCAAACAAACTAGATCCCCGACCCGGTGAGCCCGTTTCATCTGAGCCTGTTGCATTGCCGCGGGGCGTCATCGGAGTCATCACAGGACTGACCATTCCAGATGCCTCTGGCGAACGAGATCCTCTCGGCGGAGTCATTATGACCCCATTCTCACCCACAACCTGAAACCTCAGACCTGTTTTTCTCTTCTTGGGCGTATGCGGGTGCGTGTGGTCCGATGAAACATCCGAGTTGACCAACGGGTAATCATCAACAACAATTGGGCGGCGTTTGGTCGGTGAGATGGGGTAACTATTCGTCGACGAGATCGCGTCTGCGTAATCGTCCGGAATCGGCAGCTCGTGGCGGTCAAAGAATCCAGAAGGCTCTTGCAGGTATGCGGGTCTGATGAGTTCGTCGCTCTCGGGCAACGGATAGAAGCGCTCGTTTTGGATGATTGAGCTCATGGTTGAGTCGTCCAGCATGTCTTTCTCGGCATGCTGCATCTCGGAGTCGGACATTTCCTTTCGCCGGCGTAGCATCTTCTCCTCTAGCGTATCCTTGAGGACCAATGTCTCCACGAAGACAGGTTTGGTTTGGCCGATTCGGTGAGCTCGTTTGATAGCTTGGCTCTCGACATTGGGTCGCCAGATCGGATTCACTATGAAGACACGAGACGCGCTGGCAACATGGAGTCCGTGGGAGGCTTGTCTTAGATCCATAAGTAGAATCCGCACAGTAGAGGACTCGTCAAAGAGCGAGAGGTACGCCGCCTTTTGACTTGTTTTGAGCGTGTTTGCGTAGATTCGAAATTCGATACCCAGCATCTCCAGACCCTCGGCTATCCAAAACGCGGTGTTGTTGTTTTCGTAAAATATGATGATTTTCTCTGTCCTATGAAGCTCCTGTACTTTATTCAGGAGATATGTAAGCTTCGCGGAGGAAGTTGCAATCATTTTCGTTGCCGACAGAGGCGATTCCGGAGCAAGTTTCATGGTGATACCTTTGTCAAATGTCTTTCGTGGTTCACGGTTTTCTTCTGGCTTGTTCTTGTGGGTCAGAGTATCGGCTGCGCCGGACTCGTCTGCCTTTTTTGCAGGTTTTTGAGATCGCGCTGACAATTGATGACGAGCAGTGATTCCCGCGCCTGCAAGGCCTTCTGACGGATCGTCATCTGTGAGATTCGACGTCACAAAGGACTGGGCGAGCCGTGCTTGAGATATTCCCAGAAGCAAATCTTCAGAATTGTCCCGATTGTAAAGCAACGACCAAAACATCCGACCGTGTTCAGGAAAGTCTTGAACATAAACGCCGAGTTCGTCGAACTGAGAGAAGGCGCTGTAACTCTTGCAAGATAGCGCTCGTTGAGCTATTTCTAGCCCTTCTGATAGGCGACTGATATCATCTGCCGTCATTTTTTCTCTGTTATTTTCCATGTACTTGACCGCAACATCAATACCCGCTTTAACCTCCTTTTCCTTGTGTCCTGTCCACCAGAATCCAGCCTGGCGTAGGTTATTGATGAGTAGACCTAGATGCTTTCTGTTTCGGCTCTGGAACATGTAGTCTTGATCTTTGTGCTCGGACGTAATCGCGTTGACAGTCAAGACGAAAAGGAAGAGATTCAGTGACAGCTTATCATAAAACGTCGGTTCAAGGCTAACAACTTTGTTAAACAGCCGTGGAAGAGGTAGTTCATCGTTGATGACGTCCAGCTGGTGTCGAACAACCAGACCTTGCAGAACAGCCCGTAGAGAAGGTGACTTTCGGCGCCTTCCATTCTCACCTATGGGTTTGATATACTTTGTCCAATTTGCCGGGTCATCCGAGCGAGAGTTTGCCCATGGTTTGTGTTTCAGGAACTCGACAACAATCATTCGCAGTTTGTCTACATCTTTCAATTCCTCATTAACCCTGGTTCCTGTCTTTCTCCGAGAATGCAAGATAGAGGAGGTCGCATCTTCAGCTGACTCGGTGTCTGTCGTGAGTGTCTGCTGTGAGGCGATACTAAGCTCAGCACCATAAAGTCCGTTTGACGGTGTTCCAGAAACCACCCATCTACGTTCGACGTGTAACTGGTCTAACATGTGCATAGCGCTAGACTTGTGCCCATGGCCAGCAACATTGTGGCCTTCGTCAACGATGATCCGGAGCCAATGAAATTTCTTCAAGGGTGATTCTGTGTTTTGAGAAGTCAGACGATTTGTTTCAAGCTCTCCGGCTTCTTTTTCGAACCGCGTTCGCGAGAATAGAATGATATCATATTGCCATAATTCATCTGCTGCGGGTGTTCTGTCGTGTCGATCTCTGAGGACAAGCACTCGCAAACCTTCAGTATGAGCTGTGATTTCGGACGTCCAGTGGTCAACAAGATTAGGAGGAACAATAATGAGAGTCCCTGAATGTAGATAGAGCGTAATTGCTGGTGGTCTCGATAGCCATCCACCACGACTCTGATACCGCGATGGAGGAGGAGGTATCGTGTAGTGGCCCCGGTTGCGCTCGCATGCTTGCACACATCGTTCATAATTCATACCTGACTCTTTCAAATGCTGAAAATAACTCCGCCAAGGGACAGAAAACCGACCAGCCGCGGCAGCTGCCATCTCCACGAGGGATCCAGTCGTATTTCGAACCTTTGTAGTTGTGTCTTGGTATTCGATCGGAATACGAGGGACATGCCCTTTCGTTGCTAGAATAACTGACAGACAGATCAAGGTTTTCCCGCAACCCATAGTCTCTGCCAGGATACCTGCTGCAACGTTAGGCTCTAAACTCTGAGATAGTAGCGGGCGCTCACCTCCACATGCTTCCGAATAGAGACGTTTTTCACGCAAAAAGATGCCATCTTCTTTGTCGTAATAATACTCCTCGCCATGCGGTGTCGTGTATGTCTGCAATCGAGGGTCAAGCATTTGCTTGGGATGAACCTCTCGTTGAACCATAGTCGCCGCCGAACGACACTGATATGGATGTAATGGAGTCTTGAGCCCAAACACTCCATATTCCTCCCGACATTTTGCGTCGTCGGTTCTTGAGCTGGACATTAGCTCCATCATGGCCAATCGACCATCCGCATCGTGGACATGTTCAACGACTGGGTCAGGGTTGTTCAAAGTATTGAAAATATACCACAACGATTCATCTTCCGCAGCATCTGTTTCTTTTCTCGAAGAAGTTGGCTCAAATTCCCCATCAAAGGCCGCCGGGGATCTATCGAGCATCGACATGACAAGTCTAAGGGACTTTCTCAAGGCGTTGCTCACGCGCGGAATGAGGTTTCGAGCAACATCGTGCGGCAATACATAGACTTGCGCAAATGACCACTCGGGTTGTAACTCGTACGTATGCCAGCGAAGTTTTATCCAACCATGTTTCTCTAAACTCGCAAGCTCGGTATCCGGAAAACGACGACTCTTAAATGGCTGGTGGTCAATCTGATCATTCTTTCGCAGAATACCGACTGGCAGATAATCGTCTTCTTGTGAAGTGGCTTTGAGATGCTGAGACGAAGTTGTGTCCTGTAAATTGGGGATCGGTATTGAGTAAGACTGAGATTCGGCAACTTCGAACGGTATCGAGAGGGCTGCGGCGTCCAATGACTTCGATAGAGGGAAAGGCTCGATCTGTTTGGCGGGACACTGTCAGGTGGTTTTGTAGAGCAAGAAATCATCTCAAGATATCAGATAAAAAACACTCACCTTCAAACCACCCTCCCCCGCGACAAGAATTGGATCTGCGACGGCTGCAGGCGACATCTCGCCCACTCCATAATCCACTTCACACAGCCAAATTCATAAGCCGACACTCAGAGAACTGAAAGTGAAAAAAAAATCTAAATGCGCATGTCTACACAACAGACAAAATGCAGCGAAAACGAAGAGAAATGGAAACAACGAGGCTGGGTCAAGTCCGCAGAGACGAAAGGCTATCGGCGATAAGAGTAATCGCGGCAGAACCACTCGACGCAGGGCGCTTGCTCTGTGATTGGCCACACTTCAAACCGCCTTATGAGGCTCTTAAGGACATTCGTGAATTGTTACAACTACACATTTCTACTTTTAGACATCCTTCTTAAAACATATTGGATTCTCAATCTATGATATAATATCAGAATTCACGAATAAAACATTGCATACACACTACCACTACCGTGTAAGAAAGTCTTCCAGCTCAAATCCCACACGCCGAAGAGCTTTCTCTTCAAGGTCCCTGCCCGAATCTGATAGACGTCTGACTATCAGCGTGCGAGCCTCAGCGAGCCGAACCTCGACCGGGTTCCCCGAGCCATGCCGCTCCATTTCATCTCTTTCACACTCACGAATGTGGATGGTCACGTCGGGACCAACACATGCCCGCCAGAGAGACGCCATCCACTGCCAATGGTCTAGAAGCGCGTAGCGATCATTTATTGGAATCGTGCAGGCGAATGCATCTGCAGTTGTGAGCTGGTATCGAGGGACCAATGCAACCGGAATCGCGTTGTCGTTGATCGCCGAGGGCGACGGGCTGTGTTCTGTGGACCTCGCGCTATCAGACAGTGGTGTCCCCGTTCTAGACGAGTTCTTTGACTGGCTCAAAGGAGTGCCGGAGCTGACAAACTGGACAATTTCGTCCGAGATGCGATGCCATGCAGATATCACGTTGAGATAATCCACTGTAGCGTCACCCATTTGGCCAGTGGTTGGACCTTGGCGGGCAAGCAAGTTTGGCCCTTCGAAAATTCGGACGAGATACTTGCTACCTTGGGACATTGCTCGTCCAAGGTGCTCTATCATGACTCTGACTTGAGCGGAATCCTGACCCTCGATAGCAACCACGACGCCCTTTGGTAGCGACTCGCTGCGGTCAGAAAGCGGCGGAGAGATATTGGCCAGAACTTTGATTTTGTTCAAAACGGGGATGTTCATTACGGTATCAGTCTGACTCCGCGCTGCAACGCCGTTTGATTTGAGCGGTGGGAGGGCCAAACTCGGGTCGCTGTGTCCGTCTCCGTCCCCCCGGCGAGGCGCTCGTCCGTTAGGATTGGTGACGTGACTTCGGAAGTAAGCCACTCCTGGACGAGAAACGTATGTACCCTGAGAAGAAACCGAGTATGTCTCACTATCCGTTGGGCTGTTCGTCCGTTGGAATCCAGTGCTGTTGAGACGGCGGCGTTTGGCTTCTCCCGGGGCAGGATCAGCTTCTTTCCACTGCGACATTCGGCGGTCTGGGTCATTGAACGAGTGCAGCGAGTTCGAACGGTGGTGAGACTTGCCGTTGCCGCCGCGAGAGGTGCCAGATGTTGACTCCCCCTGTGAGGAGCGGCTGCTCATAGGCGGTATGGTAGCTGTCAAGGGCGTATGCGGCGTCGCCGGCGGATTCATCAGACGTCCGCCACAGCGATTGCATGTCGTTGGGCCTAGCTGGTTACCAGTGGACACCGAGCCATTGCGGCCATAACCGTCACGTCCAAATCGTCTCGGTTGATACCGATAATCTGGATACTGCTGCTGATGTCGAGCTTTCTCCGCCTGTTGCATCTGATGTCAGCCATGTTTTTGCGACCTGAATGTTAAGATTTTACCTCTGCCAGCGCTTTCCATTCCTCTTTGGTCTCTGTCGGAAGAGCTCGCCATTGCTCTCCAATGATTTTGGAAATCTCCGGATTTGCAAGTCCGGGATTCTGGGCAACGACAGCAGCCTGGTAGTGCTGCCTATACAAAATAAATGCTACTCTCTAAATTAGCATCTCTCTCGACTAAATGTCACAACTCACCATTCCTGGGTCTCGGGATTTTCGGGTCTGGCTGGCACAAACAGAATTGCGACGCCGCCTCCTTGGCAGACTCCAGCTTGGGAGGACTGCCCGAGGCCGACCGCTCACGTAGCGGTATTTCAACAGTCGATACTGCTCCAGAGATATCGTGTCTCGAGGGACTCGCAATGCCCGGCTGCAGTTGCGCGTTCTCTGCAATCTTCTCCCTGTTGATGGACGACAGCTTCATCTGCGACAGCGCGGCCGAGCAGCCGTCCGAGTCATTGGACCTGGGAATGCTGGCTGGCGAGCGCGGCGGCATGTTGTCGACAATGGACATGGACATGGACATGGGCCGTGTGCTGTCGTGCATGATCTTGTGCTCCAGCAGACTGCTGGTGGCTCGGTGAACGCGGTTGGCGGGTTCATCGTACAAGGCTGGAGGCCTGGGGAGCACACGATCGAAGGACATGATGAGTAGCTCAATACGGCTCTCAGAATACAACAGGTGGTATATACAGGGGTCAGTACTAGTCAGTCAATGTATAAACATATATATATATATATATATATGACCAGGAAGAGGACGACAACCACCAGTTGACACGACGAGGTGTATATATTATCACGCAATTAGCCAAGTATCTGCAGCAGCGGCGGTGTACTAGGGTATATCAATATATATGGATGCATCAATCGATGGATGGGTGGACGACAGCTATGTATACCGGCGGGAGGCAGTGGCTACATATGTATTGTCAGGAATCGATGAAGAAGCAGGGGTTGAAAAAAAAAAGAAAGAAAAAAGAAAAAGAAAAAGAAAAGAAAAAAGATCAGCCAGATCGGAGATATCTATAGAACCATGCACTAGCCATGCACACGTCGATACAGCCCGTTGGTTCTTTCTCCACCACAAGGACTTTATTTACGGTTGGTTAGTAGCTAACTGCTACTGCTGGCTGTACATTGCCCAGACCGAGGTGTACATCAGCCCAGTCAACCAGTACAATGGCTGCCCTAGACGAGAACGCGCGCCACTGTGCCGGGTTCCGCCTTTGTTTCGAGAACTCTTTTTTCTCTTTTCTCAAACAAACATATAAGAAAAAAAGAGGGTAAGGCAAAAAAAAAAAGAAAGAAAACGAAAGGAACACGACGGTTGAATGGAATGTGATGAACAAGTAAATCTGCAATTCCAAATACAGAGAGCCACCGGGGGATTGGGTGGTCAATAGACAGTCTTTGTCCCCCCTTTTTTTGGGGCAGTATTTCAAATGCTGAGAACCCACCAACAAGGAAGATGATCTCTTTGCGCCGTTTGTTTCATTCTCTCCATGCGTGTTGGTGGACACGGACTGACAGGAGCTTTAAAATCAGGGATCGAGGAGAGAGTCGGTGAAAGGGGGGATGGATGCAGACAACAATGACTGTACATCATTCCAACGGTTCCAGCCCTCGTGGCTCTTTTGTTCTGGCCTTCTTTTTTTTTCTTCTTTTCTTTCTCGCACGGAAATAAAGAGACAGACAGACAGAGAGATCGAAAAAGAGAGAGAGAAGAGAGAACAAGGGCTCTATTGTCTCGTTGGGCTTTTCTTTGTTTGCATTGCCGAAAGCAGCAATGTGCATGGGTGACAAGACACCAACGCTCCCCCATCCGGAGAAATGCAGCCAACGAGGCTTGCTGGTCGACTTGATTCAACAGCATCCTTGGGTGTGTGACAGTGTGTACAAACGCGCGCGCTTTCCGTTATTGGAGACTCGCCCAAGACAACAAACGCCTTGGAATGTAACGAGTCTTAGTCTGCCCGTGAGGAGAATTAAGAAGAGAGAAGAGCGTCGGAAAAAAAAAGAGGTGCAACGCTGGAAGGCAACCTTGACATTAAAAGAGATGAGGAAGAACAAAGTAATTTACATCGTATATACAAGATTCCATCTAATATTGAAGACCAGGTTGACCGCCTCATCCCGGAATATACATACTGGCGTGGCTTACAGCCTGATTCCTTCCGTGGCTACCACTGCATACATGTTGGCAAGGCTGGAGTCTCGTCACCCCCCAGTAGACCTGTCTCTCTCTCTCTCCTGCATCGGGGGATAATGGGCGCCAGAATACCGGCCCAGTTCACCGCTTAGGTAACCGTCACATGGTGCTGACAAGTACCCCTTAGTCATCCACGTTGCCGTAGTGAAAGCAAGATTGGCCGGATGAAGTAATAGCTATTCAAACAGGCAGAAGACTCTCGGAGTGTATATCGTGAAACTCGCGATCGATCTTGTTGCGGTGTCATGAGTAACCCCCAAGCCGCGACAAGGACAAGAGACGCCCAGGGACCTACACAAGAGGCGCCATCGCATTATTCGGTCAAAGAAACAAGAATGGCTGCGTCTTCTGGCATTAAACATTGAGGAACGGGCGGATTAGCGTTCGGAAGAAACGCCTGCGCTTCTTCGGGACGTGCGTCTATTTTTAGGAGCCTCATCGGTCTGCTCAGATTCGTGGCTCTCCGATTTGGGGGGTGCAACATTATGGACCCAAGATGTTTCAATGCCATGAAAGATTTCCGAGCCCATCATTTCATTCGCAGTCGGGCCGAGGTGCAGACCATCCCTGGAAATACGCCGCATTGTGTCAGCCTGTCTATTGTCTTTGTTTCCTCATCAGGGTCAAGTGCGGGAGGAAGAGGCTTACCAGAACAAAAACTTTTCGGGGTTTTCACACTTCTTGCCACCTTTGCCAAAGAACGTCATCCATTTTCCCGTGCTTTCAGCACATGGATGCTGGACATCATCCCATGGGTTCTGTTCCCAAAGCCCATTTGAGTCAAGGATGCCACCAACGTAGTACTGCCATCCACGAATCTGGTCCAGAAGGAACTCGTTGGTGTTAAAAACATAGATGGAGCCTTGCCACTCCCTGGCCTTGCTTTCCAATTCCTTGTTCCACTGTTCCACGATTGACACCATGTCTTTGTGTGCTGTCGACGCATCAAAGGCAGGAAGAAACGTTGGGTCAATGGACAACATCAGGATGACCTTGATGTCGTCGGTCCCGGTTGCCTCAGGCAGACGGTTCAGCTGCTCGAAGAGCGAGTCGGTGCTGCGGCTGATGGAGCTCTTGACGGTGTCGCCTAGAGGCGCGTGGAGGAACTTCCAGATATCCCACACCACAAATGAAACGGCAAACACCGTCTCATTCACCCGCGCGCGCATGTCACCACCCGCAGGGTTGTTTTTCATTGCCTCTTTCTCATTAGTCAACCATCTATCAACTTGAGCCCGAAGGTCTGGCAAAGGCTCTCTGATCTCATTAAGGTCCGATTTGATCTTCTGAAGTTCGAGGTCGTCAACGACAGATCCGCAAAAGGGGCCTTCGCAGGTGTGGTCCTGTTGAGAGAAGGTCTCCAGGCGACACGGCCACTATGTCAAGTTAGAAGGGCTGTTATTGTCACTATGGTGAAAGGGGGGAACGAGAGGGCTTACCTTATTGCAAACCCATTCGGGCCATCCCTGACCCTGGTCGTGGAGTCGCGAGCCAGTGTAGCTCCAAGCATCACCAAAGACAACAAGTCTATGTTCATTATCGTTGGCTAAAGGGGGGGTCTCGTCAACGCCGGAGGCGCCCCAATTCACCCGGATAGGTAATCCATAGCCGGACATATAAATCAGTCGCACGGCGATGAAAAAACTGATGAAGGCGAGGCCGCCGAGGACGTTCAGCCTCGTAATATAACGCATCTCCAACGGCTGTCAGAATCGCCTGGCCGTTGCAAGACCGATGAGAGAGGTGGTGCTCTGTTCGGGTAGGTTGCGATTGTCGACGGATGGACAGCGAAAGGTTCGGTTTGACTCCGTGTGTTCCTAGTTCTTTGTTTCTTTTCTTTTATCCTTCTTCCGGGTGTCTTTCTCTTGTGGGGTCCTAAGCAAATTGGTAAAAAGAAACAGTATCACCCAGATTGGCGAAGAGAGGAAACGACAGCAAGCGTTGAAAATGTCTGATGTCGAGAACAAGAGCGATTAATATGATTAAAAGGCCTTCGTAGTAGTGAAGGCGGCGTGTCATAAACGATAAGCGAGGACTCGAAAGAAGAGAAAAGAGAATGAGCGATGTTAATAATGTTCTTTTCGTTAGTTGGCTGGCGGCAACGGGTTCGCGATAGTGTAGGGTAGTCGGAACGATAGTAGTCAATCCAAAGCAGTACAAAAATAGCGACAATAACGATGGTGTATGAAAGGAAACAGAAGTGTTGTTGCAACTTGCCGCCGAGCGAGCGTGAAAGGCTTCTGGGCTTTTGGGGGGGAGACGAAGTTGTCGACTGCCGCCGCACGTATTGTTACCGGGGGTCGTACTTTTCCTGCCGCTCGCGTGCTCCACTGCCATGCCGAGCGTAGCCCCCAACTTGAGTACATCAGCCAAGACGTTTAGTTATTTTAGTTCTTATCAACGATGAGAGTATTAATTTACTACCAGTTATGGCGCCGATATGAGATTGGAGCTGAAGCCGAGTAAGTTGGTTGAAACCTTGGTAGAATGAAACACGCGGGCTATCACATATGGCTTGCGATGGTGATGCGTGTGGTGCGTACACGGATTACCGCAGTGTATGTATTTATTACCCTGTATTGTCCCCTGTGTATTATTATTTGGCGTGTCAGACTTGGCCATTTAGCGTTGCCGATCGCCTCTCGGCCAATCGTTTCGGGGGCAGACAAGAGGACTGTTCCTGTTTTGGCTAGCGCTCGATCTGACATAGAAGGCACGTGACTTCCGAGCATCAAAGCATCGTCCAGTCTTTGGCGGACTTGACCACCGCAAAATGCTTCTGCAAGTCTATACCGGCGTCTACTTATTGTAAAACTCCCAAGAATCAACCATGGCTTCTACATATCTCTACCAACAGCCACAGCGCGCCCCCGGAACACTTATCTTCACCTACCCGAGTTCTTCGTCACCACCATGGGTAAATTGCCTAAATCACATAAGAAGGATGCCAAGCACAGAGACAAGCACCGGCCGAAGGCTCCAGAGAAGCCAGCAGCTTACTTCAGAGAGAATCCAGATGCACCTGTGCGGGTGCTAGTCTCAACAGCAACGCATCTTGTCCCAGGGAATGGGTATTTTGAACGGGTTACCTTCATAGCAAATATCGTTTGCCAGCACCACTGGGACCGCGACTTCATCCCGGGCTTCGATCGTCTTGCATCACGCAATGCAAATTTTGCTTTTGACAATCGGACCTGCTATTTTCTCATTGATCATGGCCGATCTTCGAACGGTAAAGAAGACAGTGTGCCCATATTGTGGTATCGATGGACAGGAACAGCACTGTAGGTAGCCCCAGATGCTTTTGACATCCAGCTAATACGTATCTATCATAGGAGACCCGTTCACAAACCTTTGTTTCCCCTTGCACGAAAGAAAATCCAGCGTGTTCCGTTTGATTATTGTCGGTTCCCATCATTCAGGACCCGCTTTATTCCATTGAAGAGGCGGAAGCACATTCTGAAGTACCTTAATCGCGACATGGACGTATCGAGGCTCGACCTTTCCTTTTTACGAGAGAATCCCGAGCATGCACGGTGGCTTCAGCGCAAGCTTGACCCAAAGCTTTGGGCAAAGTTGATGCTCCTTGAGGCCGAATCGCGGGAGATTGAAAAGGACATACAGTCGACTGGACCAGATGAGCCAAAGAGCCCTACACCGGCTGCTACCGAGTGAGTGCCCAGATATGAAGCATTGCGAAAATTCTCAAATCAGCTCGTATATCAGGATATCTCTCTTTCAGTATGAAAGTAACAGGACGCAGATTGTATGTTAATAGCAGCTAGCCAAAAAAAAAACCAGGAAATAAATTACAAGAATCGGTTTCAAGACCATACCTATTGAAGTTAGATGGTTACGTAGGGGCGCCTCAAACGACGGGAGCTTACGTGGAAGGGCTGAAAACAGCAAACCTTATGGGGGGACTTAAGGCAACCTCCGCGAGACTAGCCCCATCGTGCTGCCAGGTTTGTTGAGTTCTCCGCCACACTCAAGATAGCCAAACATACGGTCGGGATAAAAATAGTAATTAGCTGTGCAAAAGAAAAATAACATGAAAAGCATTTGTGATCAAGCAGTAGTAAAGGTCTTTCATACCAAAAAGAGACAAAAAAAGGACACGTGCAATTGCCAATTAGTACCGAGATCACGTGGCTAATTGCCGACTCGGTGGAACTCGCAGACGGAGTCGGGGAAATGATACGCCGTAGTTTCTGCCTGAGGCATCAAGGCAAGAGTAGCTCAATCACATGACTTGCGGCACGTGAGCTCGAGGCCAACCCTACGCCAAGCCTCCCAGTCCCGACACAGTTAGACCTCGCGTTAGTCAGCCCACCCACAACACGACTTCCCTAAGCGAAATTTCCACACACAGCGCTGCGGCCGATCTTGAAAGAAGCCTTCAACATTCGACTGTCGACAATCCGCGCCTCCGTCTTGACCGCGACACCCTCGTCAAGATGAAGCTCAACATTTCCTACCCGGCCAATGGGTCGCAAAAGCTGATCGAGATCGACGATGAGCGCAAGCTCCGCGCCTTCATGGAGAAGCGCATGGGATCTGAAGTTAGCATTTCCCCCCCCTTCGTCGTGTGTTGGAGTACAGTCGCTCCTCGAGGGTCCATGCTCTGCAGCATACTATTCCAGCCGAAAGACGAGAAAAAATGCTGCAGAATTCCTCTTGAGAGGCGTTTTCTGGGCGATTCAGCAATATTATTCGGAACCGTGTGCTGACTGTTTTTTCCTGCGTTTAGGTTCCTGGAGATGGCTTGGGTGATGAATTCAAGGGCTACGTTTGTCTCCCAATCCCCTATTACCAACGCACAATTTTACCCCTTCGACGAATTCTGTTTCGACCTACGCAAGAGCAGCACCGGATCACTGTTTCACCTTGAACGACTCAAAAGCAATATGTGGATCGAGATGTGAACTCTTAAGAAACCTCATGAGTTCGGGACAAGGTGTTGCATGTGTATCCATTGCTACTTGCAGAATCTTCCTACACGACACGACAAGATACATTGACATTGCGATCATCTGTTACACCAAAACTAGATGGATGGTTGACTGACCTGTTCTCCGTATAGCTCTTCAAGATCACTGGTGGAAACGACAAGCAAGGTTTCCCCATGAAGCAGGGTGGTATGTTTCCTGTGAAATCTGCCATACAAACATTCGAATACTAATAACACCACCAGTCCTCCTCCCCAACCGTGTCAAGCTCCTTCTCAGCGACGGCCACAGCTGCTATCGCCCCCGCCGCACCGGTGAGCGCAAGCGTAAGAGTGTCCGTGGTGCCATCACCGGTCAGGATCTTGCCGTTCTCGCCCTCAGCATCATCAAGCAGGGTGAGGGTGAAATCCCTGGTTTGACCGACGTTGTCAACCCCAAGAGACTCGGCCCCAAGCGTGCCACCAAGATCCGCCGATTCTTCGGTCTCGACAAGAAGGACGATGTCCGCAAGTTTGTCATCCGCCGCACCGTCACCCGTGAGGGCAAACCCGACTACACCAAGGCCCCCAAGATCCAACGTCTGGTCACCCCCCAGCGTCTCCAGCGCAAGCGCAACCGCATTGCCATCAAGCGCCGCCGTGCTGAGGCCGGTCGTGAGGCTGCGTAAGTTGACCCTTGATCAGTACACACTGGCATTACGCTAACCTACATAATAGTAACGACTACGCCAAGCTCCTCGCTTCCCGTGTCCAGGAGGAGAAGGCCAAGCGCAGCGAGCTTCGCAAGCGCCGGGCTTCTTCTTTGAGGAAGTAAGTGTAGGTGTTATCGATAGAAGGGAATGTTCTGGGTTTCATGTGTGATGACAAGAACCCCAAGCCTTTTCAGCTTTTTATTTTTCTATATCTAGGTCTGGGCCCGAAAGAAATAGCCCGATTAGATTTTAAAGAAAAAAAGGAACAAGGCATAAAATAATGAACGGGAGCGAAGGCGCAATTCTTTTTCAAAATCCACACCGTCTTAAAACATATTCTTATTTTTTTTGCAAAGCTGTGTGTCAATTTTAGAAACTGAGTACGCTGAAGTACTAAGACATCACGAGAGACGGAAGAGAGAGAAGAAAATACCATTTATTTTTTACCTTCTTTTCTTCCAACTCATCTACTTTTTTTTGGTTTTCTTTCAAGAGTCAAAAAATGGTTTCTTATTTTTGCATGAATGGATCAATACTTTTTCAGGTTTTTAAATTTTCTAATGTCCTAAATATGACTCTAAAGCTAAGTAGTCTTTTTTAATCTCGACTCCCTGGACTGGACCACGAAACTCGTAGTTACAAAATCTGAAAAAGTCTAGCTACATTTGTTATACTAAAACTAAAATACAATAAAATCATCATCTGACAATTTGTAATACTACAACACTGATAACATACATATAGAGCAAACATGGCAGAAATAGAACAAGTCTTTTGGTATCGTTAGAAATCGTGACGAGAGAAAAAGAGAGAATCTTGACCGCAGCATGGGCATGCATCAGTTTATTCAACTGCATGCGAGAACAAGAAACTGACAGACTCTCCATTGTGCGTCCGCCTGCATGCCTCGGCCAAAGTTGCGCTGATATCTATAGTCTCAATCTTATCGCAAAGCTCTTTCTTCTCTGCGTGCGGTACGGTGTTTGTGACAACAAGACGCTTGAGACAACTGCCATTCAGGTTGCTGATGGCATTGCCCGAGAGAATAGCATGCGTGACAATTGCATTGACTTCCTTGGCCCCGTGTTGCATAATGGTATCAGCGGCTTTGACGAGAGTGCCGCAGGTGTCAGCCATATCATCGACGATGATCGCGATCTTGTCCTTCACATTTCCAACAAGCACCATCCGGGAAACTTCGTTGGGGCGAGCTCGCTCTTTGTGGATGAGGGCGAATTGAAGATCCAGGCGATCGGCGATTGCGGTAGCCCTATTGACCGAAAGAAAATTGATCAGTATGTGTAGTCAAAACTTAGTTTCGAATACACACCTCTTGGCCCCGCCAGCATCAGGACTGACGATAACACAATTCTCAACGTCTAAATTCTCACGAATCCACTTGAGAGTACTCGGCTCTGCATAAAGATTGTCCACAGGAACGGTGAAAAAGCCTTGGATTTGACTAGCATGAAGATCCATGGTGATAATATGATTTGCACCTGCAGTCTGCAGCATTGTCGCCATCAGCCGGGCAGTAATGGGCGCTCGGCTCTTATCTTTCTTGTCCTGGCGCGCGTAGAAAAAGTTTGGAATAACGGCAGTGATTCGCCTAGCCGATGCGGTTTTGCAAGCATTGATCATGATCAGAAGCTCCATGAGCCCATCGTTGATATCGTTTGGTTTGGTCGATTGCAGAATAAATACTACAAAAGCACATCACGGGTTAGAAGTTCACTCTCTGAGCACAGAGAAAAAGTGTTTCTCGCACCATCCTCATCTCGAACACTTTCGCCGATCGTCACGCTCGTCTCTTGGTTGGAATATTGAAGTACCAGGATCTTGGTCAATTCTGTTCCTAGACTTGATTGCACAGAAATTCTGTCAGTGATGCGCTGCGCCGGCTGGTCCGATGAGCATGGTCGTACCGGTCTGCCATGAGCTTCGCGAGCTCTGGGTGACTGTTTCCAGTCAAAAGTTTGATACTGTTGGTCGCCATGATTGGCAATAGCTTTGATCAGAATGCGATCAGCAATTCATTCGAATTGAAACAGATCTGGTTTGCGAAGACGAAAGGGAAAAAAAATAATTATGCACCCCGCGGAGGAAGGCAGGTCGAAAAAAAGTTTCCATCTCCGAGACTTGGCCGCGTGGGGAATCCAATCAGTGCCGGAAACAGTAGGCAGCGCCCGCCGACTTTGTTGATTTTTTACTTCATTCACGACTTATTTTCTCATAACCATAGAAACTTTTAATTGGAGAATGCATTCTAGCATCTGAAACACATAAATCGATTGGCTGGCTAAGTGAACACACATCGCTATTCATAGAACACGTCCGATTCCCCAGTCTCATCAAGACAAACCGACTGACCTGCACTTCAATCGGCTCTCATGAAAGAAACTTCTCGCCGGAAAACAGCCAGCCTTTTGGAAATGCTTGCCCCGTAATCAAAGCATGAAATTCTAAAGTACAAACAAAGACCATGAGTCGTTCCGCCCGTATACGACTAAAACAATTTAACAAACCCATTAACGACATCTGAAAAGGGGAAAAAATGAAAAGAAAAACAAAATCAAATCAAATCAAGTTCGGGCGCCCTCGCATGCTAGATATAACTTGCGTAGAGTAGTATGAAAGCAAGAGAACATATTCTTGTTTATGCGAACCCAAAGTATTCACTTCCGGCGGTTATTGCTTTGTGGACCCGTTGTCGGAGATCCTCGTAGCTTTCATACTCTGGAAGGTCGAGTTCTAAAAAGTCACATTAGCAAACGTAGGTACAAAGCGGGCAAATTAAACTCACGGTTGAAGCATGTATGTGAACTGGGGAGGCGATCCTTGTTGCCATAATCGCGATGGATGTTGAATTTACTAAAGCCATTCATACCCTCCAGCTCCTTAAAGCCGTTGAGAGGCACCTTACTAGTACCGGTGACAAACTGGAGCAACTTGGCGCGTTCTTCTTTGTCAAAAGACCGGACTGCTCGCCAGAACCATTGGATCTGTTGCGACGAGGCTGAATAGTTGTGGTATTCCGTGCTGTTTTTCCAGTCGTCTACATCAATCTCCGGCAGACCAGAGATTAGCAGCTCCAGTTCCTGCTCATTGAAAATGGAAATCAACTCAGGTGGAATGATATCATGGAAGCCTTGAAGTTTTGAGTTAGTAATGAGTTACACGTATTAGCTCTTTTGTGCGTCTTACCTTTGAGGAAATTCTCTAGCTGCTCCTTTACGGACCCAACGAGTTTATACTCAACCACTCGCTGTACATATTCCTCCTTGTTGTCTTGAGTGACGGGAATATTGCGCCCATCGGGAATGAGGTCAATGACCTGTGTTTCGCCGAAGTCGTCGGTCTCAATAGCGAAAGTCTCAGTAATAATATCCGTGATATCATTTTCCAGCATCCAAAGCAGAGATTTGTAATAATCAAGATCAAGCGTCTCCATGTCTTTGATCGACACAGACTTTCCGAGAATGCTCTTGTACACGGCTCGACTGAAGTGGCAATCGAGAACTCGGCCTTCGTACAGTGCCTTGCCGATGATGCGACCGATGAATTTGAAGAACATCAAGTGTTCTGTGTTGACCCCACTCAAGCGGTTCGGATGGAACGTAGTTCTATCAGAAGCGACTGGAATGAATAGTGCATAATTAGGGTTGAACATGCCACGAGCAAGGACTTGGAACCATTCCCTGGTCACTCCACCAGCGTCAACACCCTCCTCGCCGTGGAAACGAACGCTAAGTTTGCCGTATTTCACCTCTTCAGCCGACTTGAAATAGAGAGACTTGAAAGAGTCAAGGAACACTTGGTCTCTTCGGACGGACAGTTGCAGAGGAGGATGAGGGTGTCGGGCCTCTGTGCCGCGGGTGTGGATTCGACGAGTGAAGTAGTTCCGTTTGTTATCAAATTCAAGAACCTTGGGATTCTTGACCAAGAGCGAGAATGTTCCACTCATCAGCCGAGGATTTTGACGCACAAGCTCATTGAGGATTTTCCTGTGATCTTCGGTAAAGTTGAAGAAAAGGTTCTCCATCCCAGAGCCTGTATCAGGGGGAGGGCTTGCGACAGAGAACTCTCTCCCACGTCGTGAAAGTGGAGCGTCTTTGAGGGTCGTGTTTTTGCAGACAACCATAAGAGCCTCAATCAACGGGAGCAAAGTAGTAGCCACATTAAGCATGTTCTCCTTTTGGCTGATAATGTTAAGGCAAGCACTGAGCCTGTTCCATAGCGGCCCGAAACTTGAGTTTTCATATAGGTTGCGAAGCACATCTTCCTTGGGTGCTGACTCTGGTTCTGCGCCCTTGATTTTGTCGACTCGGTTCGGATCAAACAGGTAGTCGAGCGCTGTCAGAACACGAAGTAACTTTGCTTGATCTGAGCTAGGAGGAGAGAATTTAGAAAGTGCCAAGCCCTGCATGTCCGTGCCAGAACTAGCACGTTCGATATGAGGGAGGAGTTCATCAAGATCCTTAAGAATATCTTCACTCAATGTTTGTGCTTGCGATATGAGTTTATTGCCGATGATATCTTTCGCACCCGGGATCGCCGATAGATTATTGATCGTTGAGAGTGTGTCTCGGAACGTCTTCCCATTGCACTCTTTAGCAGCAAGAATGCCAACAACCAACTGTAGATTATACTCTGGAACAAAAGGTGGTTCGATCGTGCGTTTCTTGCTCTTGTCTTCATCTGCGCTCGTCTTGGATGCTGATGGGTCTACCGGACCGGGCTCAGCCTCGGCAGTAGTTGCTTCAACCATTGGAGTATCTTGAGCGTCGGCATCAGCGACCTGTGGTCCTTTGTCTTTCACCTCGTCTTGTCTCTCCTTCTCTCGTCGTAAGAGGATGGTGAGAGGTTGTGTGATAGTGTTCAGGAGATTTGACAGCTGTTCCATGCAATTTGGGCTTTCCATTATCATCTTTCGATCCAGCAAAGACAGTAGTGAATTCAGTGCGTACTTATTTTCCCGTGTATCCTTTCCTTTTCCTCGCCGTAATGCTTTCAGCTTCAGCACAGAGGACGCGTCGTGTTCAGTAAGGAAAAACCAGGATATATGTGGGTTGTACTGAGTTAAGAAAGCAAGCGTACTGAGACACTGTTGAACAACCATGAGAGGCGTAATTTCACTATTGGCGCTGGATACACCTTGGGATGAGAGACTGCGCTTGACGGATTGCGGAGTTTTCTGAGTAGCTGGCATCTTGGCCCGTAACGACAGATGAGAAAAGCTTCGCTCGATGGCAGCCACATCACCACTTCCGTCTTGAAGTACAGAAAGTAAAAGGCTAATCACTTCGATTCGATTTTGACGATTCTCACACACGTTGTGAAGGATATCATGCAACTGGTGGCGAGCATTGCCTTGGAGAGGCATGAACATTAGTCGCAGCAAAGTGGCAACCCCGGCTTTATCAAGTATTTGCACGATCTGGCGGCGTTGTGGTTTTCTTGTCTCTTCATCAGGTACTTCATCGCGGTGGCGCGGTTCGCCGCGGCCAACATCGCCGAATTGTGCAAGCCGTCGACCTGGAAGAGCACGGGCTTCTGAAAGAAATTCCGGGCCCAAGGTAGCCAAAATCTCGTCTGGTTGATCTGCAAGAACAGCTTGCCGCAATGACGGATCAAGGGTGGCCATGAAACTAGCTGGGTCCATTTCTTCGGCGTGGGCTTGAGCACCAGTTGAAGTAGCTTGCCGGCGAGCCGATTCTCGTTCACGACGACGACGAGCTGCGGCTTCTTGTTGAAGTATTTCTTCCCGGATCTCCGGTGGCAGGGCCTCGAGAAATTCTTGGCTGATTTCAGTTGGCTCCTCTCCAGATGCTACTGCTTGAGAGCGCTGTTCGGCAAGCTGCTGCATGATAACCTCTTCTCTAATATCCTCTGGCAAAGCTTCGAGGTACTCTGGATCAATCTCCAAGCCCGTGATATCCACTTGACGTCCTCGAATTGTGGTAAAGACGCGTTCCACTGGTGCAGAAGGACCTGCTTCCTGAGCCTCAGTAGCCGCTTCAGCAATTGAGGCTGCGCTATCAACGTCATCCATAGGCTCGTCCACTTCTTCGGCTTCTACGGTAGAAGCTCTTATCTCAGCTTGTCGCTCTATCTCTTCTCGACGACGTACAGCTTCCTCCTCTTCTTTTCGTGCCTTCTCACGTTCCTCCTCCTCTTTCGCAAGACGCTCAAGTCTCTCTCTCTCTGCTCGCTCTTCTTCCCGACGTTTTCGAGCTTCGTCCTCTTCTTTCTGACGTTGCTTCTCCTCTGCGATGGAAGGAGGCACCAGAACGCGCAAAAGAGAGTTCACTACACGCTGTGTTTTCTCAACATAATTGTTGCTGAACAAAATGCGCGCTTCTTCTTGCCACCGAGCAGTAGTTGTTGCTAGAGCGAAGCTTATTGCTTGAGATGGGTCATCGCGGGATTTGGAAGAGGTGGTTTGTGGACGACCTAATTCAAAGATGCCTTGCATTCGGTTACTTGGCATCATGGCTCGTCGATCAACGTGGACGTGAATGCCATCCGGCCGACTAACAACCCCAAAGCCTGGACCACCTTGGCCTTCGATAGCCTGCATGATAGCATTCACAAAGCTCACAGGACTGTCCATGGAAAGCAGACGACTACCAGACGTAGCATCAACGCCATGAACCCAATCAGTGAAAGCTTCATTCGTTGTACCACGAGTCTGTCCAGGGACTTCTGGGCCGCGGTCGGATCGGGTAAGGAGAGGATTTGTTCCATCATCATTGTTGCGAGAGGCGACCTGGTTGCGTTGAGAACGGTAAGGGGGGATCGGAATGATACCGTGACGACTAATGCCACCAGGTAGAGTAGTCCAGGCCGCAGGCATCCCACGGAAATGGCGATGATGGTGATGATGGTGATGCCTAGGTACCGGTGGCTCTTCGCCCTCCCAGCCCCAAGGCTCGATGTCCTCGTCTGTGTGTTCATCAGCTGCCGTGCAATACAAGAAAAGAAAGTGAGCAGGGATCCTACCGTCGAGTCCATCATCATAGGAAACTTGATCTTCATCCATGTCGTCAAGCTCCTCCTCAAGTTCATCTACTTCATCTTCCTCATCTAAACCAACGGTTAGCACGCGATGAAAAATTAGGGGAAGATACTCACCATCTTCTTCATTCATGTCATCGTCAATTAGCTCATCTTGTACATCATCTCGAGGGAAATCATCCACGCCACCACCAGCGTCGTGTAAGACACGGAAGATGTCCTCAAATCGCTGCCCGTCACCATGCTGATCAACATGTCGAATATCAGCGAGCTCATTCTCAAACTGGCTAAGCATTTCTGCGGCCTCTTCGTTGTCTTCGGACACATCTTCACTTTCCCATTCATCTTCTTCATCACCTGCTAAGCTGTCATTTGCATTGTCCCCGGTGATTTCTCCCGCCATAATCTCATCGTCTTCATCTAGATCCGAGTCTGAATCATCACCTTCGTCATCATCTTCATCATCCTCGTCATCCTCGTCATCGTCTTCATCAAGGAGGACTTCAATATCCATTCCAGGGTCTCCAGATAAACCTTCAATGGGGCCCCGACCCTCGAGATCCTCATCTTCATCACTCACAACTTCACCATCGTCTTCCGGTAATTCTTCATCGTAGTCCATCTCATCCTCGTATTCATCGTCGTACATTTCGTCATCCTCTTCAGACTCCTCTTCACTGGTCTCTTCCTCGTGGCTTGGCTCTAGCATACCCAGAGTAGAGTGTCGGAACAGATCAGGCGTCTCTTCTCGGTTATCTTCCAAGTCAGAGACAGAGGTTGCAGATGATATTTCGTCGTCTTCTGTTTCGCCCAAGGCGGAAATGCTCGAGGTTTCGCTCAGAATGACGGCAGTCTGACTTAGCTTATTCAATGGACGAAGGATGTATTTAATGACCCTCTTTGAAGCAGGGAAATTAAGATCCACGTCTGCTATTGAAGCAGTCAAGGCTGATATAAAATGTTTCTCAAACATAGTCTTCGCGAGCTGTCTAGTCGATGAAGGGTAAGTGTTGTCACCACTGGCAAAGGAGTAGCCGCTAAGCATTTTGTCAAAAAGATCAGCTAAGCACATTAAACGCGAGTACTTGACGTCCAACAACTCATTGGAAGCCATAGCATCTCTATACGCCTTCAGGCAGTGCTCGAGAACAAAGCGCCGAATGAAAAGGAGTTCGACTTCTTCCTCTTCCTCTTCAGCATTGCGCCGCCGGTTGTTCCCGCCGAATTCGCCAGTGCGAGTACACAATGACACGAGAACTCGCATTGCACAGGCAGAAGTGTTGCTGCGCTTCTTAAATGAGACACTTTCGTCGTGTTCCAGTGTTCCAACGGGTACTAATGAATTGAGCAAATAGTTCAAGACACCTCCTCGCGGTTTAGACGGTGTAGTCGCTAATGGATCAGCTTTACGAGAATAGTTGATGAATTCCACTTTTGTCCGGTTGTATGAGGATAGAAGCTCGGTCAAACACTGCAGAAGAAAGCATCTATAGATGTAGATCGGGTGATCATCAGCCTTGAAAGAAGGCTTTTCGGGCTTCTTCGAGCCTCGTGTGTTACTTAAGTCTGCGGTGGAAGAAGACGGCGAAGGTGCTTCAGCAGAAGCAGACATTTCGACGTCAGTCTGAGCTTCAGAACGGTCGGCTGCGGGTCCCTCAACGTTCTCTTGGGGAGGTTCCTTGTCGTCAACATCACGGTAGGACAACAGTTCTGAAAGTAGGTAATGAATGACACCATCAGGGTTCTCCACGACCGGGGGTTTGATGTCTGTGACCTTGCCTTTATCTTTGGTGCCAGGTGTCTCATTGCTTTCAACACTGTCTATTGCTTTCTCCGCTGAGTCTGACTTTTCCGTCGCAGCGGTGGGCGTAGTGACTTTCAACGCAAGGTTCTGAGGTCGCTGATTCGGGTCATATCGTTGTAGTTTCAATTTCTCATTTGTCACTTCCACAAAGATTTCAGGTGACCTGAGTACAAGGTGATACATTTGCCGAACATATGCTGTAGTATCTGTTTGTCTGGAGGATCTGGACTCGAAATTAGAGGTGATCTCACTCCTCATAATTTGTCTGATGGTTTCATCGTCTTCGATGATATGCCTCAAAACCAACATGAAGGCACCTTGTAGTTTGTCGTTGGTAGAGTTCGAGAGCTGCTTCATCATGACGAAGAGACGCTGAAGATTGCGCTTTTCGCCCATACGAAGTGCTATTTGGCGGCTTCTTGTGAGAACAACAAGGATTCGACAGACTGACAGAGCGAGGGAATTATCTTTCCCAATTCTAGGGAGGATTTCTAGTAGTGCATCGAAGAGCTGGATTTTGTTGTCCAAAGCTAGAAGAGGTGGTTCCAACTCAGCACCGCCGGAATCAATAGACTCATCGACAGTTTGAGGAGGACTCCAACGGATTTGAGGAGGTTGGGCATCGTCCGATAGCAAATTTTCGATTACAAGTAAAACTTGTCCAATCCACGGAGACGTTTCTTCGGTTGTCTTGTCAGATGGAGGGATTTTGATGAACCCAAGTAGTGTCACAAAGCAGTCCTTCAACTCGTCCACTGTTGCAGCGTAAATATGTTTGTCTTGAAGAACCAAGGCCAACAAATTAGCATAAGCTGCAATCTTTTTGCCAGAAGGTTGAAGGTCACCCTCCATCTGTAATGAAACCAGTGATTGTACTAAAGTTTCGCCAGCTTCTTTTCGGAATCCTTCGGGGTCCCGGTGTTTCTTCGTTGCTGCAGCAATCAGGTCTGCCAATTCAAACGTGACATCGTGGTGAATGTTTAGAACATCAAGGCATCGTTCAATCAAATTTGTCCTAATCTTGTCACGTTCGACATCTAGATCTCCAATAGTCGTGACTTCGCGCCGGCGGTCAGTTGGCTGGGCTACAGACTCGCTGGGTGCACCGCGGCGGCTTTCTTGAGAGGCTTCCTCTAAGGGATCATTTCCAATGGTTTCTGAGTCGCTGAAGATGTGATTCAATGCTCTTGTCAAGAACTCGGTATTGTTACCATCATGTTCACCGATCTCATTGAAACTTCCATCGCCAGGTGTGAAGCGGGTCGAATTATCGCCAAATAACCTCGCCAGTGCAGCATTGCGGTCGGTCATCGTCAAATTGTTGAAAGGAGAAGGGTCTGGTGCCGGAGTATCTTCTGTTGCATCAGTGTTCCTAATTGCGGCCTCAACATCCGAGCCAGGAGCAAATCGGGGAGGTGGTCGAAGCCAAGTTTGGGCGCGACAGTAATCTTCCGCAGCGGCCAGAACATTGTTGCACCGGTAGAGCGCCTCGCGAGATAGTTCCAAGTCAAATCCTCGGTCTATGAGCACAGCCTCTCGGTCCCGGTTGAGAGACATTGTTCTCCTAGGGGGGTCTGCAACAAAGTTACGGTTCTTCTGAGTGGCTGCCCCAGCTTCATGTTCCCCATCCAAGGTTGAGCGAAGGATATCTACCAAACACTTTAAAATCGAGCTCGAAGCCTGATCAACAAAATCAGAGCACCACAACTCTCTTGCCATCGGGAGAACCTCCATCCGTAAATCTACCAAGAATTGGGCTGGGTTGAATGGCTCTCGAGTATTTTCGCTGCCTGCCTGAAGGTGGTTTGGCTCGCGAGCAGAAGTAATCTCCGAGAAAAATGTCAAGATAATTTTGATTCCCCCGTAAGCGGATGCGAGGCGAGCAGACTGGTTAGGGTCATCAAATTTTCCAACTTGAGGTGCCAACTCCTTGATTTCTTGTAGGAACAATTCACAAAGATTCTTTACCACTTTTAATCCATTCTGCTTCTTGAACGCAAAAAGAATCGATGTAAGGCAATGAGAATGGGAGCGCTCTACAGGTGTTTCAAACAACAACTGTGAGAAGGCGGATAAGATGACGATGAGATAAGAAAAACGTTCTTTGACACCGGAAGCTTTATTAGGAGCATTCAA
This sequence comes from Talaromyces sp. R2412, assembly GCA_023626135.1. Lineage (NCBI taxonomy): Eukaryota > Fungi > Ascomycota > Eurotiomycetes > Eurotiales > Trichocomaceae > Talaromyces > Talaromyces sp. R2412. Next base: position 491,564 of record JAMAGK010000008.1, read on the forward strand.
CTGCAATTGGCGAAGTACAGTTCCTGCGATGGCGTCCGCAACCAGCAGTGCATTTTGTTTGACGTAGGCATCGTTACGGCGCTTCACGAGAATTCCATGTCCAAGAAGGTGAAAATATCCTGTAATAGTCGTGGGTAAGGAACTCAGAAGGTACCGAAGTGCCTGTGTGTTTTTAAACGGCGGACCGTCCTCTTCTCCAGCTCGAACACTCTCATCTGCTGTTACCGGCCCTGTAGAATTCGAAGTTCTCTCAGGCTCGGTTGTCGTGCCGGATGAAGCTGGTCGTTCCTCATCCACATCAGGTGCAGCATTCAGCTGGGTGTTATCGCTAGACAAGCCAAGTACATCATTGGCTTCATCACTTCCCAAGTCATAGCTGCGCACATTTGTAGCTTCGAGCCAGCGTTTGGGCAAATTCTTTTGTAAAAGTATTTCCTCCCAAACACAGGCAGCGTGAAGCTGGCCCAAGTCTGTGATCAGGGCCACATATTGATCAGTTAGGTTGACTTGAGAGAATGCCGACGTTTGCTGACTAGGGCGCGTCTGGTATATCGGCGGGGTGTAAACCTCACGTAGGGTATCGGTCAGAACATGAACTGCCACGAGATGTTTAATGTAGTATGTCCCTCGGCTCCAAATGAGATCTCCACCACCGCTGTCGTTTGTCTCGCCAAGGTCTGGCTTAGTCAATGGCGTGAAAAAGCCGTTCGCCGTAGGCTCTTTCCAGAAAACAGCCAGACGGTCAACAGACTCTTGGGTTCGCTTGATCAAAGACGGGAGCACGAGATGTGGTTTGGTTTCAGCCATCATGTGAACTAATTGGGCGAATTCACTGTTGGCCTGGCGGCTCTGGAAATCAAATGACAAGCTAGGAAGAGTTGCGAAGTCAAGCACAAACTCCACGCCCCCTGTTTCAATGAAATACGTGCAGTTGATTTGGTTTTCAAAGAATGCACCAAGGAAGCGCATGACGGGGTAAATGTAATTCGCCACTGTTAGACCCCATTCATCCGCATCTGGTGAGGAATCCTTAACAGTAGGGGGGGTTGTCTCTGGTACTTGGCCAAGTGTAAGAGTTCCACCATTAGGAAGTGTCACTTCCTGCAATGGCGGGTAGGAGAACTGTCCGTCACGTTCTGTTGTTGCCTCAAAAGGCTCGCCGATTTCAATTGGCAAGGCATGTTTACCACCTATGACAGACAGGTTTCCTTGTTCGTCCTTGGTCCACAGTTTGGCCCCGGCGCCATTGTATGCCATCTTCTTGCATAGCAACCCTACTCGAGCCACCATAACCAATACAGCTGACATGACGGATTCTTTTAGAGCCGGGTGATGCCTAACAAGTTCATCAAATGTAGTCCCCAGTGAGCGGACGAGAGTAGCATCCATGCATTTGACATGTGCTGGACTCTCAAAAATCTCGAGATAACTATCAAGAGCACCAGACGCTTGAAACAATTCTAATCCCGCAGAATTCAGACAGATTGCCCCGAATGCCTGAGGAATACATGACATAGCTTCAGCAGCAGGCAAAATTCCACGGGCTAGCTGTTGTTCCTGGGCTCTGGCAAGAGTGTAGTTTACTTTTGGAGTCGGGTGGCGACTAGTAGATGAGTCGCTTGGTTCAGCAGTTGGTTCTTCTTCGTCGGCCGTCGCGGTAGGTTCCTGCGTTTCCGGGACCTTCAAATTCTCGAGAATAATCGCTTCTAAAAGACTCTTGCTGAGGCCTGCTTCCGCAATGACAGCGTAGCTAGTAGGCTCATTGTGTATGAAGCTGCTAAGGATATTGACAGCGCCACTCCACACATGAGAACCGAAAATACGCGCGTGCTCGAAAATCAGACGAAGTGCGGTTAGCAATGGCGGCGAGTCCACAAGGTTGCGCAAGAGCCGATCGAAGCCCCCACCATTATGTTGCATTATATGGTTGACGAATCTGAAAAGCCATCTCAAAGATTGTTGTTGGAAATAAGGTATGTTGTAGTCGACAGAAGGGGTACGGAATTCTGTCGGGATGCCGACTCCTTCGTTAACCTTGTCAAAGGCCGACTTTGTCTCATAGCCTATCAAATCTGAAATGGCGTCGAAGCCCTTGGCAGTCGCCAGAGTTCCAAGAGCGTCTCGGACAGCGTGTACAAAGGTATCAAGAAACTCCAGGACACGTGGGTATACACGTCGTGCTTTCTCTGTGCGTAAATTCAAGACATCCACAAACATGGGGATCAAACCAGCTGCGATGAGGGTTTCAGGAGTTCGTGAGCTAGACCCCGGGAGTGTCCTTAGCAGCAAAAACAACGCGTCTCGCCACTCATCTGATTCATCCCCATCCTCCTCTTCGGTAGAGAGCTCGGTGATAGCCTTTCGGGTCAGGAACATGAGAATACCGTGGTTCACATTGACATTTAGGGCTGCACAGACATCGGCAGATCTTCCTTTATGTTTCGTCAGGGCATCAAGGGCATACAAAGCCAAAGTTTGCGTGGACCGCAAAGTTGAAAGGTCACCACTAGCGCCAAGGTGGGCCAATTCCGCAAGCTGGTACACCAGTTGCAATCGCTTGGGCTGATCTGAGTCTTGCTGCAAAATCTTCTGTTGCATAATCGCCTCGGGGTAGATATAGGCCAAGTTGGTAAGTGCGAGAATACGAATTGACAGAACTTGTTCACGCGTGGCCTCAGAAGTGACTAAGGAGCGAGCAACTCGTACTCGGTGAAGAAAATCATACTTGGAATCGGAAGGTACTTCGGGCAACTTCGAGTCAAGAATAGCCTCAATATTGGTCGAAGCGACTGTCAGGGCGGGGACCTCAACGGATCTGGAATTGACCGATACATCTCCAGGTTTTGCAGAGGGTGGGGTGGTGTGTATTAACGGGGAATCTTCGGCGCTGATCGTGCGACTGAGGCGAGGAGTTGGAAGGGTCGCGCTTCTCCGTAGTGGCGTAGGAGTAGTAGGCACCTGGGAGTGAGGCTGCTCGCTTGGGCGAGACTCTGACTTCCTTTTTTCTTGATCGGAACCACTAGAAGGATAATATACCGCCCGAACATTCCCCCATTCTTCCCAGCCAGTCTTCTCTCGCAATAAATTAATAACATCGTTAGCGTCATGCCCAGTTAGTAAAGACTTTTCCTTGTCTTTGGTGTTAGGCGCGGGTGAAGACGGCGCGGTCGGAGATTTGGTCAACGAAGCCGGCTGGGGGAAGGGTGATGCAAGTTTCTGAACTTTTTCCAAATCGATGCTATAGTGTGCAGCCAATAGAGCTTGTTGGAAATGAGTGGTGCTAGCGTTACGCTGTCGAGCATGATATCGTTGAGCCAGACAGAGGGCCAGGCGAAGAGTAAACAGCAGGAGAGTATTCGAAGTCGTGTTCAATAAATCGTTCAAGCGGTCACTGCTGTTGTAGAGACTGCGGTTGCCACATTTTTCCTGTAGTAGTTGTGAAAAATCAAGAATCGACTCCACCAGCTCTCGGTCACCCTCCGGCCCATATCCTACAGAGTCGAGGGTTTGGCTGATCTCGGCTTCATCCTTAAATCCCTCGGCATGTAAGGTGTCAGACAAGACCAGTCGCTGGAATGGGATTGTCTGTGGGCCGGCATTCAATCCATACCGATCAATGACTTTGGTCAGAATGTCATCAAATCGGTCCAGGAGAGGTATCCAGTGATAGAGGTCGCCTCGAGGAAAAGGCCACGTGCGTGGAAGAGTTGCGAGGTGTGATGGAAGCTTGGCAAGCGATAGACTTGTGGCGAGTTTGACGAACTCGGACATGTACGGTGACTGTGAAAATATCCACGATCAGCAAAATCAACGGACCCAGCGAAAGCCTCACTACTTACAATTGTAGCCTCATGCTTGGAGCCCGCCACCTTCTTAATTCTCCCCATTTTGAGTAAATTGAGCAAAGCCAACCATGGGAAACGGTTGAGGTTCCCAGGTTGTGGGCTGGTCGTCGGGCTGTCAGAGAGAGAGAGAGAGTGGGTGTATGTGAGTTCTCGAGCTAACGAATGACGTCTAGGGTCGAAGCGTCCCTCAGAACAGAGGTGGGGGGGGGACACGCCCCAAGATCAAGCCCAAATTTTTCGAGTGCGGGAAGAGGGAATAAAATGAAGGAGAGCAAAAATCTGATAATTATTAAAAGAAAGACGATGCGGCGCGCTGGGGAGGTTGCGTGACAGCAACAAGTCGAGCAAGCAATCGCCGTAGCAAAAAGACCTGAGGATCAGCAGCGGGAAAGGCCGACAACAGAGCTGACGGTGCAGGTCGGAGCTCTGTATCACCTTCCAATACGATGGGTGGTCCTGGTAAAAGCTGGCGCTGAGAGGAAAGGAGAGCAGGTGTGCGCTTCAGTGCCGACGGAGGAAAAAAAGATGATGGAAGAGCGTTGCCAGCATGGATATCGATGTTGAGAAAGAAGGTGGGGACGGCTAGGTTTGCTTTTGGGCTAGGCTGCCTGGAAACTTCGTGAAGCACTAACAACGGCAGCCGCCGCCCTGAACGTTTGCGATGGCAGCTTCCCGTTCGGCCGGCTGCCGTTCTTGCTCCTACATACAGTAACACTGTTTATTTCTACATGCGACTCTGTGGGTTTGCATTTGCAAGCTGTTCACTATTCTCACGGCTGATTATCAATATGGTCTTGACCGTCATTCTCTAGTCTCTCTCGCGGGGGTGTGACGTGTACAAGGAAGAGAAAAGGAAAAAAAAAAGAGCCCGACTTGGGTATAGGGTGCATCCTTGGAGCTTTCGACAACTGAGGGTCAAACGACAACACTTCAACCTCATACGTACGCATTTGGGATGACTGCCCATCGCTGAAGAGTTGCCCAGGTGTCCACTTGTCAACGACCTTGTTTTCTTTCGTTCAACTCGATGGGAATCCTCCGAATCTGAAGGTTTTGCCGATAATCGCTGCCTAGTCGATCGATCGATGAAGAATACGTTGAGACGTCAGATGGAATTGGTATCTAAACAAATGATCGGACAACGACTGTCCACCTGACGCCATGTGTCATTTTTGCCTGCATGGTCTTGTTTCATCTTGCTATGCGGCGTCGATGATACCTCCTCCAGTGGCAACCACGCGCGATGGCAGATGCAAACACCTGCATCCTTGGTCATGAATATCCCGATTCGAGGAATTACCAATTCAGTATCCCTCCTCGCGCCATTCCGAACTGCACTGGTCAAATCTAGTACGTACGTACTTGTCTATAGGTCAAGTACGGCAGTCACGGACAACCAATGTCCTTCGATAGTGCAGCAAGGGAGCTCCAACTAACGAAATGCTGCTCACCAACATTGACTCCCAGCATAAGATCATCAGTATAGAGCTACAGCAGCAAGCAGTGAGAAAGGTGGTAAATATTATTCTGTTCAGTCCATGCCCGATCGTAGCATAATACGCGTTGACCGCCACACGCCTGAATCTGTAATTATTATTCTTTCATAATAAATAATCCCAATGATACAGATATTTCTTAATCGTTCATGTCCGTCAAGAAGTAGTCAGTCAAAGGCGACTCATGGGAGCTAAATCACAAGGAAGAAAATCATATGTCCACCCTAATTCGGCGGTGTTGAGCAAGCTAGATCTGCCGAGGATCTTCAACCAATTTTCTGCCCCCCAATTAGCTCGGCGTGGGTAAACACCCGGACCTTTCTCCCCCTTCAAATATTCTTTACTCCTCCTCCCTTCTCCTCCCAACCTTTCGATCACCGTGCTCTCGACAGGGGAAAAAAGCTCTTTTCTCGTCTGTTTTATCCGTACCACGTGGTTAGTCCGGCTGTCAAAATGTCCACAATTGACATTGTTGTTAATCCGCGAGGTATGTGAAATTGCGCTTCATCTGCAGAAATGTTTACGTTGTAGCTGTGAAACTAACAAGCTCCCAGGAAAGCCAATTCGTAGGCTTCCCACGGAAATCACTGTTTCGTCAACCTCTCCTACCAGCGAAATCTACAACACCCTCGCCCAGAAGTCGGGATACTCAGTCCATCGATTGAGAATCACAAAGGGTGGCGACGGCAGCCTCCTGTCCAATGGATCGGAGACTATTCAAGAGACTGGCCTCAGAGCCCAGAGTGTGGTTTACGTCAAGGACCTAGGTACGAAGCCAATGTCTTAATGGTGTTGCCTCACCCAGTACTGACTGAAATTGATAGGTCCTCAGCTGGGCTGGCGATTCGTCTACATTATCGAGTACCTGGGACCTCTCGCTATTCCGCCTCTATTCCTCTATCTGCTCCGACCTTATCTCTACTTTAACTTTGAACAAATTGCCGAACCGTCGCAGCTCCAAGTCCTCGTCTGTGCCCTTCTGGTCATCCACTTTTTGAAGCGCGAGTTCGAGACGATCTTCATCCACCGTTTCAGTCTCGCAACCATGCCTGCCCGGAATATATTCAAGAACTGCGGTCACTACTGGGCGCTTGCTGGTGTCAATATCGCCTACTGGGTGTTCCGCCCGGACTCGCCCACGGCAACTGACTCGCTGAACCCGATCTTGTACAATGCTGGATTGGCTCTTTTCGTGTTTGGAGAGCTTGCTAACCTTAATGCGCATCTGATCTTGCGAAACCTACGCCGCCCTGGAACCACCGAGCGAGGAATTCCCCGAGGCTTTGGTTTTGGCTTGGTCACCTGCCCCAACTACATGTTCGAGATCATTGCCTGGATTGGTATCTACCTGTTGACTGGCCTGAGCTGGAGCGTTTTCCTCTTCATCGTCGTTGGCACTTTGCAAATGTGGGCTTGGGCGAAGAAGAAGGAACGCCGCTATCGCCAGGAATTTGGCGACAAGTACAAGCGCAAACGTTTTGCTGTCCTGCCGCCTTTGCTGTAAATGAGTTAATGGGAGTTTACAGAATGTTTTCTGCCCTGTCTCGTAACAGCTTGTAACATGATTATAGCAAAAGTCTGGGCTGGCTGAGGGTTATTGTTTGTCAATGCGGACGGAGTTGACGTGTGCTTTTTTATTCAAACGAAGGGGAGATGAAAGGTGTATTACTAGCTGATAGTATAGTCTTAATTAATTATTCACGACTGATATGGTGTTCTGAGGAAATTCAGCTGTTTTAATAGATGCCGGGATTATTGATGATCCGGCCCGCATGCCGCAATTAGGAAATTACTTTCAAAATGCCATCCAAACACCGTGTTGAATCCTGAAATGACGGCAAACCACCACTTGCGAAGCCTCGTTCACTACAAAGGAGAATCCATGATTTAGGACTCTTGCGGTTGAGATCCAATACCATGTGTTCAAAGCTAGATATACAGCATTAGCCGATCTAATCGTCTCTCCTTCTTTGCGACCTTCAGACCTTCAGCTATGCAGTACGCGCTACCGCCACGAAAGTCGTCCACGGCTCCTCCTTTCCCTCCGCACTCCTCTTTACCCTCGCTCCAGCGTCGCCGGCAGATAAAGACAGTTGGGATAGTATTATTTGTGATACTTTCAGCTTTATTCCTTCTTTCGCGGTACTCCCACACACCTGCGCGCAGAGCCATTACGGCAGCAATTCCGGCAGGGACTCCGAGTATCGTGCTTGTCACCCTGTTTGACGACGAAGTCTTCGGTGAAAGCTATGCTCAGAATATAAGAAATAATAGAGAGGACTACGCTTCGCGACATGGTAATAACCAATTTCAAAGAAGCAAACAAGAACATCAGCTAACATATGTTTGAAAAGGCTACGCCACTTTCTTCGCAAACGTGTCCGACTATGTTTATACCTTGAACGAGGGACAGCCCCGAAGCTGGCTCTCGGTACCTGCTGTTCGGCATGCAATGACGGAATACCCTCATTCCACCTACTTCTTCTACCTTAGTGCCCATGCCTTGATCATGGAACCACGAATCTCCCTGACGACGCACGTTTTAGACCCGAAGCGGCTCGAGGCATTGATGATAAAGGACCAGTCTATCGTCCCTCCCGATAGCGTTATCAAAACTTTCTCTCATATAACTGCCAAGGATGTCGAGCTGGTCATTACGCAAGACGCCGAGGATTTAGTCCCGGATAGCTATATTATTAAACAGGGCCAATGGGCTCGCTTCTTTTTAGACGTGTGGTATGACCCATTGTATCGAAAGTACAATTTTGCAAGGGCAGAGAAGCACGCATTGGTATGTTATCAGCCTAGCTCTACAATTCAGCCGTTGAGCTAATGTCTCTTTCTCACAGGATCATATTGTGCAATGGCATGCAACGATTCTTGCCAAACTGGCGCTTATTCCTCAGCGAATCATTAATTCGTACAGCAAGGATTCTCCAGATGCCGCCTCTGACGGCAATTATCATGAGGGAGATTTTGTGATTCATTTCAACGGATGCGATGCTTCAGGGAGGAATTGTGAGGAAGAAATCCGACCATACTACTCGACGTGGCAGAGAAATATTGCACACTAGCTATCTTATTAATTAATAATTCCACATATATCGTTGAGATGATGCACTAAGCTGTAGCTAGCTTGTCTGTTACTTTTCCAACACTGGATTGGTTGGATGTTTATGATTGAAATAATGATCTATTGAATTTCACCGGCGGCGATTGAATGTAGAAAAACGAAGCAACAAAAAAAAAGCATATGATATGTGTACATGGTTTTGCTCCGGTGCTGAAGGATTCCATCAATCAATGATATGATACAAAAGCTCTCATTAACCCCTGCGCACGTAACGCCAATTTCGGACCCTACTTCGAATCCTGCTTCGACTTCATCTTGCCTGATCCCGGTCGTTTGGGGGATACCAGATCCTTGATATTAATACTGCTTTTAAAAGTAGTATCCTGGTTCAAAGCCTTTACCCCGGAAGTCAAGTTCTTCTTCTCCTCCTCTCGCTGCTTCGCCTCTACCCATTCTTCAAACGTGGGCGGGGTTTGAGGCAGTCCAAGTTCTTTCCTTTTCTGTGTGAATTCCTCTTGGATTTTGGGCGTTTGCATGACCTTCCATCTTAATTCCCAGCCAGTCAACCCCAACTCCTTCAGTCTGGCCGGCTTCTCCGACAAAAGATAGTTGTCGAGCCCTTTGGATTTCTCAATTGTACGCAATGCCCTGCGTGTGACCTTGAGGAACAGGTCCTGGTCGAGTGCGTCACTGTGGATCTTCTTCCATCGCACGTTGGGCTTCCAGCAACGTCTCGTTTTGCCCTTGTTTCGGCCCTTGGAAATCTTGTTGCCGAACTGAATGGTCGCGCCGCCGTATAGACCTGTGTCGGCTTGTTTGTATACGTAGTTCGGCTTGTATGGATAAGGAGGAATAGCTGCTGAGAGCTTTTTTCTGCTCTGCAGGCACACGGATGTCGAGAAGCCGCGCTTAACTGGTGTTGCGCTGTGCAGTGACAGCCCGCGAAACGCCGCAGTGAGGGAGGACGACGGGAGAAGCATTTTGTGTGAAAACAGCCGACACGCCGGCACAGGCAGCGTTATATAGAAATGAGACACCAATTGGCCCCAAGGCACTAGGGAAACCGCTGTGAGTGATGTTGCTGTGCTGGGTCGTCCAGCCCGGAGAAAGTCGTGGTGTGGTTCAGACGCATTGGTTGAGACTGCGCGGAAGAGAAATTCGGGGGGTGCCGCGCTTGACCGCCCTGGGTTCTGCGGCATTCTATTGGCTCACAGCCCTTCAACCCTGCAAAGCTACTTTATTTCACGGCTTCATTCAAAGCATCCGACCGATCGCACGACACTGCTGTCTTCGTGTTACTGAACCCGGTCGTTTTGCCTGGATTTTTCCATCGGCCTCGCTAGTTTTTCTTCTTGGTTCTCTCAATCCATCTCCTCCCCACCAGTCCTTAGGCTTCTATTGAAGCCCTTATTGTCCATCATGGTGCAGATCAGCGAAGTCAAGGGCGGTTCGCGCGAGAACAGGACGATGGCGCACACGCATATCAAAGGTCTTGGTCTGCGACCAGATGGCACCGCTGAGAGCTCGGCTGATGGCTGGGTTGGCCAACCCACTGCCAGAGAGGTAGGTCATATAAGACGCCTACATTTCATCCACAGACATGGACAATGCTAATCTATGTGGCTTTAGGCCTGCGGTGTCGTCGTCGATTTGATCAAAGCGAAAAAGATGGCCGGTCGAGCAGTTCTCCTTGCTGGTGGTCCAGGTACTGGTAAAACAGCTCTTGCACTCTCCGTCTCTCAAGAGCTGGGAACCAAGGTGCCATTCTGCCCTATCGTCGGAAGTGAATTATACTCTGCAGAGGTGAAAAAGACAGAAGCTCTGATGGAAAACTTCCGGAGAGCTATCGGTAGGTCACACAATACTCTGAGACTTTAAAGCCGCGTCTAACCTTTCAAAAAGGGCTGCGAGTTCGGGAGACGAAAGAAGTATACGAAGGCGAAGTGACAGAACTCACTCCAGAGGAAGCAGAGAACCCGCTTGGCGGATATGGCAAGACTATTAGCCATCTTATAATCGGCCTCAAATCTTATAAGGGCACAAAGAAACTTCGCCTCGACCCTAGCATCTACGAGGCTATCCAAAAGGAGCGTGTGACCGTGGGCGATGTCATCTACATTGAAGCAAACACAGGCGCATGCAAGAGGGTTGGACGGTCAGATGCATATGCCACCGAGTTTGATCTTGAAGCGGAAGAATACGTTCCTGTTCCCAAGGGCGAAGTCCACAAGAAGAAGGAAATTGTGCAAGATGTGACGCTCAATGACCTGGAGTGAGTTTTCCCCTCTGGCAAAATTCTGTTGTTCATCTGACCACTTTACGCGTCTCGTCTCTCATTTTTTAACTTGACTCCTAACTAACCTATCACAGTATGGCCAATGCTCGTCCCCAAGGCGGACAAGATCTCATGTCTATGCTTGGACAGCTTTCAAAACCGAAGAAGACAGAAGTAACTGAAAAGTTACGAGCCGAGATAAACAAGGTGGTGAGCAGGTACATTGAGTAAGTAGCTCTCTATCACGGGCTTTTTGGTCTTCTAACTGACATGGTGCGATAGCCAAGGTGTAGCAGAACTGATTCCGGGAGTCTTGTTCATTGATGAAGTCCACATGCTTGATATCGAATGTTTCACTTACCTAAATCGAGCACTCGAGTCGCCCATCGCCCCCATTGTCATACTTGCATCCAACAGAGGAAACACTGTTATCAAGGGCACCGGAGATGTTTCAGCTGCCCACGGAATCCCGCCTGACCTGCTTGCCCGCCTCCTCATCATCCCTACGCACCCGTACAGTCCCGATGAGATCAAGACCATCATCCGTCTTCGCGCCAAGACAGAGAACTTGAACATCACCGATCCCGCTTTGGACAAGATCTCAGAGCATGGCAGCAAAATCAGCTTGCGTTATGCGTTACAGCTTCTGGCGCCCGCCAGCATTTTGGCGCGTGTAAACGGCCGTCCAGGTGGTATCGATGTTGCAGATGTGACAGAATGCGAGGATCTTTTCATTGACGCCAAAAGAAGCGCAACTATTGTCAACCAAGGGAATGGAAGCTTCTTGTCATGATTTGCTTGTTGTAGTTTCAACGACTTTCGAAAAGAAGCAGGAGTACGCTTACAGGGAAGACGACAAGGAGTAAGTGCTAGACGGGAGTTTGTACGTTACTACTTTGGTTCTTTCAGGATTCACGATATAATTGACTTTGTATTTCGTCGGCTGAATATGAATCTTATTAATGGATTGGTTTTGCTTATTAAGTAGGCGCCTTCAATAATAATGATCAGGTTAATTGCATTTCTTTTAGAAGCGACTGCAGAGGTAAAATAAAGGCTCCTTTTCCTTATACCTAGGTAGCGCTACGAATTTTTTATACTGCACGTTTCCTGCGCGGGAATAGTGTTGCTGTTACATACGCACACATATATGCATTTTAAAACACAAATACACCAAAAAATGTGTGTATCATCAGAAAAAACATAGCCACCTCGATGTGCAAAAAAAAAATTGACAAGAGTGGGACTTGCATCCCACGCGGGCTTGCGCCCATCAGGAGACTCATATTAAGGTGTACCTTAACCTGACGCTGTAATAAAGTTAGATGGTGATGGTGGAGGTTGTGTTGGAGAAGATGTGTACCCATAACCAACTCGGCCGTCTTGCCGTGATAACACCGGATGAGAAATGTGCTACACAATGATTTTGTAAAACGGCATGGTAAGTTGACGGAGGTGTACATTTTTGGAACTGGACAGGATTTGACGATCTAGAACCTTGGTTCCGACTCCGGCATGGCTTTAGTCTACCTCGGTTCAATTAGTTGTACGTGGTTTTGTAATAACAAGAGGCTAAAGACAAGGATAGAAAAAAATTTGCATACCATTCCCTCTGTTAGGGATCCTGGATTGGTACATAAACCCTTACAGACCATGTTTAAATCAAAAAAATCAAAAAATATGACAACGGCGCGATTCGAACGCGCGCGGTTTCCCATCACGGACAATGTTTAGTTTGCCTAAACGTGACGCTGTTACACTGTTAGATAGATGTCAAAACGACGATGGTCGACTGTGCAATCTTACCCATAACCAACTCGGCCACGTTGCCTTAACCCTAATTTGGGGAGATTTGCATACTTGATCATGTCAACATTTGACCGACAGCTCCCCGCAAGGGCCCACCCTGCAGCATGCAAAATACTTGATGTATAGTAGTGAGTTATGATCATTATTCAATTGGTGTTGTTCCATTGAATGATATCCATTGCCCTGACAGCATTTTGGATATTGGAAGTGGGGCGGGACTCCAGATGCTGTGGGCGACTTCTGATATATTGCTTTTAATTCGTAATTCCATCAAGTGGCCAAGCAGCGTTGAGACGATGCCCCCATCCGCCCAGAAACACGTGGTAGCTGACTTGGGAGTATGTTCCTTGTTTTCCGGCCTTTGAGTGAGCATTTACATTGTATCAATTGATCCTAATATTGTGGGCCTGAATAATGTAGTCAATCGACCTAGGCGACTATATATAGTCAGATGACCCCGGTCAGCTGCCACCAACATAGAACAGCTGTGTACATTGAGAGGGCATATGTCTCATAGGATATCACACCATTTTAATATTACACCCTCCGATAAAAATTTTATAATAATTAAAGGTTTAACGGCTGAGTTGAAAACAAAAGATATAGATCGAGGCTAGGCTTGGCATGACGCACATCACGTGAAGGCCGGCGATAAGCAGGGGAAAGTGCATCGGCTTCGGCCTATCGAGGCGCCAGCCAGGAACGGCCTTACGACACCACAGACTTAAGTGCCAGCCACCGTCCCTCTCCGCCACCCTTTGACTCTCTGAGGTCTTCAAGTCGCCTTGACCACGTCTACACACGAACCTACTCCCATATATCCAGCTCGCGTGCCCTGGTCATTTTCCTAGCTGCTGTTCTGACGGCAACATCGTACATCGGTATTTCACTTGCGACAAATCCGGGAACCGCGCTTCAGTCTATTCGCAGCAATACAACCCGTCTAAATTGCAAATTAGCATACCATCATGGCAAACCCACTTGACACAGATGCCGGCTCGGAGCTTTTTAGCAGCTACGAGGCCGAGCTGAAGCTTGTCCAGGCCGACCTCAACCAGAAGCTTGACCAGATTGCCGAAGCCAGCGGAGAACAACGCAAGGCAGCCATCAGACAAACAGAAAGAGCCCTGGAAGAAGCAAATGAACTGGTACAAACCACCTTTATGAGAAGAGCAGGATACCTTGATTGTGGCTTCTGCTAACATTTACATATTAGCTCGACCAAATGCGCATGGAGAAGCAAAATATCCCATCAGCAGCACGCTCGAAAGTAAACGTGCGATTCCGCAACTATTCCACCGATATCGATGCGCTGAAGCTCAAATTAAAATCTCTATCAGACGATCGCCGAGCGCTTTTTGGAGACCGGTACACGGATGACCCGGAGGCCGGAGATGCGCACATGGAGCAAAGGCAACAGCTGTTGTCGGGCACAGAGCGTCTAGAGCGCAGCTCGGCTCGTCTGCAAGACAGTCAGCGCCTGGCTTTGGAGACCGAGGATATTGCTCGGGGTACCCTGGCCGACCTGGAAGTTCAGCGTGGGACGATTGAGCGGACTCGGCAGAACTTGCATCAAAGTGAAGGTTATGTCGATACCAGCATCAAGACACTGCGGGGTATGGCTCGTAGGTATTACACCCCCGATATTTGAAAGTTCTTTTTTTCTGAGCTGGTTTCTAATGGGATTTTGTCACAGGATGGCTACAAATCGGCTAATAACCATCGCCATCATCACGGTGCTTGTCCTCTTGATTTTTGCTGTTATCTACAGCAAATTCCACTGAGTGTAGATTTTATTATTTGTTTTTAATTATTAAACTGAGGCGTTCAACTGATGCGGTAACATTTACGGTGATTTCATTAAGCCTTTCTATAGCTAGTCTTTTGACTCCAATCGAGATATGACCTTCAATGCATCATGGGTATCTAATATGCTATGCAAACGAAATCGTAAAATATAAATATACATGTATATACCACTGGCCGGTCCTTCAATTCATCACCCTCACAGCCCCAAAGGCAATATTAACCACCACGCCAACAAACACCGCCAGACCCTTTCGCCAACTCCAAACACCTTCCTCGCGCCGCAGCCACATTGCGCATCCAATCGGCCAGAAAAACCCCATGACTGCACCCCAGAGCATATCGTCCAGGGCACCGTGCGACCCCGTACCAAGACCACCGCCCTCATCATCACTACCTCCGCCACCAAACGTCGAGGCTCCTCCTCCCAGAGCACCAGCGCCCATCGCACCCGACCCTTCGTCCATCCACCGATCTTCCAACTCGCGTAGCTCTGAGCCCGATGGCATGGTATCTGGGGTATGCGACACCGACTGCAAAGCGAGGAACTGCGATCTTAGAGCCGACACTTCACTGGGCGTAAAGCCCGCGGCTAGTAATCGATCGAACCCGCGCGGAGCGGGCGCCATCGTTGCATGGTCCTCATTGTCGTGCAGTTTCTGGTCCCTTGTGCTATCTGCGACAGAACCGCCGCCATCTTGACGGTTCAGCGTTGATGCCACGGCCGCTTCGGCAGCAAGATCGGACGGCGACAGAATGATATCGCCGATGGAGCAGTGCACATAGAGACGCGGGGTGTTATTGAGCAGCGAGGTATTTCTCACAACTTGTTTGCCTTTTCCTTTCGAATTGTCCTCACCCGCTGGGTCGTGGATGTCGAGCCTCGCAGATAACGGCGTGCCCGTTCGTGGCGATGGGGACAGTTTCAAGGACGTTGTCAGCGAAACCGCATCTTCGAGACCCCGGCCAGAGTAGATGAGCCGGAGCCTATGGTCTGACAGATCTCGAGGCAGCTTCTGTCTAATCAGCTGTTTGAGCCCAGCGGCTGTGGTGGTGGATGGGCTGGCGATTTCCAGCTGAACGTCGGGGATGGAGGCGGAGAACCGGACGGTTACAAGCAGGTCCGGGTCGGTATCGAGGGACTCTGGAGAGTTTGTAGAGGCATCCATTTTTTGAGATCAGAGGTTATTCTTATATGGTAGGCGTGTTTGATTGGAGGCGTGTCATCAAGTCATTTATCCAGTGCTGTGGTGTTTGTAAGAGCAAGTCGGATGAAACAATGCCGCATCACATCTTCCCCGATTCCCCGCTTATCGGCGGCTGCGTCACTGGCGACGGCGAGCGATTTCCTCAACTACAGCGATGAAATGAGAGATTTTCATGCAAATAATAAGTTTACTGAATCAATCAAAAAGGAATTATTCAATGGAGTTGAGTTGATAATAATTTATAACGGTATATTTCTAATATTTCGTGCCACAGCCACCGGAACAACAAGGCAATTGCATTCTTATAAATGTGCAACAAAGACCCCAAGTATCTAGTTCGTTCGTGGATCGTATAAAATTGACTGACGCAGTCATATATGTGTACAAAAAGGTAACAAGCCGTGGTATATTCATGAAAAATTGAAGGATTGAAGCAGAAACGCCACCCAGATGCACTATTAGAGATCGAAGGGTATGTGCAGAATTAGTACCTAAACCATGAATGATTCTCCGCATCCGCATTCTTCCTCTACAATAATATATTAGCAGCTGGTGGGCAAGATGTGGCCAGAATGTGGCCAGAAAAAGTAGGACTTACTTATGTTTGGATTGCGGAACACAAAACGCTGGCTGAGTTTGTCTTCCTGCCAGTCCATCTCACTTCCAATAATGCTGAATAAAGCTTTGCTATCAATGAGCACCTTGACGCCCTCCTGCTCAACTACCTCGTCGAATTTGCCAGGCTTCTCAACATATTCAAGGTGGTAGGCCAATCCCGAACAGCCTCGATTCTTGACCCCAACGCGAATCATCTTGGGGTCAGGCTCGGATAGCATGGATTTCAATTGTGCCACAGCCAGCGGGGTCAATGTCATGGCGGCCTTTCTGGGACGAAGCCTAGTACGACGAGGTTTGGTTGCAGAATCGGACGCCGCCGCAGTGGAAGAAGATTTGATGGGTGTAGACTTCTGCGCTTCACCTTCTCTCAGACTGATCGACGACTGTGGCGAGCTGGAGGAAGAGGCTGCGGCATTTCTTGTGTTGAATGGAGCATCGGCGGCGATAGATGTGTCTGGGATACCGGCGTTGCGAGGCGGAGGGAAGTTGTCGGGCAGAGTATGAGGGCGGTAGGCAGTCGCAGTCTGCATGTCACGTCTCGATGATTGGTAGCCTCCTCGGTATGAAGAGAAGAGGCGAGCTGAGCAGGTGCATCCAGACACTCTGGCGAATCTGAGCATTGCCGCGGATGATGTCACGGCCGGGCGACAGGCCAGCGTGGCTGACATTTTCGTTTTGAGAAAGTGCAAATATTTAGAACGAGACCGCAAATACTAAACAGAGGCTTGAAAGAGCATGAGAGAATGGGCAGTTGAGGTTGTTGACGTTTTAATAATCAAGAAGCGAGAGTATCAAGAGTCATCGCCCCGAGTCGGCTGCAGCTCGGCTTTGACCGGCCGAAGTCAGGCGCTTGCAGTGGCGGCCAATCACAGCCGACGTGTTTCTACGCAGTGCGCCTGTATGGGCGCCGCTTCGCTCCCGGTTGTGGTCTCGTTGCGCATGTATTCAATTTCTATTTATTTATTGACGAATATATAAAAAACTGTTCATGGCTTCAAAAAAATAATGGTCTGATTCAAATGCAAAAACTGATAAACTGGCCTGTACTCGAAACCAAGCCTCATGGGGGCTAAGCCATACCGCTAGGCCACTCTGATTGGGAGCCGACTGCGGGAGAAAAAGAGGTTTATCAACAGCACATACCAAATATGCATGTCTTTTGTCGTGATAATTCAACATGACTGGGAATATTTAGATCTGTAAATTTGAACATCCTTTTTTTAATATCCAATCTCCTAGTCGATTCAATCGTGCATGCATGTCTTGGCGCCCAGTACGTGGTTGTGCGCAGAGCAGGTGAGCGGTCGTTTAGTGCCATGGTGGACTCGTTTACTTGTCGTTGAGCAAACACCAATTAATTGTTGCTGAGGTCTTGTCGCTGTCAGAGCGCCAGGAATTAATCGCCACCTCACCGTTCGCTAGATCTCCGTCTCTGGAGCTTCTTCTTCATAGCATGGTTGTCGGTCCACTGGCATAAAGTCGAGAGATCACAATCGCCAATATGGAAGCTTCGCCGTTGACGCAGCAGGCGCGGCCAGAAATATTCAAACCCAAGATTGTGCAACTCTATGAAACGCTCTTCCAAGTGCGCTCTTTCTTATGAAACTTTTCCTACTTGTTGGATCAGAAGCTGATTGTTCATTTAGCCTGCAAATCTCGTTGAGCCCCGTGAGGGTTTCTGGCGAGAGTTTTTCTTGCTGCCGCCTGATACGGGACACTTGTATCGCATTCTAGACGATTTCACAGCAGATGACACATTGCTGCTGCAGGTACGTCTCCACGATATTCTGTGCACAGTGTATATATCTGATGTTCATTGCAGGCAGTAACGCAACAAGTGTTTTCTCGAGCTATCCGGGAAGCTCTTGCTGGGGTGGCTCCTAATGACGCCCACGCGCTTGGAGTCAGGAAACCCATCTCCCTTTTCTATTCTCTTTTATCATTTCCATAGCTAACAATGACTGAAGACTCTCACAACTTTCCTGGGCAGTATCTTGTCCAAGAAGTATACAAATCCTAGCTCCGATATCATCACGGTACTTGCCGGACTGGATGAAGGAGATCAAGTGTTCACCGATTTTGTCGGTATGCTTGATAAGATCATCCGGAATGGCGCTCAGAGTGAGTTACAGACAGTAATAGGCATATACGTGTTTACTGACACTTTCTCAATTCTCAGCCGATCTGCGATTGAAAGCTGTTAGGACAGCAATTGCGATGGTTAGCGGTGCATACAAGACTGGTCTTGTCTCGTACTTTACGCATCGCGACCTCTTTCCGTCTATAATGAAGGTATAGTAATCGAAATACGAATTGAAGAAACAAACTCCTAACTAATAACCCCAGTTCATACATGATTCCGAAAACCATCTGCAAATATTAGATCCCTTTCTACTCCTCGGACTGTTGGCAAATTACAACAAATTCGAGTTCCAGAACCCGTACCAGCAACGACTTGGAGATTTCGTCAACGAAGTCACCATCCAAAAGATTGTCAAAGGTACAGGACTATCTTGTGCGGGCCTTCGAAACGGATACGTGGCTATCCAAGACGATCTTCCCGAGGGTTGGACACTTAGCAATACCCTCGTCTTTTTCGGTCTGCGAGCTCTGGCTGGTACCCCGAAAGATAAGTCGGCCACTTCTAGCAGTGAAGAGATCAAGGAAACATTCGCGGCCCAGTAAGCACGCGCTTTATCCGTTCAGAGGAGAGGGAAACTAACTAATAGACTTTAGGCCGGCGCCCGAAGCTGCGATTCTCCTAGCTACCTACGACTTTGTTAGCGCAAACAAGCTCTTTGGGTACAACTTGGTGACTTCTGTACCAGAAAAGAAAAATGAGGAATCCCCTTTCGCGAGTTTCTTATCTCTAACCTCCTACCTCCTCCAGCATGCGTACCGGTCTGAGCGAGTGGCGACGTACTCGGAGTTGAATCTATCCATACTTCGAATTCTAGTCGAGGAGCCAGTCCTATGCAAGCGAATATGCAGTGAAGAAGGAAAGCGTCATGTTCGTCTTTGTCGACAGCGACAGCCACATCTTCCTCTTGTCAATGGCGAACGTGTTCTCGCTACTGTTATTTTTGATATCGTGATTGATACCATGACTCACAATCTACGGCGACGCCTAGATGTGAATCTCTACTGGTATGTTTTCTCTCCTACTATATTCTGTGTGCATGTTTACTGAAATCTGCTGCTCACAATTCAATAGTCACAGCATTGGTATCCTCACTCGCCTGTTCAGCTACCTATCATCCAACAAAATCCGACTTACATATCACTGGTCCGAGCTATGGCGAACTCTACTCTCTCTTATGCGATTTCTTACTACTTATGTCTCGGACGTGTCGGTAAATCCTCGTATCAACACTCTGACGACCGCGCTTGTCGATCTAATTGCATATTGTCTCTCTGCGGGTGACACTTTCCTGCCAGACCCCGTCTCCTACGATGATCTCTTTTACAAAATCGTCGAAACCGGACCCGTCATAGCTCGCTTCCGCGATGTATACCATTTGGTCCCATTTGCCAACCAGCCAACTCCAGCTCTTGCGGCAGACTCCAAGGAGACGTCTACTGGTGAGACACAGGACAAAAACATCGCCGCCATCGACATCCTGATCTCCGTGTCTACTCATTTCCACTCACTGCTCTTCCAAACAGACAAGACAGGCCCATCAAATAGCGCAGTCGATAGCAGCAAAGACGCTCCGAAGCCCATCACCGCTGCGCGGAAGAAGAATCTCGGTCCTCGCGAAGTCCATCAAATCATCAAGCAGGGTTACGATACGCTCAGCATCCAGACCCGTGAAGGTCTGAATCGGTGGAGCAAATGGCGCGAAGCAGACTCGAAAGTTGAGTTGAAGCGTGCTGCGAGATGTGCTGTTGAGGATGCAAAAAGATTTTTGCTTTAAATTGGCATTTCTTCCTCTTTTTTTTTTCCAGCGTTGCTTTTGAAATTTGTCGTGTCTTTTCTTGTTTCGTTTTTCAATGTCGTTTCTTTATTATCAAGTGAATAGATATCAGTCTACGTGGCTGTGGTACCTTTTATGTATAGACGGAAATGCCAGGAATAGGTAAAAGAACGAATAACACTATTGAAGCTACATAACCCAATCCATTCTGATTTCAAAACAAAAGAAAGAGAAAAGACACAAACGCCGAGACATGGAAATTTGAAAAGAAAAAGCCAGCACCAGTCGCAAAAGTAACACTCAGCTACTCTCTCATAGCCGAGTTTCTTTCCATCAACATAACTGGCTGGGCTGTTCTAGACAAGGCGTGACGTCGCTGTGCCTGGGTTTTGAATAGGCACACCAGTCGCCTTCTCCATATACTCAGCGGTGGCGTTGATGTACTTGTTCGAGAAAAATTGCTCCGAGTTACGACTGAGCCAAATACTGAACTTGGAGAGCTCCTCGCGTAGGTGGTTTATCGACTGCTGGTCCATATTTGTTTGAGCAATCAGTTCGGGAAGTACGGCTATAAGGAATATTAGTATTCATATCAAGAAAAGTTTGATGTTAAAAAAGCATACCAAATAGACGAAGAAGATGATGGGCTCCGTAAATGTCCAGTGGTCCTTTGTCGGCGTAGTTTTCAGCGCCACTTTCCCATTTCTGACGCAAAATTCGATACTGCTCTCTCTCGAACTTGTATAGCAGAATCTTGTCTAGAGACTTGTCAAAATACTCCTTGATTCCCGAGATAACTTCCTGGAGAACGTCTCTCTCTGCTGTGTTGATGCGCCTTGGCATTTCCTCGTCTGAATACGTTTGGAGAATCCCATTCACAGAGTGAGGCGCAGGCAAGGCAACCACCTGCTGGTTTTTAGTCACATTCTCCCAGTCATCGACCAGTAATGCTTTGAGGTTGTCAGGGAGCATGATGCGGATCGATGGCCGTGAGTGAAACTGGTCCTCCTATTTCGATCGGTTAGATTTGTTTAACTGTTTGACATGAAACCAACCGGCTTACTTTTTCAATTTCGTTGTCTCTGCCTCGCTTGTTGCCTTTAGCAGGGACAGATGATTGTCGTTCTTCGCTGCCCCGACCGGAGTCGGAGCCTCCCCTCCTCTTTGTAACTTTCGCGGTTGCATTATTTTTTGCCCAGTTCTGAGCGGTGACCTCTCGCCGAATTTGAGCAGCTAACTCGCGGTTCTCTTCCGTGAATTTGCGGAGACGCTCTTGAGGAACCCAGTCATCCCAACTGTAAATTTGTTGTCAGTGCGTTGTCCTAAACTCGTCCCGCCAGACAAAATCTGAAGCCATCCGTAGCGGCGTAGGTGTCTTATCAGAAATGGAGGGCACACGGCCACATCATCTCTCTTTTGTTCAGAACGAGAAAAAATAATCTCAGAAGAAATGCATGGATATCATCCTGATACATAGAGAAATATGGACACGGTGTGTATCAAGTGCTGGTACAACGGGCACGGGAGTGAGATACTTACGTGTTCTTCCATCCCTTGTAGTGCACAAGATATTCATAGGGGCTCTTTCGATCATCCGGAACACTGTGCCTCAAATCCATGATTTTGGCTTCGTAAAGCACTTCATGATGGAAACAGAGAACCCGTTCATCGCGGCTGTAGTTAAGGCCTGCTGGAGCCATGTTGACGCAAATTTTTTTTAAACACTTCAAAAGCCTTCACACGGTTGTCTTCAATGGACGATAATGAAGTCTCGAGGTTTGATGATTACTCAGTCTTGTTTTGATTCGAGTTTCTTCAGAATCCTGCTTGCTGTGCACCAGAAGACCAATCGGTTCGAACTCTTGCAGCAGAGATTCAAGTGCTCTAAATGGTCTCCGAGAGCAGTAGACCCCTTTTTACAAGCGAAAAACAGTTGACGCGACGATTTTTTACCGACAGTTTGTAATTCTGATGCATAGAATTTCCAGTCAGTCCGAGGATTCAGGACAAAGCACACTCCAAGATGATTGTCGTGGTGGCGAATGGAAGATTTCCTGGGTCAAATGGGCCTTTTCCAGCGGAGATTAGCGAGAAAAACGCGATTTTGCATGAATTGGAGCAGCAGGAGATGTGAGAGTGATGAGGCTTCACTAAGGTGTGGAAGGTGAGGAAGGGGAAGGAGGAAACGGGTAGCGGCGAGCGAGGGCAAAAACGCGTCCATCCGCGCTTCACCCCCGGACTCTTCTTCTCCATTCCCTCCAAGCACCTCGTCGCTCGCCTCTTTGTCTCGTGCCTTGCAGACTCGGCATCATATCTGCAAATTAACACTCACTCAGGCTGCCGTGTAGCTATATCGTGACGCGCCTGCTCTCCAACTATTGGTCCTGGCCAATCGCGCCTGGTTTAATCTCATCGTGAAGCTTTGTATCCAACTGCTCTGCCGAGGATCTTCTTAGTGCCAGCCCAGGCCCAGCCATCCTTGTCGTGATTGCTATTCTCTTGTCTTCTCAAGGCGAGGGTTTTTCTCAAGTCTCCGCTTTCTTCAAGTCAGGATTCAGACCAAGGATCTTCCCAATGGCACCGTCCGAGGATTCTATTCTCAGTAACTTTCTGCTTTCTCCCGCATCCTTGCCGACGATCATCTCGCTGCAGAAGTTCACGGAGCTTTTTCCAAAGCGTCTTCACTCTCATCCGCAGATTAAAGTGCTGTATCGTGAACTTCAGGAATTGCGCTCTCAGGACATGGATGGTGTCACTGAGAACATCCTTGATGAAGTCAAAGAAGGCTCGAGGCAGAGAGCCGATTTACTTCGAGCTGCCCGAGCATCGGGTGTAGATGGCTTTAATGATAATGACCGTCGCGAAATGGACATTGATCTCCAGCTCTTTGGCCCGGCGTCCAACACTACTGAAACAGTGGGGTTTCATTCCTACTCGAGCCTTATCTCGGAGATGGAAAACGCGTGTTCTACTTTGGAGCAGGAGATTAAAACCACTGAAAATGATGCAGCCTTGACTCTATCCGAGATGAGAAAAACTGTTAGTGAATTGAGTGATCTTCGCTATGGGAAATTTAACAAGCCCGGCATGACCGTTGATGATCTTGTGGGCGAGACTGTTCGAGGGCTCAAAAGCCTTCAAGGAGCTTGCGACAACCATGCCAACAACACATCATCTTGATTGACTAATAATATATATTGAACTCCTACACTCTTCGTTTGCGAAAGGAACACGCAGGCGCGACTGGACAAAACTCAGCCATTAACGGCCCAAGAAACAAAAACAACACAATTCTCTTACTCCCAACCTCGTCTGGTCATGGCCTGTGATCCACTAAGAGCCCTGATGTGTTCAAAATGAGTGTCGACGGCCGCGACTTTTGCTTTGGAAAATTGACATTATCGATTCCTGCGAAAAAATTTCTCCCAATGCACTCCTCCATCTCCTCCATTTCTTCGTCCCCATTCACTATTGCCCTGGTACCGATGGGCTGACCGACTTGGTCAAAGTCATATGTCGCTATGGGTGAACGCTGCTTCCAATTGACGGTTTGATTCCCTGGTACTCGGGGAAGTGGCAGAAATCGCTTGTAACCAGACCTCACCCGTTGGTAGCCTTCGTGTTTGCGCTCGCTCGAGTCTGGCCATGGTGCCAGGGGTCTAGAAGGATTTTCTGTGAGATTGTTTCTCCAAATTGTTTCTTGCGACAGGACAGTTGAGCGGGTGTCTCTCCACTTCCATTCATGAACCACGACTTGAACCTTTTCCTTGTCCTCCTCCTCAATATCCGGTATGCGGCTTTCGATATGTCTAGCCCTCGCTTCCAAGACCGATGCACGGTGTAGAAGCCACTCCTTCAAGGTCGAGGGTACAAAAGGCGATTTTTGGGCAATAAATTCCATGTTTATTCTCATTTTGCGAAAATTATCTCGCTCTTTGGCCTCTGCTGATACCCATGTCAGAGAACATGTTCCAGAGGCTGCTGTTAGCCTCCTTGTAGCATGGGTAGGATCTTCTGACTTCACTCAGTCTCTCACTGTTAGTCACTGCTGTTAATACTTAGTTGGTTGGGACTCACTGTTGGAGAATTGTTGGGCTCCTTGTCAGGTGAATTGTCAAGCTCGTCACTTGAGAAATCTAAGTTGCATGGATCTTCTAGCTCCAAATCTTGCCTTTGCGAAACTTCTGTGTCGTCTTCTGATGAACCCATACTCGGCGCGAATCTTTGCCTTCTTTCTCTGAAGATACACAGTCAAAAACCCCTGTGATTATTATTGAAAGTACACTTTTGCATAGTAATCAAAGATGGAACAGTGTTTATGACTCTTTTTCTTTCATAGATAGTTTAATGTGCTGCTGAACATACCTTGTAGGACATGTTATTGATGTGAAAGGGGGGTTCCTCTTTAAAGAGTCACTCATCTGATCAAAGGCAGTAACCCCTGTCACAGTCATAGTCGGCTGGCTCCGGTGCTGGATTCTATAATTTGAGTCATCATCCAGAAATATCGATAGTTTCTACAGGCGGCGATCAAGGTCAGCAGCAGATTGTGACTTTTCTACAATACCAGTAATGAACCTTTTTTATTATATATAAATTGTCCTTGTTTACTTTGAGGACTATATTGTCTTTTATTACTGTTCTTTTGTTAGACCAGTTTTCTCTTTTCCTGTGACACTCAATGCGGTGTCTGATGTTGCATGCTCGGTCACCTCTGACTTTACACAGGAAGGGTTCTAGCTATCTGAAACAGGTACCGTGGTGGGGAGCTTGTGAATGACCCCATTAAATAAAGTATATTACCGAAATTTCCTCTGTGGAGCAAGTAGCTAGGGTTGGACTGTAGTAGTTACATGTGGCTCACCCTGTATAATTCACTCCAATCTCAATTTAGTACCGGGATTTTGCGGGGTGATTTTCGGTGCTTGAAAGGGAAAATCCTGATCGGTAATATTTACCACATTAGATTGACACAATAGATTAACTGTGGCTTTGTTGGGACCGGGCTGGAGCAAGAACATGTACATATAGATCAAGACCTGGTCATCAATTTCCTGTCAACTCACACCAACTGGTTCATGTTGCTCGCTATCTCCGATAAGATAAGATAACGATCGACGCATCTCTTGGCGCGCGCCTCGACGCGGCTTCCAAGTTTCCACCCGCTCCACATCAATCAATACAACTCCAGGATTACGAGGAAGATATTGAGAAACCTCCGATATTTTTCTTTCGATCAATACCAAAATCCATATTTCTACAGATAAGGAGGAAGAAAAAATCGGTAATGCCATCAGTACCCCTTCTCCCTCCACAGAAGACCGGGTCTTCGCCGTCGCAAAATGCTTTCAGTCCACTTCCGCCCCTCCTACAAACCCCCTCCGGACTTGCTGTTCTTGAACTCCAGGGGACAATCAATATTCCCTCGTCCGCCGTGACGGAGGACCAAGACGATGACGATCTCCCAGACAAGGATACCAATACTACTACCACCTCGGGCGGCAAACCCGTGATAATCGAGACCGAGCTCGGCAGACTCGTGTTCCCGGACTACGTGGACGGCATGGACGTCGACAATACCAACACGAAGTGGATGAAGCGCGTTTATCTACTTGTCGGCCGCTATCAGCGCATGACGGGCGAGGTGAAGAAGTTGGCGAAACCGCTGGCTGTTATTCAGCGACGACAGGCAGATCAAGAAGAAGGGGATGAGCTGGAGATTGTGGAGATAATAAAGTACAAGATCATTTTCGCCTCGAGGCCTGAGCCTGTGGGGATAGAGTGATTTCGAAAGAAGCCATGTTCATTCTTCCATTCGCTTCGATGAACATGAATAAAAGCTCCTGATCCAGTTGGCTCCGGGCTCTGACTCCGAGAATACTGGGGTATCTATCTCCGCACCGACGATCCCCGGCGTCATCTATTCATCGCGGCCCAGGGCGTGTACCGGTCGGCACGGCGTCTTCATACCGTGGGCCGATGGCGTGCTAGGAGGCCCAGATGATCCTGAATACGATCGATAGTATAGTATTCCGGTGGCGTGTGCTTAGCACATGGAACTCTGGTACCTCGTCTGATACAGCACCGGCAGGTTGATCAAGAAAATGAACCATGAGTGTAGTGACTATGTTGAAAGGCGGCACGCATAGAATAATCTGATCAGCGAATCTGTCTAAAGCTGTAGATATCCTGTACTAATCAGTATTCTATATTGAATAGCACTCAGTACACAGATATTTCACTTCTCGTTTCGACATTATCATATCCTTCCACTAATACTTCGCTAGCCCTATATTTCCGCAGTATACAAAATGGGGATGAGGATCAATGATCCCAAGCATGGAAACACACCAGTCGTCGCTATTCGACATAAAGATACAGGAGTCAATGCAGTATAAGACAGGTTGAGAAAAGTCGAGTGTAAATGTGGGGCATGACAGCTTCTGTCAATACAACACAGCCGATCGCCGTCATTTCAGCCGATTCCTCAAGAAGAGATATAACTGACATGGTAAAATGTACAGAAGAAGGGTAGCCGGCCGTCAAGGGAAAAGAGAGGATGGAGCAAATCAATGCGTGGGGACAGTCATTGTATAATACTATATCTAACCATCCAGTGCTTTGCGCAGGTCCGCCCATTTCTGTTTCAGACCTTCATGATTTTCGGATAGCTGCATATCGCGTTAGTCGAGTGTAACTCTTTAAATTTGATCATCTGTCTCACCTCGGCCCATTTCATCTTCGTATCGACAAGATCCTTTTCCATGTCCGCCATCTGTTCTTCCATGTTTCGGTTCTCGTTTTGAACCTCCATGTTTCGCTTCATTATCCGTTCCATTTCGGTCTGAAGTTTTTCTTCAACCTCAGCGGGCTGCTTATCAACAACAATCTTCAGCTCTTGCACTTGAACTTGCAGACTCTCGTTGGCATCTGACAACTCCTCGTTCTCAACCTTCAACCGTACCAGTTCAGAAGCCAGCTGAACATGCTCTTGATCGGATTTCTCGGCATGTTCTTCTAAGGATCTTATCCGTGCAGCCTGTGTAGAGACCGTGTGCCTCAGTCCCTCAAGCTCCTGCTCCCTCTCCTTCTCCGTACGAGTTTTCTCTTCCCATTCAGTGGTGTATGACTGAATAAGTTTGGGAGTTAGAGGGACCCCACAAGCGTCTTGGACCATAAGATCAGCTCGATAGACCTCCTTTTCACTGGCACCAGAACTTCCAAAGAACCCTGATTCCAGGATAGAGCTGGCAGAAGGTTGCTGGTCAATATAGACGTCGAAGAGTTTTTCTTTGACAAACTGAGACAGGCTGGTCATATCTTTCATGCCGAGCAAGGCTTCGGAATTTCGACGCATAATTGCCACTCCAAAGCGAAGAATGGTACTCTCCAAGCCCTCTTCGAAGATAAGATCGTAGATGCGAAGAACGAGCTGAAGAGGGAATCGATATGCGAATAGCGTCAGGAACCACTGAGTGGCATACAGCTGAGGTGTCAATCCGCGTCGGCGAAGATGGCAATACAATGCCGGTTCAAGATCCTCGAGAAGTCGTTCAAACTGGAACAAATGAAGGTGCAAACCAGGCATATCTTGGACGAACATGTCTCGTAAGCCATACTTGTTCATCAACTTCACGAGAAGGCAAAATGCCTCGGCCTCGTCCATCTAAACGCCGCCATTAGCAGAAATTCAATCGAGATAGCTTCTGAGCAGTATGTACTTACATTGAAAAGAAGGGGCATGGCAATGAAATTTATGCCCTGTGCATAGCCGACAGCTTCATCGTAAAGTGCATAGGCCTTGCATAAGCCAAAGAGGGCTTCTTGGCTGCCTTGCGAGACAAAATATTTGGAGTAGCTCGTTCGAGAGCCCATGTCTCTTCGTATGGTCTTCTCCAGCTTCCGAATTGCTTCGGTGTCCTCCTTTGCCTTTTTCTTCCGAGCTACTTCTGCTGCCAACTGATCCTTGACGGCCTTCTCCGTATCTGGACTCGAGGAAGGTGTCACATGGCTGGACAGGGACGGAGAAACAGAATGGTCTGAGCGAACCGAGGAGCGTGAGGAGGCTAGAGATTCCTTCTCCGAGTGAACACCGTTTTGGGTTCCGTTCACGCTGATGTGTCGTTCCTTATCTGTGCCCCGAGCCACCAGGTCTCTGTACATCTCTTCGAGTTCAGGATTGTGACTGTCGGCCAATACTTGCCATATGACACCCCTAATAGTCTGAGGGATACCTCGCTTGATCGCCGCGTTAATCTCGTCCGAATTAGCACCCGTCAAAGCACTAGGTCCGTTATTCACAATGTTCTCCCATAGCTCCCAATCTACAGGGACGGCTGCGTCTGTTGCGGATGTCGATATTCCCGCAACAGTGCCCGGAGGCAAATTGGGGTTTACTGCTGGGAATGTGCTAGAGGCTGTAACAGCAGGCGAAGAAACGGAAATGTTGTCCTTGTGCTCTTCAGTAGGAGTACCCGCGACTTGACTGACGGAGGCTTGACCGGAAGCTATACTCGCTTGATCTGCATCTGGACCTTCTCCTTCTTCACGCAAACGAAGGAGCTTAAATTGATCTCTGAGGCCGGGTTTTCGTGAACTGATGCTTATGCTGTCGCCCTCATCGAACGTGTTGAGTGTGGAGACGGATGCTGCAGTGTTCCTACGGGTGTCTGCTGAACTGACTGGAGGAGACCTAGGGTCTTTGCCGGATGTACTCGTCCTCGACAGCCATGAGAACGGGCTTGTGAGTTTGCGGCCGGGTAGTGCGGGTGGCGCAGGTTGAAAGGGAGGAACAGCCGGGGGTGCAGCTGGCTTTGCGGTTGCAGACCATGGCACCGAAGATAGGCTGGACATAAAGGTCGACGATATGCTTTGCTTTGTTGTAGCCGAATCGGGCGAGCCTACGTTGGGAGACGCAGAGCGTGACTCGCCCGCTGGGCTAGAGGCACCAGGCGAGCGTTCCTCTTCGTCCTTGCTGCCGGCCAGATTGACCTCGTCCAGCGAAGTCGTCGATAGGCGGTGGGCAGTGAGCAGGGGTGATTTCTGGTATTTCTTTCTCTTCGGAGTATCCTCCACCTCCGAATGGACTGGCGAGTGGTTGTCGGCTGAGTCTTCGCTGTCGCTATCAACGGGCACGGAGGGCAGGGAAGGGGCCTTGTCGGCGCGCGGCGTGGTGACGGATCCATTGGACAAGCGACGGTCGGTCAGAGACCGGGTGGAAGAGCTCTGTGGCAGTGACGGCGGAGGAGTCTGGGTTCTCTCCTCGCTGACATCTTCGAAGGAATCCTGGGTAGGCAGAAGGACAATATCAGCTCAGGAAGCAGCAACAAACCAAGCCGGCCGACGTACCTCGCTAAAATCCTTGGGCTCGGGGCTTGAAGCCATGCTGAACGAAGCCGGACGACTGAAGACAGCCCTCGCTCTCTCCCTTGCTTGACAACAGCTGCAGTTAGTTACGCAGCAACCGTGGTCGTGGTTGGGCGAGCGTCAAACGAGGCCATACAACTTGCGGTAGGGGGTCAGGAGAAGCCGATCGGGGGCACGAGTCACGGAGAAGTTGAACAGCTCGCTCGCTGGAAAGGGGAAAGCGCCGACGACCGGGCAAAGGGTGTCACAGGCACAACGCAGATGACTAGCAATGGGTGTTGCGTTGCGTCGAATGTCGCTGGGAGAGACTGGAGGGAGAGCAAGAGCGAGAGAGTGAGATCGAAGCGGAGAGAATAATAGTAGTGGTGGTACGGGGAGCAATAGCGAAGCCCCAGGGCGGGCGGGATGAAACAAAACGCCTGCTTCAACCGTTCCTGGTCCAGCCCCGACGATTATTTAGCTTCTACCCTAGACGACCTGCAACTGTTAACAACGGCGCTGCAGGTACCTCTGCCTGTTTTTGTGCCAGCTGGCTGCTGAGGCTTCTCTCATTGCGGACCTGCGTCTGCTTTACCTATTTAGCCATTTCGTTTGCTGGCATTCTCCATCGAGCCCTTCCGCGACACCCGAACAAACATCCAAAATGCCACCTGTGCGCAATCAGTTATGTGGGATGGGATGTTCCCCAGGCATGGCCAGCTAATCATGGCTACAGAGAAGATATGCTTTTGATACTGCCGAGACAGTACTCCTCTACGCCAAAACCATGCTGACTATTCTCTTTGGATTGCTTTTTGGCTCGAAACAGCTGGTCTTCGATCTGTCAAATGCAAATCCAGCCGCGGAGTATTCGAGCAATCTCGTTTTATCATATATCCGGGGCAGACCGTTTCGGTATTAATTACACCGTCACCATCCAGGAGGATTAAGAAGGTCTATAAAAGTGGCTGTTGAAATGTACGAGATCCGACTTCCGCGCGACTTTAAGGCCAACTGCGGACTTATAAGATCGTTGACACCCCGCGATTCCCACGTTTTCTTGTTGCTTGTGTCTCACATGGCTCTATTCTTATGATACTGCTATCTTCGAATTAGCAGCCATGGAGTTGCACTGGGGATTCCATTCCACACCACTGCTCGTGCTGGCCGTCACGGCCTTGACCGTCGCCTTCGTCGTTGCCAGGATTCGTCGTTTCTTGGTCCGCCGTCAGTTCGCCCGTCTTCATGGCTGCAAGCCACTTGTGAGACGCTCTCATAAAGACCCTTTTCTTGGGCTTGACCGAGTCTTCTCCACCATCAAGTCTGCTCGGCAACACAAGGCTCTCGAACACAGTCGCGAGCGACTTCGTTGCCTCAACTATACATTTGCCTCGAGGCGGATGCTAAGCAACACCATTGTCACGGCAGAGCCGGAGAACATCAAGGCTATCCTTTCGCTCAACTTCAAACATTATGGCCTCGGCTACCGTCTTGGTTCGTTCGAACCACTCCTGGGAAGAGGTATTTTCGATACCGATGGCGACCATTGGGCTATGTCGCGTGCTCTAATACGGCCGAACTTCACCCGCGATCAAGTGGCAGACCTGGAGTCCTTTGAACGCTTGATCCAGGACCTCTTTGCACTGATCCCGCGTGATGGACGGACTGTTGTGGATCTGCAGAGCCTTTTCTTCCGCTACACTATCGATTCCGCCACTGAGTTTCTGTTTGGGCAGTCAGTCGGCAGCTTGCGAAACACCAAGCCGGACATCGACTTTGCTGAAGCATTTAATTGTTCCCAGGAAGCCATTAAAATGCGAGGAATGCTAGGACAATTACGCAGGTTTTACCGCAACCCAGAGGCCGACGAATCCGACCGCATCTGCCGGGAGTTCGCCCAACAGTTCGTCGATGAGGCGGTCCGCGTGGTTGAGTCTGAGGAGAAAGAGGGCAAGAAAGAAACCCCTGAGACGAAGCGAAAATATATCTTCTCGCATGAATTAGCACGACGGACCTCTGACAAGCGCCGCATCCTGGACGAGCTCATGAACGTCCTACTTGCGGGTCGCGATACTACCGCTAGCTTGCTGAGCAATATGTTTTTCATGCTGGCGAAGAATCCCGCGATTTGGGCCAAGCTGCGCCGTGAAGTAGCTAGCTTAGAAGGCCGCTTGCCCACTTATGAAGAGTTAAAGAACCTCAAATATCTCAAATACTGCATGAACGAATGTGAGAGATACTTGCCCTCCCTTTTATTTTTGCCATCTCTGACTGACTTATCACCAGCACTACGTACACATCCAGTGGTACCATCAAACGAACGCAAAGCGCTACAAGACACCGTTCTGCCCCTGGGTGGAGGCGAAGACGGCCTCTCACCCGTCTTCGTCCCCAAAGGCACCTTTGTGGGCTATAGTGTACATGCAATGCACCGACGACCAGACTTCTACGGACCCGACGCCGACGAATTTCGACCCGAGCGTTGGGGAAACGGGCAACTGCAACCGCGCTGGGAATACCTTCCATTCAACGGCGGCCCGCGTATCTGTGTGGGCCAACAGTACGCGCTGACTGAAGTCGGATACGTGACCGTTCGCATGGCTCAAGAATACCAGACACTGGAGAGCCGTGATCCTGGTCCGTGGGAGGAACAGAAGACTTTGACGCTGTGTTCCCGGAATGGGACGAAGGTGTGTGTCACTCCGGCATGAATGGCCGGACACAGTACCTTATGTAAATGATTTGGTATTGCTTTACATTGCCAATGTATGTTATCGTAGTAATTATTATCGCTTTCCACTGGTAAGTTTGTTGTAGTACTGATAATTTTGTTGTAGTCAGATAGTAGAAATGCAATTTATTTAACACAGCATGTCCTTTATAACAGAGTAGACTGATATCTAAATCTTGGCTGCAGCACGTGTATGTTCGGATCATCTACCGGCAGTCATGCATAATCTGCTGCATGCTAATAGTGGTACATGCATGTACTAAGACCCCCATCACGAGGACATCTAATTAGATCTTAGACAGGTCACATCAATCGGCACCCGTGTATTTTGCCAATCGAGCGTGACTCCCGATGGGATCGGTTTTGGCTTATTGTGATATGATATTCACAAATCAGTAATTGTACATCTTCAGAGCTGACATTATTATATGATTATCGTCATTGGCATGTAAACGTTGTTCCCGGACATCAGCTTATTTGGAGTCTCCAAGAGTCTTTTTGATATCGTCCCAACGGCCTCGCCTCAAAGGATCCAGCTTGTCCAACTCCCCAAGCCACCTCACTACCTCCGACCGATCCTCGTCGGACATGGCCCCTTTAATCTTTGCGGTAATCAAGTTGCACTCGACCAACGCTTGGTATATCCATTTGCAGTCTGTGCATTCATCCAGTATATCTTTAATCTCTTCCTTTTCCATTTCGACGTATTCCAAACGCTGAGAGTTGGACAGATTTGGTGCCATGGTACGCGCTGCCAGCGAGGGGTCAAACACACACATCAAAGTCTGGTGATAGAACCATAATGACTGATCGTATGGGTCGATGAGAGCTTTATGAGCAAACGCCAATTCTACACATCATAACAGTCAGTCGTTAAGCGAAGACCCTCCAACAAGGAATCATCGGCAAATCACCTTCATCTAGAACCTTTCTCCGCTCCTCATCCGATGCCTTTTTCTCGTCGAGAAGCTTTTGTATAAGTTTTGTTCGATTGTGCCAAGCCGAAAAATTCGAAAGATTGACTTTAATCATCTTTGTCGTATAATCGAGTTCTGATTGTGTCATTTGTTTCACACTGTCTTCGTCGGCACTGAATTCTTCTAATTCCTCTATCACATGTCGCCTATAACCCCAGCCATGAAAGTTCCGACTGTCCACGCTGAGCATTTTGCCAACGAGGGCCAGCTCTTTCTGCCAGAACTCATGCGCGATTTGTCTAGGCAATAAACGCTTGGCTTCATTCAAGATCCATAATCGGTAGTTCCAAATCCAATAGCATTTGGGAAAAGACCTCAAAAGAGGAAAAAGAAACTCCAAGTCCGACTTGATGATGGCGGCAACTTGCTCAATGCCGGGTTGGTCTGAAGGCGCAGCTACAGGGAACTCATGTTGACGAATCAGTCGTCGATAGTTCCATACTGAATAATATTCGGGGTTCTCTTTCAGCAGTTCGGAAATTTGCTG
The DNA here is from genome assembly GCA_023626135.1 of Talaromyces sp. R2412. NCBI lineage: Eukaryota > Fungi > Ascomycota > Eurotiomycetes > Eurotiales > Trichocomaceae > Talaromyces > Talaromyces sp. R2412. The sequence continues at coordinate 525,151 of JAMAGK010000008.1, forward strand.
CAAGGTTTCTGGTGTGAAACAACACCCCGCAATCTACACTTGTAAGTGAGCTTTGAATCAAGCTATACACTTTCGGAGACAGTAATCAAACCTTATCTTGTACAGAGCGGTCTAGATTGCGATATCTTTGGATTTCTTGCTGCTTTTGTTCGACGTTCTCAACCGCCTTTTTGCTCTGGCGAGGAACACCATGCTATCAATCCGACCTGGGTTAGCACTCGACTATCGAGGAACGGCGAATGTCTGAAAGATGTACACTGGCCATCGCGTCGCTCAAAATAGATTGAGGCACCCTCAATAATGTGTTTGTGTCAAGAAAAAGAAAACGAAAAAAAGTCCGAGTAGTTTTCTGTGTTGTGTCGACGTGATGCTTCATCTGCGCCGGTTCCGCCCCGCGGAAGAGGAAAGAGCGACAGGGATCACGTGCATCCCTCTCTCCTTCCCGATTCGGTATTTATCTCGAATTCCATCTTCTCGTCTCTGAAACTGCGAGAACGATCCTCTCTATCTCTCTCTCAACATTGTTTAATTACCACGCTTTATTAAAGGTCCACGCCGTAGACGCATGGTCACGCCGGCTGCTAGCTGCAAAAGCAGCAATGGACATCACTCCTTATTCCACATCTGAAAAACGCCATCATTCAAAAACCAAAGTCTTTCATTCGCCTCAGAACGCAATGTCTACTCTTTTATTGCGAGACCACTCTACATCAACTGTCTTTCAACCGTCTCGCAACCAGTTAGATACAGAGTATCTTTCTTCGACATCTCCCTCAGATGACGAACACCAATCCTTTAACAGTCACAAAGGCCATACAGCGCTCGCTTCAGCTCCGGAAATGGCTAGGGTCAAGAGGAAAATAGCCAAAGTCAACACCAAACCATTTGTCAGCCTTGGAGAGGCAAAGGCACCAGAGACCAGGAGCCGACGGGCTGCAGCACGCATTCCTGCTCATGACATTCTCGCTCGAACAGCAAACGCTTCTCGAAATCATGACCGATTCATACCAATGCGATCGGAAAATAGTATCTTTATAACAAAGCACCGTATAAGAAAGAATCCAGGGGATATGACAATCAACGAAAAGCTTCATCGTCAACAAGAGTGCAGTGAGAACCCATTTTATCGTCGACCATCTCAACGGATACTGCCAACCAGTCTACTTAACCGTGGGGGTTTGCATCAGCCTCCGCACATGTCTCCCCATCTCGTTGATGATCAAGCTCTTCCAAGTCAGTATCCTTCGCTACATAGACGAAGGATTACTCCCCGTCAAGTGAGCGTCGGAGGTATTTGGAACGTGGGTGGATCTTCCATTACAACAAGGGACCCAAGGCTGGGAGCGACTCATGAGCGAGACCTATATGAGGATATCGTGGTTCCCCCGATGCATGTAGCACGGTACGAGTATAGCAACCGCATTTCTTATTCGGAAGACCTTGAATTGAACCAGTCGAGATTGGCAATTGCTTTTGACGTTGACTTGATTCGCCCGCAACTTGCTATTCGCAAGCCCACCACATCAAACGACACCGGACCGTCTCCCTCCTCTCCACAATATGAGAGATTTAAATGCCCTCTGGTATGGAAAGATTGCGAGTGGAAAAGGGCTGAGTTGTCAAGTATGTTTTCTTGCACTGAAAGTTACCAATGCTAATAGAAACAAAGACTTTTATTCTAGGAAACGTCGATCTAGGAAAGAGAAAGAACGCATACCATTTTGCATCCTAGTCACCCCCGGTATACTAGATGATTTTTATTGCACTGTTCTTGCTTACAGCCCTACAATCAAAATGCTAGCATATGCTATCATGGACATTGTCTATCTATGGTCGACAATAACATGTCGAGCTGTATCGGCATTCCCGGCTGGGAATCCTCATTCAGATCACGTAACAGCGTTGTCTTTCTCATCACCTGAAGGCCGAAAAAGTATTCTGGCAGTCGGAACTTCGCGTGGGTATCTGTGCCTTTGGAACCTTTTCAAGCCTCAACCACGGCGGATATGGCAGCATCACGTCTCAATAAGCTGTGTAGCTTTTAAGCAAACTCCAACTCGGCGTCTGTCTACAATATTCTCGGGCACGGAGGCCTTTGTCGAAGATTTAGTCGTTGCCGATAAGGCCGGCATTATATGGTATTATTGTGTCGAATCATCCCACCTGGACACTCTCTCAAAAGTTACTCTTTTAGCCAAAATTGACGCTCACTGTGGGTGTATCTGTGGCATATCCTGGTCCCCGGATAACAAGTATCTTGCTACCAGCGGTGATGATGACGCATGCCTCCTGTTTGATTTGAATCGCATCTTGGGCGGCCATCAGTCACAAGGATTTCCATTGGTTGGAGACTATTTGATTCCTGGAGCGCAGCGTATCGAAGCAGACTCATGCTCAATGATTGATCTACGATTCCTTCATATTTTTAGAAGACTATCACTCTTGGCAGCCGATTCTTCACTTTCGAGTAGGTCCCGGTCAACACCTAACTTAGGTACTGAATCTTCAATCTCAGATGACTTTGGATCCCTAAGGGTTGGGGTTGATGTGAATCAGAACCGGTCTGAGAGAAGACCAGACACTGTGAGACAGCGGCGCTCATCATTTACAGGATCAAACGTATCGGACAATTTTCACCCAGCAAGAATATTGGGATTGCAAGAGTTCCTTCCTGGCTTGTGCATCGGACCATTAGATTCGCAAGGTGTTCAAAGTGCAAAGTGCGTACCATACAATAGCCAAACGCATCGTTTCATGCATCGCTCTGCGGTCAAAGCAATCGCTTTTGCGCCGTGGCAACCAACACTCCTTGCTACAGGAGGTGGCATGAGTGATCGCACTGTCCACTTTTATCATACACCGTCTGGCAGCTGCTTAGCCAAAATCTACGTGTGGGCACAAGTAACAGGCCTGGTATGGAGCACCACTCAACGAGAAATTGCCGTCATCCTCGGGTTCTCCGAAGGCGAGCATCCTTTTCGCATTGTAGTATTTGCATGGCCCAGCTGCGAACAAACTGCAGCCATACCGTGGAATATCAATCTGTATGGACAAGTCTTTCCAGACTTGCATGTGTCAGAGAGAGCTCTAGCAGCAATAAGTATCTCCGGTTTTAGATGTCCGCCTTGTGATGGGGAGGGCGAAACACCTTCAGCAGACGATGAGTGCATCGCGATTATTTCCAAGGGGCATATCAGATTCTACCGACTATGGACCAAGACTCGAAAATCGTTTGGCGGGTCTACTGGTATCCTGCACAGCGCTATTCTGGAGTCGCTTGACGGTATTGAGAATCCAGGAAATGAGGTAATTCGTTAATAACGCCGGTGTGTTGGTCTCTTATGGAGATGGCTATTTTTACATATCCTGTAGGATAAGTCCTTCCTTGACGTTTTTAACACATTATCATATCGTGTAGCTTTAATCGCTGAAGAATTGGACTGTTACCTTTAATGTTAATATCGAATACTTTGAGTGAAGCAACTCACCTAACATTGAACTGACCAGCGGCGGGTATACGACGGTATATCTAGAACGTAGTGGAAAAGCTACGTAGATACAATCGGAATATTCAAAATGTATAGCCTTCATGTTTGGGTAATATGCTCGCAGTATACCTAATATATATACACAGTACCTCCCCATCCGCAGAAGATAAAAAAAGAGAGGGACATCTGGAGACATGAACAATACATGTATTTAAAGACAACTTTTAAAAATAAAATGATATGCAATTTGCAAACGACAAACAGGAAACAAAAAAACAAAAAAAATGAGAACCAAAATTGGGGTACTTGATAACGCCTTTTTTTCTGCTTCTTAGCAAGATGTTCCTACTACACAATAGTTTTCAATCAAACATGTGTTTTTCTCCTATATCATAGGAATGACAGAGCCATGTGCGACGATATTTGTGAAGTAGGAAATTCTTGAAAAACGGACCAAAACACACATACAGGAGAATAGTAAGAAAAAAGGAAATAGATCATGAACGACTAGCTTTCCTACTCTTACCACCACCCAACTTTGCCTTTTTCTGTGGTGGAGCAGGGACGGCTTCTTCGTCGGACATGTCTTCTTCTGAATCAGCGATGAAATCGACCATATCGCTACCCGCGTCAGAGTCATCACCTTCCTCCTCGTCGTCGTCATCGTCGTCTTCGTGTCCCTCGAGGGATTCCTCTGCGTCCGAAGAGCCAGCGTATTCCTCGGCTTCGATGTCGATCAAGTCGCCATCCTCATCGGCGTCTTCTTCGCTGCCTTCATCTTCCTCGTCCTCATCGAGGTCCGAGCCGAATCCGTTCTGGAGCTCATCGAGGTCTGAGGCATCGCCGTCTTCGAGGTGTGAGCCGGCGGCCTTGCGTTTGCGACGCTGGCCGCCTTCGCTGCTGTCATCGTTGACGCCGGCGTAGTGCGTGACGTTTTCGAGGATTTCTTCGTCGTCGGCTCCGTGCTTGCGGGTGTCGCTCATGGATTGTCTCATGTTGACTTGAGCGTCTAGCATGTCCAGTTTTCCCTTGAGGAGAAGTAATGAAGGAAGGCTGCGAGATCGCTGGTCCATGACCTTGTACAGTGAGGTCATGCGTTTGAGGATGTCGGCATTGCCGGCGATGGCTCCTCCATGCGCGATGCATGTCCACTGCACCCAGACAAGGAGATGTCCGTAACGGCCTGGTCGGGAAGCCATGCGCTCAGAAACCTTCTGAAGCAGTGTTCCTGCAAGTGTCGAGTCTAATCGTTGGATGGTGGCGCGGACAATGTTCAGATCCGAAGTATGGAAACAGGACTCAAGCATCTCGACATCGTTCGTCTTGAGCGCCTGCGAAAGGACGGTCGACAAGGATACGCCGGACGGGATCTGATAGACGCTTTTGCGTGATGTCCCAGGAACCAAAGCTCCAGCACCGGTGTTGTCCTCCAACTCAGCTTCAACGTCAATGGCCGAGTTTCTTTGCACCAATTCTCCAAAGCTAGGTTCGCCGCCAACGTCTTCATCGTCGTCTTCGGCACCAGAGTCTGCATCTTGCATCTCGACATCATCCTTGTTTCCAGTGCCGTTAGTCAAGGTTTTTGGCTGTCTTTGTTGGGGCTTCTTGGCCTCGTCCTCGGAGGAATCGCCCTCGTCGGATATCGAAATGGCGTCAATGTCATCGGTGTGTGTACCGTTCATCTCAACATCATCGGCGAATGCACCTGATTCGACGGCGGCGTGGTTCTCGTTGACGTGCGATTTACTGGCATTGCGTGCCTCCTTGACAATGGTAGAGTGAAGGACTGATGCGGATTTACGCCCTGATATTTCAGTGACACCTGAAAGGGTGAGTTCCTCAGTCTTGGACTGCCAGTTCACCCGTTCAAATACCACATTAACGCCACCCTCGGCCCACGCAACGAAAAGCTCAGATCCCTGGAAATCAGTCTGGACCACCGAAACCCCCTTTCTGGACTCTGGATTGACGATTTTCACCACGGCGTCGGCCTTGCGGGTCATCTGCTTCGCCCTTGCCTTTAAGCTTGTGGACTTTGACCTTCCGAGCTGGACAAACGGCTTGTTGAATAACTCGATAGTACCGTCGTTTACCAGAACAGCAAGAACTTGTTTAGACTGGGCGTCTTTTTCGGACGAAGAGGAGTATAGAGACAAGGCCAACACATCGTTCTCCGCAATCAAGCTGTGGGCGATTCCTTTTGTCTTTGGGTCAAATACTGTGACGTAGCGGGCACTATCGGCGGCGAGGAAAGTGTCTTCTTTGGTGAAATTCGTGGACGAGGAAAAGAGCGTGTGAATGGGATTGGCCATAGCCGGGAAGGTCAGGGGTTGTGCTTCCGGGTTTTCGACATCCAGGATGAAAGGCGTCTGGGATGCACAAATAACCGAGGGACTCGACAGGGCTGGCCGGGAAAGCGCTGATGGGGTAGAAGATGTCGGGATATGTATCGTTCTTAACGACAGGTCAATCAATTATAGATCCTACAAAACACGCAATTTTAGACGTACCTGATGCTTTGGCCTGTGCGAAGATCCCATTGAACAAGCTTCTGATCGCCGCCAATACTCCAGCCTTGTCCTGCTGATTTGCCAGAGGTAAACTTGAAGTCGCGAATTCCTCCGTCGTGGGCTCCCGTCAGAGTGCCGAGTATCTTGTCCTCTTCTGGAGAGTACATGCGAACATCGGACGAACTGGTACCAAAGGCAACAACGGCATCGCCGTGTTCGTGAACATTCGAACTCCTCTTCCTCTTTTTCTTGGGTGTGTTTGAGTCCCGCCCGCTGGGGAAGTAGCCCCAGTCCAAGGATGTGATGGACTCGCGCGGAGCCACTGCATGCTCGCACTGCAGCACGCCAGTGTGGATATCATGGATGCGGAGATGTTGCGAATCGAGACCCTGGATGACGGAAGCAAAGAGCGCAAGCTGATACTCGGACGGCGAAAAGGCAGCGCGCAGAATGGACGATCTGCTACCAGCAGCAGTGCCAGCAGAGGCAGCGGGCGCTGCTGCGGAGGAAGTTTTTGACGCCGGTTGGCGTGAGGATTTCTTGGCCATTGTGCGGGTTCAACAGAGCCCCTGTGATGGCGAAGAGTCCCAAAGACAATACAAAAGCCTCCCGCAAGCTAGACCGAGAAGCTTGAAACGGCTTTGACTGTAAACGAGTCCAGCGTTCGTTCGGCGATAACAGCAGAAGCAGAAAAAAAAAGTTCTTAGAGAGGTGGATGGCCGCTAAGCCTACTATGTGCTAGCGCAGAATTCACGATAGGCCGTTCTGATAGGGCCATGTTTGCAGAGGCTGTAGATCTATACTTTCGTGTTATTTTTTTTATATATATGTATTATATACCCTGAGATATATACCCTGAGAAGCTGCTGTTATGGCGTTGCTCGACAATGATTAGTATGGAGCACAGATTTTCTTATGAATTTGGCAGGGCGCCTTTCTTCTTTGCGGCATCGGCGTCAACTGGTGTTGGTGCTGTTTAACGTTGTTCGGCCTTTGAAGAGTCAACTGTGCAACTACTGTAGCTTCCTTTGATTTAGTTTATCGAGTGATATTGGTAGTACAGTGGCATATCGATAGAAGATAGGGACGTATGTGGTACTATTATTTCGCGACAGGATCTGCTGTGGCACAAGTAAGCGGCCAGTTACTGGTTGATAATCTGATCAATCCAACGACCAGAAATAACTGAGCCACAACATTAGCATGATAGAAGCAATAAAATAATGTGATATTGAAAATAATAGGAACGCGATTAGATACGCCTGACAACGTGATTTGAGGTGTCCTGTGGGCGGCCGACATGATTGGGTGGCTGGGAGAGCCCCACCCAGCTGGCCGGTGAGCGCTGAGTGGATACTCTTGCATCAGAGTGACGGGGCTAGTCCAGAAGCTGCAAGGAGCCAGGGTTCAGGGCACAGCCCTGGTGCCTGCCTTGCGACACTGGCTGCCTTCACGGATGACTCACTGGCAGGATCATATTATTTTATCATGTATACTATTTCATCTATCAATCAATGTAAAATCTTAATTTAACCCATGCATATATATATACATGTACATATACATGTACATATAAATATAAATTATAAAATAAACGTCGAGCAGAATTTTCACATGACCGGTGGCTGAGCAGGGAGAGGAGCAGTGGCGGCGGCGCCAGGAAAGGAAACTCTCATACAACAATGCTTGGGCAGGCGCGGGTATCCGCTTTCGGCAGGGAGTAGCCAATCAGGAGGCTGGCGCAAAGCTTTGGTGCCGACCACAGCCAATCAAATCACCCAGCTGGGGCCGGGCCGGGATAATCGAGCCTAGCGATCGCAACGGGGCTAGCGGCAGCCGGCGGGCGAGCGTGACGCGGGTTCGTACTTAAGCATTCTGCCACCCCCTCCGATTTTTCCACAGTCTTTCGTCCCGAGCTGTGCGCTGCGTGCGTGTTCTACCTGTGTCTCCTCCCCCCGCCCCTCCCGAAATTACTCACGACGCGTCGCAAGCGTGTCACGCTCCCCAACGCGCTCCTGCCGCCCGGGGCTTATTTAATATTAGCCGCTGCCTTTCCGCTCCCCGTCGCGACTGCCGTCTCTCTCGTCGTCGCCTCGCTGCTGCCTCAGGCACCCACTCACCGCGCTCTCACCTCCTCTCCACCTTCACCCATCTCACGTGACCTGGTTTCTTCCGAGGTCACCTGATCTCTGCCAAATTCTTTCTTCGCTGTGCCGTTCTCTGCGGTGGAGACCGCGTGGCTTGGCTGTTTCCGCTCTCTTTCGTCGCCTCTTTGCAAACTCCGCCCTCGCCTCCCACGTGACTTCAACGTTCTTGGCAATATAAAAGGCATTCACTTCCCGAGGCTTGATTGATTGAGATCGCATTGCTTTCTCTTCTACGTCAGTGAAGAGTGCATCGCCAGTTTGCGCGCAACACACCGGTCCCCCCTTCGATCGCATCATCCCGTTGAATCACGATCATCTACCTGCTTTATCTATCTGCCAGGTCCGTGGCGGGCCAAGCCTACAGTTCAACATGGCAACTCCGCCGCCCGAGGGCGCTGTCGCTCTCAAAGAGGAAAAGCCACTGTCTGCTCCCGCTCTCAACGACGTGACTCCCGCCTCCAGGTATGTTGTGCCTCCTCCACAAGCTGTGCCAGTGCGCGCTGACCCTGCCCCAAGGTCGCCCGACTCGCTTTTGAATGGAAAATCCCATTCAGAAGAGAGAACTGCGCTCAATGACGCTGCTGTCAGCGCAAACGAGGAAGCCGCGCCGACCTTGAATGGGCAGGCCACCGCCCAGTCACCGCTTGCTAACGGGACCAACGGCAAGCCCGCCGCTCTTGACTCACCGGCGCAGCCCAATCCTGCCAGTGTCAATGCCACCGACACTCCTGCGACAACAAAACCAGAGTCAGACACCAAGTCGCCAGAGACAGCGCTGCCTCCGCCAAAAGAAGCGTCTGAGTCTCCAGCCCCGCCAAAATTGGAGGACATCCAGCCTGAATCGCGCCCTGCTGCTGAGGATATAAAGACTGCGACGGAGACTACCGACACAAATCACCTCGAGGTGCAAACTTCGCTCCCCCATCATCCAACGCCCGTCAAAGACTCTCCTTCTGTCGACCAAGAAATGATTGACGCTCCCCTCTCTCCCACTAAGGTTTCGCGCGAGCGAGAATTGGACTCGGAAGAAGAACCTGCCGCCAAACGCACCAAAACCAATGGCGAAGAAGTCAGTCCTAGAACAACTACGGCTCCCACCATCAATACCGACGCAGTGCAACCTCCACCTGCTCCCCAGCCCACTGTCCAGCCCACTGCCCAGTCCGCTTCTGGGGAAATCACCCCTCTGCGACAAAAGTTCCTTGTCAAGGCACTTACCAACATCAAGCGGTCGAACGATTCGCGCTTCTACCGGGAACCAGTTGACCCTGTCAAATTGAACATCCCAACTTATTTTACAGTGATCACTGAGCCCATGGATTTGTCTAAGATTGACGAGAAGCTAAAGAAGGGTCAGTACACTACAGTCGATCAAATTGTGGCCGACGTGGCGTTGATGACTGGCAATTCTGTGCGATTCAATGGTCCGGATCACATTGTATCTGTTGAGGGAGTTCGACTGAAAGCTCTGTTCCAGAAGCAATTGGAAAAGCTTCCTAGGGTTGATGAGGTGGAGGAGAAGAAGCCCAAGAAGATACCCATCCCAAAAGAACATATCCCACGCCGCGAGTCTCGCATCAGCACAGCCCAACAATCCACCCCCAAGCAAAACAACGCTACATCTCCAACCTTTGCATTGAACCCAGAAGGGCTACCAACCATTCGACGTGATTCTACAAACCCTGATGGTCGCCCGAAGCGCGCCATTCACGCTCCCAAGCGCGATCTTCTTTATTCTGCCAAGCCCAAGAAGAGGAAGTACCAGTACGAGCTGAAGTTCTGCCAGAGCATTTTGAAGGAGTTGCATGACGAGAAGCTTTGGATGATCGCCAATCCTTTCTATTACCCTGTTGACCCCGTTGCTTTGAACATTCCCACCTACCACAGCGTTATCAAGAAGCCAATGGACCTTTCGACCATCCAAACCAAACTGAAAGCCGGCCAATACGAAAACGCGAAGGAGATGGAGGCCGATGTCCGCCTGATGTTCAAAAATTGCTTCAAATTCAATATCCCTGGCGATCCCATCTATCAAGCAGGACAGCAACTCCAAGAAGTATTCAATGCCAAGTGGGCTAACAAAGACGCTTGGCTCGAAGAAAATGATCCAGATAACCACCAGAGCGATTCATCCGATGACGACAGTGACGAAGCAGAGAGTGAAGAGGATGCGGACCAAGAGAAACTTCAGGCTCTGCAGAGGCAAATTGCGGAAATGTCTAAACAAGTTGAAGCAATCACGCAGAAAAAGAAGAAAACCCCACCAGCATCGAAGAAGGCAGGGAAGTCCAAGTCTGGCAAGAAAGACTCCAAGAAGGGCTCTAAGGGTGATAAGAGGTCCAAGTCCAGCAAGTCGGACAAGCGCAACGTCACATATCATGAGAAGCAGATCATCTCGAATGGAATTAGCACCTTGCCCGATAAGAAGATGCAAGAGGCTCTGCGAATCATCCAATCAAACGTTCCCGCTCTCAAGGGCACCCAGGAGACAGAAATCGAGCTTGACATTGATGAGCTACCCAACGAAGTTCTTCTCCTGCTGTTGAAATTCGTGAAGAAGAACGCGCCCCAGGTACTGGAGGATGAGGACATTTCTGCCCCGGTCTCGTCCGCAGCTGTACAATCCAAGCCAAAGAAGAACAAGCCGATGAGCAAATTTGAGCAGGAAGCTCAAATTAACATGCTGGAGCGCAGCCTATCTAGCTTCCAAGGTGGCGGTGCGGCACACTCTCCAGAACAGCCGATGCGATCTGTCGAGGCTGATGATAGTTCTGACGAATCTGATGATGATTCGGAAGAAAGCGAGGAGGAGTAAAGAATTTCTTTCTTCCCTTCTAGACCTTTGTTTCGTGCTTTTGACATTGACAATTATCTAATATGCTACGGGGTCTCCCCTGTTTTGGTTGGGTGTGCCACAGATCATCTTCTTCTTTTGCCTTTGGCTGCATCATCACAACTTTTTGTACATAAATGTATTTCACCTGGTTTTCTTCCTCTTATTGCTTCTGCGGGCGTTTTCAAAACTGCCAATTACTCACGCCATGACTTGATGAGACCAATGCCAGCTTGGATTTTTGTCTCTGGGCCCTCGCAATTTTTGATCGCTGTCTTTTCTCTTTTTTCCCTAATTTGTTTCGGACTATCATAGGAGGTGTGATCCGATGGTGGGAAAGCAAACGTCTTGACTGATACTGTCACGGTCACTCTGGACTAGCATGTACGAATATTACTAAAAATCGAAAAATTCTCATTTACCTTGGTACATATTTCTCAAATCACATAAAGGCGTTCAATTGTTTTCAGTATTAATGTTCTATATTGTAAAGATCAACTGTAGCAAAGAGTGGAGACTGCGTCGACCGCTTGTTTTCCGTCACTTGCAAGTTGCCTCCTCGACAACATCAACCAACGTCAACTTTCGAGCTCCAACACGCAGCCAGAACTTTGCTAACAGCATGATCCCACCATGTGACCCAACCATCCTGGATAAAAACCCCCAATTCAAAAAACTGCACCAGCACCTGACGACAAACTTGCTCAGCCCCAATGGCACAACGCGCGCAGACGAAGCTGATCCCGCGCGCAAAGCTGTTGCCGAGGTGGGATTGAACCTTTCGTCCCTGTGGAAAAAAAAAACAACATATTGACGCTATTTGAAAGGAGCTGAGAGATTTGCAAATTAGACTCGCAAAGAGGGATATTCTCAGAAATGCGACGAGGCGGGTTGCCCTGGACTCTCATGGGGGTCTGCCAAAGGACGTGAGTAGTGTCACTAATCTAGAAGTGTTTACTTTGATTGACAAGCTTGGTTATGGGTTAGTTACAAGATAACCACGCGATAATAGCTCTGTTTCTAGATTCTACCGCGACTGCTGTGTCGGACGAAGATGCAGCCTCCCTTCTCGAGCGGGATATCGAGATGTTCCTCAGCAACGCCCACGTTCTTGCAGCGCATATATCCCAGAACGTAACATCAGACATCGAAGCTCTACGATCCATAGCTGAGGAACCAGCAATCTCAATGGCCGATAACCAGGGCAATCGACCTCGAAAACGCACCAGACCGTCGACAAATGCACGAAGCCTCCTCACGCAGCCACGACTGTCCGCGCAGCTTACCGATCGAACGCGCCAATTGCGCGAGCTTCAAATCTCCACACTCCCAGCGTCGAGGAGACAGATGGCTGTGACGGCAGCGGGCGTTTTGGCGGCGAGAGCTAAAGTCATTGAGCGGACTGTCGTGCTGTTGGAGCGGACAAAGCATGGTGTGTTATCTAGAGCGACCAAGGCGCAGGCAGACCATTTGGCAATCGTTGCAGAAGGAATGAATGGAAAAGCGCAGTATGTTACAACATGCTTATTGAATTTGTTTTGGGACTTCGTTCTACTGACTAACATTTTTTTGACAAGGGTGATGAAACTCGAGGCCCTGACGACTATATATACACCAGAGACCACCGCTGCTCTAGGAGATTATCGCAAGCACCTCAGAGACACACAAGAGCGACTCGAAGAGAAGCAAAACATAGCTGTCCAGACACTGGAGGAGTATGAAAAAGTCGGGGCACAATTCGACAACGATGGCCAACTAGTGTCGGGTCCTATGGCCGATATAGCACGTCGGTATGGAGCTTTGACGAAGGAGGTTGAAGCTGTCAGGATGGATATGAGCAGGCTGAAAATGTAGTCTTGTCTTGACCATAGTCACCGCCTCATATATGCGGTGGTCACGTGGTTTGTGCGGCGGCGTACCAAGGTGCGGGCAAAGATTTATTTCGGCGGTGGCAACAACTTCACAACCAAGCCTTCCAAACCAACAAGATCCAGTGTTTGCCTTTAACAAATCTTTCGACTTACACATTTCCAGCTGGTGTATCCTACAATCACCATGGCCGACGACGAGCAAGTATCCATCTACGACGAAATCGAAATCGAAGACATGACCTACGACCCCAACCTGCAAATATACCACTATCCCTGCCCATGCGGCGACCGTTTCGAAATTGCCATCGATGCGCTTCGAGATGGCGAGGATATTGGCGTTTGTCCGAGTTGCAGTTTAATGATTCGGGTTATTTTCGATCCAGTGAGTTTTTTCGCTGTGCACAATTTCTTATACAGTGCTGATGTGGTTTGTAGAAGGACTTGGTTCAAGAGGAAAAGAAGGAAGCTCCTGTGCAAGTCGAGGTCAAGGCATGAATGAAATAGGGCAGATTTTGCTCCTCAGAAATGAGTGATGGAACGAAACTAGTCACGCAATACAGAGTATTGCGTGACTTGTACATCGCAAATCGACGACTGCAAGGCGCATTCACCAGTCATACTGACCACAAGGAAGGCCGCCGGCGATCATGTGAAGTTCGGCACCGACGACTGACGAGCTGGTCAACGCGACGAGACCTCCGAAACAGCAGGGCAGGAATGACCATTCGATGAGCTTTCCCAAAGCTGTGTCAAGACACCCGCAGCTTGCACCTCTACGCCCTTAAGTCGGACATATAGCCAACCTTTAGTGTTGATTAGCTACGACCAGTTACGAATAACGAATAACACTATGGACTCTTGATTGTTTCAATCCCAAAGATAATAAACAAACTGCTCATTGACTGTCCCGCTCCGAGTAGATATCCTCTGGTAAATCAATAGCCAACTCATCATTCAAAAGATCCGTCAAATTCGAGCCGTCTCGCAAATAGATCCACTGCCCATTGATAAACCCGCGCGTATCCTGCTTCTCATGCATCTGGTCACCCTGCACAACCCAGTCGTAGCGCTTGGGTCCGGAAATGGGCGAGCTGAGCCAGATTTGATGGTTGGGGGGTTGCTTGTTCAGAACATAAGTACCGACGCCGGGCACCACGACGTTCAGGACACCGGCCTAAACAAGGGGGGAAAAAAAAACATAAATTAGCAGCCGTCAAAAATTTTTCTTATATCAGGGTGCAATACGCTGTACTCAGCCTCGATATTCGACCCATCTTCCTGAACTTGCTCAATCTCAGCCAACAGCTCATTCAAGTAAATCTCCGACACTTCGTGGTAATGCTGATCAGACAGCGGTGTTGCCTCGGCCACGTGAGAAGCTCCGGCGGCTGCTGCGGCGTTGTTGGGCTGCGGGCTGGGAGCTTTGGGGTCTTCTGAATCTGGCGTGATGCCCTTGTTAATGGCCGGTGTGTTGTGGAAACTGCGTTTAGCAATGGCAGTCTTCTGTTGCTGGTGTTGGCATTGCGATGCTGCTGGTTTTTGGAGCGCGATGAGGTGCAGCTTTGCTCTGGCGGGCAGCGGCGCGGCAATGTTGCGGCGGAGGGATGGGACGAGAGTTCGAGAAGCGCGGGATAGCATTGTGGATTATAGCTGAGGAAAGAAAACAGCGAAGCCAAAGAGAAAAGAGGTGTGTACAGAGTAGAATGGAGCAGGGTGGTTAGTTGTCGGGGTGTCGGAGGAGGAAGCTCTAGTGACGCCATCGCTTTTCCCGCTGTTCCACCCATTTAATGTAACTTAACCTAATGCTAATCACAAATGACATGACATGTTGACATCAACTCAGGTGTCTTGAATTATTGATACTTGAATTCTCCACGATTTATGTGATTTGTCCAGGCTGAGCTTGTCCTAAATTGATGGCTTTTTCTTAGGCCTTTGCTGATACAGTGTCTTCGTTTGGCTAATGTTGATATTTCAATCAAAGTTGAGAATAAATGCACAGAGCCTTCAGCTCGATCACTCCACACTCAGCACGATCTTTCCGGGTCTACTCCACCATGCTGGGAACATCAGGACCTCCGAAGGAGAACTCTCCTAGAGAAAAACGGCCGCAACTGACACACTTTCTCTGCTTTCCTCTCGTCACCGAGACTTCTCTCCCTCTACTGGAGAAATCCCTTGCCCATTTCACGGACAATATCCCTCAGAGACGCAAGACTATTGCTGATCATCCAATGAAACCTCGTCCGCCACTGTTTCCAGACTCGGCGGTCCGGCCACTGGGCACACTGCATCTGACTCTTGGAGTCATGAGTTTGACGACAAAGGAGCGTCTCGACGAAGCAGTCAGCTTTCTCAATTCGATAGATATTGAGCAGATCTTGAAGGAGGCTGCTAGCAACGACGCAGATGAGCAGCCATCTACCTCGACCGTCTCGACCGGTGCAGATTATCTCGCCCCCATCTCCGTTTCTCTAGAGTCTCTCTATGCCCTACCAAAAGCAAAAGCAGCAACTGTGCTCTACGCAAAACCCGTAGATCCAACCTCTCGCCTGTATCCACTCGGCGTCAAATTGCGCGAGCGATTCGTGGAAGCAGGCTTGATCCAGCCAGACTATCTCAAAACAAAACCACGAAAGAGTTCGAAAATCACCAACAACAATTCTACTTTGAATAATACTCCTGCACAGGCAGTGATAACAGACGAGATAGCAAAACCGAAGTTGAGACCTCTACTCTTGCATGCAACCATTGTCAACACGATATATGCCCGCGGCGGTCATTCTGCCCAGAATCGAGGCAAAGATAAACGGCGAAGCGGGCCTCTCACGTTCGATGCTAGGGATATAATCACCCATCACCATGATTTCTATACAGACGACACCTGCATCGAAGCAAAGAAACACGATGTCTCAGACAGCGCGCTTTTCGAAGAATCAGCTAGTAGCAGCAGTGAGAGCAGTGAAAGCAACGACGAAAGCAACTCCACGTCCACCCAAGACGAAGCCCATCCGTCGAGAACTGTCCAGCAAATCACGCCCGAACAGCAAACGGACAGTACAAAGTATCCGTTTGTATGGGCTCGCAATTTACATATCGAGAAAGTATGTATCTGCGAGATGGGTGCCAAGGCAGTAGGAGATGGGGATGGGGATCCTCTGGGCGCGAGGTTGGGGCAGAAGTACCGTGTTGTTGCGGAGAGGAGTTTGCCATCTTATAGACCTTGAGAGTAATAGTTTGGTGTATATAGGTATAGAATTTGTTCAAATCTAGACACTCAATGAATCATTATAACGTTCAACATTCATACTCCATTCGCCCACCCTATATGCCGCTGGTATTTAAAATTACATGATCATAAAACTCATAAAAAGACAAACAACCCTACTTAACTTTACTCATAATCGTCTCAAGCCCACGCTCAATATTCAACTCGGCCGCACGAGCCTTGATCGAATTAATCATCGACCGCTCAAAATCGTCGCGCGCGCGGAGCACAGCCTCGACCCAGGACATTTGCAAATCCCAATACTCTGTTCGAAGTGACTCGTACACGTTGACCACGCCGAGGCCCTTGTCAGCCTCCAACAAGCGAACTAGCCAGTCAACAAGACGCCATTTGTGCTTGATGGTGGTCTGGAAGGAGTCTGGGAATTTTTGGAAAAATGCAAACACGGTGAGGATGTCGTCTTTGAATTTCTCCGTAAAGGGGTCCTGGCGGCGGAATTTCACGCCGCGGTTGCGGATTGCAGAGAGATAGCGGACGAGAAGCTCGTCGGAGAGCTCTTCGACTAGAATTTCTGTGAGTGACGGGTGCAGGACAGACCCGTAATCGGCCATGTAATCTTCAAAGGTAGATGTGATCCGTTTAATCGCGAATTCTCCATACCATCTAGGAGTGAAGAACTCGGGCAGGGTGGTGCGGAAATCGACTGTGAAGATGAGGTTGGCGAATTGGGTCAGGCAGTGAGTACTGAGATCGACATATCCATCCCGGAGCGCATCCAGCTCCGTTGTGGCTCTTTCGTCCATGTAATTCGGCGTGACAAGAGACTCGATGTCTCGTTTGAATCGGGTCAGGTAGCCGAATTGTCCTGCTTCTTCGTTGTCGTCGATACACGCAATCTGATCATTTGCCACTGCCACCAGCCAATCCTGCAGCGGCTGCAGGCCCTCTGCTTGGTCCATCGAGACATTGTTGTATTTGGCGCATTCTTCGTCTATCACTGTCTGCCAAGCTGTCTGGCGTCCCTTCAATGCCCGGAACATCGAGTCGATAATGCCTTCAATCACGTCGGCTCTATCTGACGCTGACGCGGCTCCAATCTGTTCGTTCAGCATGCGCCACATATCTCCCAACGTCTTTGTGCGGAAGTGGCCCTCTGAATTAGCCTCCAGTGCGTCAGGAGAGCGTTCGACAAGAGAGATTCGCTCTTTTTCGAAAATCCGGTCCATCCATTCGTCGACAGCGTCAACAATCACGCTCTGCCATTGGCGAATTAGCTCCAGCTCGCGATCGTCAAGAACATTGGGCGTCAATTCAGAGGGCTTCCAGCCTAGCTTGGACATTTTCTTGTAGTATTTCGGAGTCCAGTGAAGAATTGCCAGGAGATTATCCGGCGGCAGTTCCGAGTCGTCAATAAGGCTAATCAAGAAGTCATGCATCATTCGATGATATGTCTTTGTATATGTCCGGTATATCTTCCATTTCTTGGGCATGAGCGGCTGCATGCCTTGCTGGACCGTGAAAAGATCGTTGAAAAACCACTTGAAGCTCTTTTCCAAGCTGTCGGGGTCTGCCAGGAAATCCTCCCTGGTGGCGTCGAACTGGGCTTGCGCGTACAGCTCAATAGCCTGTAGGAATTTCTCTTTATAGCCTCGCACAGTTTTGGGACCTATATTCATCGACTTGAACCGATTGGCCAACTCCTCGTGGTCCTTTTGGGCCTCTTGCAAGGCAGAGACTTGTTCGTCATTTTTCTCTTCTTTGGCAATGACAATTGCCAACCGGACAACCATGCTATTGTTATCAGACTGTACCAGTGGGATGAGATTCATACAAGCAGTGCCAACATGGTCGTCAAACCACTCGATAACCGAGTCCAGACCCTGAAAATAATCCAGCAGGGTTGCTTCACTACTGTCATCCTTTGCCCTCCGAATCTGGTCCAGCGCCTCGTCACTGAAATCACGCAGCTGAGAGATGAGAATATGCGCCTTGAGCAAATTAGGCTGATTCTCCAGGTCCTCATCATCCTCACGCAACAGATCCTCAATCTTGGCCAAATCGGCACCAAAACTCTCCAGACCGCGCTTCATCATCACCACCGCCTCGAAATTTCGTTGTATCCGGGCCAAGCGATCAATCTGCGAAAAGTCCTCGACCGTGGTCTGCGACTCGGCGCACATCTTGTCGATTCCCTGTAGCTCATCGCGCGTCTTTGAGATTTGGCGCTGGCCCTCAGTGAGAATACCCAGGCTTTGCTGCACGGTTTCGAGTTGGTCGCGCAAGCCTTCGCGTAGTTGGGCGTCGATGGCGGCCTTTTTGCGTTGGTATTCGAGCTTGAGCACGGAGATCTTGTCGAGGTCTTCAGGGTGACGTAGCAGCTCGGCGAGACGGGGGATGGCGGCCACCTTGTCGGGGCCTTCGCCGGTGTCCATCTATTATTGAGAAACAGTCAGCATCTTCTCTTTTTAAAAGCGGAGGATCTTGATAGGGTTGGGAGAAATGCAATTACCGTTGCGGTTGTCGCGGGGATTATTGCTGACTATCGACCGGAAGTTGTGGATAAACCGTGCACGTTACGTATTCGGCTGAGAAGACATGCATACATGGAGTATATCTTTAAACAAAAATCTTCATCGCGGGTCAACCTAGGCTGGATTGGAAAAGCGCAACAGCAATCAGCAAGCAATAGCTATCAACAGTGAGGTAATAGCAGTTGCCCGTGTCTGCCCAATCAGATAATCTGTCCTGCATGCACCACGTGACTCACCGCTTTGGCATGAGGCGTGTCATTGGCGGGAGGACCTTAGTCTGTATCTCCGGAATTTCTTCCACCGCGTTGATTGTCGACTCTTCAGGACAGGGGAGGTGAATTCACTGCATCACAAACGCCGCCAAAGGAGAAGTACTCTTATTTTCGGACAGCCTACCGATTGCGAACCTCGAGAAATCCGTACCCCGCGCAGTGAGACGAACCAACCGATCCGACGCTCTATCTCAATCTCAATCCAGAACCCAAAAGAAACAGCTCAAACGTCTTGAACCCGATACAAAAAAGCCAATCTACAAATCCTCAAACCTACCAACACTCCCACACAATGACATACTTTCGAATCACACTCATGCGCTCGGCCATCGGCCTGCCCGCGCGCACAAACATGGTGCTCCACGCCCTGGGCCTGAAAAAGCGCATGGCCACCGTCTTCTACCCAGTCTCCCTCGACGTAGCCGGTCAGATCATGAAAGTGAAAGAATTGGTTTCGGTACAGGAAGTCGACGAGCCCCTGACAAAGGCTCAAGTGCATATGCAACGGAAACCGGATCCCGGTTATTATATTGAGCAGACTGCAGAGCAGCAATGGGAGGGGAGGAGGTTTGAATGAAATGGTTATCAATTAATTCGTTCTCTCCTTTTTTGTTTCGGTCGGCGGTTGGAATCTACCAAACCTTTTTAATTGGCAGGTTACGTACGGTTCGTCGACTTTTCAATGAGCGTGTCTTTTACCTCGTCTTTAGACGAAAATGTATTATATTTACTGCATATGAAAAGGGTCACAGGTGTCAACCTTTCTTTTGTATTGTATCAATATCAAATAATGACAACCTTCATAAACTAATTTTAACGATGGAATCTTTAAACCAAGCAGTTCAACAATAGACCTTTACGCCACGCATGAATAATGTAGAATCCCAACCCCGTCTTGATGTACAGTTGTAGACGAGCCATTTCACGATTTATACAATGCGTCCAAAAATCCCTCAGCCAAGCGATTGACGATACTCTTATCTGGGAGACTACCGGCCACGCCGTACAAAGCTGCAGTGTCACCCCGTTGTCGGGCGTATGACTTGCCCTGTCGACTTCTTTCCTCAGCCTTTGCTAGCTCCGCACTGACAACCTGAGTGAGCTCGGTCTGCAGCCTGTCCACAGCAACAGCCGTCGGTCTAGTAAAGGCAACATGGATGGCAGGAGGGTCTTGAAGCGCGTTGAGATGCCAACCCTTTACTGACATTCCATCGGCGATATCATAAGTATCAATTCCCACGTTCTTGCTAGCAAAGGCAACGACGCTGACATCGGGAGCACCAATGACTTCGAGGTTGGCTGACAGAATCGGGTCCTCACGAATCGCCAATTCAAACTTCTTGGCTGCACCCACAATTTGATGGCAGCTAGCAACATAGCCTGCCTCTCCAATTGACATCAAACTTGCCCAGCAGCCAGCAATCAAGGCACCTGGGCGAGATCCTGCAATAGACGGAGATGCATATACTCCACCGACCCAGTCTGGGAAGATGAAGTACTGGTAGTTTCGGTAGGTACGGTTTCGGTACAGAAGAACCGAGTTTCCTTTGGGAGCAAATCCATACTTGTGAGTGTCGACGCTAATACTGGTCACACCAGGTTGACGGAAATCACAGCCACCCTCCTCTTCATAAGGAGATGGAAACCCTGCCTTCTTCAGGAACGCAATAATGAAGGAACCAAGGCAGCAGTCCACGTGGAGAGGAATTTTGTAAGAAACGGCGAGGCGTGAAAGAGCTGGAATGTCATCAACTATTCCATGGGGGAAATTGGGAGCAGATCCAACTATCAACACTGTGTTTCGGTTGATCAATCTCCGAAGAGAGGGAATGTGAACTTTGTAATCAGGGGCCGGGCAAGGCACGCGGTGAACCTTGATACCGAAGTAGCCTCCAGCTTTGAAGAAAGCTGCATGGACTGTTTCCGGGACCACCCTGAGATAAAAGTCAGAACAAACAGTCCTTGTTTAGTGAACGCAGGCTGGGCTTACATTTCAGGCTCAGTGATTCCTCGTTCAGCATAACCCTTTTGTCTAGCTGCAAGGCAGGCCATGAGAATAGATTCTGTACCACCACTGGTGGTGACACCAGCACCGTCAGACGGTCCATGGAAAAGAGAGAGGACCTAGATGAACATGTTAGCCATAGGACCCACCAAGAACTTGTCCAGGGCACACAAACCATAGCAACAATTTCAGCCTCCATCTTTCGGACACCAGGAAAGACATCCGGATGGAGAGGGTTGGAAACACTAAAGGTCCCGATAGCCTCGGTCTGGAGCTTCAAAAGGTCCTCGCCTCCGTGGTAGACCGCGCCACTGACCATGCCCTCTTCCCACTTTGCATGTTTCATCCCAGCCAAGCTCTGCATTTCCGCGCGGAGTTTCTCAGCAGTCCAACCCTCCTTGGGAAGAACCAGATTCCTAGTTACTCCATCGCCCCTTTGGACAAGCTTCTCTTCAAGCTTGGTAAGTGCGGTGTTGACCTGCTTGTCCACCTCGCCACGAACACCTGGAGCGCGCAAGATGAGCGAGAAACACCACAGGCGAATAATCACAAAGACGTTTTTGAGGCTTCCAAAGACGCCATATCCACGGATGGAGTCGAATGTCTTGCGGGTGTATCGAAGAATGAAGAGGATGAAAACTATATTTTTGACTCTACATCCCCAACGCATTAATTAGCCTTGTCAAAAACAAATAGAAGCGAGCACATGAGAAATGAGCTCTGCAAGCTTACAGGTCAACAGTGAGCACACTCGAAGCAGTGTTTGCCAGATTTCGAGGGATTGCTGCTACTAATCTGCTAGGAACAAGTGATGACGCCATTGCTGGATCTCGCGCCGGGCCGACAACGACGGGGGAATTTGGCAGAGATCCGCGAGCGATACGTAAGGAATAGAGAGGCTCAAGTAGTAATGATAAAAAGGATCGAAATTAGATGGGTGGGCTCTTCGTGGAGAGAAGATTGAACGAAGTCGAGAGTCAACAAGAAGAGAAGAGGGGAGGGTCGGCTGCGACTTATTTTTCTGGAAGGCGCGCGCCTGGCCCTCGGCTTCTCTCTGATTAGCGTTGCGAGGAAGTTGCGAGTCCGCAGTCCCGCATACTTGACTCCACGCTTTTTGTCAGATGTCCTCCATAGAAACCATACAGTGCACTGGATCAGTGGGGAGTTGACTAATATTCACAGATCGCTACTACCGCAGATGAAGGTGTCTGCATCGAACCAATTAAATATTGAAGCGCAAACATTGGCGTACCGTCTCGCAGATCTACCCGGATAATGCCAAGATCCCAACACGAACATCTACAGACATGAACTAACTAGATTTCAGTAATTGTATAATGTATGAATGTACTCTGTATGTACAAAACAGTAACCATCCCCTCCAAACACCAGAATAGCACTTTTGAGTTTTGAAAACAACAGAGTTTGGGAAAATAATAGAGCAGTTTCACTCGTACAATCAAATGGCATAAAATCGTCAAAAAAACTCCGAGACATAAGAACAAAGCAGAGGACATCACTCAGGTGGTGAAGTTGCATGCAAAAATTGGAGACAGCAAAGATCCAAAATACAATATTTCTTTTCTGACAGAGCAAAGAGTAGCGTCCTAGGCAGTGATGGCTTGAGCCTCTTGCGCAAGCTCCCTCTCCTTCTCGGCCAGCTGGACCTGTTCCTCTTCGGTCAGGTTGAGAAGGGGCTTGTCTGTGCCCAGCTTGATGTTGTTGTGGAAGGCACGAATAATGCTATCCGCATCGTCAATGGCAATCGGGCGAATGTCGGCAAGAGCCTTGATCTTGGCGGTGCATTCCTTGTACTGAGCATCGGTCATTTCAATTTTCAATTGTTGGGCACGAGACTTGATGGCGTTCCAGCCAGTTAACCTCGAGGCGAAGTGTACGTAGCGCGTCATGCCGAAGTCGGCAGGGTTGATAATTTCGTATGTGCTGGGGTTGTTGAGAATAGCCTTGGCGTGAATACCGGCCTTGTGGGTGAAAGCGCAGAAACCAGTGATGTAGTTGTTGAAGGGAATGTTGACTTCAACGGCGCCGGCGACCAGGTCTTCCAGATCCTTCAACTTTTCCAGGCGGTACTTGCCCTTGACATATTCAGGGGCCTGCACCATCATTCTAGCCATCAAACCGCCAAGAGGTGTAATACCATTGCGTTCACCAATACCTTTAAAGATGTGTCAGCAGACATTTAGGTGTCGAGAAGAGCAATCATACCCAAAACAGAAGTATCAATATGCGTGGCACCGGCTTCCAGAGCACAGAAGGCGTTTGCAATTGCGCAGCCAGTATCGTTGTGGAAGTGGGTTTCAATATCACAGTGGACGACACCTCGAAGCACACGAACAAGCTCGTAGACTTGACGAGGAGAGGCACACTAGTGGCACATATTTAGCTTTTTCTCTGGGGAATGGTTGTGCACTTCAAACTTACTCCGACAGTGTCGGCAATACCGACTCGGTGGACACCGACTTGGTCGACGGCAGAATAAATAGACAAAAGGTCGACGAGGTCTGTGTTCGATATTTGTTAATACATGCCGAAAACGAACATGAAGAAAGGGAGACTCACCAGAACGGAAAGAATCTTCACTTGAGAATCGGATCTCAATGCCCTTGGACTTGACAAAGTTGATGACTTCAATGGCCGTGTTGGTGATGTAGGTCATGTCCTTGCCGTGAGAGTGTTCGCGGAGGCTGATGGCAGATTGGGTCAGAATGAATGTATGTGGAAGAGAGAAGACGCAATTACTCACTAAGAACTTGTACCAATGACGACGTCGACACCATCAACGCCGGTCTCGACTACGGTATAGGTTAGTGATTGCCATACCACATATCCTTCGTGAAAGCCAAAGTGCAAGGGAATGATAGGGATAGTAATAGGGTAAAAGCATACCTGCGACCCTAGCATCGTCCATGTGGCATCGAATGTGAGTCAGAATCTACATGGTGTGAGTCAGACAAAGCACGCCAATCGAAAGAACAAAGGAGTCTTGTTACCTTGGCCTTGAGGCCCAGCTTGCAGATAGCCTCGCAGTCCAACCTTGACTGCTCCGAGGCACAGGGGCTCGTCAATTCGATCTAAAGAGTAGACATATTAGACATGGCCATACTTATGCGACCCACAAAGATGGATGACTCACATAGTCTACGCCAAAGTCGTCCAGGGCCTTGGCGATTTCAATCTTCTTCTCGGTGTCGAAAAAGGCGTTGGCGAATTGCTCGCCCTCTCGTAGGGTGCTTTCAATAATCTTGAAGCGGGAGACATTGCTCAGGAAATCGGTGACACCGACATTGTGGCCGTAGGGATTCCGGGTTGACGGGTGAGGGTTTTGGCGGGTCTCGATAGCGGTGAAGCCGTCGTGGTTCTCGGAATCTGGAAGAAAAAAAGGCGTCAGTGGAGGACGATCGAAGAATTGCAAAGTATAGCGGCCATACTGTTACCATTGGCACCATTTGCGCCATTGGCGTGCCCGTTCGGCGTGTGGTCTGCACCGGGACACATTCTGAAGGTGGTGGAGGGCGGGGATGAAAGAATGAGGTCACCGTAAGGAGATGAGCGCTTTCGAGGGCAAAAACGAGATGAATGGAGAGTATAATCAACAATTGAGGGCTGGTCGGGGCAGCAGACGAGTGTTTATTTATATGCTATGGGGATTCTGAGCAAGCGGAGTGCGAGGAGGGAAAAATAGACTGGCAGAGCGCGGGGCGACTTTTGAGTCGTTGGATGAATGACTCAACCGGGAGGCAAGAGCAGCTGGGGAGGGGAGGCCTGTGAATGGCCGAGCGCCGTGAAAAGTGGGGATTCTCTGCTTCATCTTTTTTTTTTTTTTTTTTTCTGTCTTCTGGCCGACACCGCTTGCTTTGCTGCATGGCGATCGGATCTTCAACCCTCGTCAAGTGACTCATCGTATTTATTGTTTTGATCTCGTTAGACTTTCCCTGTCCTGTTTATGCGCATACTACGTGTTGTTCCCCTGTTCCTGGGACCTAGTCGTTCGTTCTGCGACATCTTCAAATGTTCGTCAAGAGAATTGCCGAGCCGACATCGGCTGCAGGCCGAGGTGTAGGCTACTAGGCCCACAGCCATCGACCTACTGCCACGCAGCTTTTGTAAGCAACCTAATAATAATCATTCCTTCTATCACTTTTACGATCCCTAGTGCAAAAAAAGAAAAGATTCTTGGTATCTACACGAGATAAATGCAAAAATAACGACAAAGACATATGCGTTTTCGAAGGACTATGATTTCTAGTCTTGGTTATTGTCGATACTTTGCCGATGTACAGAATTGTAAATCATCGCATCCTCATTGGACAAAAACACTCACCAAGAACAATCGCGACTATTTCCACGGGCAAAGAGGTGACGACGTTTTAGACGGGTCAGAAAGCAATGGGAGGAAACACACCAATGTAAACATACTCCTTTATTATTAATATTGTAGAGGAGGGCTATGTATGACTCACTCTCGGCTCGCCATTGGGTTGTTATGCGGCAGAATGGTCCGTTAGTCGTGTAAGGAATCTGCCGTCTATATATGCAACCGATGGCAATGTATATATTCCAGCCTAGTCTGCACAGCCAACATTTGAATACTTCATTGTTGACAATCCCTGCCACTTAGCTTTCCGGTCGGCAGTATGTGCGGACCTGGATGGCTAGTAGGGCTCGGTTATATCTAGATACGAGAGAAGATAGAAATAGCTATTTCCTCATACCAGACCATATCCTCCATCAATGCCAATCGTAGCCCCGGTAACATAGGATGCAGACTCAGACGCCAGCCAAACCGCAGCATGAGCGATCTCACCTGGATCTGCGAACCGACCAAGACATATCCCCACGCGCGAAGCCATCTCAGCCTCACTAATTCCCAATGCCTCTAGGCCATTCATTGAAACTTGAGTGCGCGTGCCCCCTGGAGCTAGGGCGTTCACTCGAATGTTATGTGTTCCATTCTCCAAAGCTGCCGACTTGGTGAGCGATAGGACACCATGCTTTGCAGCAATATATGCAGGCATCTTGGGACCAGGCTTGACGGTAGTTGCTGAAGACATATTGATAATTGAGCCTCCATTTCCTTGGGCAATAAGCTGCTTAAGCTCCCATTTCAAGCATAACGCAACTCCAGTCAAGTTCACTGCTAGAAGACGATGCCAGTAGGTCTCATCCAACTCCGACAAGGGAGTGCTATCGCATTGTATTGCAGCATTATTGACGGCAATGTCCACTTTACCAAAGGCGAACACTGCCGCTTCAACCATCGCCCTCACACTTTCTGATATTGAGACATCCACTTTGACAAAGATTGCTGAACCTCCTGCCTTTGTAATTTCAGAAGCGGTCTGTTCCCCTGTTTCCGCATCGATATCTGCGACGACAACCGAGGCGCCAACAGCAGCAAATGCCAACGCAATGGCCTTGCCAATTCCGCGACCGGCGCCTGTAACGATAGCGGACTTTCCGCTAAGAGAAAGTGTTGCTGGCTGAACAGACATCTGGGTTATAGTTTGAAGATCGTGGAATGTGCAAAAAGAAAAAAAAAAGGTTCTCCACGGTTGGGCTGACGGAGAGAAGTTGCTTTTTCCAATTCGATTACGTGTGATTGAGGTTCTTTGCAATAATCGTCCGTTTTATTGAAGCATAGATCGTCGAAACTGGGAAGGAGATTATTCAGAATATCAAACTCCTTAGCTTGCCGCAGCTTCTTCACAAGAAGGCTATGATGATAGGCACAGAGCTGCTACAAATTATAATAAGCAGAAAAATCTCTAGTAGGTTAGGATGTGAATAGTGTGTCTGACAATTGATCGTGTTGGAGAGGCCGAACGCTTCTTGTCGAGTGGATCGATCACGACGTAAAAAGCAGGATCCTGAATCTCTTTAGGCCGTCAGGAATCCTACAAACCAAATATTGGACCAATGGGGATACAGTCTTAAAAGGTTAGTAGAAAGGTAAAACCTAACAATATGCGTCTGCGGGACTAGAAACAGGCTATTGCTTCAACGGCAATTATACGATGATAGGCAGCGCTAGAAGTGTGGACAGTTTGACCTCTCTTGAGTTTGATCTTTGCTGGGCGTTTATCAAGCTACGGAAACCAATCGTCTGTGATGAAGAAAGGATCCTGGCAAACACCCATTAAACTTGGCGACTCACATATCCACAGTAGGTTCTCCAACTCAGAACTGGGTTTGGACCATGCATATTTTTGACTATTTTATGCCGAGTATCCTTTCTACCCTGTGGGGTTGTTAATACTGTGGCATGATTGGTGATAAGAGTGGGGAAAATTACATTGGACCCTCTGCCACCTTGCCATTGGGTGGGATCTTAAATCGAAAAACATTCAACAAGAGCAAAATTGAGAATGCGGCCGGGCTTAAAGCTGTCATTGACGTTTCTTCATCATGCAATCCTCGGTTCTAACCAAATTGTTGACTTTTCATTGCTGCAAAAAAAACACAAAAAAACCCGGAACGAAGAATCAAGAGTGATAAAAAAAGTCGACAAGGGTGTGATTCGAACACACGCCCCCGAAGGGAATAGATATCCAAGACCTTCAAAGAAAGTTCTAGTCTATCCTGTTAAATTGTTAGTAATTTGGCATAAATGGTAGTGAATATGGGGAAAAATTACGTACGCATTGGACCGCTCTGCCACCTTGCCAATTTGATTGACCAAGGAAAGGTAAATTTGAAATATATACGTACTTCGGGTGGGGGACTTGAGTTGAAAAAACATTCAACAAGAGCGAAACTGAGAATGCGGTCGGGCTTAAAGATGTCATTGACGTTTCTTCACATGCAATCCTCGGTTCTAACCAAATTGTTGATACTCTTCATTGCTGCATTGGTGTAGTATTAATAATTTGTAAAGTATATGCTGAGCTGGTCCACCCGGAAATAAAGCCGAGCCAAAACCAAAACACGTGATTGCATTACTATATTCTTGCATAGACAAGCTGATGACTGTTAGTACACCCTATTCTCAGCAATATGCACAATTGCTATCTTGTATGACGAGCAAATAAAAATACGATAGTATCAATAAGTAGAAAAATCGGCGAAGAGAGCCTCGATTGTAGTCTGGAGTAGTTATTACTTTGCACGGAGTAGCAGAGTCAGCCCCTTTTAGCGCGCGCAAGCAAACGCCAGCTAGCCACACCGGGCGACGCTCGTTGCTACGTACCACATTCCATTACTGTTTCTTCGCCGGGACTCCTGCTACCGTCAAAGCTCCTCCAGGAATCGCCTCTTTCGCGCCGCTGTATTATTATTACCTTTTTCTTCTTTTACCTTCGGTTCCTCCTCTCCAAAAATGCGCGTCGTCTCGTTAGTCGCAGCCTTGCCTGCTCTCGCGGCTGCTCAAGCCCAGATCCCCCTGGGCGACCAGGTCAAAGGCTGGTTCGACAAAGTCAAGTCGTTTGTTCCAAGTACACCACCGGCCGCGGTTCCCGTTGTTGAGAACGTCGCTCAGAAGGCAGCAGGCAAGATCGCTGAGAAGGTTGTCACCCCGTTGACTCTTAACAACTGGGAGTCTGTCCTGGAGCCATCCGCCCAGCCCCAAGAATGGCTTGTTTTCTTGACCGGTGGGAACAAGACCTGTCTCGGTCGATGTGGACGGCCTGAGGCCGCTTGGAACGTACGTATACCATCTCATTGGAAAGGTATAATATGTATACATACAGAAACTAATCTCTCGCAGGATTCCGTCCCTCTGTTTGCCGCTGACCCTACCTCGCCGAACCTGGCCTCCCTGGATTGCGAAAAGGAGGCTATCCTGTGCTCGATCTGGGCTGGAGGTCCTCCCTCTGTCTGGCACTTCCAGCTTCCCCAGGTACACCCGGGGGAGCCTCGCGCACCTATTCCGCTGCACATCGTGTACCTGAACCACACCACCGTCACCCCGCAACAAGTCTACGAGATCCACAGCGAAAAGACATGGGAGAAAGAATCCGCCTACGAAGGGTGGCTTCATCCTTTTGACGGGCCCCTTGCCGAGTATAAATTGAACGTGCCCCTGGGCTACGTCATGTACGGATTCTCGGTCGTTCCAAGCTGGCTCATGATGATCAGCATCAGCTTCCTCAGCAGAACTGTTATGTAAGTCACCATCTACTCCTTATTTTGGTTCCGTATTTTCGTGTCATTGTGCTGACTTCTCCCAGGGGCCGTCGAATGCGCAACCCAGGCCAAATTGCAGGCCGCAGTGGAAACTAGAAGCGGGCTCTACAAAACTTATCTTACAATTTAATTCTGCTCGAGAAATGCGATATTTATCAGAGATGTATATAACGATATGTTTGGCTTACAGTATGATTTGCTGGTGAATTTAAGCAGTTTGCTTTGCGCATTCTTTTACGGCTTGCGAAGACAAACAAATCTAAAACCTACCTTAGCATAATACTATTTGATCTTATTAACTAGGAACTAAACGCTGTCGTATTTAATTCATTACTATATTGTTGTCATTGCATACAAGACCAGTGACGCAGCTCTCCACGTGTACGCGGCTCCAACCTCTTTCCCGATCTCCAGCCGCAAAAAGCCTTTGCCCATCACACTCCACACAACATAATTAGTCGACACAGTCGCAACGAAACAAACATGGCATCCCCAGGCCTTGCGCTCGACCGTGTTCCACCCAGTACAGCTTCTTACATCTTTGCGACAGCCATTCTCGCCGGCGTGACTGGCTACTTTATCGGCCAAGGCAGCTCTCTTGGTATTTTCCGGTCGGCGCAAAGAGTCGACGAAGAGTTGGATTTGGAAGACGAAGAGGACGAAGAGGATGAAGAGGAGGAGGACGACACGGCTGAACTGGCTACGTTTGAAGGGAATCACGATGAAGTAAAGCTCGTGCTGGTGGTGCGCACGGATTTGGGCATGGGCAAAGGTACTCTTTCTTTTCTCTCGTCAATCTCGTTCTATTTTCAAAAGACGAAATCTTCGCTAATTCAAACTCCAATGTTTACAGGCAAAATCGCCGCGCAATGCTCACACGCGACCCTCGCCTGCTACAAATACTACGTCTCCAAATCGCCCAACTCGCCCATTCTCAAACGCTGGGAACGCGGCGGACAGGCCAAGGTTGCGCTGCAGGTGAAGACAGAGGAGGAGATGCTCGTGCTGCAAGCTCAAGCAATCAGCTTGGGTCTCTGCGCGCGCGTCATTCAGGATGCTGGACGCACGCAGATTGCCAGTGGCAGCAGGACGGTTCTCGGCGTCTTGGGACCGAAGAGCATGGTTGATCAGGTTACGGGGCAGTTGAAACTGCTGTAATATAATAATAATGATGCTACGATAGAAAACTCTCTTTTGCCTCTCGACAGGAAAGGACTGCTCTCTGCTACTGTAATATAAAGATATCATAGACATCCGTATGTGATGTTGTCTTGTATGTTGGCTGTCATGGTTTTTCCCCAGCCTCATCAGCCAACGGCCAAAATAGATCGGTAAAGGGAGTGGGAATATGACGCCGTCAGCAATCCGAGTTCCCAACCGAGCTCACCAATGCCAGGCAAAGGGAGCTCAAGATCGAGAAAAAGTCCAGAAAGCTGCTCATCAATCTCAGATCTGTCGACAGGAAATTGACACCAGTTTTTATTGATGGCTCCATTGTCGTCGAACTGCCTGGTAATCGACCGTACACAGCCCTATTTCCGAAGAGAAAAGACTGGACAGGATCGCCAGACACAGATCTGTTGTTTTGGAAGAGAGAGAAAAGGGAAGAGGAAAGAAAAATCTGTGGCTTAAATACTGGGCCGCCTGGGTGGGGCTTCCGCCGCGCTAGGCTGCTTTGCGCTTGCCTGCGGGTTAACTAAGAGGCGAGAAACATTATCCTTCAGTCTACCCTGTCTCTCTCTCTCTCTTCCTCACCCCAACAGACAGAGATAACCACCGCTCATCATGGCGGACGCTCTTTCCATCGAGCAAAACAACAAAATTCGAGTGGCCCTCGGCCTCAAGCCGCTCCCCGTTCCTGGCGCAGAGCCAGCCGACGGCCCCGTCTTCAAGGAATCCCAAGACGCATCCGACGACGAAGAACCGGGCAGCACGCTCGAGTCCCGCGAGGCACAGGGGTTTCAGAACTGGCAAAAACTACAAGATGAAGCCGACGCAAAGCGCAAGCGAGAGGAGAAGAACGCCGCTATCAAGAGAGCACGCGATCTGGCACGCCGAAATGCAAAGCTAGAAGGAACAGGGTTGGGCGATGCCGACGCCGGCAATCTCGACACAAAGGCGTGGCTGTCGCAGCACAAGAAGTTGTCCAAGAAGATAGAAAAGGAGAGGGCGCGGAAGCTCGCCGAGGAGCTCGCCGAGCGGGAACAGGTCGCCGATTATACTGCTACGGATTTGGCTGGTGTCAAAGTCGCTCACGAGATGGGTGACTTTGACGGCAGCGAAGAGCATATACTGACTCTTAAAGATGCCACAATCGACGAGAATGAAGAGGAGGGAGATGAGTTGGAGAACCTAGATCTTGTCGACCAGGACAAATTAAAAGAGAGATTGGATTTGAAGAAGAAAAGAACAGCCTATGATCCCGTCGAGGCCGACGGGACGGGCACGATTCTAGCGCAATACGACGAAGAGATCGATGGCAAAAAGCGCAAACACTTTACCCTTGATGCCAAAGGCTCCACGGTTGAAGAACGTGACGCCAAGCGACAGCATGTTTCCGACATGTTGAAAAAACAGGCATTCAATCTTGACATCCTGGAAGATGCACCACCAGTTTCGGATTATATGGACATCAGCGAAGTTAAAATAAAGAAGCCCAAAAAGAAAAAGCCCAAGTCGACGAGACAGAAGGCGGTTGACGAGGACGATATTTTCCCGCTGCCGGATACCTCAAACGGAGATAGCATGGATATTTCAGAAAATACGTCTCAAGCGGCACCTAAGAAGACCCAACAAAACGCATCGTTTGTCGATGACGACGACCTCCAGGCGTCTCTCGCCATTCAGAGGCGTGCGGCTTTTAAGAAACGCAAGAAGCTTAGTCCAGAGGATCTTGCACGACAGCTCAAAGAGGAGGAGTCGCAAACGCCGATGGATGTGGATAATGCTGATGGTGCGGAGGACGAGGAGCCCGGTCTAGTAATTGACGAGACATCGGAGTTTGTCTCAAATCTTCAACGACCTGTCGTCTCGGAACGTACCACGAGAAGATCTGCCGCCCCAGCTGAAGACGAGAGCAAAGAACAGTCGCCAGAATCAGATGCCGAGGACGTTGACATGGAGGCTGCTGCATATGCCGAAGCTGAGGCTGCCGCAGAAACGGCTGGCGAAGATCAAAAGGCAAAGATCAGTGGCACCGGTTTAGAGGAGGAGTCTACTCTAGACGAAGGTCTCGGCAGCACCCTGTCCATGCTGCGACAGCGTGGTCTCGTCCAACAGACCGAAGCTTCCAGTCTGAATGCTTTACATCGTGACCGCCAGAAATTCCTTCAAGACAAATACCGGCGCGAGTCCGAGGTCGAGAAACGCGCTCGATTCCAGCGTGAGCGCGATCGTGCTACAGGTAAACTGGACCGCATGTCGGCACGAGAACGCGAGGAATATGCCCGCCACGAGAACAAACAACGCGACCAGCAAGAGTCCCGACACATGGCCGACGTCTTCAACCGCGAGTACAAGCCCGACGTGCAACTCAAGTATGTGGATGAGCACGGCCGGCTGATGAACCAGAAAGAAGCGTTCAAGCACCTGAGCCACCAGTTCCACGGCAAAGGCAGCGGCAAGATGAAGACGGAGAAGCACCTCAAGAAGATCGAGGAAGAAAAGAAGCGCGAGGCCATGGGGGCTCTTGAGAGCAGCCAGCACACTGGCATGAACAGCGCGATGGGAGCTACGGCCAAGAAGAACCGCCAAGCTGGAGTGCGTCTTGCATGAGGTGTGTTAACACTGATTATTTGGTAGATGTGGATAGACTATATACAGAATTATCACTACGAATAAGATATTTCACACCCTTCAGAGTGTTTAGTGTATGTTTACTGCTTGTATATACCTCATCGGAATTCGTACCCCGAAAGATCACCGGCCCCAGTTGAGCTATTTCTTAGCTAGGTTGGCGGCCTGAGTCAGCTTCCATGCTTTCCGGGCTTGTGTTAATGCTTGCTGCTTGGTGAAATTAACCCAAGTGAGGATGGTAGAGCTGTGCTATGCAATTCGCCATCAGCAGGTGCAGTCTGTATAGAAATCTAGACAAGATAGCAAGTCGTAAGGGAAACCCAAAGGAAATCGCACGGGAGTCATGTGCTTCGAATCTTCGATGGGGCCGGCCGCGGTAAAAAGGGCCAATCGTCGGTGAGCGTTCCCCAGACCCACTCGCTCTCTCTCCGACTCACAAAACAAACTGTCGCAGTGTGTTCTTTTCCTTCGTGGTGTAGTTTTCTTGTGTGTCATATTCCTCGCCTCGTCTGGCTCTATCTCCTCTTGTTTCCTTGAATTATATCCCCCTCAGCAGCCATGCTTTCCACCCTCAGAGTCACCAGCCGCCAGGCTGTCGCCCGTGAGTCAGGGATGCGTGCTTTCTTGACCGGAGTGCGCGCCGGCTCGACCTGGGCCAATGTCCCCCAGGGACCCCCGGTAAGCTTTGCGAGCTCGTCAATTTAACTGTGAGTGAGTGACGTGACTCTAACTGATGATGCTAGGATGCTATTCTGGGTATCACCGAAGCCTTCAAGGCCGACTCTTTCGCCGAGAAGATCAACCTGGGTGTTGGTGCTTACCGTATGTTTTTAGTTCTATCCATTTGCAATTTCCCATCTCTACTACAGACAGCTGACTCAATTTCATAGGTGACGACAAGGGCAAGCCATTCGTCCTCCCCTCCGTCCGCGCCGCCGAAGACAAGGTCGTTGCTTCCCGTCTCGACAAGGAATACGCCGGCATCACCGGTATCCCGTCGTTCACCAAGAAGGCTGCCGAGCTCGCCTACGGTGCCAACTCGCCGGCCCTGAAGGAGGACCGCATTGCCATCACACAGTCTGTCTCTGGAACTGGCGCCCTCCGAATTGGCGGTGCTTTCCTCGAGCGCTTCTACCCCAACACCAAGAAGATCTTCCTGCCCACTCCCAGCTGGGCCAACCACAACCCTCTCTTCAAGGACTCTGGCCTCGAGCTTGGCACTTATCGCTACTACAACAAGGACACCATTGGGCTCGACTTTGAGGGTCTCGTTGCTGACCTGAAAGCTGCCCCTGAGAGCAGCATTGTCCTGCTGCACGCTTGCGCTCACAACCCTACTGGTGTTGACCCCACCCAGGACCAATGGCGCCAGATCAGCGACGTTGTCAAGGAGAAGGGCCACTTTGCTTTCTTCGACATGGCCTACCAGGGTTTCGCCTCTGGTGACGCCGACAAGGATGCTTTTGCTCCTCGCTACTTTGTCGAGCAGGGCCACAACATTGCTCTGTGCCAGAGCTTTGCCAAGAACATGGTCAGTACTTTTTTTCACTTGGTTTTATGTCACGAGTTGCTGACAGTCTTAGGGTCTCTACGGTGAGCGTGTTGGCGCATTCTCTCTTGTCTGTGCCTCGGCCGAGGAGAAGAAGCGTGTCGATTCTCAGCTGAAGATTCTCATCCGCGCTCTGTACTCGAACCCTCCCATCCACGGTGCTCGTGTTGCGTCGACTATCCTGAACGACCCCGAGCTCAACAAGCAATGGTTGAGTGAGGTCAAGGGCATGGCCGACCGCATCATTGAGATGCGTGCTCTCCTGAAGCAGAACCTCGAGGCGTTGGGCAGCAAGCACGACTGGTCGCACATTACCAACCAGGTATTTTTCCCTTTATACAAACACACACACACACACACACACACACACACACATATATATACATATATATTTGATAGTAGCTAACGAATTCCGCTAGATTGGTATGTTCGCCTACACCGGCTTGAGCCCCGAGCAGATGCAGACTCTGGCCAAGGAGCACTCTGTCTACGCCACCAAGGACGGACGTATTTCCGTTGCTGGTATCACCACTGGCAACGTCAAAAGACTGGCCGAGTCTATTTACAAGGTGACCGGTTAGATTTTGTTTTCAACTGAAATTTCATTTGTCAACGCAAAAATTAATTTCTCTGAACATTGAAAGTCGGTCGATTTGATGTGTTCTCTGGGGAAACTTGTATGTTGTATTACTAGAGTTAGGAGGCAGGTGCAGGTATTACATGTGCTTGTGCAATTATTGGACGGATAGGTCGACTCTACGATACTGTAGATATAGATATGGGTGCGTGTCAATGTAGTGAATTTTTACGGAATAGACGTATATCCAGAATGGTATGGAAGTAGATTGCTGGTTACAGTAACTCAGTTGGTCGACAATAAATCAATTTGTTATCAGATTAGATTGTTTGTTATCAATGCTATGAAAATCAAAGGTTAGCTTGTAGTAGGTTAGCAATGCGATTCAATCGACCATTAACTGCCACAGGTTAGTGTTTACTACGTACGTAGTAACCCACACATTCATTATTAGCTGCAATAATTGAGTGACCCTCTGCCCCAGCGAGGTAAGCGCGACACAATTCAGTCGAATCCAACCATCTGCAAGTTGCACCATGGATGTTCAACTGATCAGTCCAAATCAGCCGGACAGCCGAATCTAAACCATCTGCAAGTCTTAGACTCTTGACATGGATATTTGATTTGAGTGATCGGTTCCAGTTAACCGAATTGCAACCTTTCAAAAAAAAGAGGAAAAAAAAAAAAAAGACGCTTATGCAGCTGGTGCAGCGCGCATGAACAACTATTAGTAGTCTGTCGGGCAGTAAGTTAGCAATACTGTGGTTGGTTAGTCCGTAAAGCGTGTTGTTCTACGCTGTACGCTGTACAATAGTGTATAGTGACATTCGACCAGGAAACGAAAGTGGATCCGGCAACTGTTTCCAGCTCCTCACGTTTCTCGGTTTGGACCGTTTAGTAACCGGTTCCTCCCCCCTCTATTGCCCGCACGGATCCATACCGGGAATTCCACACTGGTGAAAGACAGAGAGTAGTTGGAGACAGTGGTGTGTGAGGGCATTTGGTAGAGAAGACCATGCCGGTGAAGAACCAGTCACTCTTCGTAGCCTCACCGCTCTCCGGAACATCGTCATGGTATGGCATCATATTTTTTGATTAAAATTTGGGCATGACTCGTAAATTGGCGAGGCGGTGGGTTCCAGATCCGTACAACACATCGAAAATTCATTTATACGGACGAGAAACACAGCGTTCGGCGGGGGGCGACGACAGGGTTGCAGAGAGCGTGCAGCAGTCATGAGGGAAATCGGCGGTTCTGGGCCCAGCGAAGCGACGCGGGTTGATGTCACGGGCGACGAATTTTTCCTCGCTAATAGCATTAGGCTGGGCTCTTGTTTGTGACTGGAGATTGGGGGACTGTATCCAATTATTGAGAGGCTGGTGGTAACGGACGTAACGGACAACGACGGACACGACTGAAGGGTCAGAGACGGTGGACGAGACATGGTCTCGAGTGTTGCATAGCGAACTGAGTAATTAGCCAGGCAAACACAGACAGAGAGAGAAAAGAGAAGCAGAGAGAGACAGTGCAGATCCAGCGCTGACCTCATCGCGGCAGTCGGCTGGATGCCTCAGGCCGCTATGGGGCAGGCATGCGACAATTCTCGCTGCGGCCAGCACGAATTGACTTGCAGTCTTTTTTCAGGCATTTTCTTTCAGTGCTTCTAATCCTCTGCCCCAAATTCTGCATGCTCTCTTTATATAGTTATATATGTTTTCCCCAGGCAAAGCAGGAAAGCAACGTACTTGAAGCTGCCAAAAATAACACGCGAACGCGAACGACGTCATCGGCCTGGCCGAGCGCCGGCCCCCGCCAGCGACGTCATCAGAGCGAATCTATTGGCCCGTGTGTTCGCTAGCGCAGCCGCACTGTGGAGAAGCTTTTTTCTCTCTTCTTCGGGCGTTCTGTCTCTCTCGTGAACACTCTGTGTGGAATCAATTAAATAATTGTGTGCACACTGGCCAGATCACCCTCTTCTAGTCGACGCGCCTTGCCTCGCCAGCCCCGCCAGTCACCGCTGCCGGCTCCCTCCGAATAACAATATTAATGGCTCTGTCGATTCTCCGGTTCGCTTGACGCATTACTGCATTAGTCATGTGGACCTCGTCCAGTCCTCTCCGGTGGCCGATACGGAGTGCTACCAGGGGCTACGCTTCTTTCTCGTCTTTTTTATATTAGAACCTCTCTGTCCTGTCCAATGACTGCCCTCGCCAGCCGGCTGGACCTAGCACCTCATTTTGTTTTGCAGCAATCACTTGGTACTTACACGCCGGTATTACTACATATTATCATCTCCGCCAGTGGGGGTGGATGATCATGATAGCCTGAACAAGCTAGAACACTACGTAGTTGTATGTATAGTATGTTCGCAGCTTCAAGACTCAACTGTGTGGTTGAAAGATTGTGTTGTCGTGGCCACTGTCTTGTACTCCTCGTAGTCCGATTTGCAAAAGACAGAAGAAAGAGGAACTTCTTCCCCGTCCAACCAGCTGCAATTCTCCGTGGACGAGCTAAATCACAGATCTCGATCTATCCCAGCCTAGAAACGATCCCTGCTTGCTGTCAATAAAACGGCATATGACATAGAATAAAGGCTTTCATAGACAGCAATCTCGCTCCCACGCCGCTCGTATGAGGTCACCGCCTCGGCTCATCGCAGGGATTTTCAGTCACGAATAACAATGAAAAAGATCATCAGTGCTCCAAAGAAATAGATTTGACAAATGCACGATAAGAATAGGCCCCGGCGATGATGTAGAGTGACAACGCTGGGACCGACGGCGCGTGTCGTGTGTCCCACCAACATTTTTCTTCCCCTTTCAGCCCCTCCTCACTCCTTCTTCTTCTCCTCTTCCCGCCGCCTCTTTGGTGACTGCGACGCCCTTTTTCCCTCTCCCCACACACTGGCTTACAGCTGGTCGAAGGCTTGACCGTTCCGAACTAGTACGGAACCCTGTGCTTCCTCCCTCTCTTTTCAATCTAATTTAGACCCCTCAGGGTCCTGTTGCCTCTTTTCGACGCCTCCCGCTTTAGCTTCGAATACCGCCCGGGTTCGCAGCCGATACCTTCGCACCTTGAACAAGCTTGAGGACAAGACTGCCTGGTCTTGCTGTTTGATCTATTACTGTGTGCATTCTTTGTCTTTCTATTCAGTGCTCTACTGTCAAGTGTTCTAACCACCAAGAGTTCAGCGTCGAGATCCATCCCGCTACCCCTCGCCTCGCCCAACAACCACCGCCTCTCCTCGCTCGTACACTACCAAACTACATTTGCATACGGTTTCCTGCCGCTGGTTCAGTCCTGGTTAGACAAGAACGGCTTCTCTGTCTTATACATAGCGTGCGCGCTCAAGGCTTATAGAACGTGAGTGCGGAAAGCGTCTTGTCTTTTTTCCCTACGACCCCTCCACAATTTTGCGCCGGACAATAGTCGGACCCTTCACCCCTCAGCATGGATACAACGAACTTCGCCTTTTGCGCAACACTCGACCATCGCTCTGCTGGGTGATGGGCGTGCCACAATTTCGAACCTTCGGTGTACTGTCGCCATCGCGATCGGCAACAAGCCTTGCTCGTGAAGACCTCTGAACTAATGGTCGATGATAGTTATAGCTTGGTGTATAGTCTGATTCTTTTGAGTCTTTGAATCTTCAGGTAAGGAAAAGAGATTTACTGCTATTTGTTCTTGCATCTTCAAATCCCCACTTTATGCGGGCTCATGTGCTACCAACACGAGTTCGTACAGCTTAATGACGTGGCTAACTAATATGACGCATGTAGATCGACATTCGAGTTGCACTTGACCTGTTCTAAACGAAAACACCAATACCTTGTCGCCGGTCTATACACAACAGTACATATCTCTGTGAGCGCATCTCGGCTGTGGGTCTACAAAAATTTCTGACCTGTTGAATAGCCGAAATCATTCGCTATCCCTATAACCAATGGCTCCAGCACAAGAAACGCCCGTAAGTGGATGGTTTTGCTTCTTATATTTCTGCAAGGAGCACCGCTAATCGAGTTTCAACAAATAGGATGAAGGCGTTCCGGATATCCATGAATACGCAGACCTGATCGACGGCGATACATTCGAACAGATCCTAGAGATGGACGACGACGAAGAAGACCGGGATTTCAGCAAAGGAATTGTGTACGGATTCTTTGAACAGGCAGAATCAACGTTTGAAAATATGGACAAGGCGCTGTAAGTTGAGGTTTGAATATATCACGTGCCTTGAACTTTGGGGTTATGTAAAAAAAACTAACGTTGATATTCACAGCGACGAAAAAGATTTCAATAGCTTGTCCTCATTAGGGCACTTCCTGAAGGGCTCATCCGCCACTCTCGGCTTGACCAAGGTCAAGGACGCGTGCGAAAAAATCCAACACTGCAAGGAAGAACTACCCAAAGAGGAGGCCGAGAAGGAAAAGGCCATTGAAGGCATTAAAAAGACACTCAAAGAAGTCAAAAGTGACTACGAAGAAGTCGCTCACATTCTGAAGCGATTTTTCGGTGATCCTGAAGAGTTCGAAAAGGACAAGGACAAGAACAAGAAAGACCCGGAGAGCCCAGAATCCGACTAATTTCCACTTTCTTTACTCTTTCTTATCTTTTCTGATAGACTCATTTTATACCACCCGCTCTATCATATCATCTATCTGATTTTTGTTTGTGCTTTTTTTTTTTTTTTTTGCGGGTTGTACAGTTGGCAGAGTGCATATCACTTATACATCTGCTATCAGTTAGTATCCTCGAAAGGAGTTTTTGATTATTGCCATGTTGAAAGCCTGCATAGTATCGTGAATAAAAGCACATCTTCCTGTTGATACTGATAGTTTATATCTATAGTGTATTTCTCGTATATACATACACAATTGAATTCAAAAAAAAGTAAATCTATGCACGCCCGCTTTGATATGCACACTCAACGCTCAACGACCGCCATGGGTATCCTTCTCCTCTTCCTCCTCTTCTTCCTTCTTGCGATCTCGCTCCTTGCGCTCTTTCTGTCTGCGCTGGTGTTTCAACGCCTCCGTGACTCGCTCATCCTGCTCATCCGCCTTTTCGTTCCAGTCCACATCATACTCCTCCGCCACCGTCTTGGTCTCCCTGCGCAACGCATTCGCCTCTTCAATCAACGACTCCCACAGCTGCAGATCAATCCCCTTGGCCTGATACAACTGCTGCTGCCGCCGATTAATCGTGAAATCCAACGCGGACCGGTACGAGATTTCGCGGTTATGGTACAGGAACCATGTATACCCGCCCATCAGCGTCGACAGACTGACCAAATACGTTATCGGCTCCATCGTGTCCCAGCCATACGATGTCTCGAATGTGAGCTCGTACACGACAAACCACCACGTCACCATCACCCCGAGTCCGCCGAGCGCAACGCGTTGTCCGCCGCGGTGCGCCAGCTGGTCGCATTCTTGTTTGATAATCGCTAGATCTCGTAGCTTTTTGGAAATTTTGCGTAGACGCATGCGTAGGTAGTACGTACGGTCGTTAAACGAGGGTACTCCGACTGTGATCCGGCCTAGGGGTGAACCCTGAATGTCCACTTGAAACTCCTTGACGCGCGCAGCATCACGTATAAAATCGCCGATCTCGGTCGATGACGACCACCGCACAAACGAATCCTTGTCAACATTTTGTGGCTCTGTGCCGCCCATGTCGCCGTACATTTCAACGCCTCCTTCACCAGGTCCACCGCGCAGGTTGGATGCGGATTGCTGGGCGGCGGATTTTTGGCCGGCGGGGGCGATGTTTGTTTCTTCTTTTTCTTGTTCTTTGTCTTTGGGTGGTTCCTCCTCTTCTTTTTCTTCGGGTTCCTCCTCTTCTTCGATTCCTTCGGTAGATGGGATCTTGTGTTTTTTGCTCCTGGGTTTGATGTGCTCGTCCTGAATTTCTACGGCGTAGAATGAGATGTGCGGTGGACGTAGTTGGCCGTCGTCGCCTTTGATGGGAGGGACTTCGGCTTGGATTAGGCGTTCGAGATAGGATAGTGGTTGTTGTGGGTGTAGAAGAAGGGCCAATGGTTCGACGTCTTGTCTATGGATTAGCAATACATCCTAGAGGAGATCAGGGGGGAATGAACCTTTTCGGTCATCGTTGTAATCGCTGGTTGTCACCGGTAGAATTAGTTTGAGAAGCCGTGACGGCGTAGTCAAGAGTTTTCCTATACAATACATACTTAGTTCCGAAATAAGTGAAAGAGGATACAAAAAGTACTAACCCTTTGTCATGGCAGACGCAGACCTCAGCCGCCGCACTGGAGGTTGCTGCGAACCTTCACGCTGCCAGGGTGAATCCCGTTGTCTGTCCTTTACATATTCGACGGCTTCGTCGAGGTCTTTTTTGCTGTTGTCGTTGTTGTCGCTGTCGTTCTCGGACTGTTTGGTGGTATACAGACGGGTATGAGCATGATACCGAGGAAGTGTCTTTGAATGAGCTTGAAAAGTCGACGAAAGTAATTGATGATGATATCCCCTGTGCGTGTAGCTCCATCTATGGCCAAGACTGATGCTGTGAAGAAGATGATGATGATGATGCAATGCTAAGAGCAAGCGAGAGCTCCTCCTGCCCGCCGATCCAAGCAGGGCCTCCATATAGTGTGTATGGTCAGCTAATTGACAAGAGATTTAAACAAAATGAATTCCACACAAACGAAAAAAAAAATAAAAAAATTACAGAATGAGAGAATGAAACTGGGCAGAAAAGAGAGCTTGACAACGCTTGACAAGTCGAAACAACACTATCCCCAACTACGTCATCGCTCGGACAGTGCAGACAAACACTGCAAACAGCGCCTCGATGCAAGTATACGGCTGTGCGCGTTCTCATTGGGTGGAGATGTCAGTGTGAATACATTGAACAGAACGGATATGTTTTATTTAATTTTCAACCGGTGTGGGTAATGATCGAGGGAATTTCTCAATTTGGCCTATTATAAACACGAAATAGAGCACTGGTATTCAGGTAATCATGATCCCGAAACACACTGACACACAATGTGTAGGGAAACACTATTCTATGAAAAAGAACCAAAAAAGCACACACAAAAACAATCAGTTTTGGGCGTCATCATAATCGTTAATAGTCGTAAGTCGTTATTGTCATCATCATATCATCGCAAGAATATCAGAAAAACAGGCATAAAGGAAGAACATAACCAAAACATCCTGCTCTCCCCAAGGCGTCAACTCTAATCAGTCATCTCCATCATAATCATAGTCGTAACATCGTTATGCCAGTGAGGCTTCAATATATCTTTTCTTCTTTCTTTCGTGTGCAAGTGTAGATCACACTCGCATAGCATGCTAGCAGACAGCAGCTAGCAGCCGAGAGACGATCTGAAGTTGTCTAGTATTGGTAAGCCAGCGCTCTCGTAGGAACGCCCTGACGGCTTCCCCGAGCCAATCGACCCCCCTCATGACTCTCCGGGCTACTCCCACCACTCCGGCTACCAGAACTCGACGTGGCATCGCTCTCATCACCGTAACGCGCACGCCGCCCTGTGCCAATCGCCACGGGGACTCCCTGCATGACTCCGCCATGGTCATGGCCAGCCGGATACATGCCATCATTAACCGAAAAGTTGCGGCAGATCAGGTACGCGCGCATGGCCGCGTTCTCGCGTGCCATCACTTCGTTTTCGCAGATCGTGTCCGCTTTGTACTCGCGGTTGTTGACGCGGACCACGCATGTGAACCCGGATGAGCTGCGGAAGGCGTCGTAGTGAGGCTCAGACCAACGCCTGCGCTTGCAGAGACCTATCAAAGGACTAAAATTAGCCAGGGGTTTTGCATGTAGTGGATAGAAGATCGAGCCACAGTGGGACAATACGTCAACCTCGACAAAAGTGAAGCAATGGAAAGACATGAAACAAATAATAAAAAGCAGTCCCATTGGTGGGCCAATGTACGTACTGGCAAGGTAGAGAATGTAATACATATTGGTCGACGGTCCAATTGGATGGAAAGTCTCGCCTCAGAATTTTCTTTTTGGTTTGGTTTGTGTAGGTTGGGTATCGCTGTCAGGGATTCTCGACTTAATTCTCCAATGCCCGCGCTTCAATTTACCAACCCAGCATTTGTGAGATGCAGTCGTTGTATTCTCTTGGGGGGTGTTTTGATGCCCAATTGGACGGTGAGGCGGTTTGGTGTGTGCAAGCCGAATTGTTGTACTTTATATAAGGCTTAGTGTGGGATGCCACTCGAATCACTGCCAATTGAACGGCCCCTGGCTCAATTGCAAGGCAAGATTCGGGTCGGTATCTGTTCGAAATGTCCGAGAGAAGAAAAATTCGGGTTCAATGGCAAGATGTATGAAGTAAGAGAGAAAGAGAAGAGGAGGGGAGGAGGGGGACAAAGGCAGAGCGAACCAAAGCCAATGGGAAAATAAATAAAGAATAACAGTAATAAGACAGCAGGCTGCTGGAGAAGGCCAAAGGAAGAACAGCAAAAAAACAATAACAGTAATTGATTAATGGTACCTGTGCTGCTTTTCCAATGCGACTCCGAAACGGATGATGGGTTATGTATGTATGGGGCTGAAAAGCCTCGCCGAGTGTTATTTTCCCCCCTTTCTGTCCTGAAATAGAGCGAGGAAAAAAAAAAAAAAAAAAAGGAGGAACAATAATAAGATTAAGTGGTAGACTCCGCTTTCTTTGGTGCTGTTACCTTTCTAAGAAACGAGCCAGCGATCCATCAGCAAAGCAAGCAAGTGTGTATTTTTTTTTACCTTTCACATCTGTATCTTACGTTTTGATGTGCTGGCACGACTGGTCTGCCAGTGATGAAACCCTAGGATCCAGTGCTTTGAAACGAACCAGTGACGGCCGAGGGCCCCGTGCCGATCCAGGCGTCAAAGAGACAGGCTGTTCTGGTCTAAAAAGCGCTCTAGAGAGAAAACGTCTGCGCTCTAAAGGAGAAAAGTCTGAACGCGCGGCGAATTGCCTCTGCCTACAACTTACTGCTACGGTGTTTGTCGAGGAACTATACCAGACCAATTAAGCCGCCAAAATTCAAGCAGCATCTGCAGATGGGAAATCTAACTGTAAGTGTTGAGGCTGGCGGTGACACCGAGTGCACGATAACAACAACAACAACAAGAAGATTCCACCGTGAAACCCCGCAGCGCGTCAGAGAAGGAAATTTGCCGCCGAGGAGATCGATTGAAGTTGAGCGAAGCGAGTCCGGCTCCACCATGCAGGTCTGTACCTATTATTGGCCTTTCCCCTCCGTTGCGGTCTCTGGATTTTCAAAGTTTGTTGTTGTTGCGAGGATGGTACGTACTATCAGGATCCGCCGCATTGGTACTACCGGACCCAATACCAAGGACACAGTTGTCGAGAGAAATTGCTTTTTCTTCTTCTTCTTTCTTTTCCGGGGTAGACACGACTCCGGTCAATTGTAAGGCTAGTTTCTTTGAGCTCGCTAGCCACTGAATAATACACAACTTGCCAAGGTCGCAGTAGTACAGTACATCCATCCGGCGTACAGGGACGTCGAGGGTCCATCGGTACGGCGCCGGAGAGGATTGGTGCGCCGGACTGGGCGGCCCACCGCCAGAGAGGGGTGAAGGAATCGGTGATAGAGCTTTGAAGTTTGAGCAGGCT
This sequence comes from Talaromyces sp. R2412, assembly GCA_023626135.1. Classification (NCBI taxonomy): domain Eukaryota; kingdom Fungi; phylum Ascomycota; class Eurotiomycetes; order Eurotiales; family Trichocomaceae; genus Talaromyces; species Talaromyces sp. R2412. The sequence continues at coordinate 569,723 of JAMAGK010000008.1, forward strand.
GCTACGCAGCCTAGCAGCCTAGCAGAAGCAAGCAATATGCTAGCTGCATAACTAGCAACCCTCGAGGCCGAGCCCGGGTCGACATCAACGGCTTGGCGAGACCAGGACGAGTCGCGCGAAAACAAAACCTAACATCGAAGCACAGTCCGTTGTGGCAAAAGAAAATCGATTCTTCAAAAACACTCAGTCCGTAAACCAGTCCGTCAGCAGTCAGCAATCAGCAGCCAAGTGCATGGGTATGATTGCAGATGTGCAGGCAAGAGAGACAGGCATGTCATGCACAAATATCGAGTTTGGGCTTAGCAAGACGCAGTGATGCGTTGTCAATTCGGTGGCCGCTGCACCGGTGGAGAAAACGCTCCGAGCTGCCTGTGCCGGCTGTCGGGATGCTCTGATTGCGACCCTCGACACGCCTTTGTTTGATGGTTTGCGAGTCTGCTTGGGGATTGCTGGTCTTTGTGTGGTCTGTTTTCCTTGGCTTGTGGAGGAGGAAGAGGCAGACGACGTTGGCGAAACTGCATGACATCAACGCGTGTCTGTATGTATGTATGTTACGGTACCGTACCGTACGGTATACCCTCTTCCGGTACTGCACGCCTTATTATTTGGTTGCTACGTACCACGTATTCTTAATACATGCGTATCTGCTCGATTGCTAACTATAGACATTTCCTCGATAACTCCGTAGTCGTACAGTTACTGCTCATCAGTCAGAGGGACTGATCGTCAAGGCAATTCCCGTTGCTCTGCCAGCGATCGCCCGGGCTTGCTCCTTAGTGTCGCGTCTGGACGAATGTTTAGTTATACCATCTCCGTAGTAGTGTCAATAACGATTACTGTCTCGCCTCGCACGGAAATGTCGGTAGCCGAATTTTGCCCTGGTCATTGGCCCACGTTTTTCCGATGCTTTAAACCGTGGGACTAGGATATGTGAGGTATTCAATGTTGTGTGATACGAGTAGCTAGTGATATCTGTGCAACACAACGGGCATGCATCGTGTGGTGAAAAATTCCCGGGCGTTTTTCTTTACTTATCATCATTACTTCCATCAGACATTAAGCTCAGTATCGTACCTTCACTCTTTTAACTGCGTAAATGATCTGTTATCATGGTATCGATGAACAACGCCACCTCACCTCGGATGTTTCTCTTAGATTGGCCTCTCCTCGCACCATCGCCGTAGCGCCTCCGCATTTTTATGGGGAATTGTGTACAGCGGATGAAACGATGCGAGTCGGTCGCCAGCGTCAAAGATGTCTCGACCCGCGGAGCCCGCGTCGAGAATAGGCACTGATCTCCAACAAAAGGCAGACGAGAAGACCCCGCCGCTGCTCGATTCGGACTGTGTTGTTTCTGTGTAGTAATGTTGGTGCTGAAGCCCGCTTAGCCCCGTCAATGTGTAGCAGGTATGATATGAGTCTGGCTGTCTGTTTGGCCCACGTCAGTCCAATTCCATATGCACATCGAAATAACTACATACTTTCCGGGTTTGTCGCGGAGCCCGCCATTCTTGTTCTGGCAGCAGTTGAGAATGTACCGCGCCAGGCCTTCACGATTGTACAGGTTGCTGTCTAGTGAAGGAGCCGAGTCTGTTGCGCCTCTAAGAGCAGACTGGATCAGTGGCCAGCAGTCGCCAACCCAATGACTGTAGCAGCCGTCCACCAACTTGTTGGTCCGACCAGAATATCCACCTTCCGGGGCATACTGTCTAGCGGAGAGCCAGGATAGTAAAAGAGGAACATCCATGTACCTGGTCGCCGTTACTATTTAGGAACTGCCGGTAAAAAAAAAGACCAAAAAGTGGAATCAGTCATACCTTGTAATCATCTCATCCGGCTTCCCAAGGATACACAAACAAGCCAAAACACAAAACGCATATGCGCCATGAGCCTCTGCGGCACATGGTTTCCCGGAGAGACCACCTTCATACGTTTGGCCTAGAGCCGCAATTTGTTAAGAGGTCTCAATATTCAACCACACACATAATTGGAGACTTACACCTGGACAAGTATTCCGGTAGACCACTAATGAATGTGGTCAACCCATGCTTGCGCGCTTCGGCTTCAGGAGGCAGATCGAGCGGCAGATCCAGAAGAGAGATGATCACTATGGCGCAATATGCACCCCTCCACGCCTGTCCATCAGTATATTTGTCTCGAGATAACGTGTCTGTGTGTCTGTGTGTCTGTGTGCTCGTGCCAAGGGAAATGGAATGGTTGGTATTACCGGACATCTTCCTCGCCACCTGCAACCAGCTGGAAACCTCCATCGGGCTGCTTCAATTTTCCGAGCCAAAGCCACCTGGCAAACGGTGAGTGCAGGTCCTCTTTTTCGGCGTGTCCAAAAGAGAGAAAAAAGTCGACTCCTTACATTGCTCTACGGTCGACTAGCTTGTATGCATCTTGGTGCGCGACCAATGCGAGAGACAGGACGGCTGGAAAGCTCGACGCCAAATGAGACATCTGACCGTGGCCACCTCCAAAGCCACCGGTGTCATTCTGCATGGGGGAAATGGTCGATATCACCCTGGTCGAAAGCTGCGTCAGCAGGATACCATGAATTCTTAACCGAGCTCTACATTCAACAACGAGAAAACGCAATCTAAAATAGTTCTTTGTTCGCGAAGAAACAGACTTACCGCTCGCGATATTTTGTAACATCTTCTCCAAGAAGTGTCAAGGCTGCAAGAGCCCAATACGACATCCACGGCCGACTCGAGTCCATACTAACAAAGCCTTCGGGGTAGTCTTCTAGAGAATCGTAGAGGTACTCAATATGCTTGTCTCTTCTCAGATGCGCCAGTCCCAATTCATTCAAGTTGCCTCTTAACGACCCATCTGTGCCCCGCAGAAAGGGCAGGCATTTTTCGACCGTCTCATCCTGGACTGTGCTCGTCTGCGTGGTTAAGAGATCGCGCAGTGGCGGCAGATCTCGGAAAATCGACGGGATACGTAGCTCTTGCGCTGCTGCTGCTGCTGCGGTGGCGGTTGCCATGCTTTGCTTCTGAACTGATGCAGGAGGCTGTCTGCGAGACTGCGTGTGGTTGCTGTTGTTGTTGTGAGCTGTCGTGTTGTTGGAGCTGTTTCCTGCGGGGAACCTGACCCGGCGACGACCTCTCCCAGACGCCGCAACGACGGGCATAAAGAAACACCCAGACGTAGAAAGTAACAAAAGATGCACGCAGATGATTTGAGTTTTGCCGTTTGCGTTGAATAATAATCCGGGTGTTAATGCGTCAGTGTTCTCTTTCAGGTTTCTGTGGTGCGAGGCAATTCCGCCGATTGGAGAATTTTGGTGGTTCTCGGGTAGCTCTTTGTTTGTCCCAGCATGATCCTCTGTGTTCTCCAAATATCGCTGGATGGCGATTTGCCACTGTCGGGGTCAATTGGTTGCAGGATCATTAGCACTACGTGATAAATAGATCAGATAAATGGAAAGTCCACTGCTCAAACGTGTATATCAACATATGTATCATTGGTGTTATGTATATTTCTGAGTACATCACGTACATGTATTGAAATTGGAGTCCGAACTCAAGGTTCATGCAATTTGGATTGATGCATACTACTCACAGAGTTTATGATCGAAATTCTACGATGACCATATAAAGCTGTCAATATAGCCACGGCCACTCCGGATTGGAAGAAGTCGCAGGGCGTGCAGCCACTCTCTGCACGCAATTCAACAATCCGCAGCGAACCGTTCTTATCAAATCCAGAAGCTCGAATATGTCATCCGTCTACGATTTCCATATTACTATAGAGAAATACTGGTGCAATAATAACCTCTAAAAAGATACAAAAACTAGAACCAGAACTCGATGTCGTCACGAGAGCTCGTGAAGATACTATTCGTCATGGACACCCGTCATCTACACACGGACCATTTTCTGGTCTTGGGGCCGACTGGCGCCTCCACAAAGCACGAACACGAGTAACGATAGGACGGTGATAATCGATAGTCGATAGTAGATAGCCGATAGGCGGGCGGATAGCAGATAAACAGATAGCCGACGAATATCACACAGTATCCGCGTGGAGTCCTCCGTACTCGTAGATGAGAATATCAAGGTCGACGACAGAGAAACGCAGGCTCTTTCTGACAGTTGTTTCCTCAAATACCGGTCTGGGCCAGGCTAAAGAAAAGCGGAACATTATCGCCATCCTGGCCTTAGCTAACGGCATACTTATAGTACATGTCCGTAAGTTGACCAACTGTCGATCAACCACACCCCGCCAGCATGAGTCAGCCACAAGCAATAGTCTGCTGCGAGCAGCACTCCATCCTTGTAGGCGAAACCGTGTCTTCTGTCACCAAGACGCAAGCGACGTTGCATGTCAACTGGCAGGGCGGTTATTGGCAAGGGACTGCAGGGAAGGCTGGACTGGGCGCCCGTGTTGTCCAACCATGATAGACCCCGAGAGCATGATCTTGGAGAGGGTGCAGCAGGATGCAGCAGTGCTTGCAGCAGGCCGGCAAATTGCAAGACGTGCCGTGCTGTGTTGGCTGTGCGCTGGAGGTCCAACGCGGACAAGCGAGTGGTCGAGGATGCACAGAGGTCAGAGAGTCGCCTCAGTCGAGTTTAGTGAGGTTGGCTTTTCTGCAGCGGGGGTTGTCGGGCCCTCTCTTTTTCTGCTGCTCCCGTGATCACACAATGCCACGCACGGGCCGTAGGAACACGCTCCAGCCACTGATTACATATACCGATTTATTTGTACGAATACGTACCATGCTGTGTGGGATTGTGTTGTATGGGCCTTTTGCTCTGTTCAAAGTACACCGTCATATTACTACTACTACTACTACTAATAATAATAATTAGAAAAAAAAACTAAAAGAACCCAAATATAGCAAAAAAGACAAACACGCTCCGTCGTATCTGCACGATCATCGACAATGCTCATGCGAATCGGGAAATCCCCGAGACTCACGCCTCGCGACTCGCTGCGTTCAACGTAGGAAAATGTTGAGAATGCCTGTGCGATCTTCTGATAATCAGCATGGTGCTTACCGGCGGGTCCTCGCTTGTGGGATGGCGCAGGATCCTTTCTTTCTGAGGAGTCCAATGACTCCAATAACGACACCAGCCACCGCTGCAAGCTTGCAACAAGCTACAACATGAACAGGGCAGACCCGGGATAGCATGCTCGCATGTACGAGACAGATCAGGAAAGATAGCACGGCCACGGCGCCGACAGACCTCGCATGCCATGAAGTGACCGTATGGAGATGTCGTATGAATTGTGCAGAGGGCCAGAGGCAGAGGTGCACTCTCTAAGTGTAAAGAAAAGTGGGGCCGCTCAATATTGAGACGTTTGGTTGGCCGTAAACGGGGCAGCGGGAGACGGGCCGAGGGCGGCGCGCGCTCTCACTGGCTGGGCGCCCCGCTCGCAGGGCCGGCCGAGCAATGGCGCGCGCGGCGTGGCAGTAGTGGCAGTGGACGGATCACCTTGCGCTAGCCCGATATACACTGGCGTCACGCACAGCCGGCGATAGCGATAACACAGACGCTAGCCTGATTAAGACTGGCGGCCCCACTGGATCCCTAGCGTGCCAGCCAACCAGCCCGCTGCGCTCACCGCCTCTTTCCTCGCGCGATCCCCCACCGCTCCTCGTCCTTTTCCTCCTCTCGTTCCCCCCAGATTCCCATGTCGCCCAAAAGGCTCTTGTGATGGCCTGATGCATCAGGGCTACTCTTCGACTTGAATCTCCCGTTGCTCCCACAAACCGCTGTTCGTCCCGGGCATTGAATGATGTCCAACCTCAACATATCCAACGATGGCCTGGTAGACCTCGATTATGAGTCGAGAAACTACCTCCAGGCCCCAGGTTGGCCCATTCCCGTCGACCAGAGCGCCCAGCATCCGGATGGCGGTCGCGAGATGCCTCCTCTCCAAACCAGCGGTCACGCCTTTGACCAGACATTACCACCAGACGCCAACTTGCTCCCAGAATGGGCCTCGTTCCAGCAGCCGCTTCCCGCCCACCTTCAGTACTCGCAAGTTGAAACGACCGCGCCGCAATTCTCGACGAGCTACGGCGTCCCGTTGCAGACCTCGCCTGTCGACCTGCTCCCGGCCTCGCAAGCTCCCATGAACACCGGAGGCCTGTTGGATGGGTCCTACCTGGCTCTGTCGGCTCCGGTCGATATTATGCCCTTCACCTATCCGGACTTCCAGGAGCTCATGAGCTTCCCCAATGGCCTTTACCCGGCACCCCCGCACCCAGTCGCTGAGAGCAGTTCTCCCACAGATACCTATCTTGAGGTCCGGTCCTTGACTAGCTCGAGTAGTGACAACGGATGGGCCACCGTCGACCACCGCCACCAGCTGGACGCTTTCCCCGAACAGAGCATCTTTATCAACCCCACCCAAACGTTACATGACCGAACCTTATCTGAGTCGTCATATTCTGATTTCGAGCCAAACCGTGCTTCCTGGAGTGGCAGTTGGGTCGACGTGCAGCACCCGATCAATTCCCCCGGGTCTGACTCTAATTTAGAGTCTGTGTACAATCCGTCAGCAGACCGCAGAATCTCGCTCGACCATGCCTCTCATGGCTCCGTTTCACCCACCGCAGTTAGCCCCATCGCCATTACGCGGCCAATCCCAGTTCCCACCAAAAAAGCTTCATCACCAATCCGTTCCCCCGGCTCGCACTCACTTTCCTCTTCTTCCTCATCTGCCACATCCCCTCCAGGTCGGAAAAACTCCCGCAAGAGTCCAATTTCTGCCAAAACAGCCGAAACCAAGGTTCGAAAGCAATCACAGATGGGCAAGCCAGAGAACACGGAGAAGCGCATTGGAAAGCGTAAGGGTCCTCTTAAGCCCGACCAGCGAAAGCAAGCTAGTGAAATCCGGAAATTGCGTGCTTGTCTGCGATGCAAGTTTCTTAAGAAGACTGTAAGTACTTGCACATCTTGAGTAACATCATTTCTTTCCCTCTCTAACGAGCCGAATAGTGCGACAAGGGTGAACCCTGTGCTGGCTGCCAGCCTTCACATGCTCGTTTGTGGCAAGTTCCTTGCACGCGAATTGATATCAAGGAGATCGGGTATTTCATGAAGGATTGGAAGGCTGATTACGAGCGCCACATCACGATGGGATTCTCTGTCGGAAATATCAAAGGGTTCTCTGAGCAGGAGCGAACTTTGTATGTCACTCACGGCTACGGTCAAATTTTGCCGATAAGTGCCCGTGAAGTCTATGTCCGCGATGAAGAATGCTTCAATATGGACTGGGTCGAGAATATCGAGCAAGACATGAGTCAATTTGAAGTCTCCACTATGAAATTATCTGCTGGCATGGAGGGCATTTCGCCTTCGCTGTTGTCTGACTACCTCGACCGTCACATCGATGGCAACGGCAGTTTCGAAAAGTTTGTCGACGACTACTTTGATGGTACCCTCTTCATCACCGAGATGCTGAAGACTGCGTTCCGGTACTACTATCGGACCAAGCTTCCAGTCATTCGCAAGGCATTGAAACTCATTCTCGCTTACAACCTCACCCTTCACGTTACGATGGTCGAGGGTGTTGGCGAAGACGAGGGTTTCCTGGGTAAGATCGAAGGAGAAGGCTCAAAGTTCCGAGGCAAGACCATGGCACCAGTCATGATCAACTTCCAGATTAAGTGTGCCATGGCCGCTATGTGGCGTGAGCTTCAGAAGGATGTTCTTGAGGAGCTTTCTGCTCTTTACTCGAGTGTTTACAGTGGTGATAAGCTCAAGAACTGGCCAACTATCTTCATCCTGGCCTCGATTTTACTTGCTGTCTGGGAGGAGATGCAGTTTGACTGCCACTACCGGGTTCCGGTAAGTCTCAACCAGCATTTAATTCATATTTGCCTATACTAACTACCAACAGGACGCTGCTGCTGTTGAGAAATTCTGCTATGACATGGAATCCACACCCGTTGGTGTCATTGTCGGTCTTTTCCAGGCTATCTCGCAGAAGCTTCCCACTTTTGCCGACTGGGAAACTGGTAAACATCACCACCTGCTCCAATCTAACCCTGATGTGTGCCAAACGATGACAGAAGTCCGACACCATGTGACACGACATGGTACGTTGCTACAGCCCAGAAAATCATTTGCAAGTTACTAATTCTATACATAGACTCCTACCTGCGCGGTCGTTCTGGATCCCAGTTTAACCGCAACGACTTTGACTGCTTGTCAAACAAGTTCCTCTCACGACTTGTTATCCGCGCGAACTGAAATGATTTGACGAATATCAGAGCAACGATATGATCATGTAATCGGATTTATTATTTTCTTTGTTTCTGTGTGTTTTTATGACGGCCTTTAGAGATACGGCGTTGACGTGAAAGACGAAAGGTATGACGAGATGTTTTGAGCGATTGCTGCGCGACATTTTGTCGAAGATTCACTTTTTTTTTTACGACTCAACTTTTCATCCATGCTTTGGACGTTGGAGCAACAGTATCCCGACCTGATGCTGTTGTCCTCTTGTTGCCTTTTTTATACCACCACGACCATTTTGAAATGCTTGCTTGCATCGCGTTGATTCCTAGCGATGATGAGGATCACGAAATTTATGAAATTTGTACGGTCGACGATCATGAGATCACGGAAAGCCTATGGAGCGTGTTGAAATTTTTGTATTTTTGAAATTTTCTTTTTTATTATCATGACGGAAATGAGGCCATGTTTTTTTTTTTGCATTTGAGCGATTGGGAGCGGTTTTCAGGACGCTTTTAGTCGCTTTTTTGACAAGAACGATGAACAAGTTTTGACTGCAAGATGCTTGACTCTGCAGCATGGCTTTGTGGGTACATACATAGCTGGACAGATACCCTGAACAAAGATAGTCACAATAGTTGGTTTTTGTGAGTAGCTAAGACTTAATGTGTGGTCTCGTAGACTGTAGGAAAGAAAGATCTTGATAAGCACTATCGTATCTGTATGACTATCCTTTCTGTATGAAAGCTATGGTCTGTCGCAAATTCTAGAAGAAATTTGCTAGATTGTCTTTTTGACAGACGCCTGGATCCCAATCACAACCATTTTACCCCTGTTTCTTGTCCTCAAAAACCCGTTTGAGCAAAGTCGGTGCATCTTCCTTGGCCAAAGCAAAGTCGATAACCTGGTACCAAATCAGTACCTGAGCCCATACGTACGTGGGAAACTGGGAGGCTTACCTGCGGGTACGTGGCACTCTGCACCTGATGATCATCAAGTAGAGCATCTAGATCATGACGTGTAGTGATTTTGTATCCCTGAGCACCAGAATTAGGTGCCAGTGCGGAGAAGATTTTGCTATAGTCCCAGTCCGGTACGTCGTTGTAGATAGCCTCCCAGCCGCGAAAGTAGCGTTCGACGGTGTAGCCGGCATTGTTGAGGATGAACCTGAAAATCAAACAAAATAAGCCTTTACAACGACATGATAACGGAAGGCTACAAGGACAGGCTGGCTTACACAACTGGCACAATACCATGCCGATTCAACAGCGAAAACGCCTGAACGGTCATCTGCAACGACCCTTCGCCCGTGAGCAGCACGAGCCGTTTGAACTTGCCGGTTTCCTTTGCGCCAATAGATGCACCGACCGCGGCCCCCGTTGCGTATCCGATGCTGCCCCAGACGGCTTGGGTCCAGTGGCTGGCACCGGAAGGGAGACGCGTGCCCAGGACGCCGAACTGGGCGGTTCCGGTCTCGCTGACGAGGAGATCGCCGGGTTTGAGGAAGGATGATAGGCGCTACAAAGAGGTTGGTTGTTAGATAGGGAGTAAATAGATGAGGGAAAGGGTGTTTGGTTACCTCCCAAAACCAATCCTGCGTGATCAAATCCGACGCTGGCTTTTGAGGAAGCGGTGGCTGCGGGATAGGAGGTCGGGTTGCACGAGAGGTCAATTTGGTACTGCCCTTGATTGCTTCAATCAGCTTTGGTAGGACCTGGTATTTGTCAGTAGTGGTGAGGCTTTGCGGATTGAGTGGTCATACGTGGCTGATTTTGGCATCGAACTTGGTATCCCCAATCTATATGCCCACATTAGCATCAATCGATGGATAGAGAATTGGTTTATACCTCAATTGAGAAGCGTTGAAAGTCAATGACAGTAGAAGGGTCGACATGTTCTGTAAAAGCACCACTGCAGAAGAAGTAAATCAGCCCGCAAATCAGTCATAAAAAATCGAGCCAACGCACGTGTTAAAGTCCGAAGGCAGTCTGCCCAACCACAAGATGCAATCGGAAGACTCAACCATCTTGACGACATTGGGCCACGAGCCTACGCCGCCGTATGCGCCACCAAAGTATGGGGACGACTCATCTACGGCTCCTTTGCCCAAGCAGGTAACAAAAGCCGGAACCTTTAATGCATCAACCAAAGGGTCCACAAAGTGCGCCCAGCTGGACCGGCTGGCACCGCCGTCAACGACAATAGCGACACTCTTGGAGGCCTCGAGCTTGGTGATAATGTCGGAAATGACTTGGGTCTCGACAGCAGGGTCACCAGCAGGCAGGCTGTGGACAAGCTTCTTGTCCAGAGCAGAGACGGGCACTTTGGCGTAGGCAACGTCTTCTGAAATACCGATGCTATACGCGGTTGCTTTTAGTCTCAAGCTAAGCTTTTGGGACCTCGGTTAAGACTTACTACACAGGTCTTGAGTGGTGGATCATCGCTGAGCTAGTAGTCAGCAACTGTTTGTGCATAAATGGGGGATCGCATAGATACCATTCAGGACTCGGTCGATTTCAGCTACGGCAGTGGCCGCGTCATGCAATACTGTTGTTGCACAGGACAGCTCGGAGGAAATCTTGACATAATGGCTGACTACTTGTTAGTTGATGGCCAGCCTACATGCTCAAACAGCACGTACTCGTATTTCAAATCACCCAAAGTGTGGTGTAGAATATTACCACTTTTCTGAGCCGCCTCGGTTGGATAGCCCACGATATGGACAATGGGCACAGATTCACAGTTGGCGCCTCCAATACCACACAGGGCGCTCAGCTCGCCAGGACCAAAGGTTGTGACTAATGCACCGGCGCCCTTTTGTCTTGCATAGCCATCTGCAGCATAAGCACCAACTAGCTCATTCGGGGTGCCAGTCCACTTGAGACCGGCAGGCTCGACAAGATCCAGCAGAGCCAATTCATAGTCTGGCAATTTCACGGTCGTCAGAGTACGCAATTAAGATGAAGATAAATTGTGTTGGATGAGAAGACATACCACCGGGGACGCCAAAAATGGACTCTATACCCAGCTCCCGGATACGCTTGAAGAGGAATTCTCCGACCAGGATGTCCGACATGGTGCAAGGTTGATGCGGGTTTTTTTTTGAGGATTGAGTTTTTAAATAAAGAATCAAGTGTTGACAATTGATGATGCGTGGAAGAAAAGAGATATCTAGCTGCTGGACAGTAGACGGCTTTTATATGCGTGTCCGGCCATGGCCAGTCCAGCGCGATGCTGATCAACGAATTGGTGGCGATGACGCCACACGAACCACATTGAACAAGTGGTGCGTAATGCTATGAAAATTGTAGATAAAAATCAAATATCTGTAAGCACACCGATCTATTGTTGCATTAATTTCAGTTTCGATGAACATCGAGGACGCTATTAAACAAATTATGCCAGTAGGGAAGAGGATAAGGCGGAGATGGGCAGTCCAGCCCGACGACACGGCCGAGAGCGGCGCTTCTCGTGCTGTCCGATAAATGGCTGTTCCCCGGATGACCACCTTTTTTGATTTTGTTTAGCTGTATTTGAATGTATATACACTGATTAATTTAGACTTGGAGCTTTCCTATGAACACAACATTTAAAATTCCATTTCACGACATTTTGAAGTGTGTTTGTAAACCCCTCATAGCAGTCATCCATTCTACTTATTGAACCCTCGTATTTCGAAAGGAATATTTGTCAAAACATACAACTCTTCATACAGTTTACATAGCAACTCCGATCAAAACGGGCATGTCATACAGGCATGTGTTCCAATGAGACCAGCCTCAAAACACAGCCCCTCCAAAGCAGGTGGCTGCATATCCCGACACTAGTCGCTAGTCTGCCTACATAACCTGGCCTTTTCCTCGAAAAGTAGAATATTTCTCTGACTTTAAGAGTCTCCTTGAGACCACAGGTCTTGCAAAAACATATATACGTGAGATTTCGTCAGAAAACTCATGGTACGATGGGCTTCAGAGACATTTTCAAGAAATTAGGCGACTCCGAAAAGCGCAAAGACCAAGGCAAGGCTGACCCGAAAGTCGAACCGCCAGCAGAAACTCAGCCTCCGCCTTCAAACAATAGTTCTCTCTCAAAGGACGGCGTTGCTGTCGCTCGAGATTTGTGGGATGAAGCCTACGAGGCTCTCGGTGTCGAGAACCCGGAGTTGATTCAGAAGTATGAGCAAATTATAATCGAGCATGGCAAAGAGAAAATCGGCTCTACTGAGCCTCATCTAGGTGAGTGTAGATCAAAATCAACGGGGAAAAGAAAATACCACGAGCTGATATGGTTGCACTTCCTTTCAGCTCCTCCCAAGTCGCACAGGCGGGAATACCAGTTGCGAAATATTGTGACTGGAATCGTTGAAGAAGTAGATCTCGCCCAATGGCGACTGAAAGCCGGGAACCACTCCATCGTTCTTCGTGAGCATTTCGAAAAGGGAGTCAAGATTGTTCTGGCAGTGAAAGACTTTATATCCTCTGTCACCAGCTCCGAGCCTCATGGTGCCATGGTATGGGCTGGCGTGTGTGTGTTTCTCCCGGTAAAAACTCTCATTATATTAAGCCTGGGAATGGTCTGTATCTGACAGCTCTCTAGCTACTGGAAAATCCAATGCACCAGAATACGGATGCTCATGACTGTCTTGAGAGTGTCCCCTTCACTGTTCGGCGCCTAAGAGTGATGGAAAGACTTATTCGACCCGAATTATCAGGTTTGCCGCGAGATAATTATCACGACGACAGTCTCGCGCTTGTCAAAGATTTCGAAGAGGCAGTAGTAAAGCTGTATACGACCATCCTAGAGTTCCAAATCCGACTTGGAAGACAGTACTCCGAACGCTGGGCAGTGCGATATGGAAGGGATGTTTTCAAAGCTGATGACTGGGCTGGTCTAAAGAGCCAAATAAATACTCTCGAAGCGAAATGCACGACCTTGGCTCGCGACCTCAGCTTGGCGAAGATTGAAGCGGGTCTTCATTACAGTGATTCCGCCATCCAAACCGGATTTGAGCAAATCCAAAAAGAGCTTGAAAAGACTGCTGCCAGTATTGAGCGCCAGACTTTACTGCAGTCATCCTGGCGTCAGACAGATCAGGAACGGGAAATTATGCAGATGCTTCGCAAAGCCAACCCATACGAAAACCAGAAGAAGAGAGTTCCAAAGCGGGTTTCTGATACCTGCAAGTGGGTTTTTGAGAACAAGAAATTCCTGGATTGGAGCACAAGCGCAGGGCCTGATCTTCTTTGGCTTTCAGCTAAACCAGGCTCGGGGAAATCAGTCGTTGCAAAGACCTTGGTTGACGAGCAACTGGTATCCTTGACTCCCCCGTACTCGACAATTTGTTACTTCTTCTTCAAGGATATATCCACATACCAAAGAAATCCTTTGAGTGCGATGGCTGCAATTCTCCATCAGTTGTTTTCTGCCTTCCCGTTCCTAGTACAATATGCAGTGTTTCCTTACGAACTGAACGGAAAGGAGCTCGTCAATTTGCTGGATGTGATGTTCGACATACTCGAGGATGCAGCCGCTGATCCAGCTGTGGGGCAGATTGTGTGCGTGCTAGATGCACTCGATGAATGTGATGAAAATGAGCGAATTTTCTTGATTGAAAGGATAAACGCGTTTTATCGTGGGTCCAAGAATTCGCCTCTGGAACAACCAAGGCTGAAGTTTTTCTTAACGAGTCGACCTTATGATGACATCCAATCTCAATTTCATCAACTCACTAAAGAGATGCCGACGATTCATCTATCCGGAGACGAAGAGGCTGCAGAGATCAGTGAAGAGATCGATCAAGTCACAAGGACAAACGTGCTGGAGCTCGCTGCAGAAAAAGGGTTTGATCATGATTTGACGGATTTTCTTCTGGAGAAATTGTTGCGAGTCGAAAACAGGACGTACCTATGGTTGAGTCTTATAATGGAGGAGATCAGACTCAGTCATCGGCGAGGAAACCGAAGAGAAATCGAGAAGCTTATTTCCCAACTCCCACAAAGCGTCATAGATGCTTATGACTCGATTCTGAACAAGTCTCGTGATAAGAAGCTCGCACGCGAGCTCCTGCATATCATACTCGCTGCCAAAGTTCCTTTAAGTCTGAGAGATATGAGTGTTGCAACTGCACTCGCCGGGGATCTCAGCTACACTTCCTACGATGACATTGGGCTAGAAGGCATAGATGCCATGGAAGTGAGGCTTCGGAATATCTGCGGGCTTTTTGTAGCCATAGATGACGGTTACGTGTTCCTCATCCATCAAACCGCTAAGGATTACTTGATTGCAAAAGAGACTGGCGAGAGTGGCGATTGGATGCATTCTTTTGAACCTGAGGATTCTGAAATCCTCTTAGCAAGTGTCTGCGTCTCTCTTCTTTCCTTTGACTGCTTTGAAAGTGACCCGTTACCAGCCGAGGAAGTTTCCGATATTGACTCAAACAATGGAGATGATCAAGACGAGGAATTGTCTGCGGCGAGTGATAATGATGATTTGGATTTGTCAGAATCTTACAACGACAGCCACCCCTTATTTGAGTATTCTGCAAAGTATTGGACGACACATTGCAGTTCATGCGCCCTCGACTCTCAGAGAGAGTGGCTCCCACGCATAACAGCACTTTGCAATGCACGCTCGACGGCATTTAAAAGATGGTTTGCAATTTTTCGGCGCGTGGAGGGTGGCCATCTACCACAAGAGACAACTAGTTTGAACATAGCAGTAGAACTCAAGTTCCTGTATGTGCTGCAGTATCTTTTGGAGCAGGGCGAAGACCCAAATGGACGTGATGGGCACGGAGCACAGCCACTGCAGCGTGCTGCTCAGGATTCTTTCAAAGCGACAAAATTGCTTGTAGAAGCTGGAGCAGATTTGAACGCTGATGGATGGGAAGCACCATGGGTCGAAGAAATTGATGACGATGGAAGTGAAAGAGAAGTGCAGAAATTTTGTGGCACTCCTCTTTACATGGCCGTCTGTGGAGACAATGTCGAAATCGTCGAGTATCTCATTGAACAAGGTGCATCAGTGAACCTCCCGTCGAAAGGAAGAACACCATTGTTTCTAGTCTTCATCCTATGGAGCATTTTTGAGACGCCTCTGGAGATCTCTCGAGTACTGATTAAGCACGGTGCAAATGTGAATGATACGGGTGCGACAACTTTCAATGACTATAATAAGGGCTGGGCTCCAATTCATTTTGTGATAATGACAGACATTTGCATCGAGGCTTTGGAAGTTCTCGTGAACAGCGAAGATATCGATATCAATGCGCAGGTCGTGCTTAAGACAATAGAGAAGGATGGTGATGACGATGATGACAAGAGCTCAACATCAAACGACTATGGTGAATTGATAGGCATGACTGCGTTGCACCTTGCAATAAAGTACAAGAGAATCGAGGCGGTCAAATTACTGTTGCAACATGGGGCCGATGTACACATCAGGAGCGAAGCTGGCGAGCTTCCAATGGACCTAGCGTTGTCAATTGCTGTCGACGAGGATAGTGATGACATTGCAACGTTCAAAAGAGAGGCAATCGAGCTGCTGCAGGCTTTTGGAGCAGAGGCTGATGAGAGGAGTAGTTCGTGAAGTTGAGGAGGTTTCATCAAAGGACGTCGAAAGATACAACACCATTGCCAATCAGAAGCCGCGCACCACGTGACTGTAGCTAGTCAGCTGCTTAGGTAAGAATGGCTCGGGTGACTCGGCAACGGGATTTAATAATAATAGTCCGGGAGCGTGGCTGGAGCGGTCTATGCGACGAAAATTTCTGGTGATGCGATCATTGTTGCAACAATCAGACGCGGACAATACTACGTACTTACTTACGAGTGCTAGTATAGCGCTCAGACTGATGAAGTGAAAACTTTGTACTTAGTGTGGCTGACGTTGTTTTTTGTCTACGGATTATTCCGCAGGCAAAATTTTCACCGACTCACCGTTGAGAACTCTGTACCTGTCCCATGATTGCTCACTATTATTCATACACCCGTGTTTGATAGTAGATAGCAACATCGACAAGTTGTGGTATAATAATAGGTACACTTCGGGGACCACTATCGCGTTATCTCATGAACTAGGCTGCTAGCGCTTCCTTGCGATAAGAGTCCATGGCGTCATCACCACGATAGAGAGACAGCAATGCCAGTACGTAGTCTGTAGCTAAAATCGAAGAACCAACAGCCTATAACCCTGTTTTCAGACAGTAACATAACCAGATGAGTACCTGTAGACGATCGACAGGGGCTGGCGAGACGTGCAAGAGCGAGAAAAGCTCTTATCCGGGCAAAAGTCGGGGGTGGGCTGCATGACATCACGCGCTAGCCCGTTTGGGGCATCCGCGGTCACCTGAGCGTGACTCACCCGGCGGGTCCCCGAGCGCTTTCTAGCAGCTTCGGCTTTGCCACTGCCAGGAGTCTGAGTATTATTACTATTAGCCGTGCTGAAAACACTACTAATACTACTACATATCATGATTATTGTTACCTGCTTATTAAGGCCGTCCTAGCCTGGCTAATTACGAGTTTTCCCGCAGGCGTGCACATTTCTGCCGGGGCCCGATCGGCGGCTGTGCTCCGTTTGCCTCCACCCGCCCGTGCTATAAGTAGGCCCACCCCCGCCCGCTGCCTGCCACAGCGCCTTCTTCTGCTTCTTCCCTCTTCACACTCATCTTCTCTGTCTCTCTGCCACCACCGCATCTCTTGCGACCACGAAAAACACCTTTCTATCTACCTTCCTACACCGTCCATCTATCTTCTTCCAGAAATGCAGATTTTCGTCAAGACCCTCACGGGCAAGACCATCACTCTTGAGGTCGAGTCCTCCGACACCATCGACAACGTCAAGTCCAAGATCCAGGACAAGGAAGGCATCCCTCCCGACCAACAGCGCCTGATTTTCGCTGGCAAGCAGCTTGAGGACGGCCGCACCCTTTCTGACTACAACATTCAGGTATGATTTTCACCGACTTGTCCTTCAAAATTAAGAGTGATGCTAATCGAAATAACAGAAAGAATCCACCTTGCACTTGGTCCTGCGTCTCCGTGGTGGTATGCAGATCTTCGTCAAGACCCTTACTGGCAAGACCATCACCTTGGAAGTCGAGTCTTCCGACACCATCGACAATGTCAAGTCCAAGATTCAGGACAAGGAGGGCATCCCCCCTGACCAACAGCGTTTGATCTTCGCTGGAAAGCAGCTGGAAGACGGCCGCACTCTCTCCGACTACAACATCCAGAAGGAATCTACCCTCCACCTTGTCCTTCGTCTCCGTGGTGGTATGCAGATTTTCGTCAAAACTCTCACCGGCAAGACCATCACATTGGAAGTTGAATCCTCAGACACAATTGACAACGTCAAGTCGAAAATCCAAGATAAAGAAGGCATTCCTCCTGACCAACAACGTCTGATCTTTGCTGGCAAACAACTCGAAGACGGCCGCACTCTCTCTGATTACAACATCCAAAAAGAATCCACTCTTCACTTGGTTCTCCGCCTGCGTGGTGGTATGCAAATTTTCGTCAAGACATTGACTGGAAAGACAATCACGCTCGAGGTTGAATCGTCAGACACAATCGACAACGTGAAGAGCAAGATCCAAGACAAGGAGGGTATTCCCCCTGACCAACAACGTCTTATCTTTGCCGGCAAGCAACTGGAAGATGGTCGCACACTGTCTGACTACAACATCCAGAAGGAGTCCACTCTTCATTTGGTGCTCCGACTTCGCGGTGGCAACTAGGTTTTCTTCTTCGGATATGGGGTGTACGGGAATCGCATTGCCTCATCGGCGTTTGGTGACTACATGACTTTTGATGGCTGTAACTCTTTTTTTAACCACGCTTAGTTAAGACTTTATGACAATTCATGCCTACGGGTATATGATTCTTCTATCATAGTTTTCTATCGCTTTAGCAAATGTAATGAGTAGATGGTAATTATGTTGTCGGGCACGCTTGCCCTATATCCTTTAGTATTGATTATCCTTATTCTTATGGTCTTGGTACTTATAAATTATGTTTATTCTTTCATATTTCTTTATATAGTCTTCTCCTGCTATACCCCTGTTTTGCTGTTAAAGAAAAACGCCGCTTTCTATACATACAATACTGCCGTCTGTTTGATAGTGGACCTTCCAGCACTTTTTGAGCGCCGGGCACACCAACCGATTACTGAAACAACAAGTGCTTAAAACAAGAAGTGTTTAATCTTCCACATAGAAAAAGAAAAAGTCTAAATTATAGATTATCTGCATGGATCACCTCGGGGTGGTCTCTTGCCACTCACATGACCCGCCCACCCTTGGTAGATCAAACATTTAACAAACGATCCCGGGCTGTCGACGACCCAGACCTCAAGCTCCCAGACGTGAGCATGCGTCGGAAATGCCCTCTTATTTCTACCACATCGCTCTTGAAATCTTCTCGCCGCCCGATCGCGACACCGATTCCGGCTCGACAACCCCGCAAACGAGCTCCTCGCTTTCCTACGAATCCGCCCGCGAAGCTCTCCTCCCGTTCCAGCGTCGCAGAGACAAGACAACGTCGCGACGAAGCAGGGATACAATAACATTGGAGCCTTTGGAGTCTGGCTCGGTAGATGCGCATGGCCATTCAGCCTCGCCGAGAAGGAGTGCTGACGGCTGGGATCAATGGTCTTCTTCACCTTCGCTACCGCTCCGCTCCGCCAGAGATAACAATTTGAATTCGAGTCGCCCCAGCAGCGCTGATTTTGAAACCCAACGCACCCAACCAGACCACAGACTAGACCATATTTCGATCCAAAGTATCGATATGATCGCCCCTGACTACGGTCACTCAAGGCGAGCCGACGAGATTGCAACCGGCATTGGCACAGACATTCTCGGCGGGCTGCACACCAAAGGAAAATACATCCCACTCGACCAGACTCTGCCAGATAGCATATATGGAATCGTCCACCTGTACCGCGATGCAAAGGAGACGCCGTCGCTCGCCGTCGACGAATATCCATCGTACTTGAAGGGCTCGTCTGCAGCTCGCCAGCCGCGGGATCACAATGGTGGCGAAGATAGACAATCGCTCGGCGGCTCATACATGTCGTTGCCTAATGAGGATTGCACGACGCTATGCATCCTGGCAGTGCCCTCGTACATGTCACCTTCTGATTTTCTTGGGTTTGTTGGCGAGGCGACCAGAGATGAAGTCAGCCACTTTCGAATGATTAAGACGGCGAGAGCTAATCGGTACATGGTCTTGATGAAATTTCGAAATGGGAAGAAGGCTCGAGACTGGCAAAAGGATTGGAATGGGAAGGTTTTTAATAGTATGGAGGTATGTTTGTTTCTACCCTTTGGTTTCTAATACTGATAATGACTCTAGCCTGAAACTTGCCATGCCGTGTTTGTCAAATCCGTTGAAATCGAAGCCACGCGACCAACACCAACATCCAGAATATCCGATGTTTCGAGACAATCCTTTTCTGGGACGTCCCTCGTAACAAATCCGTCGAGATCGTTGGGCGCTGCAGCCACATCTCACGGACCATCCTCGGCATCTCTATCCACAAGACCTATTGCTCCTCCCACGCCATCTCTCGTAGAATTGCCGACGTGTCCAGTCTGTCTGGAGAGAATGGACGAGACGACTGGGCTTTTGACAATTATCTGCCAACACGTCTTCCATTGCACGTGTCTCGAAAAGTGGAAAGGAAGTGGATGTCCAGTCTGCAGATACACGCTGGACGACTTTGCTCTCCGCAGCCAGGTCGCCATGGACGGAACAGACCCTGAATGTGGCGTATGCCATTCGGAGCTCAACCTGTGGATATGCTTGATCTGTGGGAGCATTGGATGCGGCCGATACGACGAAGCACATGCCTTTGCCCACTACAAAGAAACCTCCCACGCATTCGCTATGGACCTCTCGTCGCAACGAGTGTGGGACTACGTGAGTGATGCATACGTCCATCGAATAATCCAAAGCAAAACAGACGGCAAACTAGTCGAGCTGCCTGCAGCAGACAACTCAGCGCTCGATCCGCCCGACTGGACGGACGCCGTGCCTCGCGAGAAACTCGAAAACATGAGCGTCGAATACACTCACCTCCTAACCAGCCAACTGGAGAGCCAGCGCGCCTACTTTGAAGAAATTGTAGAACGTGCAGCAGACAAAGCCTCCAAAGCAAGCGCCGCCGCAGCCGCAGCCCTAGAGACTGCAAATGAAGCCACTGAGAAACTCAAAGACCTACAACTCCGCTACGACACCATGTCCAAGGACAACGTCCCCGGTCTCGAAAAGGAAAAAGACCGCGCAGCCCGACGCGCCGACAAATTCGAAGCCATGGCGCGCAAGCTCGAGAAAGAGTGGCGCGAGGAGAAAGCTATGAACGAGAACCTGGTCCAACGTGTCGAGCTCTTGACGCAGGAAACCGCCAAGCTCAAGGCCGAGAATGCCGATTTAGCAGAGCAGAACCGCGATTTGACTTTTTTTATCAGTGGGTCGGAGAAATTGAAAGATCAGGGCGATGACGTTGTCGAGGGTACGGTTAGTATACCGGAGAATTCGAAGCGCAAGGGGAAAGGACGGAGGAAGTAGTCCCTCTCTCTTTATATTACCTTGTTTTAATGAATAATTAGGCGTTTGATGAGTTAAGATACCAATGCACGATATTTGATTTTTCATGAACTAGCCACTTACTAGACTAGCATTGCAATCGATTAATTCTTAATAGTGGGAGGCCAAATTGCCGCAGAAGGCGAGTTTTCTTCCATGGCCAGCAATCGAAGGGGCCAACAGCATTTTTGTGGCGGGTTTATTTTTCATAAATCACTGTATCTACTACAGCATAATGCGTCATATACTTTAATTCTCAGATACACATTTTGGTGAATCTAACTTGTCTTTATGACGAGGACAAATTTACGCTGTCAGCCAATGAAAACGGCATCCCCTACTAAAATCAGGCAACAATCACAAATAGTATTGATGTCATGAAGTTTTTCTCGACTTCGCGATTAGGGCTCGCCTATAGAAATTGGTACAGCGGTGGAAGATTCAACTGGCACTATTGTAGCTGGGTGGATTTGCAAGTGTATACTGTGATCTTATTGATCTTTCTACATGTACTAACACTATGCTTGGATTTGTCAGATAGTAAGGATCGAGAGATTACCTCGCTATTCTTTGCCTAGAGGACTAACCGGGTTGTCTTTTTGTCCTGTTGGTAATAATTCCTAACAGGATTGACGTACAATACTTGTATGGATCAGTATCAATAGTTCACAACGAATACATAGTACTAGTACACCATTTAATAATTTTGACCACCTGATTTTAACATGTAGTGTGATAATGCGTCTTTATCACATTTCTTAGTAAATTCTTAGAGCATTTGATCTTCCCGGCCCGCAATAAAGTCTCACTATCGCACAGTTCCCAGTTCACAACGCTTCTCCTTAACAAACCATTACCAATCAAAATATTTTTTACTCAATCAAGAAGCGTTATGGTCGAAGAAGTGCCTTGGAACTACACACTATTGAACTGTAAAGGTTGCAAGAGGAGTTACAAAACACTTGGGTTGCAACTTGGAAGCAAAGGTTGGGCGATTCTGCAGGCGAATTGGCCAAAGAGTAGAAAAAGAAAATCAACCGATGATCTGAGCATTTATTATATGACGTATCAATTCCTATCTTGTATGTACATTTTATATTTTCTTTTCTGATCGCTTACGATAATATGCCAATAGCGTGTCCCCATAAATTGATCTATACCTTGTTTTCGCCGGAAAAAAAAATAAGGGAAACACCTTGGCCTTGCCAATTGAATACGGACGAGAATTTCCATTTTTCTCCATCAATAGGGACAGTAAAAGCAGCATAAAAAGAAGCTGATTTCCTGCCTTTTCTCTACTGTCAATCAATTTTCTACCTTTCCAGGCATCGGCACTTCGGTGATACACAATAGTTTACTTACTTTCCCCCATTATCTTCGTCATTCATTTCCATTATCCTATTACACTGGCTCCTGCCATGTTGATCTCTCTACTCGCATCCATCCTGGATGTGGGTGCCTGGATGCCCGCAACGCTAGCTCTACCATCGGATAGTGCAGTGATTGCTCGAGATGTTGATGAAAACGCAAAGAACTGCACCACTCTCATTCCGATGGAGGAGACTTGACCACAAACCCAGAGCCGCTTGACTGCTTTGTCGATCTCATTCAAGGGGATTGCCGTCAGTTCTTCACGAGTGAAGACCCCTCAGCCCTTTCTGAACTTGCTGGCTGTGTGGTCTCTGGGGCTCCTGGTCTCGCCTACCTGATACCCACGGATACAACGACTACATCTCTTCAGACGCGTGCAGAGCAGCAATCTCCGACTCTTGCACAGTGTCTCGGCGCCGTCGAGGTAATAGCAACGCAAAAATACACCTCTCTCGATACCGCCTTGACAGAGTAAAGGGCCATTGCTGGCGAATGTGCTTCGAGATATGTCGCGCCTTGTGAAACCGCTTTACTTGCCGCTGCTAAGCTGAGGTTGACTGATTTTCTTTCCGAGGAATTTCTCCAAGCAATCTCGGAGCTGCGATCTTGCGCTCCGGTGATCACGCGAGGTTCGGTGCCCGCTGACGGAGAATATTGCTTGGATGAAACGCATGAGTACGATAAACAAAACATGACACGAGTATATCTTCAGTATCGTCTGAAGGTATCAAACTCCCAGGCTGATTTGATCATGAAATCTTCTTCTCCCCAGTATTATTTTTTTAATCACTGGTATGGCGCCTCCAAACTCAGCCTATATTTATGGGAGGTAGACGGGGGAATAAAAGGCCAGTGCCGGGATTACGTTTCAAAAGAGGGTAAAGCCACCTCTGGAGTTACTGTGAACGTGGGAAGACTCACTTCGCTCTTATCGGCTGGGAATGTCACAGTCAAAACCGACTATTACCAATATGGACCCGTGTTTCTGAGAGTGGCGGCTTCTATAAGAATTAAAAAGGACTGTACTTTCGACATCCCTGCGGCCTAAATTGGTTTAATAGTGAGAGGGGGGACGGCCTTGACAAATACATGCAGTCTTCGTGAGGTGATCTCTACTGATTCTTCTTATGGAGGTTGTTCAAATATTGATTGAATGCAAGTCAGATACCACATAGGATCGAAAATCGAACAACCTGTCACGCTGATAAGCGGAAGAATCTGTGCACCCTAGCAATCAATTGTTATCATCTATTAAGTGATGACTAGTGGAATAATTCATTTTCTGTAATAAATACAAAAATCAAAGCACTCTCAGACAGAGTTGGAGTTTACCAGAGAACTTGTTACAAGGCTTGGCGTAACTCGGTTGCAGGTCACATAGCCAATCACAACACCCTGCCAAGAAACTCCCCGCCGTATCAATCCCTTTCCGCCAAGAACTGAGTCCGCGGGTCTTGGCAGAATATTTCCTACATACATGTATAGATACGTCCCATTGCCATGAAATCAATTCAGTTGAACATAATCCAGCGAATCAAAATTAAGTTTATCAAGTGGCGAATTACAAAAATACACCCGATACCAATGCTCATGCCAAGACCCTTCCGGAAACGGTGCTTGCGTGTCTCCGCCCCGCCGCCCAGATGCCAAGACTTTTTTCCCGCGGGGGTTTTACCTAAGGCGGAGGAAATGTTTGGTAGCGAACCAAACTTGCCTTCTAGATTCGCATGTGATGTGGCGATATCCCTACTGATTGGGTAGACTGATCTTGGCGGCCGGAAATATTTGGCTAGGTGTTATGGTCTGGATCGGAATGATATCTGGAGGACTTTCCAGACGAGGGGTATATAAAGGGTCTTGGTTCCCAGCCTTCAAAGTTCAAAGTCAAATTGATTTGAAGTAAAAGAGTTGTATGAATTTAGACCACAATACAAATTAAACAAGTATTCATAACTCATAAAACTACTGCTGAATCTACGGACGTTAAGTTATACGAGACGAACCTCTTTATGAGGAGAACACTTGAAGATGAAGAATGCCCAAACTCAGTCGTTCTCATCCCACCCTTTCCTCCTTTCTACACACGACCTCGCAAGTCACTTTTCCACAAACATTGAAACAGGTCTTTCGAATGCCAGTGTGTCTACAGCACAGACCGACTATGGACCCAACAAACTCTCTAGCGAGGGTGGGATAACATGGTATTCCATTCTGGCCAAGCAGATCTCCAACGCCATGATACTAGTATGTTCTCTCTCGCTCTTTCTTTTTTTAAAGGATTAGTTAAAGCTGATAAATCCAGGTCCTCGTCCTAGCCATGGCACTAGCTTATGGCGTCTCAGACTACATCGAAGGCGGCGTGATTACTGCAGTCATTGTCGCCAACGTCCTGATTGGCTTCTATCAAGAATTCCGCGCTGAGCAAAAAATGGATGCCCTCCGGAGTCTGTCTTCGCCCTCGGCCACTGTCCTCCGGAACGGCCAAACCGACACTGTCCCGTCCGCCGAGGTTGTCCCCGGGGATATCGTGCTTGTCAAAACCGGGGATACTGTGCCTGCAGACCTTCGGCTGGTCGAGGCGATGAATTTAGAGTGTGACGAGAAGATCCTCACTGGGGAAGCAATCCCTGTGTGCAAGGATGCGGGGTTCCAAGCAGAAGATGAGACAATCGGAGTAGGTGATCGTCTTAACATGGTATACTCCTCTTCCACCGTCACCAAAGGAAGAGGGAAAGGAATTGTTGTGTACACAGGTATGTACACAGAAATCGGGAAAATCGCGTCATCAATGCAAGGTAAACAACAGCGCAAGACAAACAGGTCCATGTCCGTCAAGCGCGGAGGTCCATTGCAGCCCGTCAAGGGAGGCACTCTCAGAATCTGGGATGGATTGGGGAGGTTCCTGGGTCTGACAACTGGTACTCCTTTGCAAATCAAACTGAGCAAGTTGGCGTATACCTTGTTTGGCTTCGCCATTTTGCTGGCGATTATTGTTTTTGGAGTGAACAAGTTTCACGTTACAAATGAGGTTGCCATTTATGCCATATCAACAGGTTATTTATTTCCTTCTACTGGACGATTTTGACACATAATATTGACTGAAAATTAGGAATTGCAATTATACCCGAGTCTCTAATTGCAGTCTTGACTATAACGATGGTTGTTGGCATGACGCAAATGCGCCGGCGACGAGTTGTCGTCCGCCAATTGTCGGCTCTCGAAGCCCTAGGTGGTGTTAGCAACATCTGCAGCGACAAAACCGGCACGCTCACGCAGGGACAAATGGTAGCTAGGAAAGTCTGGGTTCCCGGGGTGGGTATATACAGCGTTAGCAAGTCCGACGAAGCAAACAACCCTACTCGAGGCGTGGTCACCCACGATCCTGCGCCAGAGTCAAAGTCAGAGGCTGAACAGATTCAAGAAAAGCGGAGGCAGGAGATTGATCAGGCGAGAAGCACAGCTGCGCTCACGTTTGATCTTCCGTCTGAGAAGCAGCACAAAAAAGACGAGGATACAGATGTACCAGAAGGATGTGCTCTTCTACCGGATGTAAATCCAGACCTAGAAAGATTTCTTTTGTCCTCTTCCTTGTGCAATCTCGCCACCGTCCGACAAAACTCAGACTCTGGTGATTGGCAAGCCATGGGAGACCCGACAGAAATCGCCTTGCAGGTTTTCGCAGCGCGTTTTGGATATGGAAAGAAGGTTCTTGAAAAGGAACTCGGCTGGGAACAAATGGCCGAGTATCCGTTTGATAGCTCAATAAAACGCATGTCCGTCATCTATAAACGCAACGGCGACAGGTCAGTGATCTATACTAAAGGTGCGGTGGAGCAAATCGTCAACCTCTGTACTTCTATCGGTGGTCAACAAAATGAGGCAATGACAGAAAAAGTCAAGGACCAAGTGCTGGAGCAAATGAGCTTTCTCGCAGACCAGGGTCTACGAGTACTCGCCATTGCTCAAAAACCTGCACCAGAGAAGTGGCAGCAAGGTGGTGAACTAGCTCGTGATGAGGTTGAAAGCGATTTGACCCTGCTTGGGCTTGCTGGCTTGTACGATCCACCAAGACTCGAAACCAAAGACGCTGTAAAGGGTAAGTATGCTAAAAGTCCTTTTGACAGAAGCTTGCTAATAGCTGTAGAATGCGGGAATGCGGGAATCCGTGTCCACATGTTGACGGGAGACCACCCCTCCACAGCAACAGCAATTGCAAAAGAAGTCGGCATCATTCCCAGAGACACAGGGAGTCTTTCTGCCGATGCAGCTGCATCGCTAGTCAAGACTGCCGCGGAATTTGATGGCATGACAGACCAGCAAATCGACGAAATGCCAACATTACCTCTTGTCATAGCACGCTGTGCTCCAGATACCAAGACACGTATGATTGCTGCATTGCATCGACGTCAATGCTTCTGTGCTATGACGGGTGATGGTGTCAATGATGCACCATCACTGCAGGCTGCCGATGTAGGCATTGCGATGGGCATGGGCGGCTCGGACGTGGCCAAATCAGCATCAGATATAGTACTTACAGACGATAACTTTGCTAGCATCGTTAATGCCATTGAGGAAGGCCGACGGATGTTTGACAATATCCAGAAATTTGTGCTGCATCTGCTCGCGTCAAATGTCGCCGAGGTTGTGTTGCTGATAGTCGGACTGGGGTTTCAAGACACCGAAGGCATTTCAGTCTTTCCACTTTCTCCACTGCAGATCCTGTGGATAAACATGTTGACATCTTCGTTCCCGGCATTTGGTCTTGGGCGCGAGAAGGCCTCCTCTTCGATTATGCGGCGTCCGCCTCATGATACCAAGAAAGGAATCTTCACGTGGCAAATTATTGTTGACATGATTGTCTACGGTATCATCATGGGCACATTGACACTCATGACGTTTGTTATTGTTATATATGGCGTTGGAAATGGTACGCCTGATCTTGGGGTTGATTGTAACAGGCACGATTCGGAGGCATGTCACGTTGTGTTTCGCGCACGAGCAGCAGTTTTTGCCGAACTGACCTGGCTGATCCTAATAGCAGCATGGGAATTCAAACATCTCCGAAATAGCATGTTCAATCTTGACCCATTTCGAGCAGAGCACAATGCAACACGGTCTTGGTTCTTCTGGGATCTCTGGGAAAATCAGTTCCTCTTCTGGGCGGTTGTCATTGGGGCATTGTCTGTCTTTCCAGCTGTTTATATCCCGGGACTTAACACGAGCGTCTTCAAACACCAGGGGATATCATGGGAATGGGGACTGTCATTCGGAGCTGTTATTCTCTTTGTCATTTGCGCCGAGCTGTGGAAAGCGATCAAACGCCGTACTGGCTGGTTTTCTGAGCACGAAGGCTGTGACGGTGAAGGCTCAGTTTCTGCAAAGGAGCTTGGACTGAGACAGGGATTCTTCAGCTTTGCAAGGACGTTGACCAGGATGAGTGAGAAGAGCTTTTGGGCAGACAGTATGAAAGGCAGAAGTGCTTCGTCGGGACAGCAGGCGATGGAGGTTGTATAGTATAGATGTTTCAGTGAGAATATTTATTTAGAACTCAGGAGTAGTTGCTCGAACTATTGATTTGCAAATAGATGAGAAATTTGAAGTTAATTAATTCCATCAAGTCAGTGGACAAGTAGTAGAACGTAATAAAAATAGTAGCCCTGACCCGCTCGGGAAGAGCCGAGCGGGAGCGGCCCGCTGCGTGGTATCCATCTTAATTGTCCATGCGAGCAAGATTAATCTATCCTGATTCTCTGCAAAATTATCTCAATCAACTTGTGCGTTACTATTTACTCCGTGCACCTCCAGACCAGACTGGGCGGTGTTAGACCTGTCAACACGCCAATAGTACAGACCCAAACCAATCATGCAATGCCAAGTCACGCCGGTTCGTAGGTTGATGGACTAGCTCCGATGACCGGCATGAACAATCTGCACAGACACTTACCGTGCTACCGTGCATGAACTGACTCGTCAAAAGGGCTTGCTTTTCTCCGGCGGGGTTAATGAGTAATCCCCTTAGAGCTTACCTCTAGTGGATACGACCTGTGTCAGCTTCGCCCCCCGTCCATACCCTGAATAATTTCTTTGATGCGGCTCTTTGTCTTTTAATCTAGACCTGCTATTAAGCTTTTAGCTCTTGGGTCGCTTTTAGAGACTTATTTTCGTTTCCTCCAATCGGTCCAAACAAGTAAGATTCTTCCGCGATGGAGCCACCAGAAGATATTGGAGATCCAGAACCTGGCTTACCCTCCGGCGAAGCTGGACCAATAGACAGTGAGGCTCAAGAACAACTTCAACCACAACCTCAACCACGGGAAAACAATGTCGCTATGGAAGAAATTACTCCAGTTGGTGGTGATGACCATGCAAAAGACGATGAAGTACCAGAAGAAAAAGCACCTGTGGACCATCCTGAACAACAAGAGGCTGCCGTTCCTAGCAGGGAGATTACATATAGTGAAGATATTGGACCCTCTTCAGCTACTCAACGGGTGACTTCCGTGCATTCCAGCAAAGACGAACAACAAAGCGCTGTTACTCACAAAAATTTGAGTGAGCTTGATGGCAAAGCCGGTGCCTACGCATACAAGCCTGGAACATCAACTCTAGTCTTTCGTCATAGAAGGCCAAGCGAAAACCCCGGGGAAACGCTTCTCAAAGCCGTAAGCTATTGCCAGACAAAAGCAGTCGAGTTGCTTCTCGCTGCCGGGGCTTCGACTGAATTCAAAGACAGTAACGATCACACTCCTCTTCTCCATGCTGTACAAGATAACAGCATCGTTATTGTTGACCTCTTGTTGGAAAACAAAGCAGACTGGAATGCAAGAGACAAATTGAAACGAACAGCGTTGCATTTAGCCGCGTCAAATAGGCGCGCTGATGATATACTTTACAGATTATTAGACATTCCAGGAATCGATGTGAATGCTCAAGATGAACAGTGCGAAACTCCTTTACACCTTGCTGCCAGATATGGACATTCGAGCACAATTGCGCCTCTGCTAAAAGCTGGAGCGAATGTTAATGCCAAGGACAAGAAAGGTTTCACGCCTCTACATTTAGTGGCAGTGAGACGAATACCTCTCCTGGTTGAGATGATATTGGACGCCAAGGACACCCAAGTTGATGTGAGAGCAAATAATGGACGTACGCCGTTGATGCAGGCCTGCGATCGACCGGCTTCCGAAGAGTGCGAAGACATTGTAACGCTCCTTTTAGACGCCGGCGCTGACCCTGCAGCTCGCGACCATAACGGGGAAACGCCTGTGTATCTGTCAGCTGTAGCTGAAAACCGGCCAAACCTGGTCACCTTGATATCTTGGAGAAAAAGACCAATCGATATCAATGCTCTTACTGAAGATAATCAATCCGCTCTGTTTGGTCCGGCAAGGTCTGGTTCCGCCGGTATTGCCCGGCTGCTTTTAGTTGCAGGTATCGACAGTACGATCAAGGATAAAAACGGAAGAACTGCCTTTTTAGAGTCGGCAAAGCACGACCATATTGAAGTCATGCGTTTGATTCTCGAGAATCTAGTGACAAAATACGGACAAGATCGAAAAGAACTTGTTCAACCAGCACTATTCGAAGCCGCAGTTCAAGATAGCTCACAAATAGCTCGATTTCTTATTGAACAAGGAGCTAGCATGGATGAAAAAGAGCCAGTATCACAAAAAACTACGATGGAAATTGCCAACGACCATAGTAGCCAGAAGGTCATCGCCGTACTTCTCGAAAAGGGTGATCAACTTATCAGCCAAGGTCCATCATTGGGAGCCCCGTTGCAAGAAGCCCCGACGGAAGCCGAACCACTAAATTTGGCGTTGAAAGACAGTGTTGTTGACCTTACTTTTGGATTCCAGTCCACAATCGCGTCTTTTCCATACGACACTCGGAAGAAATACAGAATAAAGAGGCCCCAACTGCGCAGTGTGCTGTATGACCACAGTCCTGAGCCAATACAATATGGCTTCAAAGAGGACGATTCGACTAGCAAAAATTTCAGATGGCTGCATGTTCCTTCTAACAATGTATGAACCCCCTCTCCTTAATGTGTTCCGGAAAATTGACATTCAATAGATTGTCTGGGTCAACGTGAGTGGTGCTAGTATACTAT